>OY740785.1:110280363-111480363 GCA_963514005.1 Raja brachyura
CCGTGCCGACCATTCATTTTCCCCTAGTCCCATCTACCTGCACTCAGACCACACCCCTCCATTCCCTTCCCGTCCATATACCTATCCACTTTACTTTTAAATGTTAAAATCGATCCTGCCTCCACCACTTCTGCTGCAAGCTCATTCCACACAGCCACCACTCTCTGAGTAAAGAAGTTCCCCCTCATGTTACCCCTAAACTTCTGTCCCTTAATTCTCATGTCATGCCCTCTTGTTTGAATCTTCCCTACCCTCAATGGGAAAAGCTTATCCACGTCAACTCTGTCTATCCCTTTCATCATTTTAAAGACCTCAATCAAGTCCCCCCTTAACCTTCTGCGCTCCAAAGACTAAAGGCCTAACTTGTTCAACCTTTCTCTGTAACTTAGTATCTGGAACCCAGGCAACATTCTAGTAAATCTCCTCTGTACTCTCTCTATTTTGTCGACATCCTTCCTATAATTAGGCGACCAAAATTGTACACCATACTCCAGAATTGGTCTCACCAATGCCTTGTACAATTTTAACATTACTTCCCTACTCCTATATTCAATGCTCTGATTTATAATCACAAGAACGTTTATCACACTCACAAAGTCATATAACATGGACAAATGCCTTTCAGCCCAACTTGCTCACATCCTACTAGTCCCACCTGCCTGCCTGCCTGCCTGCGGCCCATATCCCTCTAAACCTGTCCTACCCATGTACAGTACCTGTCTAAATATTTCTTAAACATTGCGATATTGCCAGCCACAACTACCCCTTCTGGCAGCCCGTTCCACACACCCATCACCCTTTGTGTAAAAAAGCTACCCCTAAGCTTTTACAATTAAGTATTTCCCCCCTCACCCTAAATCTATTGTCAGATCCTCGACTTGATCAGAACATAATAAACACACTCCAAGGACACGCCTTCTCCATCCTGGGTTGCAATAGATTTTGTGTGGCACGGTGGCGCAGCGGTAGAGTTGCTGCCTTACATAGAAACATAGAAACTAGGTGCAGGAATAGGCCATTCGGCCCTTCGAGCCTGCACCGCCATTCAATATGATCATGGCTGATTATCCAACTCAGTATCCTGTATCTGCCTTCTCTCCATACCCCCTGATCCCTTTAGCCACAAGTGCCACATCTAACTCCCTCTTAAATATAGCCAACGAACTGGCCTCAACTACCTTCTGTGGCAGAGAATTCCACAGACTCACCACTCTCTGTGTGAAAAATGATGTTCTCATCTCGGTCCCAAAAGACTTCCCCCTTATCCTTAATCCTTATCCTTATCCTTAACCTTACAGCGCCCAAGACCCGGGTTCCATCCTGACTACGGGAGCTGTCTGAACGGAGTTTGTACGTTCTCCCCATGATAAGTACATTCTCCCCATGACGTGGATAAGCTTTTCCCATTGAGGGTAGGGAAGATTCAAACAAGAGGGCATGACATGAGAATTAAGGGACAGAAGTTTAGGGGGAACATGAGGGGGAACTTCTTTACTCAGAGAGTGGTGGCTGTGTGGAATGAGCTTCCAGCAGAAGTGGTGGAGGCAGGATCGATTTTAACATTTAAAAGTAAAGTGGATAGGTATATGGACGGGAAGGGAATGGACGGGTATGGTCCGAGTGCATGTAGATGGGACTGGGGGAAATAAATGGTCGACTGACTGGAAGGGCCGAGAAGGCCTGTTTCCGTGCTGTATTGTTATATTGTTGTTATATTGTTATGATGTGTTCAAGAGAGAGTTAGATTTAGCTCTTAGGGCGAAGGGAATCAAGGGATATGGGAAAATAGCAGGAACGGGGCACTGATTTTAGATGATCAGTCATGATCATATTGAATGGCGGTGCTGGTTCGAAGGGCCAAAGGGCCTACTCCTGCACCTATTTTCCTATGTTTCTAAGTGACCTGCGTGGGTTTGCTCCCGGAGCTCCAGTTTCCAAAGGCGTGCATGTTTATAGATTAATTGGCTTTGGTATAATTGTAAATTGTCCCTCAGTAGGATGGTATTAATATGCAGGGATCGCTGGTTGGAGCGGACTCAGTGGGCTGAAGGACCTGTTTCCGCTCTGTATCTATAACTAAAACTAAAAACTCCACAAAACCAATCTTCCAGCAAATATTTTATCACCCCTCACAATTCTCACCAACTACATGAAGCTTTAATTCAAAATTTCAGTCTGAAGAAGGGTCTCGACCCGAAACGTCGCCTATTTCCTTCGCTCCATAGATGCTGCCTCACCCGATGAGTTTCTCCAGCATGTTTGTCTACCTCCCAAATGTAAAGGTGTTTAATGCTGTATTTTGGATTATCAACAGTTCGAACATGAACATAGAACAGTACACAACAGGAAAAGGACCTTCGGCCCACAATGTCCATGTAGAACCCCATGCTCAGCTAAACTCGTTCACTTTAGTTTAGATAAACACAAAAAATTGGAGTAACTCAGCAGGATGGGCGGCATCTTTTGAGAGAAGGTATGGGTGAAGTTCTGGGTCAAGATCCTTCTTCAGACTGAGTTTAGTTTAATTTAGAGATACAGCGCCTATTGAGATCAGGTCCTTCAATCAACCGAGTCTGAACAGCGACAATAACAGCATCCTGCACACACTGGGGACAATTTGCAATTTTACCAAGCCGATTAACATACAAACCCGTATGCAGAGGTGTAGTCAATAAAGGGCCTGTCCCACCAGCATGCAACTCTATGCGATGAACGCGATCAAACTAGAAGCGGGGGCCGCGCGGAGGTCGGGTGATCCCCTGTACAGGGCCGTTCCCACCAGCATGCGCCTGCATGCGGCAAGCGCGACCAAACCGGCAGTGGAGGCCGCGCGAAGGTCGGGTGAGTGGCGCAACGCGGCGCAAAATGAGGCGAACTTGGAGCGAAGTCTAAAGTAAGTTCTCCAGGACAGAGAGGGGCACAGAGGCACACACACACACAGAGGGCCACGGAGCCACACACATAGAGGGTCACGGAGGCACCTACAGATAGGTTCACGGAGGCACGATGTCGGGGCGGTGTGTAAACGTCGAGGCGACTGCGAGCCGACAAGCCGTTGCCGCGCGGAATTTTTGGACATAGTCAGTTTCTCGGAGCCCCGCGCGGTGTCGGGACGAACTCAGGACGAACTCCGCACAATTCCGCACGGCTCCGGCGATCGAAGTGGGACCGGCCCCGCGGCGCCAGACGGCTCAAGCGACCACGTTAGGTCGCGCTAATCGCATAGAGTTGCATGCTGGTGGGACAGGCCCTTAACCGTTGAGTGGTGTGGGCTGGATCACCTGCAGCTCAACACTGACAAGGCTAAGACATTTGTGGTGGACATTAAGAGGAGAGGAACAAACCTGTCCCCTGCCTCCATCAATGGTGTGGATGTGCAGTATACCAGGGAGTACGAATACCTTGGAGTGTACCTGGAGAGTAAACTGGTCTGGTCCAGGAACGCTGAGGCCCTGTACAAGAAGGGACAGAGCCGGCTGCACGTTCTGAAGAGGTTCCGCTCTTTGAACACCTGCAGTGAGATGCTGCAGATGTTCTACCAATCGGTGGTAGCCAGTGCCATCTTCTTCACTACCATGTGCTGGGGCAACAGGGCAATGGCTGTGGATGTTATTGGATCAACAAACTCATCAGGAAGGCTGGCTCCGTCCTGGGGGTGGAGTTGGGTTCATGGGAGGTGTGGTCTTGGAGGGGAGGATGCTCCTCAAACTGCGGAGCATCCTGGACAATACAGCTCACCCCCTCCATGACACACTGGTCAACCTGAGGAGCTCCTTCAGCAGCAGACTGGTTCTACAAGATGTAGGACAGAACACCACAGGGGATCCTTTTTTCCCTGTGGCTATCAAACTGTACAGTTCCTCCCCCGTGGGAATAGACTGACTCCCCCCCCCCCATTCTTTGCACATCCACAACCCTGGACTTTCCACTCATCACTTTAATGTTCTGTTACATGTATCCTGTGTTTTATGACTGTTGGCACCCAGACCAATTTCCCTCCTGGGATGAATAAAGTTATATCGTATTGTATTGCATCATCACATTGGCTCGAGGGGCCGAATGGCCTTCTCCTGCACCTATTGTCTTTTGTGTCGTCTTTGGAGTGTGGGAAGAAATTGGAGATCCCGGAGAAAACCCACGCAGGTCACTGGGGGAGAACGTACAAACTCCATACAGACAGCACCCGTAGTCAGGATCGAACCCGGGTCTCTGGCGCTGTGAGGCAGCAACTCTACCGCTGCACCACCATGCAGCCCCTCGTTGGTGAATTAAAACTCTTGCACATCTGGAGCAGATTGTAGAGTTACAGCGTCACTGAAATCCAAAGTTACAAGACCCCTATTACTTGGTTTTAACAGCTTCAATCAGAAGTGTTTTATGAAATCCAGTTTTCAATCATTTTTGCTCTGTAAATCGAAAGCACTTTCTCCCTGTCAGTATTGCCTTCTTGTTGCTTTTCATTAGACTTGCCTGAACTACAAGTGCTGAACACATTTCTTTCCAATCGGAATTCTTTCGGCGCAGTTCATTTCTTCTCCCTTGAGGTGATATATAATGAGGTTCTATGAGCGGAGATGCACACTCAGCCCAATTCAGTTTAGTTTATTGTCACGTGTACCGAGGTACAGTGAAAAGCTTTCGTTGCGTGCTAACCAGTCAGCGGAAAGACAATACATGATTACAATTGAGCCATTTACAGTGTGTAGATACATGATAAGGGGATAACGTTTAATGCAATGTAAAGTCCGATCAACATTGGTCTGAGGGTCATCAATGAGCTGGATAGTAGTTCCGGACTGCTCTCTGGTTGTGGTGGGATGATTCTGTTATCAGGCAACTGAATCATCACATTATGTGGAAAGGAACTGCAGATGCTGGTTTAAACTGAAGATAGACACAAAAAGCTGGAGTAACTCAGCGGGACAGGCGGCGTCCCTGGAGATAAGGAATAGGTGACGATTCAGGTCAGAAATCTTTGGGACCCTCTCTCAGACTAGTCTGGGGAAATGGAAACATCGCATTGTTTGCAGCCAGACCTCTGCACTAATCAAACGCTCTTGCTGAACCAACTGTACTACTGAAGATAGACACAAAATGCTGGAGTAACTCAGCGGGACAGGCAGCATCTCTAGACAGTAGGAAAGGGGGCGTTTCAGGTCCAGACCCTTCTTTAGATGGCATTTACTCATAAAACCATATAACCATATAACCATATAACAATTACAGCACGGAAACAGGCCTTCTCGGTCCTTCCAGTCTGTGCCGACCATTTATTTTTCCCCTAGTCCCATCTACCTGCACTCAGACCATACCCCTCCATTCCCTTCCCATCCATATACCTATCCACTTTACTTTTAAATGTTAAAATCGATCCTGCCTCCACCACTTCTGCAGGAAGATCATTCCACACAGCCACCACTCTCTGAGTAAAGAAGTTCCCCCTCATGTTACCCCTAAACTTCTGTCCCTTAATTCTCATGGGCCTTCTGAATACAAATTGACTTTGCTGGATGTCTCATCGAGTCTGGGACCAGAGGCCATAGCCTTAGGGAAAAAGGACGTACCGTTAGAAAGGAGACTAGGATGAATTCCTTTGGTCAGAGGGTGGTGAATCTGCGGAAATCATTAACACAGACGGCAGTGGAGCCAAGTGGATAGATATTTTAAAACGGAGATTGATAGATTCTTGATTAGTGCGGGTGTCAGGGGTTATGGGGAGAAGGCAGGAGAACTGGGTTAGGAGGGAGAGATAGATCAGCCATGATTGATTGGCAGAGTAGACTCGATGGACCAAATGGCCTAATTTTGCTGCAATAACCTATGAACCTATGTGACAATCTGCATTTCCCCATATCCATTTCTCCATATCAATTTATTCTCCCTGCACATTGCATCTATCCTAATCCTCTTATCCAAGGAATTAGATTTATGAGTATTTGCATGAAGCTTATCAAAAGCAATCAGCATTCAGAAATCCATACTTATGTCATGGATTAAATCCATGAATGTGCCTCATTTTATCTCCCATCAAAGACTGTCAGAGTTACATAAATCTGCTGTTATTTGCAGATTCTTCCTGTGCTGTGAATGGTTTTGCTAATCGGGCTTTCGACTTTTAGACTTTTAGAGATGCAGTGCAGAAAACAGGCCCTTCGGCCCACTGACTCCCTGCCGACCAGCGATGACACTAGCATTCTCCTGCACACCGGCGGCAACTTTCAATTTATTTTGTACTGAGGCTAATTATCCTACAAACCAGTACGTCTTTGGAGTGTGGGAGGAAACTGGAGCACCCGGAGAAAACCCACACAGGTCACGAAACATCGAAACATAGAAACATAGAAAATAGAAGCAGGAGTAAGCCATTCGGCCCTTCGAGCCTGCGCCGCCATTCAATATGATCATGGCTGATCATCCAACTCAGTATCCCGTACCTGCCTTCTCTCCATACCCTCTTATCCCCCTTAGCCACAAGGGCCACATCTAACTCCCTCTTAAATATAGCCAATGAACTGGCCTCAACTAACCTCTGTGGCAGAGAGTTCCAGAGACTCACCACTCTGTGTGAAAAAAGTCTTTCTCATCTCGGTCTTCAAGGATTTCCCCCTTATCCTTAAGCTGTGACCCCTTGTCCTGGACTTCCCCAACATCGGGAACAATCTTCCTGCATCTAGCCTGTCCAACCCCTTAAGAATTTTGTAAGTTTCTATAAGATCCCCTCTCAATCTCCTAAATTCTAGAGAGTATAAACCGAGTTTACTATCCAGAAATACTATCCAGTATTTCTTCATAAGTCATCCCAGGAATCAGTCTGGTAAACCTTCTCTGCACTCCCTCTATGGCAATAATGTCCTTCCTCAGATTTGGAGACCAAAACTGTACGCAATACTCCAGGTGTGGTCTCACCAAGACCCTATACAACAGAAGTAGGACCTCCCTGCTCCTATTCTCAAATCCTTTTGCGGCGAAGAGAACGTACAAACTCCGTACAGACAGCGCTCGTAGTCAGGATCGATCCCCGGGTCTCTGGCACTGGGGAAGGTAGCAACTCTACCGCTGCGCTACTGTGCCACCCTGCAAATATTGGGCAGTTTTGAGGTGGGCGATTAACCAAAATACATTTTTATGGATGTGGGATAAAACTGGAGCACCTGGAAGAAACCCACACAGTCACAGGGAGAACGTGGAAACTCCGCACAGGATGGAACCCGGGTCTCTATCACTATAAGGTGGTGACTCTACCACTGCGCCACTCTGCTGCCCAAACCTCCGGGTCTCCAAGCCCTCTAACACACTCGAATTAAATAGTGGCCAGAGATTTTACTTTTTCCTCCTTCACTTCTCTTTGAAGATTCCTCAAATATCATTATTTCTGCTCTTTCCGCTGAGCTCCGTGCAGCGCAGGAAGCATTTCCGTATCACATCCAACCTTGCTCTTTGCTCGTTTTCCTTTCTGTTTTTTCACATTGTACATCTGTCTTGGTTCCTCTCCTGATTTCCCTACAGCCAGTTGACCTGTTTCATTTTTTCAGTCAGGAGAAGAAATGATTTATATTTCCATAATTGCAATGGGAAGCTGTATTAAAATGCACTGTGGAGTGTATTATAAGTCATAGAGCCCCAAAGAGCATAGAAACAGGCCCCTCGGCCTAACCTGCTCACACCAACCAACATGTCCCATCTACACTAGACCACTTGTCCACGTATGACCCATAGGAAAATAGGTGCTGGAGTAGGACATTCGGCCCATCGAGCCAGCACCGCCATTCAATACGACCATGGCCGATCATCTAAAAATCCGTAGCCCGTCTCTGCTCTTTCCCCATTTCCCTTGATTCCGTTAGATTCCTTTTTTCACGCAGAGAGTTGTGAATCTGTGGAATTCTCAGCCATAGAAGGCAGTGGAGGCCAATTCACTGGATGTTTTCAAGAGAGGGTTAGATTTAGCTCTTGGGCCGAAGGGCCTCTGCTGTATGATGCTATCACTCTCTATGAAACCAATGGTTGTTTCTCAAATCTTCCGCACTTTTCCTTCAATTTAGGTTAGTTTAATTTAGTTTAGTTTAGTTTAGGTTAGTTATGAGACGCAAAACTCAAGAGAATCAAGTAAAGAGTGATTTATTGTCATTTGTACCAAAACAGAACAATGAAATTCTTACTTACAGCAGCAGAACAGATATGTATACATAGTAGAAGGACACAGAATGCTGGAGTAACTCAACAGGACAGGCAGCATGTTTAAGAAGGAACTGCAGATGCTGTAAAATCGAAGATAGACAAAAATGCTGGAGAAACTCAGCGGGTGAGGCAGCATCTATGGAGCGAAGGAAATAGGCAACGTTTCGGGTCGAAACCCTTCTTCAGACTGACAGCATCTCCGGATGGAAGGAAATGACTGATGTTTCAGGTCGAGACACGTCTTCAGACTTGCCAGTACTCTGTAAAACTGTAAATAAACACCAACAGAATTTCAGTACATATTCAACTTAGGTGTGGAGTTTAGAACTCTGGAGTTTAGAAGGATGAGAGGGGATCTCATTGAAACATATAAGATTGTTAAGGGCTTGGCCACGCTAGAGGCAGGAAACACGTTCCCGATGTTGGGGGAGACCAGAACCAGGGGCCACAGATTAAGAATAAGGAGTAAGCCATTTAGAACGTAGATGTGGAAACACTTTTTCTCACAGATATTGGTGAGTCTATGGAATTCTCTGCCTCAGAGGGCGGTGGAGGCCGGTTACTGGATGCTTTCAAGAGAGAGCTAGATAGGGCTCTTAAAGATAGCGGAGTCAGGGGATATGGGGCGAAGGCAGGAACGGGGTACTGATTGGGGGATGATCAGCCATGATCACATTGAATGGCGGTGCTGGCTCGAAGGGCCAAATGGCCTCCTCCTGCACCTATTGTCTATTGTCTATTGTCTAATGTCGACCCGACCATCCATCATCCGTTCACACTAGTTCTGCATTGTCCCACATTCTCATCCACACTTTACACATGAAGGGGCAATTTAATTTCCAGAGGCCAATTAATCTACACACCCGGATGTGGCAGGAGACTGGAGCACCCGGAGGAAACCCACGTGGTCACATGGAGAACATGCAAATCTTCAATCTCTGTTGAAACAATTGTGTTGCTTGAACCTGAAACAGTGAGAGTTAGAAACGGGAGTGCTAGTGGGGCATAACACCAAAGTAGAAAATGTTGATTAATGCAGATAAAAGTGGCTTAATGTTTCAATAAATAAAAGTTGTCAGATTTAAATGTTTGGATATTAACTTTCTCGGCAAAGAAAGATTATACACAGTACAATTTAAGTACTTGTTAATAATGTGTGAATTTCTATCCAAGTGTTTTTTTTGTAAAGAATTAAAAAAAAATAGTCATTGGATTTTTCAGTGCAATTAGTAATCAGATTTGAAGGGCACGGTGGCGCAGTGGTGGAGTTGCTGCCTTACAGCTTTAACAGCGCCCGAGACCCAGGTACGATCCTGGCTATGGGTGCTGTCAACAGTGTTCTTCCCGTGACCACCTAGATTTTCTCTGAGGTCTTCGGTTGCCTCCCACACCTCAAAGACGTACAGGTTTGCAGGTTAATTGGTTTGGTGTTAACGTACAAATTGCCCCGAGTGTGTGCAGGATAGTGTTAGTGTGCGGGGATTGCTGGTCGGCGCTGACTCGGTGGGCCTTAGGGCCTGTTTCGGCGCTGTATCTCTAAAACTGAAAACTAAAAACTATAAAAACTCTGAAAAGAATAAGTGAGTGTGGATGGGATTCTAATTAACCATATAACCATATAACAATTACAGCACGGAAACAGGCCCTCTCGGCCCTTCCAGTCCGTGCCGACCATTTATTTTCCCCTAGTCCCATCTACCTGCACTCAGACCATACCCCTCCATTCCCTTCCCGTCCATTCAATTCAATTCAATTCAATTCAATTCAAGTTTAATGTCATTGCACAAATACAAGTATAGGTACAACGAAATGCAGTTTAGCGTCATTCTTAGTGATAGCGATATGAAAAAATAAATACAGAGTGCAGTGGTAGCAGTACGGAAATAAATAAATACAGGGTACAGACAAATCTATCAGCTGGGCTCCGAGTTCAGCAGTCTGATGGTGTAGTTGAAGAAGCTGTTCTTCGTCCTACTGGTGCGGGACCTGATGCTCCTGTACCGCCTCCCTGATGGGAGGAGGGCAAACAGTCCATGGTTAGGGTGTGAGGGGTCCTTGATGATCTTCCCGGCCCGCTTCAGGCACCGTTTTCGGTGGAGGGCATCCATGGCAGGGAGCGGGGCACCGATGATGTACTGGGCGGTTTTCACCACCCGTTGTAGTGCCTTCCTGTCTGCCACGGTGCAACTGCTGTACCATAGCGTAAAGCAGGTGGTCAGGATGCTTTCAATGGTGCAGCGGTAGAAGTTCGTCAGGATCCGGGGGGACAGGTGGGCTTTTTTGAGCCTCCTCAGAAAGTAAAGGCGCCTTTGGACAAGTATAATTCTTTTGAATTGATATGGTCTCCATATATACAGTATTTAGAGAAGTAGCTATTCTTGGAATCACGGCTTCGACGGGCACCCTATGGATCCGATGCGAATAACTTACCTATAATTGATAATATTGTGTATTTATTAGAGATATTTCTGAATGAAATAGTATCTCGTACAATGTCTTTAGTTTTTGTTTATATATATATATATATATATGTAATATTATTGTTTTTCAAATTATCTTTTTAATTTTTAATTGATATATGTGCGAAAAAAAAAATTTTTTATTCCCTTTTATTTTTCCTTTTTTCTTTATTCTTTTATATATCTTTTTCTTTATTTCCATAAAAATAGAAGATATTATGTATTGATATGCTATTTGTAGTAATACTGAATTAAGGTGTTAGTTTATAAAGTAAGCTATATATTGTAAACTATTTACTTCAAATAAAAAAAATATTACAAGAAAGTAAAGGCGCTGCTGTGCCTTTTTGATCAGCTTTGAGGTGTTGAGGGACCAGGACAGATCCTCCGAGATGTGTACCCCGAGGAATTTGTAGTTGGAGACCCTCCACCTCAGTCCCGTTTATATGGATGGGGGTGTGTCTGCCCCCTCTGTTCTTCCGAAAGTCAACAATTATTTCCTTCGTCTTCTGGGAGTTGAGGACGAGGTTATTGTTGGCACACCAGGTGGCCAGGAGCTGGACCTCCTCCCTGTAGGCTGATTCGTCATTATCACCAATCAGTCCTACCACCGTGGTGTCATCGGCAAATTTTATAATGGCGTTGGAGCCATACTTGGGGATGCAGTCATGCGTGAAGAGGGAGTAGAGGAGAGGGCTGAGCACACAGCCCTGTGGCACGCCGGTGTTCAGTGTTATAGTGGAGGAGGTGAGGTTGTTGACCCTAACAGACTGTGGTCTGTTAGTGAGGAAATCCAGTGTCCAATTGCAGAGGGAGGTGGAGATGCCAAGACCGCTAAGTTTGGTGATCAAGCTAGCGGGTATGACAGTGTTAAAGGCGGAGCTGAAGTCAATGAACAACAACCTGATGTAGGTGTTGTTGCTGTCCAGGTGGGTCAGGGCAGAGTGTAGGGCCGCCAATATGGCGTCCTCTGTAGACCTGTTTGTCCGGTAGGCGAATTGGTGGGAGTCCAATGTGGGGGGGAGGCTGGCTTTGAGGTGAGCCAGGATATACCTATCCACTTTACTTTTAAATGTTAAAATCGATCCTGTGTCCACCACTTCTGCAGGAAGATCATTCCACACAGCCACCACTCCCTGAGTAAAGAAGTTCCCCCTCATGTTACCCCTAAACTTCTGTCCCTTAATTCTCATGTCATGCCCTCTTGCTTGAATCTTCCCTAACCTCAATGGGAAAAGCTTATCCACGTCAACTCTGTCTATCCCTTTCATCATTTTAAAGACCTCAATCAAGCCCGCCCTTAACCTACTGCACTCCAAAGAATAAAGGCCTAACTTGTTCAACCTTTCTCTGTAACTTAGTTGCTGGAACCCAGGCAACATTCTAGTAAATCTCCGCTGTACTCTCTCTATTTTGTTGACATCCTTCCTATAATTAGGCGACCAAAATTGTACTAATTGTAATTCGTTTTCATCTCAACATAATGAAGATGAAGGAATTGAGGGAAACACTGGAATTAGGCATAATCGGAGATGATCAGGGGTAACTGGGGAAATGACATTGATGGCCAGACCATCACAGCTCGATCCACAACTAAACCAGGGGGCGGAACAGTGGCTCAGTTATTTGCCTATCACTTGCCAGACTTTGTCCCGCCTCCATCTCTCTTCATTCCACCCCCCCCCACCATAGTCTGAAGAAAGGTCTTGACCCAAAATGTCACCTATCCATGTTCTTCATAGATGTTGCCTATCCCGCTGAGTTACTCCAGCATCTTGTGTCTTTAAAAAAAAATGAAGGCCCTGTCCCACGATGCGATTTTACCCAAGAGCTGTCCCGAGTTTTAATAAAAAATCAGATTTGTGGTAAGTACGTAGAATGTACGTAGCGGGTACGTCGGAGTTCGTGGATGTCTCGTAGCAGCTCGTAATGCTAACGGCAGGTACTCGGAAAACGCGGAAACTCGTGAAGGTTTTTCAACAGTGTGAAAAATTTCCAAGAGTAAAAAAATACTCATGATCCAGTACCACGAGTTTGATTTTCATTTTTAACACGGGAGAGCTCTTGGGTAAACTCGCATCGTGGGACAGGGCGCTTAAAAGTTTAGTTTAGTTTAGTTTAGTTTAGAGGTACAGCACAGAAACAGGCCATTCGGCCCACCATGTCCTCGCCAACCAGCGATCCTGGTGTACTAATACCATCCTATACAGGAGAGACAATTTTGTCTACACTTTGAGAGACACTATTGTCTATTTATCCTTTTCATACATACCTATCCTTCGGTTAATTTATTGTGTTGCACAGGGAGCCAAATGCAACGTAATTTCGTTTGGAACTGCATATATCAATGTATTTCTAAATGACAATAAAGTTTGTTTGACTTGACTTGACTTGACAATTTACACTAAAACCAAGCTAATTAACCTACAAACATGTACGTCTTTGGAGTGTGGGAGGAAACCGGAGATCCCGGAGAAAACTCACGCAGGTCACAGGGAGAACGTGAAAACACCGTACAGACAGCACCCGTAGTCAGGATGGAACCTGGGTCTCCGGCGCTGTGAGGCAGCAACTCTACTGCTGCGCCACCGTGCCGCCCTTCTCGTCCTTCTGAGAGCGAACACAGTGAAAATTGTTTTTCACACCAAATAAGCAGAAATTCTTGCTGATGCCAAATTTGGGTGATAGACAACAGATGCCATCATTTTGGTGATCAGATGCCTTAAACAAAACAACACGGGCAAAGATGAAAATCTCAATGAAAATATGAGGAAATTATGCTAGCAGCTTGTGCCAAGACCCAGATATGTGAACAATATTGCTTCACTCTGTGCGTCTACCCGATCTATTCCTCTCATGATTTTATATGGGGGACCTCATCACAACTTACCAATCAGTGAAAGGCCTGGATAGAGTTGATGTGGAGAGGATCAAATTCCCTCTCGTGAGCTTATGAACTGACCGCAGCTGCACGCAACCACCATAAGAATTAAACTCCAAAAAAATGTAATAGGGGATAGACTTTGATTGCCACATTGAAGGGCATGAGAAAGGACATGGTAGAGATTTGATCTTTATGCTTTGCCAGAGCTGGAGGCTGTATGAGCTGAGTAGCCTGTGATGTGAAGGCAAGTCGATGAATGTAAAGTGGGAACGGCGGATAAGGCTGAATGATGAGTGGAGACGGCTGTTGATATAACGGAGAGAACAGATAAGGATAATTAAAGTCAGAGGAGAACATGGAAGCTATTGTGTCCAAGGTGAATTGAAGACACTGCAGGGGCTAAATTGACAGGAAATGCGTGTACCTGGCATGGCCTCAGATTTTCGTTTTAGTTTTAGAGATACAGCGCGGAAACAGGCCCTTCGGTCCACCCAGTCCGCACCGACCAGCGATCCCCCACACACTAACACCACTCTAAATTTTACATTTTACAATTTTACATTTTCACCTGCAAACCAGGAGTGTGGGAGGAAACCAAACATCTGGGAGAAAACCCGCACAGGTCACGGGGAGAACGTACAAACTCCGTACAGACGGCACCCGTAGTCGGGATCGAACCCGGGTCTCTGGCGCTGTGAAGCAGTAGCTCTACCGCTGCAACACCTTGCCGCCCGTGCTAGTGGAAAAATCTAGGACCAGAGGAAGGAGATGAGGAGGAATGTCCTTAGTCAGAGGGTGGTGAATATGTGGGAATCATTACCACAGAAGGCGGTGGAGGCCAAGTCAATGGATACATCTAAGGTGGAGAGACAGATTCTGGATTAGTACGGGTGTCAGGGGTTATGGGGAGAAGGCAGGAGAATGGGGTTAGGAGGGAGAGATAGATCAGCCATAGAAACATAGAAACATAGAAATTAGGTGCAAGAGTAGGCCATTCGGCCCTTCGAGCCTGCACCGCCATTCAATATGATCATGGCTGATCATCCAACTCAGTATCCCATACCTGCCTTCTCTCCATACCCTCTGATCCCCTTAGCCACAAGGGCCACATCTAACTCCCTCTTAAATATAGCCAATGAACTGGCCTCAACTACCCTCTGTGGCAGAGAGTTCCAGAGACCCACCACTCTCTGTGTGGAAAAAATCCTTCTCCTTTCGGTCCTAAAGGATTTCCCCCTTATCCTTAAGCTGTGACCCCTTGTCCTGGACCTCCCCAACATCGGGAACAATCTTCCTGCATCTAGCCTGTCCAACCCCTTAAGAATTTTGTACGTTTCTATAAGATCCCCATGGCGGAGAAAAATTGATGGGCCGAATGGCCTAATTCTACTATAAGTTACGAACATGAATTTATGATATAGGCCAAAGGCAGGTAAATGGGACAAGGTTTGGTGGGGCATTTTAGTCAGCATGAGTTAGGCAGAAGGGCCTGGTTTGGTGCTGTATAACTCCATGAATTAGTTATTTATTTTGTAAAGCACCAGAACGTGGCCTTGGATTTGTGTGATGTGGAAAGTCTAGGCTTGGCAAAAGAGAAAGCAAGATTAATGCAGCTATCGGGATCTTAAACAAAAAGCTACGTTTAAATAAAAGATGACAAAAGACTGTCAGCAGGCCTTTGGAGTAGTGAGACAAAAAGACATGCACTGCTCTGAACGGGGAATTGGATATCAAAGTTAAATGAGACTCTGCACCAGAATAAAGGTCAGTATTGCAAGGAATTGAAGTCAGGATTGAATGCTACATATATGAATGCACAGAGGATTCAAAGTAAAATGGACAATTGGAAGCATGAATAACCGGAGAGAATATATCAAAAAAAAAATAGTCACAGCAGTTACGAGTCTGGTTTGTGTAGGATTGGGTACTTAATATTCATGGTTACAACATTTTCAAGTAAGCTGGAGAGGATGAATTGTTAGCAGGAAGAATAAATGATTCTATCACCGCCAGAATGTATGTAGAGCGTTGAGCTAAACATGAAGGAAATTATATTAACTTTGCTGTACAAAACAGACCATCAAACATTAGATGGAGAATGAGACCTCTGAAGAACATTGATATATAAATAGTAATGCAAGATTATGTAACGTGGCCTACCTAGGAATTTTAAAAAGCACAACATTATTACAAGATGGAACCTGATCAAAATTGTCATCGAGTAGTTCAGTTTAGTTTAATTTAGTTTAGTTTAGTTTTGCAGTCCTGAACTACCATCTACCTCATTGGTGACACTCGGACTATCTTTGATCAGACTTTACTGACTTTACCTTGCACTAAACATTGTTCCCTTATCATGTATCATCTATACACTGGATATGGCTCGCATGTAATCATGCATTGTCTTTCAGCTGACTGGTTAGCACGCAGCAAACACTCTTCACAGTCCCTCGGTACACGTGACAATAAACTAAACTGAACTGAACCAAGTTTACTTACTGAGTTTACAGATACGTGTTAGTAAGAAACTAGACTATGTGGGACCCGTTGGGTCTCAGTTACCGTGGGGGGTGTGTGGCGGGGGCGGGGAGGGGGGGTGGGTGGTTGAAGAGGAAGTGTGTATGTGGGCTGGAGGGTTTGCGGGGGGGGGGGGGAGGAGGAGGGATGTGGGGGGGGTGTGGGTGGGGGGTGTGGGTGAGGTGTGGGTGGGGGTTGTGGGTGGGGTGTGGGAGGGAGCGAGGTTGTGGGGTGTGGGGGAGGGGTGGTTTGGGGGAGGAGTGTGTGTGGGCGGGGGGTGTGGAGTGGAGTGGTATGTGTGTGGGCGGGGGGCATGTGTGGGTGGGGGGGTTGTGGGCAGGGGATGTTGTGGAGGAGGGATTTGTGGGTGGGGGAGTGGTGTGTGGGGGGGAGAGGGGGTTGTGTGGTGGGGTGGGGGGTGTTGAGGGGGATTGTGGAAGAGAGGGGTATGTGGGGGGGGGGGGGTTGTGGGGGGGAGGGGTGTTTGGGAAGGGGGGTGTGGCGTTGCATGGGAGGCATTGTGGGACGGGGCGCGTGTTGTGAGGGTATGTGGGTGGGGGTATTGTGGGGGGGGGGGTTGTGGAGCGGAGGGGTTGTGGTGGGGAGGCGTGTGTGGGAGGGAGGGGTGTGTGGGTGTCAATCCTGGCCCAAATGAAGCCAAAAGAGAGCTACAATAAAGTACAAATTCCATGCATTCACAAGGTCTAATGGTTAAATCTGCAGAAGAAGCCACGAGCAGCTAGCTGGTGCCAGGGAGTCTAGATCCCAGATCAGCCCTTCAGATAAGAAAAGTCTCAGCTTCCTTATGCATGAGAATCTTGCAGAAGGAACTCCAAGGTATTGTGAATGCATGAGTTTGATTGGATTGTTGCAAGGGGAATGTAAATAATGTAAATAATGTAACCCTGCCATTTGTTGATTGGCCAAAATGTTTAGCCCCGGCAGAATTGTTTTGAGTTCCAGGGTAAATGTTGCATTATTCAGTTGGTTCGCTTCCTTTCAGAAGCTCTTGAAAGAAACATCGTTTGGAAGAGCCTGCAATTGGTTTGGGGAACTGTCAATAATGTATGGATGTAATTAATATGTGTGGATTGCATAGAGACCCTATGTAGTTCGGCGCGGGGAACAGTGCATGCGTCCGTGCCGATCAGTGATCCCTGCACACTAACACTATCCTACACATGCTAAGGACAATTTAATGAAGCCAATTAACCCTCAAACCTATATGCCTTTCGAGTGTGAAAGGAAACCGAGCACCTGGAGAAAACCCACGCTGGGCATGGGAAGAACGTGTAAACTATGTACAGACAGCACCCGTGGTCAGGATTGGACCCGGGTCTCTAGTGCTGTAAGGCGCGACTCTACCGCAGATAAGTGTGAAGTGCTACATCTACATCTGTGCTACATCTTGGCAGGACAAATCAAAATAGGACATACATGGTAAATGGTAGGGAATTGAGGAATACTGTGGAACAGAGGGATCTAGGAATAACTGTGCATAGTTCCCTGAAGGTGGAATCGCATGTAGACAGGGTGGTAAAGAAAGCTTTTGGTGTGCTGGCCTTTATAAATCAGAGCATTGAATATAGGAGTAGGGAAGTAATGTTAAAATTGTACATGGCATTGGTGAGACCAATTCTGGAGTATGGTGTACAATTTTGGTCGCCTAATTATAGGAAGGATGTCAACAAAATAGAGAGAGTACAGAGGAGATTTACTAGAATGTTGCCTGGGTTCCAGCAACTAAGTTACAGAGAAAGGTTGAACAAGTTAGGTCTTTATTCTTTGGAGCGCAGAAGGTTAAGGGGGGACTTGATTGAGGTCTTTAAAATGATGAAAGGGATAGACAGAGTTGACGTGGATAAGCTTTTCCCATTGAGGGTAGGGAAGATTCAAACAAGAGGGCATGACATGAGAATTAAGGGGCAGAAGTTTAGGGGTAACATGAGGGGGAACTTCTTTACTCAGAGAGTGGTGGCTGTGTGGAATGATCTTCCAGCAGAAGTGGTGGAGGCAGGATCGTTTGTAACATTTAAAAGTAAAGTGGATAGGTATATGGTGGGAAGGGAATGGAGGGGTATGGTCTGAGAGCAGGTAGATGGGACTAGGGGAAAATAAATGGTCAGCACAGACTAGAAGGACCGAGAAGGCCTGTTTCCGTGCTGTAATTGTTATATGGTTATTATATGGTTAAGTTAAGTCTTTATTCTTTGGAGAGCAGAAGGTTAAGGGGGGACTTGATTGAGGTCTTTAAAATTATGAAAGGGATAGAGAGTTGACGTGGATAAGCTTTTCCCATTGAGGGTAGAGAAGATTCAAACAAGAGGGCATGACATGAGAATTAAGGGACAGAAGTTTATGGGTAACATGAGGGGGAACTTCTTTACTCAGAGAGTGGTTGCTGTGTGGAATGAGCTTCCAGCAGAAGTGGTGGAAGCAGGATCAATTTTAACATTTATAAGTTAAATGGATAGGTATATGGATGGGAAGGGAATGGAGGGGTATGGTCTGGGTGCAGGTAGATGGGACTAGGGGGAAATAAATGGTCGGCACGAACTGGAAGGGCCGAGAGGGCCTGTTTCCGTGCTGTAATTGTTATATGGTTATATGAAAGGCCTGTTTCCATTCTGTGGGTGACTCTAGTCATGGATAGGAAAGGTTTAGAGGGATACGGGCCAACGGGGTAAATGGGACAAGCATAGATGGGGCATCTGGTCAGAATGGACAAGTTAGTCCGAAGTCCTGTTTCCATGCTGTACGACTCCATGAGTCTAAATAGACTGCCTTTCTACAAATTATCACAGTGTTAAGCACAGAATGGAATTATTAGACAGCAATAATGCCATCTTCTTGTTTACCAGCTATAATTCTGTCTCCATTGACTTTTAATCTGGATAATATTAAGGATTATAGACGTATTAACTTAAAAGTCAGTACAACTGTGATAGGTTTACTTTGTGTAAGCCATTAATAAACATTAATATCATTTCAACATTTACAGATACGGATTATTTAATGCTTTCAAGTATTCGAGAGATAAGAATTTGCATTCTATGTTGATTAAGTGTGCAAAGCATATCTAATTCTGGAATGCATTGTATCTGGGAGAAATAGATTATCATTCTGTCGTTAAGCTACAAACAGTGGTTCCAAAACAAATCTCCGCAGAAGACAGATGAAACAGTGGCCTGGATGTGAAGCAGTTTTGATCTGACTTATTTTGAGAATGCATGGAGCATGGTTCTGCTAATCAAAGAGTCAGAGAGACAGAGAGTCTTACGATGTGGCAACAGGCCGTTCAGCCCAACTTTGCCGCTGTGTCGCACTTTGGAAATTAATTGAAAGCAGTCATTTATGTCATCTCCAGGGTTTGGATCAGCTGGTGTGATTCCTTCCATTTAGTATTACCACTGAGACTCCATTAGAGTTATAGAGCGATGCGGGGTGGAAACAGGCCCTTCGGCCCAACTTGCCCGCATCAGCCAACATGTCCCATCTGCACTAGTCCCACCTGCCCGCATTTGGCTCATATCCCTCCAAACCTCTCCAATCCATGTACCTGTCTAAATGTTTCTTAAATGTTGTGATCGAAACCTTGTGGCTTTCGACAAGGTCCCGCATAAGAGATTAGCATACAAACTTAAAGCACACGGTATTGGGGGTTCATTATTGATGTGGATAGAGAACTGGCTAGCAGACAGGAAGCAAAGGGTAGGAGTAAACGGGTCCTTTTCAGAATGGCAGGCAGTGACTAGTGGGGTACCGCAAGGCTCAGTGCTGGGACCCCAGCTATTTACAATATATATTAATGGTTTGGACGAGGGAATTCAATGCAACATCTCCAAATTTGCAGATGACACCAAGCTGGGGGGTATAGTTAGGTGTGAGGAGGATGCTTGGAGGCTGCAGGGTGATTTGGATAGGCTGAGTGAATGGGCAGATGCATGGCAGATGCAGTATAATGTGGATAAATGTGAGGTTATCCACTTTGGTGGCAAAAACATGAGGGTAGACTATTATCTGAATGGTGGCAGATCAGGAAAAGGGGAGATGCAACGAGACCTGGGTGTCATGGTTCACCAGTCATTGAAAGTAGGCATGCAGGTGCAGCAGGCAGTGAAGAAAGCAAATGGTATGTTAGCATTCATTGCAAAAGGATTTGAGTGTAGGAGCAGGGAGGTTCTACTGCAGTTGTACAGGGTTTTGGTGAGGCCACACCTGGAGTATTGCGTGCAGTTTTGGTCTCCAAATCTGAGGAAAGACATTCTTGCCATTGAGGGGGTACAGAGAAGATTCACCAGACTGATTCCTGGGATGTCAGGACTTTCATATGAGGAAAGACTGGATAGACTCGTTTTGTACTCGCTGGAATTTAGAAGATTGAGGGGGGATCTTATAGAAACTTACAAAATTCTTAAGGGGTTGGACAAGCTAGATGCTGGAAGATTGTTCCCGATGTTGGGGGAGTCCAGAACAAGGGGTCACAGTCTAAGGATAAGGGGGAATTCCTTTAGGACCGAGATGAGGAAAACATTCTTTACACAGAGAGTGGTGAGTCTCTGGAATTCTCTGCCACAGAAGGTAGTTGAGGCCAGTTCATTGGCTATATTTAAGAGGGCGTTAGATGTGGCACTTGTGGCTAAAGGGATCAGGGGGTATGGAGAGAAGGCAGGTACGGGATACTGAGTTGGATGATCAGCTATGATTACATTGAATGGCGGTGCAGGCTCGAAGGGCCGAATGGCCTACTCCTGCACCTATTTTTCTATGTTTCTATGTTTCTGTGATAGTCCCGGCCTGAAGTGCTTCCTCCAACAGCTCGTTCCATACACCCACCACCCTTTGAGTGAAAAAGTCACTTTCGGGCTGATATTCAATCATTCCCCCCCTCATCCTAAACCTACAGTGCATGTCCACCGGTTCTCGATTTGCCTACTCTGGGCAAAAGATTGCGTCTACCCGATCCATTTCACTTGTGATTCATGAGGGGAATAGATTCGGTAGACACGCAGTCTCCAGCCCAGTGTCGGGGGAATCAAGAACCAGAGGAGAAAGAGTGGAGAGAGAATTAATGCTATGGTTTCAGATGATAAACAAATTCTCAGTCTGTGCTAAGGGAGCAGTGAAAAGTGATTGTGCACACCAGTAAATGAACATAAAACAACGGAAGCATTGATTTATTGTATTTGAACAACATCAAAAATAAGCCATGCAATAAAACCACTGGTCGATTTATGCAGGTGTTGTAATTCAATGGCCGTGACTATGATACATAATATGTTGTATGGTGTAATCTCCTGAATAAAACCGCAGCAGGTAGAATCTGCACAGAGGAGATGGTGCAGGAATCACAACCCGTCTTCTGTTGACAGCCAGCTTGCATATCGTATCTCTGCCTTTCACCAAGGCAGTGGGAAGTGTAACAGATCACAGATTACGCTGGCAATGTTGAACGTGCAATTGATTGATTGAATTGATTGAAAGATACAACAGGGAAACAGAACCCCTCGGCCCACCAATTCCACGTCACCCAACGCTTGGCGACCAACAGGTCCCATCAACGCTAGTACTACCTCCCTGTGTTTGGCCCACATCACAAGTTCACAAGTTCACAAGTTATAGGAGTACAATTTTTCCCTTCGGCCCGTCGAGTCTACTCTGCCATCTAATCCCACTTTCCTGCCCTCTCCCCATAACCCTTGACACCCGTTCTAATCAGGAATTTGTCTATCTCTGCCTTTAGAATGTCCACTGACTTGGCCTCCACAGCCCCTGATGGCAATGTTCCACAGATTAACCACCCTCTGACTAAAGAAGTTCCTCCTCACCGCCTTTCTGAAAGAGCGCCCTTTAATTCTGCGGTTATGACCTCTGGTCCTAGACTCTCCCACCAGTGGAAACATCCTTTCCGCATCCACTCTATCCAAGCCTTTCATTATTCTATAAGCTTCAATGAGGTCCCAGTGAGTAGAGGCCCAGTGCTGTCAAACACTCATCGTATGTTAACCCTCTAAACCTGTCCTATCATTGTACCTGTAAAAATGTTCTTTTTTGTTATAAATTTTTTATTAGAGGTAATTACATAATAAAAAACATTTTGTTTGTTGTAGTCATACATTATTAATATTGTTTGTATTATCAATTGTATAATAATTGTACTATATATTTTTTAAATTTTTATATAGATAGAAAATAATAGAGAGGGAGAGAAAAGAAAATTAAAAGAGAATGGAATAATCAGCTAATTATGCATCATTGGAGATATGTTCGTGGATTATAAAATGTAATTCTTCATCTAATCCTTGATTCGGGTTTCTGTCAGGTTCTCATGCCGAACCGGTTTGCCGCATCAAATATTCAATGAATGGAGACCACATTCTAGTAAATAGTTCTTGTTTGTCCATTCAGACAAATCTTAATCTTTCCAAATGTAGGGTCTCCGACATTTCCATAGTCCACAATTTAATTGTGGGGGTAATTGGGCCTTTCCAAAATGTTAATATTAATTT
This sequence comes from Raja brachyura, assembly GCA_963514005.1. The sequence continues at coordinate 110,302,911 of OY740785.1, forward strand.
TTTCCCTGTTATTAAACTATAATCGATAAAGGTTTTTTGGCTTGTTGTAAAGATTTGATTTTGTTCTAGTATTCCTAATATTATTAATTTTGAGTCGGGGTCCAATTGGATATTGACAACTTCCGAAATTATCTTAAAAATTTCCGTCCAAATATTATAAATTTTTATACAAATGTGTGCGTTAAGTTAGCCTCTGAGTGCTGACCTTTTTCATAAAAGGAGATATGCTTGGGAAAATTCTATTTAATTTTGTTTTTGAGAAGTGCACTCTATGTAATACTTTAAATTGTATTAAAGAGTGTCTAGCATTTACCGAACAGTGATGTATATGTTATAAGCTTTCGTCCCATATTTCTGGCCTTATTGGTTGGCCTAGTTCATTTTCCCATGATTGCCTATATATTTCCGTCATGGGTGCATCATTATCTAATAGGATATTATAAATATAAGATATCAATTTTTCTGTGTTAGGGTGTTTATTCAAACATTCATCAAGAATTTCTGTCTTTCTATTTCTATAGTCCTATGTATTTGATTTAGCGTAATCTCTAAATTGTAGGTATCTAAAGTAGTCATTTGAGTGAAGCCCATAAATTTGTTGTAGTTCCTGAAATGAGAGGAATGTACCTTTCCTATAGAGATCACCCATCTTTGTAATTCCGTGATTTTTCCATTGTAAAAAACCTTTATTCATCATTGAGGGTTTAAATGTAGGGTTGTTTACAATGGGAAGAGGTAGTGGTAAATTATCCAATTTTAGTGTCTTCTTTAATTGTTTCCAAATGCGTATTCCACTATATATTATGGGGCTTTCACGATAGGTTTTTTTTGCTTAATTTAGCAATAGCAAATAAGATCGACCCAATTTCAAAAGGTAAACGGTCTTCCTTTTCTATTTTTAACCAATCTGGTTGGTGGTCCAGTTCTTCCAACCAAAAATTCATATTTTTAATGTTAACTGCCCAAAAATAGAGCATAAAATTCGATAGGGCTAAACCTCCATTTATTTTTGATTTACATAAGTGCTTTTTATTTATTCTGTGGTTCTTATAATCCCAGATAAAATTGGTGACTATAGAGTCAACCTTTTTTAAAAAAGTTTTTAGGAGATATATCGGGATTAATTGAAAGAGGTACAATAATTGCGGGAGAAAAATCATTTTTATTGCATTAATTCTATCCAACATTGAGATAGGTAATGTTTTCCAATATAAAATATTCTTATGTAATTTGCTCGATAAAGGCGGAAAGTTAAATTTAAATAAAGAAATATATGTCTTTGTTACATAAATTGCAAGATATTTAAAATTTTCATTTACTATTTTAAAAGGAAATTGTTGTAATATATGTGGGTTACTTTCCATTATTGGCATGATTTCACTTTTATTCCAATTAATTCTGTATCCTGAAAACCAGCCATATTGAGTTATTACATTTAATAAATTTGGGATACTAATTTCAGGTTTTGTAATGTAAATTAATACATTGTCTGCATATAAGGAAATGTTATTCTCAGTATCTTTAGTGTTATACCCATATATTTCAGGATGGGACCTCACGCTTTCTGCTAATGGTTCTATTGCGAGTGCGAATAATAGTGGGGATAACGGACATCCTTGTCTACAGCCTCTATATAAGTTAAATTTAACTGATAACATTTGATTTGTCGATATTCTAGCTGTTGGGTTAGTATATAAAAGTTTTACCCATGTACTAAACTTCTCGCCCAATTGAAAAATTTTCATAACCGAACACCTGGTCGAAAGCTTTCTCAGCATCTAACAAAATAATTGCTAGATCTTTGTTAGTACTTCTCTTTGAGTATATAATATTGAATAATCATCTCAGGTTATATGAAGAGTAGCATTTTGGTATAAATCCTGTTTGGTCCGGGTGTATTAATTTATTAATCACTGTGCTTAATCTTTGTTCTAGGATTTTAGTTCATATTTTTTGATCAGTATTTAGGAGAGCTATAGCTCTATATGAACCTGGATCATCCAGGTCCTTATCTATTTTTGGTATAAGTGTTATTATAGATTTATTTAGAGTTTCTGGTAATTTCTGTTGGATATAGATATGTTCATACAGTGTCTTTAAACGCAGAGCAATCAGGTCATAGAATATTTTATAGAGCCTATGCCATCAGGGCCCGGGGATTTACCGTTTTTTAGAGATCTGATAGACTCTTCAATTTCTTTTACTGTTATTTCAGCATCTAATAATTCTCTATCTTTCAAATCTAACCCTTTAAGGTTGCATTTTTGTAGGAATGATTCTGTTCTTGACCGGTGATCTATCGTTTTAGCAGAGTAAAGGCTTTGATAATATTGCAGAAGTCTCTCATTAATATCCTTAGAATGTTCTAGTGGTTCTCCTGTTTCTGATTTAATCCTATGAATTGTTTTTTCCCCGTCCAGTTTCCATAATTGATGAGCCAATAATTTTTGAGGTTTATCACTGAATTCAAGATGTAATTGTTTAGTATATTGGTAATATTTTACAACTTGGTCTGAATATATTTTATTTAATTTATATTTCAATGCTGCAATTTTATTGTGTTTTATCATAGTTGGTGTAGCCGCATTTTCTATGTCTAATTGTTTTATTTCCATTTCCAATGCCTGTTGTTTAGCCCGATTCTCTTTATTATGAAATGCTTGGGAAGAGATCATAGCTCCTCGAGTAAATGCTTTAAATGTTTCCCAAAGTAGGGAGGCAGACGTTTCAGGGTTATCATTGATTTCAAAGAACATATTCATCTGTTTAGTGAGATATTCTTGACATGCTTTTTCCTTTACAATTTGTGGATTGAGTCTCCATTGTAACTGTTTCTCCGTCCTTCCATTTAATTTAATCATACATGTTAAGGGAGCAGGGTCCGAGATTATAATATTGTGATATTTCTAGTTATAAGTAAATGGGATAAGCTTGGAGTCCACCAAAAAATAATCTATTCTTGAATATGTTTTATGTACCGATGAATAAAATGAATATTCTCATCCGGTTGGGTTTTCTATTCTCCAAACATCCTATCTATATATGCATTTAATAAGTCACTGGACTGCGATTTTGTTTTGCGTTGTCTTGATGATCTATCTAAATAGGGGTCTAATGTACAATTTAAGTCTCCTCCGATTATTAAATTGTGTTGTATTAATTCCGGAATTGTATTAAATATTTTCTTAAAAAACAAGGGACTATCAAAATTTGGTCCATAAGCATTAATAAGAGTCAGTTTTTGTGCATACAATTCACCTATTAATACAATATATCTACCATCACTGTCCATTATAGTTGATATATGCTTAAAAGGTATCCCTTTACGGATTAGTATTGCAACACCTCTGGATTTATGTGTGAATGAGGAATAATACGCTTTATCAATCCATTTAGCTTTCAATCTATACTCTGCATCCTTTTTAAGGTGAGTTTCTTGAAGAAATATTACATCTGTTTTAAGTGCTTTTAAATGTCTAATACTTTACCTCTCTTGATTGGTTCATTAATGCCCTTAACGTTCCAACTACAAAATGTTATTCCTTCACCCCCAATCTTCATATTCGAATCTTTCATCTTTTGTTTAGGGAGGTCTATAAAAGAGCAGATGGTTCAGCTCAACAAGCCCGACATTACACCCGAACATCAGATAGATGAATTTTAAGTCTCGTTGGTCTTTCTCGCGTACATATCTCCTTTGATAAAAACCTATGACTCCATTCAAACTTAAAATTATAATAAAGTATCATATAAAAAAATGTAACTAGCTCCATGCTCTCTTTAAGATGACATTTCCATAGCGATATTTTACCGGGGGGTGGAGGGGGGGGGGGAGTGGGGGGGGGGGGGGGGGGAGGAGTGGGGGGATGGGGGGGTTGGAAATATTTTAAGTTCCAAAGTATTCATATTCCATTAGTAACAAAAAATATATATATATTTTCTTGAAAACTACATCTATAAGTAGTGCAGTTAGTGATAGCCATACTAACATGGCTAGCCATCTACCGACTTCCATAGCCTTTGAAAAAAAAACTTAACTAGCTCCATGCTCGCTTTAAAATGACATTTCCATAGCGATATATTTTACCGGCGGGGGTGAGAAACATTTTAAGTTCCAAAGTATTCATATTCCATTAGTAAAATATAAATATATATATGTTTTAAAAATAAAAAGGTAACCATTATCAAGATATATTATATATCAAAATAGACGACCGGAGAGGAGAAAAAAAAGGTGAAATCAAGCTTTAAATCCACCGTACTTATAATTGCCATTTTCACTAATTCTAAGTAATTCAATTATAAATAATTAGTAACCATTAGTAATAGTTATTAGTAGTACCGCGCAGTTATAATTAGTATTTATTAGTCATTAATGTTAATAGTAACTATGAGTGTAACATGCCCATAAGGAAAGCCTTATTTAGCAATCCTTATCCAATTTCAATTGTCCTTAGGTATAACAGCTTAAGTTCCATCCGATCTTTACAAAGTTACATTGTTTGTTGACGTCAGGTGCTTTGTAATTAATATTCAGTCGTCAGGCACATTCTTCATCTTGTGGGCGAACTCCAATGCATCCTTAGGGTTGGTAAAGATATGTTCATTCTGATTGTAGGTAACTCTTAATGCAGACGGGTACATCAAGCCATACTGCAGATTTTTCACATCCTTAAGTATTCTTTTTGTCTCTTTAAACAGCACTCTCTTCCTGGAGACCTCCACAGGATAATCTCGGTAGATACTGATCTTATCTCCATCGTATATGAGAGGTATGAACAATTTTTTTCATCATCTCCTCCAGTACATGGTCGTATTGCACCTTTACTATCATTTGTCTTGGTGGGGCATATCTCAGATATTTTAGGCTTTGGCTTCCTCGAAACATCTTCCTGGGACGACGTTGTACCTGAGCCCAAGGCTTCAGTTGGGCCTACTTCTTCCGGTGCCTATTTTGGCCTGGCAGTCCGTTTCGGTAGCTTGGGGGGGGGAGGGGTATGTTGCAGAGACATACGCCTGATGAGGTCACTCACGCGTTGCAGGCAGCCGGTGCAGTAACAGCAGGTAGATCAGTTTTTCTCCCCGTTTTTTAACGATTTTTTTATGGAGCTAGCTAGCGCTGGTCTCTAGCCCTGCATAGACCATACTGACTCCTGGGATGTCAGGACTGCCTTATGACGAAAGACTCGATAGACTGGGTTTATACTCTCTAGAATTTAGGAGATTGAGAGGGGATCTTATAGAAACTTATAAAATTCTTAAGGGGTTGGACAGGCTAGATGCAGGAAGATTGTTCCCAATGTTGGGGAAGTCCAGGACAAGGGGTCACAGCTTAAGGATAAGGGGGAAATCCTTGAAGACCGAGATGAGAAAGACTTTTTTCACATAGAGAGTGGTGAGTCTCTGGAACTCTCTGCCACAGAGGGTAGTTGAGGCCAGTTCATTGGCTATATTTAAGGGGGAGTTAGATGTGGCCCTTGTGGCTAAGGGGATCGGAGGGTATCGAGAGAAGGCAGGTACGGGATACTGAGTTGGATGATCAGCCATGATCATATTGAATGGCGGTGCAGGCTCGAAGGGCCGAATGGCCTACTCCTGCACCTAATTTCTATGTTTCTATGTTTCTACAGCGCCACCGGAAGTTGTAAAAACGTTTCTTAAACGTTGCGATACTACCGGCCTCAACTACCTCCTCTGGCAGCTCATCCCATACACCCACCACCCTCTGTGTGAGGAAGTTACCCCTCAGATCTCTGGTTCTGGAAGGCAGCAACTCTACTTCTGCACCAGCGTGCTGCCCTTTTTTGGGCATCATGTGAATGGAAAACAAAAAAATAGACTGTAGAATTCAACATTTGATTCTCATAATACTTTACTAGTAAAGGACCACCTACTGGGCCTCTTAGGAAATTCTAAGTGTTCTAAGATAGGACAGTCCGAAGATGGGACTGTTCGGTGAACTTTGTCGGCGACAGAAACGTGGTGACGATTGTGTATTGCCTCGGTGAGGTCTGCTGTATGATTTTACTGGGTTAGAGTCATAGAGTCATCGAGTGATACAGTGCGGAAATAGGCCCTTCTGCCCAACCCGCCCACACCAGACAACAATGTCCCAGCTGCCCTAGTCCCACTTGCCTGCGCTTGGTCCATATCCCTCCAAACCTGTCCTATCCATCTTCCTGTCCAACTGTTTTTTAAACAATGGGATAGTCCCGGCCTCAACTACCTCCTCTAGTAGCTTGTTCCACACCCTTTGTGTGAAAAGGTTACCTCTCAGATTCCTATTAAATCTTTTCCCATTCACTTTGAACCTATGTCCTCTGGTCCTCGATTCCCCTACTCTGGGTAAAAGATTCTGTGCATCTATCCGATCTATTCCTCTCATGATTTTGTATACCACTATAAGATCTCCCCTTATCCTCCTATGCTCCATGGAATAGAGACACAACCTCTCCTTATAGCTCACACCCTCTGGTCCTGGCGACATCCCCGTAAATCTTTTCTGAACTCTTTCAAGCTTGACTGTATCTTTCCTATAATATGGTGCCCAGAACTGAACCCAAGCACCAAGTTGAAAGCAGTCGAAGGTGTGCAGCCCCCCCACTCTCCCACGGCCACCCTCCGCGGGCTACGGGTCGCGTGGAGCGGAGGTTTGGGACAATGTTCATGCCTTCACAGTCATGTGATGGACGCGGGGGTCTGGACCAATCGCTGACTAGTCCCGCCCCCCGGCAACGTCATGTCCGTTATTGGACTTTCTGTTGAGCGGCATTCGGTCCTTTGGCCTGTAGGCGACGCCGCCTTTCGGGTAGGTGGCATTTCAACAGAGCGGCCATTCGGTAAGTTTGCTTTTAGGCGACGCAGCTTTTCGGTTCGTTGGCTTTTAGTTGTCCCGCCCTTTCGATTAGCAGGCGTTTCGTCTTCGGACTCTTTCGGTTTATTGGCGTTTTGGCCTCGTTTCCATTCGGTTCTTAAGCTTCGACTTCTTTGCTTCGGCCTCTCGTCCGTCCGCACACGGTTCTCGGTACAGTTTAGATTAGATCATTTGTCATGTGTACAAAGGTACAGTGAAAAGCTTTATTCTGAGGTCAACTATTCAGCAGGAGGAATATGGAAGCCAACCATGGCCCCTCATTAGTTCAACATCCCACCATCTCGGTATTCATTCCATCATATAGACCAGACACCCCGCCATTGGCTCCATCTACACTTCGAGCTGCCTTGAAAATGCAGCCAATGTTCGTTTAGTTTAGTTTCAAGATACAGCATGGAACCAGGCCCTTCGGCCCACTGAGTCCATGCTATACATGAATGCAATCAAGCCCTCTACTGTGCAGAAATAAAGGATAAAAGGTACAACATTTAGTGCAAAGATATAACACTGAAGACCAATAAAGTCAATAGACAATAGGTGCAGGAGTAGGCCATTCGGCACCTCGAGCCAGCGCCGCCATTCAATGTGATCATGGCAGATCATCCAAGATCAGTACCCCATTCCTGCTTGTTTCCTCATATCCCCTGATTCCGTTAGCCCTAGGAGCTAAATCTAACTGTCTCTTGAAAACATCCAGTGAATTGGCCTCCAATGCGTTCTGTGGCAGAGAATTCCACAGATTCACAACTCTCTGGGTAAAAATGTTTTTCCTCATCACAGTCCTAAATGGCCTTCCCCTCGTTCTTAATCTGTGACCCTCTGGTTCTGGTTTCAGAAGGTGCGATGAAATATTTTTTTTGGCGTACAGATCAGTGAGATTATTGCCGTGCATTGTGTGAACATAAACCGCCTGTGAGATAATTCCATTAGAAATGACAGCCCGCGCGCGTGTGCAGCTTGCTCCCTGCGACTCGAAGCACTGGAGCGACTGGCAATAAACGTTAATGCAACCACTTAACGTGAGACAATAAATGATCTCGTGGTATCGTGCACGATGGTAGCATTCTCTATCAACAGTGTCCCTGCAATTGAAAGTGAGGGTGAACCATTGGGCGCTTGTAAAACTACTGATGATTCATGCACAGGTAATGTATTCTTAATGCTGAGCCATAATCGTTTCTGCCCTTTTGCTTTTCAGCCTGTTTGAGCAGAGAAACATGCTTACATTCTCCCCCCCCCCCCCTTCTTTCAGCTATTTTATGAGCCTCATAAAAGATTCATAGATTTCTGAGTATGCTCTCTGCCTTCTTAAGCAAATAGCTTCATGCACGCTGATAGGAAGTGCAATCTACGACAAAAGGCTGCCAGTTTCCTTGACTAGGATTTTGTGGGACATCTGGTGCAGGCTCCATAGAATTATGCAGTCACACAGTGTGGAAATGAGCCCTGGGTGACTAGTTACCCAGATACAGTAACAAAGAGAACAAAATACAAGTGTCATAGTCATATAACGTGGAATCAGGCCCTTTGGCCCAACTTGCCCATGCCGACCAACATGTCCAATCTACACTAGTCCCATTCTGCCTGCGTTTGGCCCATATCCCTCTGAACCTGTCCTACCCGCGAACCCGTCTAATTGTTTCTTAAACATTGCGATCGTACCTGCCTCAACTTCCTGCGTGGATAAGCTTTTCTTTGGTGCGCAGAAGGTTAAGGGGGGACTTGATTGAGGTCTTTAAAATGATGAAAGGGATAGACAGAGTTGACGTGGGTAAGCTTTTCCCATTGAGGGTAGGGAAGATTCAAACAAGAGGGCATGACATGAGAATTAAGGGACAGAAGTTTAGGGGTAACATGAGGGGGAACTTCTTTACTCAGAGAGTGGTGGCTGTGTGGAATGATCTTCCTGCAGAAGTGGTGGAGGCAGGATCGATTTTAACATTTAAAAGTAAAGTGGATAGGTATATGGACGGGAAGGGAATGGAGGGGTATGGTCTGAGTGCAGGTAGATGGGACTAGGGGAAAATAAATGGCACGGACTGGAAGGGACGAGAAAGCCTGTTTCCGTGCTGTAATTGTTATATGGTTATATGGTTATACCTATTCCAGCAGCTCGTAAATATTCGCTGCACTCTTTCCAGCTTGACAACATGTTTCTTGTAGCATGGTGCCGAAAACAGAACATAATACTCGATATGCGGCCTCACCAATGTCTTATTCAACTGCAGCATGACCTCCCGACTTCTGACAGATGAAGGACTGTAACTTATTACCTCATTAACACAATAACATGCAATAACTGCTAAATCTCTTCCATGCGTGGGAGACCCGACCTTTTCCCTGTCGGGTCTCCGTTGTCGTTGGGGCCTAATACTGTGGAGCGGCCTCCAGCCGGAATGACCTGGGGGCTCCAGTCGTGGAGCCTGCGGACATACCATCGTTGGGACTGGCCTGCCTCGGAGCGTGGGGAGCTGTGATGGCGCGCGGCTGTGACCCGACTCTGGAGCTTCGGGGTCTCCAGCTGCAGGCCTGTGGACGGTGACATTGGGAGCTTGCGGGTCCCTAGTGGGAGACCGCTCTCCGGAGCTTCTGCGGCGGCAGCTTCTCCCGCCCGAATTGCGGGGCTGAAAACGGCCCGGAGCGGGGCCTGACATCGCCCGGCGCGGCTTTATCGGCCGCGGGACTTGCCATCGCCTGGTCTCACCGATGTAGAGCAGCTGACATCTAGAGCAGCAGATGCAATAGATGAGTTTGGAGGAGGTGCAGGTGAACCTCTGTCGCACCTGGAACGACTGCTTGGGTCCTTGAATGGAGTCAAGGAGGGAGGTAAAGCGACAAGTGTAGCATTTCTTTCCGTTGCAAGGGAAAGTGCCTGGAGAGGGGGTCCTTCGGTTGGGAAGGGACGAATTGACCAGGGAGTTACGGAGGGAGCGGTCTCTGCGGGAAGCAGACGGGGGAGGAGATGGGAAGATGTGGCAAGTGGTGGGGTCACGTTGGAGGTGGCGAAAATGACGGAGGATTATTTGTTGTATGTGACGGCTGGTGGGGTGGAAGGTGAGGACAAGGGGGATTTGTCCCTTGTTACGAGTGGAGGGGGATGGGGAGTGAGAGCAGAGTCACAGGGTATAGAAGAGACCCTGGTGAGAGCCTCATCTATGGTAGAAGAGGGGAACCCCCGTTCCCTGAAGAATGAGGACATCTCCGAAGCCCTGGTGTGGAACACCTCATCCTGGGAACAGATGCGGCGTAGACAGAGGAATTGGGAGTTGGGGATGGAGTCCTTACAGGAAGCAGGGTGGGAACAAGTGTAGTCAAGATAGCAGTGGGAGTCAGTGGGTTTATAGTAGATGCCGGTCAGTAGTCTATCACCTGCGATGGAGATTGTACGGTCAAGAAATGGTAGAGAAGTGTTGGAAATGGTCTAGGTATATTTGAGTGCCGGATGGAAGTTAGTGGTGAAAAGGATGAAGTCAGTAAGTTGTGCGTGGGTGCAGGAGGTAGCACCAAAGCAATCGTCGATGTAGCGGAGGTAGAGTTCGGGGATAGGGCCACGGTACGCATCGAACAAGGATTGTTCGATGTACCCTACAAAAAGGCAGGCATAGCTAGGGCCCATGCACTTGTATTTGGAAGAAATGGGAGGACTCAAACGAAAAGTTATTAAGGACAGGAAGCATCATTGTAGAGGAGGAATGGGTGACGATTCGGGTCGAGACCCTTCTTGAGACTGAGAGTCTGGGGAGAGGGAAATAAGTGATACAGGCGATGATGTAGAGAGATATAGATGTGGAGAGCATGAGGAATCACAGAGGGGGGGCAGCGAGAGAGGGCGTTGCAGAACCCTTGTCGGAGTTAGGAGGAGAACTTCTTCAAAATAGGCATACCTTACTGAGATTTCACAGTGGAGCAGATAGAATATATTTCTCATGTGGGAGAAGGCCACAAGCAGAGAAGCCAGGTGACTGTTGACGCAGTTTGTAGTTCTCAGGGGATTAGAAGGCACGAGAAAATTATTGTAAAATAAAATTAATGCTCAGTGGGAAAACATGTTATAATTGATGACAAGTAGCAAGGATTACGAGCTTGCCCAGCATGCCCTAGCTTGTCTGAAGTTAGAAGGACAAATGTTGAATGCAGAAAAGATTTTCATCAGCTAACACATTGAGTTCAGGAGCAGGAGAAACAAATTACAAATTAAAATAAAGTAGCGGTTACTCTGATTTAATTAAGCGCGATGTAACATCTTATTATGGAACATATCAACGGATATGGGGAGAAGGCAGGAACGGGGTACTGATTGTGGATGATCAGCCATGATCACATTGAGTAGCGGTGCTGGCTCGAAGGGCCGAATGGCCTACTCCCGCACCTATTTTCTATGTTTCTAAGTCATGTGTGATGCATAATTGCACCACATCCCTGGGCGTCATGGTGGCGCAGCGGTAGAGTTGCTGCTTCACAGCGCCAGAGACCCGGGTTCGATCCCGACTACGCATGTTGGCTGTACGGAGTTTGTACGTTCTCCCCGTGGCCTGCGTGGGTTTAATCCAAGATCTTTGTTTCCCCCCCACACTTCAAAGAGGTATGAGTTTGTAGGCTAATTGGCTTGGTATAAATGTAAAATTGTCCCTAGTCAATGTAAGATAGTGTTAATGTGCTGGTCGGTGTGGACTCGGTGGGCCAAAGGGACTGTTTCCATGCTGTATCTTTAAACTAATTATCTAAACTAAAAAAGCCTTGCTTGATTTAGCTTATTAAAATATAGTTAGATTCTCTCCCTAGTGTGCTCAGAGAAAATAAACAACACATTTTTTGTTTACAATTTCTGCAAAATCAATGCTGAAATTAAGAGACACAATTAGAGATATAATAAGCTTTGAATTGCTGCTTTTTATTAAATTGAAAGAACAACATTTAATTATCAGCAATGTCCCAATGTTCCTTTATGTTGAAGACTTTTCTCTCTTTTATATGAGTGTGTTCTATTGTAAACGGTCATGCAAGTGATTTGTCCTTTGTGAATATCTATCTATGTCACTAAAAGTCTCTTGAACACTTCCTGTCTACGCTGTTTATTGATTTTAGGAAAGAACGCCACCCTGTTTCGCTATGATTTTTGGCCATCTTACTCACATTCCTCCTTCGCTGAGGCAGACCTGAGAATTTATCCAATCGATGAAAAATAAAAAATTTATGAATGTTTTAAAAATCTTGAGATCGGCTGATTGGTCCTCTCGCCTGTCAATCACCATGATGAAGGTAGCGCCACTTCTGGGAGGGGGGGGTGTGGTGTGCAGGACTATAAAATTCTGGATGCATGGACGTGAGTCAGTCACTCTGAAAGATCGAGAGGGAGAGGCCACAACTCTGATTCTGCTGTGTGTCTACTGAACTGTGAGTCTACCCTTTATGTGCCTTATGTGGTTATGTGCTTTATGTGGTTAACCCTTCATGTGCTTGCAATAAATTATTTGTTAGCTAGCAATGTGCTTGCAATGAATTATGATTTATTAACCCTTAATGTGTTTGTAATAAATGATTTGTTAGCCAATAATGTGCTTGCAATGAATGATAATCTGTTAACCCTTAATCTGCTTGCAATAAATGATTTTCTAGCCAGCAATATGCTTGCAATGAATGATGATTTGTTAACCCTTAATGTGCTTGCAATAAATGATTTGTTAGCCCTTAATGAAATGAAATGAGTTGTTTGGCCTGCCTTGTGCTTGATATTGAAATGGAAATGAAAATGAAATGAAATGAGTTGTTTGGCCTGCCCTGTGCTTTTGCTTTTGCTTTGTCTTTGCTTTGTCTTTGCTTGGCTTGAGTTCACTCGAAATGAAAGCAAATGGATTGTATTGTTGGCTGGGCCCGTCTGCCCTGTGCTATTGCTTTTGCTTTGCCTTTGCTTTGCTTGAGCTCATCTGAAATGAAACCAATGGATTGTATTGTTGGCTGGCCCCGCCTGCACTGTGCTTGACTTGACTTGAAATGGATTAACTTGACATGACATGGATTGAATTAATTGTTGGCCCTGCAATCACTGTGCTTGACTTGACCCACAACACCCATGCTACCGCTCCAGAACCTCCCCCCCCCCACCCAACTGGCCACCAATATTGAATTGGTGGAGAGGTGGAACATTGCGTTGGGGGACCAACCCTCCAGTGTGAACCTGGGGCCCAACAGGTCCCACTTAGTCTGGTGCATCATTAAATGTGTGAAGGTAGACATAAACTGCTGGAGTTAATCACCAGGTCAGGCAGCATCTTAGTTTAGTTTAGTTTAGAGATACAGTGCGGGGAGGTGGGGGGGGGGGGTAGGTCTGTCACCCACCTCCATGTTTTGAGTGGTGGGGGTCAATCCCTCCCGTGTTTTGTGAAACATGTTGCATCAAAACCACCTTGGAATTTAACATTTTTAAGAAGCTCTCGGGTTTGTTACCTGCCACTGTTAGCGCTTGTTAACTACCAGTAGTTAACATCGTATTAACACTGTTATACGATGTGTCACCAATATGCATTCCCCAGTAAATATAATTGTGTACCTTTGAAAAAAATTCCTGGGAGAATTTATTAAAACTGTCTGATGCGGGTACAATTACCATTTGAAATTTGGATGTATCGGTGGATGCCATGGAAAAGATTTAAATGAGTATCAGACGGTCATTAAGGGTTCCAGACTGCAACCACGGGCTTACTGGCATGCAGGTACAGTCCCTCATTCATCAACGTTATTTAGAAATTTTTACCCATCATTTAGGGATGTTACATGAATTTAAAAAATGTAAGTATGTTTATTTTTGTTCGTTCATCAAAAGTTTCTTTATGTATGTTTTTGTAGTTTGTGAAAAGTTTATGTGTGTTGTTTTCTCGCTCTCTTTCTCCCTTTCTCTCTCCTTCAAGGTTAGTTCTTCTGTTTGCCTTTATTTTCTTCTGTTTTAAACTCTCAGTGTAAAGTCAGCCAGCTCCCTGATGGTAAGTCCACAGGCTCTGTCAGTTGTCATGCACACTTGTCATCGGGCCACCAGGGAATTGTGTGCCCCCCCCCCCTCCCCCCATGTTTTAAAACCGATTTCCGCCTATGCTTCAGGCCACCGAGTCTGCACCAACCAGCGATCCCCGCACATTAACACTACCCTACCCACACTAGAGACAGTGGGGAGAAACCAAAGATCTCTGAGAAAACCCATGCAGGTCATCACAGGGAGAACGTATAAACTCCGGCACCCGTAGTCAGGAACGAACCTGGGTCTCTGGCGCTGTAAGGCAGCAACTCTACCGCTGCACCACCGTGCCGCCCAGAAGAAGTACGGGTGAGGTTGAGAGGGGGAGAGGGTGGGGGGGGGGGGGGGGCTGGGGGGGGGGCTGGAGGTTACCTCCTACCTCGTCCTACCTCCCGCTTTCCTCCCCACTACTCTACTTAGAGAAGGGGATGGGTCCCTACTCGAAATGTCACCCATCCTTTTTCTCCAAAAATGCTGCCTGACCTGTTGAGTTACTCCATTACTATCTTCGGTCTAAACCAGCATCTGCATTTCCTTCCTACACATTAAATGGGTGAAATCTATTTTTGTTTTCATAAATGATTGTTAGGCGCTGGCTTAATGCATAAAGAGTAAGGAGATTTTAGCTTTTTTTTAGTTTTAGTTTTCGAGGTCCATTGTGGAAACAGGCCCTTTGTTCCACCATGTCGAAGCAAACCACTGATCATCTGTGCACCAGTTCTACCCTTGGATATAATTTACAGAGGCCAATTAACCTACAAACATGTAGGTCTTTTCAATTTGGGAGAAAACCGAAGATCTCAGAGAAAACCCACGCAGGCCACGGAGAAAACGTACAAACTCCGCACAGAGAGCACCCATAGTCAGGATCAAAGCCGGGTCTCCAGAGCTGTATGGCAGCAACTCTACTGCTGCGTCACTGTGCCACCCAATGTATAATTTGGTCTGTTAATACTCCCCATACAACGATTCTGACATCCATTCTAGTGAAGGCAGTGAGATGCCTTTTGAAGGCATGATTGTATAGCTATAAAGCCTAAAGAGTACTGTTGACTAGGGAGCAGTGCCAGGCCTAACCTGCAGCTGTAGGCCCAGCTCACTCTTCACGGAACCTGGAAAGCTGGCCTGTAGGGGGAGCCGCCGAGCCCGGCCCCCGCTCGTCCCCCTAGAACCGGAGAACCAGAGAGGAGGGTGGAGAGAGTCAAAATAGTGGGCGACACACAAACAAAGGGACGTTAAGAAGACCCTCCCCCCCGGGGCACGAAGGCTGAAGGTGGATGGGGAGAAGAGGGGAGGGGAGGGGAGGGGAGGGGAGAGGAGAGGAGAGGAGAGGAGAGGAGAGGAGAGAGGGACGACGGTTCACTGGATGATCCGTATGGAGGTGACGGCTCTAGGCCCTAGAGCAGCCTGGGGCTCGCCTGGATCGGGCACTGCTCCAGGAGACTCAGCGCACGGACCGGCCATGGCCTGCAGCGGAGTGGTGGAGCATTCCTACAACTTTGCTTGCCGGGCCAAACCTACAACACTGCCAGGACAACGAGCCTTCATAGCGATCTGCACAAAGCACTTGGCATTGAAAATGGCGCCAAGACCTGCCGACTATTGTATATGGTCTCAGTGGACTATTTCTATGCAATTTGTACAAAATATGGGATTGTGCTTATGTATCATGACAATTTACTGAACTGTGTGAAAAAAAAAGAATCTTACTGTACTACGGTATGTGTGACAATAAAAAAAATTCAACCATTGTACATGATCCTTAATTCCTCTGGCATTCTGTGGTTGGGCCCCATAGACATGTTGAAAGCACACCAGTTTCAAGAATTAATAAGTCCTAGGAGCAGAATTAGGCCATTTGGCCCATCAAGTCTGCCATTCAATCATGGCTGATCTATCTCTCCCTCCTAAACCCATTCTCCTGCCTTCTCCCCATAAGCCCCGACACCCGTACTAATCAAGAATCCATCCATCTATCTCTGCCTTAAAAACCATGGCCTCCACAGCCTTCTGTGGCAATGAATTCCACCCTCTAAAGGGCCTGTCCTACAAGCATGCAACTCTATGCGATGAACGCGATCAAACTAGAAGCGGGGGCTGCGCGGAGGTCGGGTGATCCCCTGCACAGGGCCGTTCCCACCAGCATGCGCCTACATGCGGCAAGCGCGACCAAACCGGCAGCGAGGGCCGCGCGGAGGTCGGGTGAGTGGCGCAATGCGGCGCAAAGTGAGGCGAACTTGGAGCGAAGTCTTAGGTAAGTTCGCCAGGACAGAGAGCGGCACACGGAGAGGGGCACAGAGGCACACACACAAAGGGCCACCGACCCACACACATAGAGGGACCTACAGATAGGTTCACAGAGGCACGATGTCGGGGCGGTGTGTAATGGGTCGAAGCGACTGCGAGTCGACAAGCCGTTGCCGCGCGGAATTTTTGAACATAGTCAGTTTTTCGGAGCGCCGCGCGATGTCGGGACGAACTCCGCACAATTCCGCACGGCTCCGGCGATCGAAGTGGGACCGGCCCCACGACGCCGGACGGCTCAAGCGACCACGTTAGGTCGCGCTCATCGCATAGAGTTGCATGCTTGTAGGACAGGCCCTTAACTTGTGCCGCATTTGCAGTGGAAGGAGGTTTTACACAACTTAGAGCCTCGATCTTCGTCCCTGCAATTAGATAAACGGCACGATGTAACCTTGAGGTTTGGGTGACATTTATAAAATCACTCAAGCTTCAACCTCTGACAGTTTATGAGACTGTATGCGGACATCAGATTGCAACTGGGCTGTAATTGCCTCCTGCCGTGGCCTATTCCGTAAGCGGAATTAATTAGAGAATAAAGCTACTGTGCGCCATCCTTGCTCTGAATTCCTCAGAGCTGATTCCCCACCTGGTGGTCTGCGAGGCTGCTTGGACAGGTGTTTCACCGTAAGTGCTTTCAATTAGCAGCCTCCTGGGAACGTGGCATACTGCGGTAAGCAGAAGCTTATTAAACCACTCACATCGACTAGGGCAGCAGGAATCAGTCCTGACACTGAACAAGAAGGATATCGGATGATTGATCATTATTAGGATGAGTGGAATAGATCAATAGCTGACAATTTGCTGTTGATAAAGCCTTAACATGTTTTTTTTTTAAATTTCACAAAAGTATCAGGTATTCCAATGCCAAGGATAAACTGTAAGAGAGTGAGATATTATACGAGGATGTTGCTAGGACTCGAAGGCCCGAGCTATATGGATGGTCCCTGCGGCACAGTGATAGAGTCGCTGCCTTACAGCGAATGCAGCGCCCGAAACCCGGGTTCGATTCTGACTACGGGTGCTGTCTGTACGGAGTTTGTACGTTCTCCCCGTGGCCATCTTGGGTTTTCTCCGGGTGCTCCGGTTTCCCCCAAATCTGTGCAGGTTTGTAGGTTAATTCGCTTCTCCCCGTGACCTGTGAGGATTTTCTCCGAGATCTTTGGTTTCCTCCCACACTCCAAAGGCGTACAGGTTTGTAGGCTAATTGGCTTGGTATAAATGTAAATTGTACCTAATGTGTGTAGGATAGCATTAATGTGCTGGGATCGCTGGTCAGTGCGGACTCGGTGGGCCAAAGGTGCTGTTTTAGCGCTGTATCTCCAAACTAAACTAAACTAAATTAATCGACACTGAACTTCCTTAAACTGTTAAACTCACTTTATAGATGACAAATAAAATTAGATACTTTCCATTCTACAACAAACTTAAATAAACTTGCGACCCGGCCAAGAAATGTTCATTGTAAGAATTGAAGTAATAGAAAATGAATTAAATTGAGTTGGCTAGATACAGTAGCAAATGAGAAGGGGCGGATAGTTCTATTCTGTAGACATGAAGACAGCTTAAATATTAACTGATGCACTATCCTGCAAAATTAGAGTGAATGCATGCAATAGAATATCTTTTCATCAGGCTTCAATCATTTATGAAGCATAGCGAATAATTAAAAATAATACGATAAGGTTGAGACATGAAGGACAAGGTTTCGGTTTATTATTTATGCGCAGTTGCAGTGAAACATATTTGTTTTTAAGCTATCTGATTGAAGTAGTTTGGTTTAGTTTAGCTTATGGTCACGTGTACCAAGTTGTGCGGTAACCAGTCAGCGGAAAGACAATACATGATTACCATCAAGCCATTTACAGTCTTCAGATACATGATCAGGGAATAATGATTAGTGCAAGGTTAAGCCAGCAAAGTCCGATCAAGGATAGTCCGAGGGTCACCAATGAGGTAGATAGTAGTTCAGGACTGCTCTCTGGTTGTGGTTGGATGATTCAGTTGGCTGATAACAGCTGGGAAGAAACTGTCCCTGAATCTGGAGGCGTGCGTATTCAGACTTCTATACCTTTTGCCCGATGGGAGAGGAGAGAAGATGGAGTGGCCAGGGTGCGACTCGTCCTTGATTATGCTGCTGGCCTTGCCCAGGTAGCGTCAGGTATGAATGGAGTCGATGGAAGGGAGGTTACTTTGTGTGATGGTCTGGGCTGCGTCCACAATTCTCCGCAATTTCTTGTGGCCTTGGATGGAGCTGTTCCCTAACTAGTCTGAAGAAGGGTTTCGGCCCAAAACGTTGCCTATTTGCTTCGCTCCATAGATTCTGCTGCACTCACTGAGTTTCTCCATCACTTTAGTCTACCTTCGATTTTCCAGCATCTGCAGTTCCTTCTTAAACATTGTTCCCTAACCATGCTGTGATGCATCCCAACAGACAATAGACAATAGGTGCAGGAGTAGGCCATTCGGCCCTTCGAGACAGCACCACCATTCAATGTGATCATGGCTGATCATCCCCAATCAGTACCCTGTTCCTGCCTTCTCCCCATATCCCCCGACTCCGCTATTTTTAAGAGCGGTAAAATGCTTTCTGTGGCACAGCTGTAGAAATTGGTGAGAGTTGTGGAGGACATGCCAAACTTCCTAAGCCTTCTAAGGAAGTAGATGTGTCGGTGTGTTGCATGCTGCTTTGATGCATGGCGTTGTGGTCACCTCATTATTGAAAGGATGTGAAGGCTTTGGAAAGGGTTCAAGTCTTCCTAGGCCCCCTCGGTCGTGGCTGACCATGGGTGTCTCCAGACTTCAACCCGCGACAAGTTGCCGTGAGTCGTCTCCTCAGTCGCCCAAAGAGTCGTAGCGCCTTTCTGGTCGCCGCTGGATTTTCAACAGGTTGAAAATGTTCGGCAACCTGCAACGACCTATGACGGGTGCCGGCAGTCACCGGAAAAGTCACGTAAGTGGGACAGGCCCATACCTTCTTGCACATTATCTATATCCCTCCACGTCCCTGCATGTTCATACATCTATCCAAAATGCTCTTTGTGTTTTGATATTCGAAACACATTTCAATTGTGTCCAAGTGCTTGTGAATTTTTATGGGGCTAATCTCACTGCCTTTAAGAAACTTGGCCACGAGTGTGACCAAAACCAAGATATCTCTTAAGTGTGTGAAAAGCATATAGATTTGTTCTATATGCTGTATATAGGTTGTCATAAAGTGCTGGAGTAACTCAGTGGGTTAGGCAGCATCTGTGGAGAACATGGATAGGCGACGTTTCACAGAGTGCTGGAGTAACTCAGCGGGTCAGACAGCATCTCTGGAGAACATGGACTGAGATGAGAAAATTGTTTTTCACACAGAGAGTGAATCTGTGGAATTCTCTGCCACAGAATGTAGTTGAGGCCAATTCATTGGCTATATTTAAGAGGGAGTTAGATGTGGCCGTTGTGGCTAAAGGGATCAGGGGGTATGGAGAGAAGGCAGGTACGGGATACTGACTTGGATGATCAGCCATGATCATATTGAATGGCGGTGCAGGATCGAAGGGCCGAATGGCCTACTCCTGCACCTATTTTCTATGTTTCTATGGACAGGTGACGTTTCACAGAGTGCTGGAGTAACTCAGCGGGTCAGGCAGCATCTGTGGAGAACATGGATAGGTGACGTTTCACAGAGTGCTGGAGTAACTCAGCGGGTCAGGCAGCATCTGTGGAGAACATGGATAGGTGACGTTTCACAGTGCTGGAGTAACTCAGGGGGTCAGGCAGTATCTCTGGAGAATGAGGAAAGGTGATGTTTCAGGCCGACACCCTTCTGTAGGTTGATCTACACCTATCCATGTTCTCCAGAGATGCTGCCCGACTTGTCGAGTTACTCCAGCACTTTTATGTCCTCTCGTTTAAACCACCATTTGCTGTTCTTTGTTTCTCCATGGTGGTTTACATGGAAACATCTTAGGATATGTTCCAACCTATTTCTGGTGCAACTTTACTTGAGGCTTCAGAGATTCACGGTTGAAACAGACTGTTCGGCCCACCAAGTGCGCGCCGACCAGCGACCGCCCCCGTACACTCGCACTATCCAACACACGGGGGACAGTTTACAATTTTCAGAATGGAGTGTTAAAGATGGTAGTGAGTTTGCACGTTCACGGGTTATAGGAGTAGAATTAGCCCATTCGGCCCATCGAGCCCATTCTGCCATTCCTCTTCTTCTTCTTCTTCTTGCGTATTGGCGTGCACAGCCCGCGTCTTTGGAATGTGGGAGGAAAGCGGAGCATCCGGAGAAAACTCGCGCGGTCACACGGAGAACGTATAAACTCCTTACGCCAAAGGCCTGGGTCTCTGGCGCTGTAAGGCAGCAACTCTACCGCTGCGCCAACGTGCTGCTTAAACGTATTAAGCTTCATTAGGTTGTGGTTACCAAATCACTGTTAGATGTAATAATGTGGTTAGAGCTTTGAAAAGATTGTTCGCGTCATGAATTTGCTTTATTTCCACAGAATATTAAATATTGTTGGCTAATGATTGTGATTCAATGGTTCAATGCCACTGAGTATATCACATATGCAACAGCGCCATGAAATCCTTTTTGCATTTATTGAATATATTGCCATTATTGGCGCCGTTATACAAAGTTCAAAGTGCGGTTGGCCCGTGCGCTCGATATATGGGATCAGTTCCCGTGAACCGATGTCCCTCTCATAGAAACATAGAAATTAGGTGCAGGAGTAGGCCATTCGGCCCTTCGAGCCTGCACCGCCATTCAATATGATCATGGCTGATCATCCTACTCAGTATCCCGTACCTGCCTTCTCTCCATACCCTCTGATCCCCTTAGCCACAAGGGCCACATCTAACTCCCTCTTGAATATAGCCAATGAACTGGCCTCAACTACCCTCTGTGGCAGAGAGTTCCAGAGACCCACCACTCTCTGTGTGAAAAAAGTCCTTCTCATCTAGGTCCTAAAGGATTTCCCCCTTATCCTTAAGCTGTGACCCCTTGTCCTGGACCTCCCCAACATCGGGAACAATCTCTCCTTTCCTCTCCTCTCTTCGCCAGGCCATCTTTGTGTCCCAGGGGCACCTACTGCAGCCAACCTTGAAGGCGTTGGAGGCATTATCCTGGTTCACCCTCCTACTGGCCCTCGCTCCTCGCGTTCAACGTCTCCAGTGGCTCCCTCCCGGTTACACCGACCGACCGATGAGCCTCCGGGTAATGAGTCCTATTAAAGTGCCGTCACATCAATACAAAGTTGTCACGTTTGATGTCGACTTCATTGTAGGCATAAGAAGCTCAAGTTGTTTTGTAATATCCACTGCAAAGCTGAGCACTAAGATGAAGGTGGAAAGATTTTATAGGAATCTGAGGAGTACTTTCTTCACGCAGACGTTGGTGGGTGTCTGGAACGAGCTGCCAGAGGAGGTAGTTGAGGCAGGGACAATCGCAATGTTTAAGAAGCAATTAGACAGGTACATGGATGGGACAGGTTTAGAGGGATATGGGCCAAACGCAGGCAGGTGGGACTAGTGTAGATGGGACGTTGGCCGGTGCGGGCAAGTTTGGCCGAAGGACCTGTTTCCATACTGTATGACTCTTTCTCTCTCTCTCTATCCCTCTCTCCCTCCCTCCCTCCCTCCCTCCCTCCCTCCCTCCCTCTCTCCCTCTCTCCCTCCCTCCATCCCTCCCTATCTTCCTCTCTCTCTCTTTTTTTTTTGAAGATCACAAATAACTATTTATTAAACCAACACAGAAAATCTATCAATTATTAATAAAGAAACAATACAAAACAACTCTTGCGCCCCTCTGTGTATTCGAGCCTCCTGTCTGCACTGTCTGGTACCGGCACACTCCACGGTCTAAGCTCTTCCTCTCTTCCTCTCTTCCTCTCTTCCTCTCTTCCTCCCTTCCTCCCTTCCTCCCTTCCTCCCTTCCTCTCCCTCTCTCCCTCTCTCCCTCTCTCCCTCTCTCCCTCCCTCGCTCTATCCCTCCCTCCATCTCTCCCTCCCTCCCTTCCTATCTTCCTCTCTCTCTCTCTCTCTCTCTCTCTCTCTCTCTTTCTTTCTCTCCCTCTCTCTAAGAGGTAACCTGCAATTAAAAAGCTCATTAACCATAATGCATAATAATATACCTGAACTACTATCCCAGTATAGTCCTGGTGATGTAAATCGTAGAAATGAATTATTTGAACTACGTCAATGCGATTGGTAATATTAACAAAAACCAATATAAAACACAAAGCTATTGCATTTTTAACGTTTTAATAATTGTGTAATTATCACTGAAGTAAAGTTTGCAATTTGCCAGCTGACTGTGGCCTGGAGAACATTTTTATCTTCCTACTCTCGACCCGAAGCGCCACCTATTCCTTTTCTCCAGCAATCCTGACGGTCCCGCTGAGTCACTCCAGCATTCTGCGTCTATCTTCGGTGTAAACCAGCGTCTGCAGTTCAATCCTACACACTAGTGCGTCAGGGTTAGGGGTTAAACGTCAGAGACCCAGGCCCTTCGGCCCACCAGGTCTGTGCCAACCAACGATCACCCTTTCCACTTTCACCAGCCTACGCACTAGGAACAATTTGACATTTACAGAAGCGAATGAACCTACAAACCTGCACAGATTTGGAGGAAAAAAGAACAACCGGAGAAAGCCCAAGCAGGTCATGGGGAGAATGTACAAACTCTGTACAGACAGCACCCGTAGTCAGGATCGAACCCGGGTCTCCGGTGCTGTAAGGCAGCAACTCTACTGCTGCTCGATTCTACCGTCCACTGACACAGTCATCATCAAACCGAGTTCTTGGTTGCAAACCCCTTCGACTTCCCTTCCCATTCGTACATTAACCTTTGTGACAACAGCCTCCTCTACCACCATGTTGAAGCCGAACGCAGACTAACAGAATGGTGGTGGCGCAGCTGGGTAGAGCCGCTCCCACTCAGCGCAAGAGACCCAGGTTCCATCCTGACCTTTGATACTCGCTGTGCAGAGTCCGCACATTCTCCCTGTGACCTCGAGGGGTTCCCCCCACAACTCAAAGACGTGCAGGTTAGTAGGTTAATTGTTCTCTGTAAATTGCCCCTAGTGTGGAAGATGGGATAACATACAACTATTGTGAATGGGTTTTCGATGGTTTAAAGGAGATGTACTGGGCAAGTGTTTTTTTACATAGAGGTTTGTCTTCTTCTTCTTCTTCTTCTTCTTCTTCTTGTGAACGAAACATAATCCAAAGGAACAGTTAGATCTCAAGCCGGGTGTTGAGCAGCCCGGTTGTTGTCTCTGTTGGCGTCAATGTCTGCCAGGCCCTGAGCTCCATTTGGTGGGTGGTAGAGCGGGCACCCAGAGATGACATGGTTGGCTGCCTGTTGTTCTGCTCCGCATCCACAGGCTGGGCTCTGGCGGAGGGAGGGAGCCCCCATCTCCACACGCTGGCGTTGAAACGCCCAACTCCAGTACCAAGTCTGCTGAGCTTCACCCATGCTCCTCTGGGGAAGTTTGTGAGTACCTGGGATGCGCTGCATCAGGTGGAGGTTGAGGCAGAGATGACAGTGGTGTTTAAGAGGCATTTGGTGGTGTAGTTGGGACATGCTGGTCGGCGTGGGGGAGTTGGGTCTAAGGGCCTGTTTTCATGCTGTGTGTCACTCATGACTTTAAGAGCTTTCCCTGTCTCCTAATCTTGTGGTGTGTGATTTGATGGACCTGTAATGCTTTCCTGAGGGCAGAAGGCCAAACAAGTGAGGTGCGGGGATGAGATGAGTCCTTTAGTTAGCGTGATGCCATCCGCAGGCAACGAGAGCTATAGATCTCCTCCCTTGCAGCCCTGTATCAAATCCCTTGCAGCCCTGTATCAAATCAGGTAGGATAATTGGAAAATGGGAAGAACTGGGGCACTGGAAAGAGATTTTGGGGGGTGGGGGGGGGGGGGGGGGGGAGAAATGGGGAGTGGGTTGTTCTATAATTGCACATGGATATGCTCAACATGTGGGGGATGCGGATCATGTTCAGGCAAACGAGCCTGTTACCCAGAGTTGTTGAATCAAGAACCAGGGATCATAAGTTTAAATTGAGGGAGGAAAGATTTAATAGGAACCCGAGGAGCAACTTTTTCACATAGAGTTATCTGGAACAAGCTGCCAGAGGCGGTAGTTGAAGCAGGTATGACAACAATATTTAAAAGACATTGAGACAGGATAGGAAAGGTTTGGATTGATATGGGTCAAACGCTGGCTTGTGGGACTATTGTAGATGGGGCATCTTGGTTGGCATGGGAAAGTTGGGACGAGGTGTTGTATAATTCTAGAAGATTATCTTGGCATCTCATTCAGCACAGATATTGTGGGCTGAAGGGTCTTTTCCTGTGCTCTACTATTCTACGTTCTATGTTCTTGCTTTCCACTTTGGCACAGTATTCCTCTCCCAAAGCTCTTATGATTCGTAGGTCATAGGAGCAGCATTTGGTCATTCGGCCCATCGAGTCAACTCTGTCATTTCATCATGGCTGATTTATCTTTCCCTCTTAATACCATTCTCATGGCTTCTGTCCATAACCTTTGTCACCCTTGCTAATCAAGAACCCTGTGTACACAAAAGGCTGGAGAAACTCAGCGGGTGCAGCAGCATCTAAGGAGCGAAGGAGATAGGCGACGTTTCGGGTCGAGACCCTTCTTCAGACTGGTCAGGGATCAGGGAAACGAGAGATATAGACGGTGATGTAGAGAGATAAAGAACAATGAATGAAAGATATGCAAAAAAGTATCGATGATAAAGGAAACAGGCCATTGTAAGCTGTTTGTGGTGTGAAAATGAGAAGCTAGTGTGACTTGGGTGGGGGAGAGATAGAGAGGGAAGGAATGCCAGGGCCCGAGGGCTGAGGGAGAGATGGGAAGGGGAGGAGACAGCCAGGGTTAACAGAATTGAGAAAAGTCAATGTTTAAGCCCAGAGGATGCAGACTCCCCAAGCGGAATACGAGGTGCTGTTCCTCCAACTTGCGGTGTTGCTCACTCTGGCCGTGGAGGAGGCCCAGGACCGAGAGGTCGGATACGGAATGGGAGGAGGAGTTGAAGTGCTGAGCCACCGGGAGGTCGGGTTGGTTATTGCGGACCGAGCGGAGGTGTTCGGCGAAACGATCGCCAAGCCTCCGCTTGGTCTCACCGACATAGATCAGCTGGCATCTGGAGCAATGGATGCAGTAGATGAGGTTGGAGGAGGTGCAGGTGAACCTCTGTCGGACCTGGAAGGACTGCTTGGGTCCCTGTTGATCTCTGCCTTAAAAATATCCAATGACTTGGCCTCCACAGCCGTGTTGACAACACATTCCACAGATTCACCACCCCCTGGCTAAAGAAATTTCTCATCTACTCTCCGAAGGTACATCAGTATTATTAGTAATAATAATACCAATACACTTTATTGTCATTGTAAATACATACAATGAAATTTCAGGTGCACTGCCTGAGTGGACTTCTTCTGTCGTGTGTCTTTTAGACCTGCAGCTCCATTGAGGCGAGCCAGGCCAACGTGTCATCGTCCCGGTCAATCAGACCTCGTTCACTATCCGGTGGCCGGCGTTTGGGGCATCTGGTGACTATGTGCTCCACTGTCTTTGTTGGGTTCCCAATACTCGCACCCCAATACCCCAATCCACGAGGCCCCACCTCGTCATCGCTACTCCATAGCGTCCGATGCTTGTCCTCAAGCGGTTGAGGGTTGTCCACTCCATCCGGGGCAGGTCCTGGCCACGGACGTCCATGGAGTCATCGATGTAATGGGTGTAGCCTAGATGGTTCCGCTGACTTCCACTGGTCTCCGAGTGGAGCTCCAACGTATCAGATAAATAGTAACGAATAACGAATAACAAAACCTGCAAGAAAACGTCACGTCAAGTCATAATTTGCAATGTGTAATATTTCACAGTATAGTGTTGTGGAAGTGCAAAATATTGGCTATGGGAGCTGTGTGTTCAGTGCAGAGTTCAGAGTGGTGATGGCCTTGGGGTAGAAACTGTGTGTTAACAGGCCCTTCGGCCCATCGAGTCCGCGCCGACCAGCGATCCGCGCACACTAACACTATCCCACACACATAGAAACATAGAAACATAGAAATTAGGTGCAGGAGTAGGCCATTCGGCCCTTCGAGCCTGCACCGCCATTCAATATGATCATGGCTGATTATCCAACTCAGTATCCCGTACCTGCCTTCTCTCCATAACCCCTGATCCCTTTAGCCACAAGAGCCACATCCAACTCCCTCTTGAATATAGCCAATGAACTGGCCTCAACGACCTTCTGTGGCAGAGAATTCCAGAGATTCACCACTCTCTGTGTAAAGAATGTTTTCCTCATCTCGGTCCAAAAGGAATTTCCCCTTATCCTTAGACTGTGATCCCGTGTTTCGGACTCCCCAACATCGGGAACAAGTTGATGGACCTTTAATGCTTTCCTGAGGGCAGAAGGCCAAACAAGTGATGTGCAGGGATGAGATGAGTCCTTTAGTTAGCATGATGCCATCCGCAGGCAACAAGAGCTATAGATCTCCTCCAGGGCAAGCAGGTGTGTGTTGGCGATCTTCTGGGCTGTTTTGATGACTCTCGGCAGAGCCTTCTTGTCAGCTGCAGAACTGTTGCCATGCCATACCAGGATGCCATGTGTCAGGACAATCTCTATGGACTGGCAGCTGGCACAGGCACTGGCAGCTGTTGTGGCAAGTTGACTTTCATAGAAACATAGTAACATAGAAAATAGGTGCAGGAGGAGGCCATTCGGCCCTTCGAGCCAGCACCGCCATTCTTTGTGATCATGGCTGATCGTCCCCTATCAATAACCCGTGCTTGCCTTCTCCCCATATTCTTGACTCCACTAGCCCCTAGAGCTCTATCCAACTCACTTTCCTGACTTAGGAAGTATTGCCATTGTTGTGCCTTCTTTATGTGTTAGTTGGCCACCTGAGATCTGCTGAGATGTGGGTGCACAGGAACCTGAAACAGGAGACAGAACTACGATCTACCTCATTGGTGACCCACGGACTACCTTTGACCAGACTCTGCTGGCTCGACCTTGCATTAAACTTCCTTCCCTTAGCATGTATCTGTGCAGTGTGAATGGCTTGATTGTAATCACGTGTAGTCTGTCCGCTGACCGGTTCGCGCGCAACAAAAGGTTTTCACTGTACCTTGGTACACAGGATGATAAAACTAAACTGAACTAAAGATAAACACAAAATGCTGGAGTAACTCAGCGGGACAGACAGCACTCTCTGGAGAGAAGGAATGGGTGGCGTTTCGGGTCGAGACCCTTCTTCAGACTAAACTAAACTCAATTTTTATTCTGATTCTTAAAGAAACTGACTTTGGCTTGAATGTGCTTTGAGTTGTTTCTGAAACATTCGGCTATGACTTTGTGAAGATGGAACGCAGACCTTCCTAATGCAATCTATGAAATGGATCCAACAAACTCAGCACCTGCTCCGGTGAAGCACTCATGCAAAACATTAGCCTCCTCGCGAGATAACATTTATTAAGCTCCTTCTGCTGAGCTCCTGTATTTGTTCATAAAACCCATTCAATATTCCAATGTCACACCATTCACTCTCGCACCGCCCACTTCTTCTGTTATCCAGCCCTTGCTGACTATCCCAGTTCCGCGACCCATGAAGAAGTTGAGATTACTAGTCCACCAGGCAGACTTTACGAGGACTTGAGGACTCGAGGGCCTGAGCTGTGGGGACAGGTCGAGCAGGCTAGAACTTTATGAATTAATACATTTATTGGCCAAGTATTCACATACAAAGAATTTGCCCTGGTGCTCCGCCCGCAAGTGACAACATGACATACAGTGACAGTTACGAATGACACATATAACATTAAACATTAATAATAAAACATTATCGATTAAACATGTGAATTAAATAAAATACCAGAGGAGGCTACAGATTTTTGGTTATTGAGTAGAGCTACTACTCCTGGGAAAAAGCTGTTTTTATGTCTGGCTGTGGCGGCTTTGACAGTCCGGAGTCGCCTTCCAGAGGGATGTGATTCAAAGAGTTTGTGAGACGGGTTAGAGATGATCTTACCCGCTCGCTTCCTAGCCCTAGACTTTGGACTTTAGAGATACAGTGGAGAAACAGGCCCTTCGGCCCACCGAGTCTGTACCAACCAGCAATCCACGCACATCAACACTATCCCACACATTAGGGACAATTTTACCGAAGCCAATAAACCTACAAACCTGTACGACTTTGGAGTGTGGGAGGAAACCGGAGCACCCGGCAGGAAAACCCACGCGGGTCACGGGGAGAACGTACAGACAGCACCCGCAGTGAGGATTGAACCCGGGTCTCTGGCGCTGTGAGGTAGCAACTCTACCGCTGCGCCACCGCGCCTCCCCTGTGCCATTTTATGTATCAGAGCGCAGGGGTGATCTAATAGGGGTGTACAAAATCATGGGAGTTATAGATAGGGTAGATGCACAATATCTCTTGCCCAGAATAGGGGAATCGAGAACCAGAGGACTTAAGTTTGTGAGGGGGGAAGATTAAATAGGAACCTGTGGGGCAACTTTATTACACAGAAGGTGGTGGGCGTTTGGAATGAGATGCCGGAGGAGGTAGTTGAGGCAGGTACTATCACAATATTTAAGAAACATTCAGACAGCTATATGGATAGGGCAAGTTTAGAGGGATATGGGACAAATGCAGCCAGTTGGGTCCAGTGTAGATGGGGCATGTTGGTCGGCGTGGGGAAATTGGGCCATAGGATCTGTTTTCACGCTGTATGACTCTATGACTCTGAGCGTTCCCTGCCTCTGATATTTCTTGCATTCCTGTATGCAAGTGGGGCAGGATAGTGGGAAAATGGGAGAGGGATAAGGGAACGGGAAAGAGATGTGTGGGGGGGGGGAGTGGGTTGTTCTACAATTGGATATTTCAATGTTGTTACCATTGGGTTGTAAGCTGCCAATAACTCACATTTCACTGCATCAATTGGTGTATGTGACAATAAGTCCTTTGTCCTAACCATTCCCATATCTTTGAGGCCATCATAGCCGAAAAATGGAATAACGTTGCGGTCGACAACATAGAATCGCATCCTGTATGGTTGATCCAAGTGAATTAGAGTGCAAACCTGCACGTCTTTCGAGTTTGATTCACAGGGAGAAACTCCGTACAGACAGCAGCAGTGGTCGGTCTCTGGTTCCGCTAGCGCTGTAAGGCAGCAACTCTACGGCTGCGCCACCGTGCTGCCCAATTGGCTTTGGTAAAAATTGCAAATTGTGCCCAGTGTGTACGATAGTCCTGGTGTACAAGAATCGCTGGTCGGCGTGGACTCGGTGGGCAGAGGGGCCTATTTCTGCGCTGTACCTCGAAACTAAACCGGGAGATCCAGGGCCGACCGAGTGGGTGCTCAATCAAAGAGTTGTCTAGTCTACTGGTCTTTGTTTGTTAATCCTCTCCTGTCTTTAATTCACCTTTCCCAAACCCTTCGTCCTTCTCTCTTCATCTCTCCGTGAACCATGGAACATTTTACATTGCAAGCGCAATCAGACTGCGAGTATAATATTAGACATTAGCACCCTTAAGTATGTAAGAAATGTCACAACATGTAAAAATTGCTCACCCATCATCTAGTTGGAAAAAAAAATTGAAAGAGTTCGAATAATTAATGATGGTTGATTTGTTTATGCCTGAAATAATGCTGAGTTACGCTAAGTTGTTGATACTAAAAGTCAACGTTTCAGATAGAATTACAAAACCAAGGCACATGAGCAGTTTTAGAAGGGCCATCATTTCTTGATGGATCATTAAAAAGGGACTGCCATGAAAATGTCTTACACTTCATAGATTTTGTTTGCTCAATTGATTTTCAATGTAATTCATTTGAACAAAATGCACTCCTTGAGCTTAAATGCACAGCAAAGCTTTACTTTAAATAATAATCTGTAGTGTTTTGTCAACTTGTGCTATTATGTTCTGTTTGCATTAGTGATGTGCCTCCAATGCATTAAAGAATATATACGCAATGGGATAATATTAATTCAATTTGGGTGAGTGTATTCCTACTGTATTATGCTTCCTATAAGTAATGAACTATACACCAAGATAAGACTTTAGACTGCAGAGCTACAGTGCGGAAAAAGGCCCTTCGGCCCACCGAGTCCGCTCCAATTAGCGATCCCTGTACATTAACACTATCCTACACATACTAGGAGTCACTTACAACACCACCAAAGCCAATTAACGTACAAACCTGCACGTCTTCTCCGTGTCGTGGTGGCGAAGCTTGTGTGACCTGAGATAGATGCCGTCTGGAGTGATGCTCCAGGAAGGACATCCTTGCCATAGAGGGAAGTACAGAGAAGGTTCACCAGACTGATTCCTGGGATGGCAGGACTTCCATATGAAGAAAGACTGGATAAACTCGGCTTGTACTCGCTGGAATTTAGGAGATTGAGGGGGGATCTCATAGAGACTTACAAAATTCTTAAGCGGTTGGACAGGCTGGATGCAGGAAGATTGTTTCCGATGTTGGGGAAGTCCAGGACAAGGGGTCACAGTTTAAGGATAAGGGGGAAGTCTTTTAGGACCGAGATGAGAAAATCATTTTTCACTCAGAGAGTGGTGAATCTGTGGAATTCTCTGCCACAGAAGGTAGTTGAGGCCAGTTCGTTGGCTATATTTAAGAGGGAGTTAGATGTGGCCCTTGTGGCTAATGGGATCAGGGGGTATGGAGAGAAGGCAGGTACGGGATACTGAGTTGGATGATCAGCCATGATCATATTGAATGGCGGTGCAGGCTCGAAGGGCCGAATGGCCTACTCCTGCACCTATTTTCCATGTTTCTATGTTTCTATGCTCCTGGTAGGGCCACCCATGGCGGTAAGGTCAACGGGGAGGTCTCTGCCAAAGAGCAATCCAACCAAGACCTCAACGGTGAAACAGGCGGAGGACGATGGCTGACTTTAGTGGAGCGTCACAATGGCTGGGAAGGCGGATGAAGGCTGCAGCAGAAAAGGGTCTCTGGTCATCTTGAATCCCATGCCATTGGATTCTTACCCAGATCTGTAAAGAACTGTGGGGTGGCTGTCTGTGCACCAGTCTCCCCATGTTAAACAAAGTCACGCACAGGCGTCCTCCATAAGTCATACTCGTTTCGAGTGACCACCGATGATGACGAAACCTACACGTTTTTGGAGAGTGGGTGGAAACCGGAGCACCCAGAGAAAACCCACGCTGTCACAGGGAGAACATTAAACTCCATGCAGAAAGCACCCGTTGTCAGAATCGAGCCCGGGTTTCCGGCGCTGTAAGGCAGTAACTCTACTGCAGCGCCACCGTGCTGCCCTCTGTAGGAGTGAATAGATACGGGGAAGTAAATGCGATTAGGCCATTTAGTTGGTGTGGAGTGTGGGAGGAAAACAGTGCACCCGGAGAAAACCCACGCAGTCCAGGGGAGAATGTGCAAACTCCGAACAGACAGCACCTCGTAATCAGGATCAAACGCCTGTGTCCGGCTCTATAAGGCAGCAACTCCACCGCTGTGCCACCATGCTGCCCCCTGCACCACTCTGCCACTCAAAGTAGGCGTGAACAGATTTGTGGAAGAGATTAAGTAAATGCGATTGTGGCATTTAGTTTGTGCGGAGTTTTAGAAACATAGAAACGTAGAAAAATAGGTGCAGGCGAAGGCCATTCGGCCCTTCGAGCCTGCACCGCCATTCAATGTGATCATGGCTGATCATCCAACTCGGTATCCCGTACCTGCCATCTCTCCATACCCTCTGATCCCTTTAGCCACAAGTGCCACATCTAACGCCCTCTTAAATATAGCCAATGAACTGGCCTCAACTACCTTCTGTGGCAGAGAATTCCAGAGACTCACCACTCTCTGTGTAAAGAATGTTTTCCTCATCTCGGTCCTAAAGGAATTCCCCCTTATCCTTTGACTGTGACCCCTTGTTCTGGACTCCCCCAACATCGGGAACAATCTTCCAGCATCTAGCTTGTCCAACCCCTTAAGAATTTTGTACGTTTCTATAAGATCCCCCCTCAATCTTCTAAATTCCAGCGAGTACAAGCCGAGTCTATCCAGTCTTTCCTCATATGAAAGTCCTGACATGCCAGGAATCAGTCTGGTGAATCTTCTCTGTACCCCCTCTATGGCAAGAATGTCTTTCCTCAGATTTGGAGACCAAAATTGTACGCAATACTCCAGGTGTGGCCTCACCAAAACCCTGTACAACTGCAGTAGAACCTCCCTGCTCCTATACTCAAATCCTTTTGCTATGAATGCTAACATACCATTTGCTTTCTTCACTGCCTGCAGCACCTGCATGCCTACTTTTTTATCCTGTTACGAACCGGTTGGGGGTAAATAGGATATATCAATTTCCTTGTAGTCTTTTGAGAGCACTGTCATCTACTGTGCACTAAGAATCCAAGACTAGGACAAATCACCAATATATAAAACCCCTACACAAGTACCGTCGATCATTCAAAAAGAAAAAGGTTTCTCATAAGAAATGGTCTTAATTCTTGTAAGCGCATTAATCAGAGGTTCACTAACAAATGATTTTCGTGGAACATAAATTTTAAAGTGTTGTTAAGTATACTGAATTGCATATAGTAAATCAATGCTAAAATGTATTTGGCTTTTTTAATTTAATGCAATGCGCTCTCAATAATAGTCAACTGAGCTTTGACAATATAACACATCATGCTTTCATGTTAAATTAAGCTGGCAGCTATTAATGTTGCACAGCGGGATTAAGCTGGG
The DNA here is from genome assembly GCA_963514005.1 of Raja brachyura. The sequence goes on from OY740785.1 coordinate 110,335,857, forward strand.
AATTTCTTTAGCCATTTTTGGGGACAATTAACTTCAAGCAATGGGTGTCCGAGTGCATGTACATCGTTTGTAAATACCTGACCTGCCATCTACCACAGTGAAGACCCTCGATCGAGTGTTTGACGGCACTGGGCCTGTGCTCACTGGAGTTTAGAAGAATGAGGGGAGAACTTAATGAAACTTACAGGCTTGGATAGAGTGGATGTGGAGAGGATTCAGTTGTAGCCTCATCATCGGCAGTCACTCGAAACGAGTATGACTGTCCTCTTGTCTCCATAGGGTCGTCTACTTGTGGGTCTGCAGATGTCTGTAGAGGCCGATCCGCGATCCACACACCTTGGTGTAACATGGGCAGTGGAGACTGGCGGTGGTTGGTAGCCGTCAAGCCCCCTTCTCTCTCTCTCCTTACGGTGCTGTCACTTTGTCTCTGCGACACGGTGTAGTTCCATTTCATGACGTGCAGCTCATTCCTGCACGGATTTCCCCCGGGAGTGATTGTCCAGTGCAACGTGTGCTCCCAGTTGCTCAATGTGATGTGAAATTTCTTCAGACTGTTCTTGATGTTGTCCTTGAAGCGTTTCTTTGGCCCACCGGGGGCTCGCCGACCTTCCTTCAGTTGAGAGCACAGGATTTGTTTAGGGAGACGTGTGTTGGACATGCGGATGACACGGCCAGTCCATCGAAGTTGGTGCTGCATTATTGTGGTGGTGATGCTGGTCACTTTGTCTTCCTCAAAAACGCTGATGTTGGTGCGTTTGTCCTCCCAGCTGATCCTCAGAATCTTTTGTAAGGATCTTAGAAGGTATTGTTCCAGGGCTCTCAGGTGCCTGCTGTATGTGGTCCATGACTCGGCTCCATACAACAGCGTAGAGAGGCCAACAGCTCTGTAGACCAGCAGTTTTGTTTGAGCCTTTATGTCTAGTTCTTCAAAGACTCTTTTCCTGAGTCTGGCGTAGGCTCCGCTGGCACAACTCAGGCGATGGTTGATTCTCAGAGTCGATGTCAGCTTTTGAGGAAAGAATACCGCCAAAGTAGGGGAAGTGTCAAAGTTTTCAAGAGAAGTCTATTGTCGATTGTCTCTTGTCACATGTACCGAGGTACAGTGTAAAGATTGTTGTTGCGTGCTAACCAGCCAGTAAAAAAACAATACATGATCACAATAAATCGAGTGTATAGATACATGATCAGGGATTAATGCTTAGCGCAAGGTAAAGCCAGCAAAATCCAATCAAGGATAGTCCAAGGGTCATCAAAGAGGTAGATAGTAGTTCACAACTGCTCTCTGGTTGTGGTGGGACGATTCAGTTGCCTCATAACAACTGGGAAGAAACTGTCCCTGAATCAGGTGGTGTTTCCACTAGTGGGAGAGTCTAGGACCAGAGGTCATGGCCTCACAATTAAAGGATGTTCTTTTAGGAAGAACATGAGGAGGAATTTCTTTAGTCAGATGGTGGTGAATCTGTGGAATTCTTTGACACAGAAGGCTGCGGAGACAAAGTCAGTGCATATTTTTAAGGCAGAGATATATAGATTATTGATCAGTACCAGGTACGTGCCATCAGGGTAGGCAAGGTAGGCACTGCCTACCCCGACTAAAATTATAACATAGTAATTACTAAAAATAAATAATAAAGGCATGGGAGAATTATGCCTATGTAAGAGATCGATCTCTTAGGCAGGCATAATTCTCCGTGCCTTTCATCCGCAGCACTTGTAGCACGGGAAGGTCTCTGCAGCCCACATGCCGTCAGCGCTGCCTGAAGCCGTCAATGACAATCGGGACTGAAGGAAGCATAAATTCTGCCTTTCCAGCACTGCGCAGGCGCAGCAGCCTACTGCGCTTGCGCAGCGCTAGTTTCTTGGCGGGGTTTTCAAATATGGATTGGCAATATTTGAAGTGTATCTTAGGAAACAGGATGAGAAGAATGGAGCTCGTGTACCGATAATGTGGTAAGTACATTTTGTGTTTATGTTTTTAAATACTGTACTTCCCAGGGTGTGGGGGTGGGGGGAGAGTTCCTTTCATAGCATTTGGGGAGTCTGGCCCAGGGTAAAGTTGCGGGGAGGGCACGAATGTTGTGCAGGAGGGGTCGGGAGCATTCCACTTGCAATGCTCCTTGCACGGAGGCGTGCAAAACCTCACTCCTGCCGCTCGCTGGCCTCACTCATGTCCCGCAAATCCTTAAATTCCGGCAGCGCGATTGAGGTTCCTCGGCTGTGGGAATTTAAGGATTTTCAGGAAGCCGCTGACATGAGCGAGCGGCAGGTGAAAGGTGTTCAGACGGAGAGCACTGCCAGAGGTGAGCGGGCCGGCAGAAGGCGCTGAAGTGGCGGACAGTTTGACTGCTGGGTCCCGGCGGCCGCTCACAGCTACCCGAGCTACTTCTATCCCCGGCTACAATGTGGTGGCTCCACGCCTGCAGCACCGCGGCAGCGGTGAGTGAGTTACTGGCATTATCCCCGACCCCCTCATTCTCAACAGTCCTGCTCTCCCCGAAACTTTACCCCTGGCACAGACTCCCCATACACTGTGAAAGGAACTGTCCCCCCAATTGGTCCCTTGAACAAGTGTTGTCATTCAATAAGATGACAACTGATTCAACTTTTCCCTGTGTGCTCCCGTTTTTCCCACCATCTCTCCACCTGCCATCACCCTTCACCCCCCCACCCCCCCCCCCCCCCTCCCCCCCTCCTCCTTCAGTAATTCAGAATAAAGGAGACTAGGAAGCCTTGGGCAAATTGACTCGTTACTGTTTTTTTTTATTTTTAATTTTTACGGAGAGAACAATCTGCGCATGCGCATTTTTTTATTTTTATCCGACTGAGTGCCTACCCAGAGTATTAACTCACGGCACGTGCCTGATCAGTACGGGTGTCAGAGGATATGGGGCGAAGTCAGCAGAATGGGTTTGGGGCGGAGAGGTGGATAAAGCATGATTGATGGTGGAGTAGACTTGATGGGTCGAATGGCCGAATTCTACTCCTATCACTTATTATCTTATGATCTATCTTTTAACGGACTTTACTGGACTTTATCTTGCACTAAACGTTATTCCCTTTATCCTGTAACTGTACACTGTAGACGGCTTGATTGTAATCATGTATAATCTTTCCACTGACAGTTTTTCACTGTACCTCAGTAAATGACAGTATCAAAACGGTAGTTTATTGTTGTTTACTCCAGTAAATTATAATAAACTACACTATCAAAACAATTTGCTTTTGTTGAGCATTGTTTGAAATCAAAAAAAGGGAATTGTATTAGAAGATGGGCAACAGACGTCATGCATTCACCATCCTTTGTGTTATAAAGTTACCCTTCAGATTCCTATTAAATCTTCCCTCCCCCCTTACCTTAAACCTAAGTCTTCTGGTTCTCGATTCCCCTACTCTGGGCAAGAGACTGGGTGTATCTACCTGATCTATTCCTCACACGTTTTTGTACACTTCTGTAAGATCACCTCTCATCCTCCTGCGTTCCAAGGAGGAGAGTCCCAGCCTGCTCAACCTTTCCCTAGAGCTCAGACCCTCGAATCCTGGCAACATCCTTGTGGTTAAGAATGTTCGCCAGAGATGCTGCCTGACGTTCCGAGGCACTCCAGCACTCATTCAGCCAGCTATCTCCATCCTGAGTGCTATCCTCATATCCTGTCGGAAAAATACACAGTTGAATTGAATGAATAAAATATACAGCATGTAAACAGGCACTTCGGCTCACAGGGTCCATGCCGACCATTAAGTAAGTAAGTAAGTTTGTTGGCCAAGTATTCACATACAAGGAATTTGCCTTGGTGCTCCGCCCACAAGTAACAACATGACATACAGTGACAGTTACAAATGACGCAGAAAACACTAAACATTAATAATAATAAAACATTAATGATAAAACACCATTGATCAAGCATGTGAACCAACAAAATACCAGATCAAAGGGAGGCTACAGATTTTTGGCTGTTGAGTAGAGCAACTACTCGTGGATAAAAACTGTTTTTATGTCTGGCTGTGGCAGCTTTGATAATCCGGAGTCGCCTTCCAGAGGGAAGTGATTCAAAGAGTTTGTGGCCAGGGTGAGAGGGGTCAGAGACGATCTTGCCCGCTCGCTTCCTGGCCCTTGCAGTGTACAGTTCATCAATGGGGGGAAGGTTGCAGCCAATAAAGTTCTCTGCTGATCGGACGATTCGCTGCAGCCTCCAGGTGTCGTTCTTGGTGTCTGAGCCAAACCAGACCATGATGGAGAAGGTGAGAACAGACTCTACGATGGCCGTACAGAATTGGACCATTATTGCCTGCGGCAGATTGTGCTTCCTCAGCTGCCGCAGGAAGTACATCCACTGTTTTTGACTGTGGAGTCGATGGGAGCCCCCCACTTAATGTCCCTGGAGATGATGGTTCCCAGGAACTTAAAAGACTCCACAGATGTGACTGTGGTGTTGTTGATGGTGAGTGGGGTGAGGGGAGGGGGAGCTCTCCTAAAGTCTACAATCAATTCCACTGTCTTAAGAGCATTGAGCTCTAGGTTGTTGCGAATGGCACCAGGATGCCAGCTGTGTCACTTCCTGTCTGTAGGCAGATTCCTCCCCATCCTGGATCAGTCCAATCAGGGATGTGTCGTCCGCAAACTTGAGAAGCTTGACAGAGGTGTCTGTGGAGGTGCAGTCGTTGGTGCAGCGAGAGTAGAGGAGAGGAGAGAGTACGCAGCCTTGCGGTGCTCCTATGCTGAGCGTTTGTGGGTCCGAGATGTGCTTTCCCAGCCTCCCATGCTGCTTCCTGTCTGTCAGGAAGCCGGTGATCCACCGACAGTGGGGTTCAGGCACAGTCAACTTGGAAAGTTTAATCACACCAGTTGGAAACATAGAAACAATAGAAAATAGGTATCGCCATTCAATATGATCATGGCTGCTCATCTAAATTCAGTGCCCCCATTCCTGCTTTTTCCCCACATCCCTTGAACCTGTTAGCCCATTACTTCCATTAGTTCCATTAGTTCTATGTTATCCCACTTTGGCAACCACTCTCTACACACCAGGGACAATTTACAGGGGCCAATTAACCTAAATTGTCTCAGGTATGCAGGATAGTGCTGGTGCTGGTTGGCACAGACTCGGTGGGCCGAAGAGCCTGTTTCCACCTTTTATCTCTAAAGTCTAAAGACTTGGTTATATTTATGCAGTCATTATCTGATCTGATTGGAAAGCAAGAACTTTTCACAGTGGCCATAATAAAAATAAACCACCAGGACCTGAAATGCGAGCTTTGTTTCTCCTTCAGATGCTGCCTAACTAGCTGAGTGTTTCCAGCATTTTCTGTTTAAACTATCAAATGGAAACCTTTTTTTTAATCAGCATTCCTCATAATTCACCATTTTATTTATAATTCTATTCTGCCGAAGCAGCAGTATTGCATCCAATCTCCGTATTATAGTTTCTTAGTTTAGTTTAGCGATACAGTGCGGAAACAGGCCCTTCTGCCCATCGAGTCCGCGCCGACCAGCGATCCCCGCACACTAACACTATCCCACACACATAGAAACATAGAAACATAGAAATTAGGTGCAGGAGTAGGCCATTTGGCCCTTCGAGCCTGCACCGCCATTCAATATGATCATGGCTGATCATCCAACTCAGTATCCCGTACCTGCATCTATCCATACCCTCTGATCCCCTCAGCCACAAGGGCCACATCTAACTCCCTCTTAAATATAGCCAATGAACTGGCCTCAACTACCCTCTGTGGCAGAGAGTTCCAGAGACCCACCACTCTCTGTGTGAAAAACGTCCTTCTCATCTCGGTCCTAAAGGATTTCCCCCTTATGCTTAAGCTGTGACCCCTTGTCCTGGACCTCCCCAACATCGGGAACAATCTTCCTGTATCTAGCCTGTCCAACCCCTTAAGAATCTTGTAAGTTTCTATAAGATCCCCTCTCAATCTCCTAAATTCTAGAGAGTATAAACCGAGTCTATCCAGTCTTTCTTGATAAGACAGTCCTGACATCCCACACTAAGGACAATGTACAATGACACCAAGCCAATTAACCTTAAAACCTGTACGTCTTTGGAGTGTGGGAGGAAACCGAAGATCTCGGAGAAAACCCATGCAGGTCACGGGAAGAACATACAAACTCCTTACAGACAGCACCCGTAGTCAGGATCTAACCCGGATCTCTGGCGCTGTAAAGCCCCTGTCCCATTGTACGAGGGAATTCAGGAGTTCTCCCGATCCACAAAATCCTACGGACCCGGTATGGACATTCTTCGAATCAGGGGAAAACTCGGGAGAACTCGTGAATTACCTCGTACAGTGGGACAGGGGCTTTAGGCAGTAACTCCACCGCTGCACCACCTCTCTGCGCTTAAATGTAAGTTGTTTTTTAAATTCTCCATTCAAACATAAGATTTGTTAGATATTGGAGTCCTTTTCTACAGATGAAAGTTCATCATAGCTTCAATGGGTTGTTTGCTGAAAATAATATTCCATTAATATTGAAATTAAGCCAATGAATATTGATTACATTTTTACAGTCAAAATTATGTCCCATGATGAATACCATACATATTAAAATGATATTTATTTTCTGAGAATGGAGGAGATTATGCTGTGGTTTGAAAGAGTCACTTGAAGTTATTAACAGATGGGATAAGGTTGATAGAAATAAATCCGCTCTTGCGATTGAGAGGCTGAGAACAAGGAGACGCCCATGATTAAGTGGAGGAAGGAAGTGCAGATGCTGGTTTAAACCGAAGATAGACACAAAAAGCTGGAGTCCTCAGCGGGTCAGGCAGCATCTCTGGAGAAAAGGACCGGGTGACATTTCGGGTCGAGACCCTTCTTCAGACTGGGAGTCAGGGGAAAGGGAAATGGGAGATATAGACGGTGATGTAGAGAGATATAGAACAAACTAGACTGAGTGGGACCTGTTGGGTCCCTGTCACACAGGAGGCTTAGTCCCCCAATGCAATATTCCACCACTCACCCATGGCCCCTAACTGCACAGGCACAGCTTATTTCCTCTCTCCCTAACATTCTCTCCCCCTCCTCTTCACCCTCCCTCTTCTTCCCCTCTCCTCCTCCCCTCCCCAGTCCCTCCCTCACCTTTCTCTCCCTCTCCTTTCCCCTACACTCAGTCACTCCGTACGTAACTCCTCTCCCCTCCCTACCCCCCTACTATCCCTCTATCTCCACACCTCACCTCCTCCTGTCCCCCCATTATCCCTCAACTCCCTCACTGCACTCCTCTACCTCAATTCCCCACTCCCTACCTCCCCCACTCTACACTCCTCTACTACCCCCCCCTCTACTTCCCCCCCTCTTCTCCTTCTTTTCCCCCTCCTCCCCCACACTCCCTCCTCACCACCCCAGGATCTTGAGGTTGCCGCTCCTGTCCCTTCTTGCGTGCCCCGGAGGAGCATCAGCCATCGGCGCCCGTAGAGCCAGGCCTCGGATCCTCAGATCCTCGGCTTGTCCCGGAAGCACCAGCAGCCAGGATGTGGGCATGGGGGGGGGGTTTAGGGTTGGGGGAGAGCTCGGAGAAAAGACGGGGGAAGAGCCATGGGGGAGAGGGGGGTATTACGGGGGAGGGGGCCAGGAGCCAGCAAGCGGGATCAGAGGGGAAGGGGCTGGAGCTGCGGAGCGTTGCGATGGCGTTGCGTTTGGGACTCACAGCAGGCGCTAGATGCTCTCCTCCGCCAGGATCAGACTCTCCGCTTTCCGTTTGGCGACATCTCCGACTACGCGCCAGGCTGGCCCGCTTCCGGTACCGCTTCCAGTACCGCTTTCGGTATCGCTTCCGGTTGCGCCGAAAATTGTGTCCATTGGAGACCTCCGCCGTCCACCCGCAGCATCCCTCAGCTCCAGTAAAGGCGTAATTGTGCAAGAAGGGGCGGACCGTCCCAGGGAGTGACAGGAGAAGAGACCAATCCGTGCGGCACTGACTGGCAGGAGAGGAGATCGATCTGTGCATGCGTGGGTTTTACGATTTTTAAACTTGGTTAACTTTTACAATAATTCACCAATCAGAATGAAACTTGTTGCACTCGCAGCACAGGAGAATGGCGAGTGAGCTGTCGAAAAATCGTAGCGCTATTTCGTACCGTTTTTGCGCAAATAGAAAAACGGCGCAAATTGGAAGAGCACAAGATCAGAGTTTTAGTTATGTGTAGGTGAATGAAAGATATGCAAAAAAGTAACAATGATAAAGGAAACAGGACATAGTGCGCTAGGTGAAACGGCATTACAGACAATGAGACTCAACAAGACGAATTTGAAGCTAGCACGACATGGTTGAGGAGAGATGGAGAGAGGGACGATTCAAGGACTAAGAAGTTAGTCACACCACTGGGTTGCTGCCTGGATTAGAGCTTGCTAGCTGCAGTTCATCTTGGCATAATGATTGAAACAGACATTATGGGCTGAAGGGCCTGTTTCTTTGCTGTACATTTCAATGTGAGTTTGGAGAAACTTGAATTGTTTTCTTTGGAGTATCAGAGGTGACAGAGGTGACGGAACTATATAAAATGACCTCATGCACCAGGACCACAAGAAATTGCAGAGAATTGCAGACGTAGCCCAGACCATCACACAAACCAATCTCCCTTCAATTGACTCTATTTGTTCCTCACGCTGCCTCGGCAAGGCCAGCAGCATAATCAAGGACGAGTCTCACCCAGGCAACTCCCTTTTCGCTCCTCTCCAATCAGGTAAAAGGCACAGAAGTGTGGAAATGCACACCTCCAGAATCAGGGACAGTTTCTTCCCAGTGTTTCCAGGTAACTGAATCATCCTACCACAACCAGAGAACAGTCCTGAGCTACCTAAATGGACGCCCTTAGACTATCTTCAAACAGACTTTACGGGACCTTATCTTGCTCTAAAAGTACATTATGAACTGCTTGGCTGTAATAACATATTGTCTTTCCGCCGACTGGTTAGCATGCAACTAACTTTTCACTGTAGGTCGGTTCACTGGACCATAACACACCGGTTTAGTTTAGTTTAGTTTATTGTCACGTGTATCAAGGTTCAGTGAGAAGCCTTTGTTGCGTGCTAACCAGTCGGCGGAAAGACAATACATGATTACAATCGAGCAATTCACAGTGTGTATGATACACAATAAAGGGAATAACGTTTAGCGCAAGGTAAAGCCAGCAAACTAATAACTTCACATTCCTGCCCGAGTTTGAACAATTCTATCTATCCCAGGCTTCTATTTCTGGACAGAAAGGACAGCGTAGGTTTTTATTCATGCGAAAGAGGGATTAAAATATATCTGTAAATTATGGCTTACTTTCAAGTGATTCAAATTCCATTTCTCATTCAATGGAATGTGCAATTTATTCTGCGTCCGAAGTAAAAGACCTTCATCTCCTCTTCCTGATTTTCCATTCATGTGTTATCAGGTCTCTCTCTGGCACAAATCGAATGGCTTGCAATTTACTGTATCAAAGAGAAAATTGATTTTTAGCTCTTTAGTCATGCAGGGCCAAAGGGTGTAATGGAACGAGAGGGATGTTGTTACAGTGCATGCTAGTCATTGTGTTCTTAGAATACTGAAGAGAGGGGTAACGAGACTGAAGTTCAGAGTTTGCTTTCAGTCATTGTTTGTGTCTGTACGTGGGGGTCATAGTCATACGGCAGAGAAACAGATCCTTCAGGAGAGGATGTTTCCACTACTGGGTGAGTCAAGGACTAGACGTCATAGCCTCAGAATTAAAGGAGGCTTTTTCAGGACGGAGAAGAGGAGACATTTCTGTGGTCAGAGGGTGATGAATCTGTGCCACAGAAGGCTGTGGAGGCTAAGTCAATGGGTATCTTCAAGCTCCAATGATGCGGAGGTTCGACCAGCCCCGACGCGGGGTTCGATCGCCGGCGTGGGGGAGCTGACATCACCCCAATGCAGGAGCTGATCGCCCCGATGCGGAGGGCCCAAATGCCTCCGGCAACGGGAGTCATGATCGTCCCATCAATGGAGGGCTCGAGTACCCGACCGTGGGAGAGCAAAGAAGAGAAGAGAACTTTCTTTTCACCTCCCATCACAGTGAGGAATGTGGAGGAGTCACTGTGGTGGATGTTTATGTTAAAATGCATTTTGTGTGCTCCGTTGCTTTTCATTTATAAGACTGACTTGGCAAATGAAATTCCTCGTATGTTGCAAAACATACTTGGCTAATGAAGTATTATTATAATTGTGTGATTGCGATTGTGATTGTGACAGAGATTATGGGGAGAAGGCAGCAGAAGGGGTTAGGAGGGAGACATACATCACCCATGATTGAGTGGCAGAATAGACTTGATGGGCCAAATGGCCTAATTCTACTCCTGCCCTATTTAGACATTAGTGCGCGAGGATCACTGGTTAGCGCGGACTCAGTGGGCCGAAGGGCCTGTTTCCGCTCTGTATCTCTAAACTAACAAAAATAATTAAAAATCTCCATGTTGACCAGAGTTGGTGCCTGGCCATTTGAGTTACACCTGTGACCTTTTTCTTCCATTAATAAAATATTAGATAGTGTGAAAACAGCCAAAGAAGACATGGAATTGAACCTTTTACATCAAACAAAGACAATTATTTGGTTTCACCTTTCCATTTAAAATGCTGGTAAATGCTTCATTTCTGCTTGTTATGTATGTCCGTAAGTTCATAACTTCTAGGAGCAGAAATGCTAAGATTAAATGAGAACTTATCAGTTTGAAGTTTGATCCTTATTATATGAGGAGTTACGATGAGGGATTTCGTGAAGACCCCGCCAGCATACATGCACGACATTCTTCAAAGCAGCGGTGTGGAATCACAGATAACAGCAATGACTGAGATAGTAAGATTAAAGACACTCTAATATACCAGTTGACCTTATGATAGAGGGTTGGGAGCGGACAGCACGAAATCCCTCATCGCAACTCCTCATACAATAAAGCTCAAACTTCAAACTGGTAAGTTCTCATTTAATCTTACTATTTTACACGTGAGTGACTTTGTGAAGATTTCAAAGCTCTGTGATTCTATGCCCTGGACCACGTCCATGATGACACACTGCCATAATACTGATGGAGGAAGTATGTTAACGTATTTCAGACTTGAACATGCTGAAAAATAATAACATATTTGTTAATGCAAACAATATACCCCTGAAACGTTTAGGGAACAGCACTTAAAACTGACTCCGCAAACATTGCGGGAGCGGCCACAGATTTGTTATAAAAACGCTGAAATGTAGTTTCACTGGCCCAGCCCGCTATTGCGAGGACATGATCCATGAGTACCTCCAAGGTCCTCGCCGCTGATGTGGATGCAGCCCTGGTAGAATGAGATTTAAAAATGTTAGTGTTTTACCTGCTGCACCGAATGCCACCCTGAGCCACCTGGAGATAGTCTGCACCGTCACCCTGTGATGTGGGTTTTCATGGCTGACAACAGACCCATCTCCATATTCCTGATGCCCATTTTCAGACCTGTAAACCCAGGTCTGTGTTGTTTAAGTAACTCATCTATAAAGAACGTCACTTTATTGGGGTCGAGATCATTCTGTCCAGTTTTAGTTTCTGTAGAGTCTGGACCCGTTGTGCTGTGGTCAGTGCCATGAACATCATCACTTTGAAGGTGAGTTAGTCCAGTGGTAAATCCGTCATAGGTGACCAGCTCCTGAGTAGGGTCAACACCACCCCTATATCCCAGGTAATATAATATCGTGGTCAGAGAGGGTTGGATAGAATATACCCCTCATAGTTTGGATACCAGCTGGTGAGATCCCACTCCAATGTTGAGATAGGATGACAGTGCACTCCTGGCACTGTATATGGCACTGTAACTGAGGGCCTCATCATAATGAAGGCCCGCGAGGATTCCAGCACATTGGAGATTGTAGCAGAGTTGTAGGTGGTCTTGGTCTGACGACAGAAACCTCCCATTTCCATATGTGGGTGAGGTACTCCTTCCTTGTGGACTCTCTGCACGATGCTGTTATGATGTCCATGGTTTTTGATGACAGCCCGAATTCCAGTAGTGGCCTCTTCAGAACCTGCAAGCCGACAGGTTCAGATGACCATGGCATGGATGATTTTCCCCTGCTATTTCCCAATTCGGGCATTTGGTAACCTGTGCCCATGGTTCTTTCTGTTGCAGAATCTGGTTGAATTTTCTGCAATACCTGACTGATGAAACAAAATGGGGGAAAGCATAGAAAACCCATTTCCCCCAACGTAGCGAGACGCGTCCATCGCCACCACTGCAGGATCTGGTCCCCAAGAGACATATGTTGGTATCTGATGGTTCAACCTGGACGCAAAGAGGTCGATATCTGGTGTTCCATATTTGGCTATAATTTTAGCAAATATTTGTAGGTTCAACATCCACTTGATGTCATTATCAAATACTCGTGATCTGGTGTCCGCTACTGTATTGAGCTTAACCGGAAGGTACGTAGCTGTTATCCAAATATTTCTTTCAATACACCAGAGCCAAATGAATTTTTGCCAATTCATCACAAGATATTGACTTGACACCACTCATATGGTTTAAATATGCCACCTCAGTGGTATTATTTATTTTGAAGACGGACATGCGGCCCGTGACATGCTCCCATCATTTCTAAATAGTTTATACCTTGTGATTGAAGAAGAGTAGACTCGTGCAAATCCCATCTGCCACCCCAACTGGAAGTGGTGTCGGTAGCTCCCCAGCCCTTGGCACTTGCGTCGGTTTGTAACACGACTGATGGGTTTGATACAATGATGGGATTAAAACAATCACAAGCATTGCTAATCCACCATCGTAGCTCAATTTATGCTTTGTTTGGCAGCTGCATAGGCCTGTAAAAATCTCCAGCATTTGCTTTTAATGTTGAGATTTTTGCTCTTTGCAAGCTTTGACAGTGTAACGGCCCAAATTGTGCAGCTGGAATGTAGCTACAAGTTTACCAATTACCTTAGCAACATGTCTAATAGTCGGTTTCCTGGCGCAAGCAAGGCTGTTACATGCCTCTATTGTGTCTATTGCTTTGTTTCCTGGGATAGTGAAAATCAGAAAACCCATGCATCCCAGAATGTATGTAACCTCCCCCCTACTTATGAGGTTATACATGCAGCACTCCCAAGAGAACCAGACCCCCTTATCTCCATGGTTACCGGCGGCCTTGATGTTCTGGGCTTTTTCTGGTTCGTAGTGTTGCTGGGATGTGGGGTTGGCGCATCTTCCATGCTGGTCGCTGTAGGTCCTGGCTGAAAGGCTTTTGTTGATAGGGTGCGGCCGCTGGATAGGTTCTGATAGCCCTGTCGGGTTGAACCCGAGGACTGTTAGATGTAGCGTAAGGATGCTGTCTGTGATACACCGGTGGCCTGCTCGAGGATGGTGGTTTCATCAACCCGACCGCTTTTGCCTCCTTGTCCAGGTCTTTTACCTGTTTAGGCAGGTCTTTACCGAACAATTGTCTCGGTGGCGGCGTAGCAGAGGTTTTGCACAAACCCGCGACTTTTGGGTTGTGAGTTGGTTTGATGGAGATTTTCCAGAAGGAGTTTATCGCGTACTGTGTGTTACACAGTAGCGCAAGAACATCTTCCTGCTCCTCCGTCATCTCCGTGCCGTCAATCGACCTGGAAAAGGCAGTGATTCCCGACGTCAACTATTTCAGGATTTATTGAAGTTTGAGCTCCTGTGCCCTAATCCCTGGACTGATGTTGCCCCAGATGGGCGTGTTGACTGTCGGCACATTCAGCGAAACACAGTTGTTCGGGGCCTTGTATTTGTTCATTCCTCGGTCAAGACCTGTTCCTGCAGCTGGTGTGTTGTGAGGAGCCAATGCTTGCCGCTAGTTTTGGCAAATTTGGAAACCACATCAGGAAGTTCCTCTTGGGGTTTCTCAGGTGCTGCAGGTTCCTGCGCCAACCCCTCTTCAACATCAGCCAGCTGCTGACTCCTGGCACTCCCCACCGATGAAGGGAATATGCTGGGTGGCCCAGATACATGTCTCCTGGAATTTGAGGACATCCGATCCTGCTGCGGGAGATCTCGCTCAAGGAGTCGCTCCATCATGCGCTCCATACGGGCCATGCGACCGCCGCCGCTATCTGTGGTCAGCAAGTCGACTTCCTCAGGTTCTCCTGAACGACTGAGGCTTCTGCCATCGGCCCGCACCTCGTCGAGGTGATGTCTAGGGTGCCTAGGCAGGAAGTCACTAGTCCGTGGTCTTCCGGACTGCGGCGGCCCGCCTGTCTGGAAAGAGTCGGTTCCAGCCGCCGAAGCAGGGTTCACTGATAACCGCGCGGGCCTGCTGTCTCTCTTCCCCCGGGACAGGGCGAGGTTCGGTCACGTCCAGCCGCTAATGCGGGGTGCGGTGACCGAGATGATATACCACCGGCCTGTGATCTGGCAGGCTCCCCCGGTGGTGAGTCTGCACCGGCCGCACCTGCGGGGCTCCCAGACTCAGACCTCGATCCCTCACCGGTCCGCGATCTGGCGGACTGCTCCGGTGGCAAGTCGACGCCGGCTACTGCAGTGGGGCTCTTCGACCTTAGTGCGGTTCTTCCCCTGGTCCGCCCTCTGGTGACCTGCATAGGAGGGGAGACAGAACGTGCCTCAGAGCGGGGAACACGTTCACGCACCTTCATGCCACTGTCCCTATGTTTAGGTGACAGTGGTAGGGAGTCAGGGTCTTCTCTACCCTGCTCCCGCGCGGTGCTCCTACCACCATGTGGTTCCATAGTCAGCTGTGGTGGAGAGTCGGGTCCTGGCTGCGAAGGGCTCCCCGATTTCCGCGTTCTTATCCCGGCCCGTGGAGCATCCCGCGGTCCGCAGTCAGTCTCGAAGCGGCATGTTGGTGGAGTACAGTCCCTGGAAGAACGAAAACCGACTGCAGGTTAGTTTACCTTACCTGCAGGTCCATAGTAGTAGAGGAGCGACCCTCCTCCCCGCCTGGCGTTTCGCATGCGGTCGACGATATGTCACGCATGCGTGCTGGCGGGGTCTTCACGTGACTCCGAAGTAAAATATGCCAAATGGTCCATCAAGTCTACTCCGCCATTCAATCATGGCTGATCTATCTTTCCCTCTCAACCCCATTCTCCTGCCTTCTCCCCATAACTCCAATCACCCGTACTAATCAGTCTAATCATTAGTCCCACCTGCCTGCATTTGGCCCATATCGCTCTAAATTCATGTACCTGTCGACATATATTTTAAATGGTGTTATACTACCTGCCTCAACTACCTCCTCATGGTTCTAGAGTCAGTCATACAGCGTGGAAACAGGCCCTTCGGCTCAACTTGCCCACACCGTACAAAATATCTCTTCAGCACTAGTCCCACCTGCTAGCGTTTACCCCATATCCCTTTAAATTTGTTCTATCAATAGAACATTATTTGTCCCAGGAGGGACATTGGTCTGCCATGTCATAAAACATAACAAGATACATGAAACATTAAATTAAAGTGACAAGTGGAAAGTCCAGGATTGGGGATGAGCAAAGATTGGGGTGTGGGAGGAGGGAGGGGGTGGGGCAGTCAGTCCATGACAGAAGGGGGAGGGGTTGTGCAGTTTGATAGCCACAGGGAAGAAAGATCTCCTGTGGCGTTCTGTGCTGCATCTCGGTGGAACTAGTCTGTTGCTGAAGGTGCTCCTCAGGTTGACCAGTGTGTGATGGAGGGGGTGAGCTGGTATTGTCCAGGATGCTCCGCAGTTTGAGGAGCATCCTCCCCTCCAAGACCACCTCCAGTACCATTCCTGTCCCATAGAGAATGAAAATGGGCCCTTTGGCCCGACGTGCCCGTGTCGACCAACTTGTCCTATTCACATCCGCCTCCTGGCTTCCTGGGAGATGTCTGCCACTCATCAGGCAGCATCTATAGAGGACAAGGATCGCTGGGCGTTTCAGTCTGGGATCTTTCTTCAGACTTCAGGGAACATTTCAGAGAAGGCGCGGCCACGGTGGCGCAGCGGTAGAGTTGCTGCCTTACAGCGAATGCAGCGCCGGAGACCCGGGTTATTTCCTGACTGGACGGAGTTGGTACGTTCTCCCCGTGACCTGTGTGTGTTTTCTCCGAGATCTTTTACCCGGACGAGGGGAATGGAAAACTAGACGGCACAGGTTTAAGTTAAGGGAGAGGAATTTAATTGGAAATTGAGGAGCAACTTTATGGCACAAAGGCTGGAAGGTGTATGGAATGAGGTGCTGGAGGTGGTATTCGAGGCAGGTACTATCACACCGTTTGGACAAGCACTTTTGGACAAGTACAGGGATGGATGGGACAGGTTTAGAGGGATATGGACCTAACACAGGCATGTGTGAATAGCATGTGTTAGCATGGTAGAGTTGGGCCGAAGGGCCAGTTTGCACGCTGTAGGTCTCTATGACTATGGCACATCTGTAAGGTAAGAGGGGTAAAGTTTAAAGGAGATGTGCGGGGCAAGTTTTATAAAACAGAGTGTGGTGGATGCGGGGAACATTGTGCTAGGGAAGGTGGTGGGGGGTGACATGGTGATGTTTAAGAGGCATTTAGATATGCAGTGAATGGAAGGATATGGATTACATGCAGGCAGGTTGGTCTTGACACCATGATAGGGATAGACATGGACTGAACCTCCTGTTCCTGCGCTGAACTTTTCTATGTTCTGCGATATTGCCCGATTTGTTCTACCATTTTACTCTAGCCAAATAAAACATTTAAACTTTAGACCCAGCATGGGATGCGACTTTTCCTGTCGTGTCCCCCGACACCGTCTCCGTCTGTGCTGAGGCCCTGGTGACGGCCTTCCAGCTTCCAGCGGCGGCGGCACGGCCTTCAGAGCTTCAGCGGCGACCTGGCTTCCGGCGGCGGCCTGGGCTTCGGGAGCTGCGGTGCTCCAGCGGCGGCCTGGCTCCCTCTGAGCTGCGGTGCTCCAGCGGCGGCCTGGCTCCCTCTGAGCTGCGGTGCTCCAGCGGCGGCCTGGGTGTCGGGAGCTGCGGTGCTCCAGCGGCGGCTTGGGTGTCGGGAGCTGCGGTGCTCCAGCGGCGGCCTGGCTCCCTCTGAGCTGCGGTGCTCCAGCGGCGGCCTGGGTGTCGGGAGCTGCGGTGCTCCAGCGGCGGCCTGGCTCCCTCTGAGCTGCGGTGCCCCAGCGGCGGCCTGGGTATCGGGCGCTGCGGTGCTCCAGCGGCGGCCTGGGTTTCGGGAGCTGCGGTGCTCCAGCGGCGGCTTGGGTTTCGGGAGCTGCGGTGCTCCAGCGGCGGCCTGGCTTTCGGGAGCTGCGGTGCTCCAGCGGCGGCCTGGCTTTCGGGAGCTGCGGTGCTCCAGCGACGTTCCGGCGGCGGGCCCTGTGGCGGTGTTCCGGCGTTCCGGCATCAGCGGTGGCGGCGGCCTGGATCCCCTCAGCGCAGAGGGAGAATAAGTAGGGGAGAAAAGACAGAGACCCTAAGACTTTTGCCTTCCACCACAGTGAGGAGGTGTTTGGTGAACTCACTGTGGTGGATGTTAATTTTGTGTTTATTGTATGGTATTGTATTGTTATTTTTATATATGTATGACTGCAGGCACGAAATTTCGTTCAGACCGAAAGGTCTGAATGACAATAAAGGTATTCAATTCAATCAATTCAATTCAATTCAATTCAATACCACTGGGGTGTAAGCTGCCCAAGCACAATATGAGGTGCAGTTCCTCCAATTTGTGTTGAGCTTATCTCTGAAAGTGGAGGAGGCCCAGGACAGAAAGGCCAGTGTGGGAATGGGAAAGGGAGTTAAAGTGTTTGGCAACCAGGAGATCAGGAGAAGGCAGAGAAAAATGCTGGAGAAACTCAGCGGGTGCGGCAGCATCTATGGAGCGAAGGAAATAGGCAACGTTTTGGGCCAAAACCCTTCTTCAGACTGATGTGAGGGGGGGGGGGGCGGGAGGAAGAAAGGAAGAGGAGGAGCCAGAGGGCTGAGGGAGAGCTGAGAAGGGGAGGAGAAAGTAAGGACTACCTGAAATTAGAGAAGTCAGCGTTCATACCGCTGGGGTGCAGACAGCCCAAGCAAAATATGAGGTGCTGCTCCTCCAATTTACGGTGGTCCTCACTCTGGCCATGGAGGAGGCCGAGGACCGAAAGGTCGGATTCAGAATTGGAGGGGGTGTTTCCGCGCTGAATAACACTTTGACTATATGAGGAAAAGTGCTACTCAACACAGCATAGGTTTGTCCGGCTAATTCCCTTAATGTCAAGCTTACTAGCCACTAAGATGTACGTGAACAAGAATTAAATTAGCTATTTTTAACTATCCAAAAATCCCTTGCATGTTACAAAAAGATCCAGTATTCTGCTTGGATTAGGAATAGTTGCTGTAAGTTGCGTTCTTCAGTCTGTTTTCTCTGCCCTGCGGCAAGAATGTTTTTTCTGAGTAAATTCACACTGTTAAATGTGCAATCAGCTACTGCTGTAGAGGCCTGCTAACCCTGTATTATTGACGATCACATAAGCATCAGTGGAGACCGTGTTAACAGTGTTAATGTACAGGCCTGGAAGTGTCCTCTTGCTTCCAAATTTACATCTTGGACCATTGCTGATTGTGACCTCAACCTCCATTCCCCACTGATTGCGATGATCAATATAGGTAAGTAAGTAAGTTTTCTTTATTGTCATTCAAACTTTGAGTTTGAACAAAATTACATACCTTGCAGCCATGACAGAGAATAAAATAACACAACACACAATGAACAGTTTAACATCCACCACAGTGAGTCTACCAGGCACCTCCTCACTGTCATGGAAGGCAAAAGTATTCAAGTAAGTATGCAGATGATACTAAGATAGGTGGTGCTGTGGATAATGAAGTAGATTTCCAAAGTCTACAGAGAGATTTGGGACATTTGGAAGAGTGGGCTGAAAGACTCTGCGGAGAGCAAACGTCTCACAGCGGCTGCTGCTGTCCTTCTACCGGTGCGCCGTGGAAAGCATCCTCTCCTATGGCATCCTGGTGTGGTTTGCTAGCTGCGCTGTGGCTGGAAGGAAGGCACTACAGTGGATTATTAAAACAGCGCAGAGCATCACAAACGCTCAACTACCCTCCCTGGAAGACATTTACAAGGCCCGATGTTTACGCCGGGCGACAAACATCACACAGGACTCATCCCACCCTGCCAACCACCTTTTCACTCTGCTGCCCTCTGGGAGGCGATACGGGTCTTTGAAGGCCCGCACTTGCAGACTAACTAACAGTTTCTACCCACATGTCATTAGAGAACTTAACTCAAACAGATAACACTACGGGCAACACTACACAATTCGGGGTGCATTATAAAAAATTGTCTGCTAGAAGGTGCAATATAATGTGCATTTTTAAATTATCTATTACTTATTTTATGCATTGATCTTGTAGTAAATGTAAATGTGAGAGTAAATGGTTGTTTGTGTTATTGTGTTTTGTTCTTTTTTTAATCTTTCGATCCTGTGTCTTTTACTGTTTACCATTGAAGGGGATGCACATGAAATTTCGTTGTACAGTTGATGTGCAATGACAAATAAACGTATTTGATTTGATTTGATTTGAAGATGGCAGATGGAGTTTAATGCTGATAAGTGTGAGGTGCTACATCTTGGCAGGACAAATCAAAATAGGACGTACATGGTAAATGGTAGGGAATTGAGGAATGCTGTGGAACAGAGGGATCTAGGAATAACTGTGCATAGTTCCCTGAAGGTGGAATCGCATGTGGATGGGGTGGTAAAGAAAGCTTTTGGTGTGCTGGTCTTTATAAATCAGAGCATTGAATATAGGAATAGGGAAGTAATGTTAAAATTGTACAAAGCATTGGTAAGACCAATTCTGGAGTATGGTGTACAATTTTGGTCGCCTAATTATAGGAAGGATGTCAACAAAATAGAGAGAGTACAGAGGAGATTTACTAGAATGTTGCCTGGGTTCCAGCAACTAAGTTACAGAGAAAGGTTGAACAAGTTAGGTCTTTATTCTTTGGAGCGCAGAAGGTTAAGGGGGAACTTGATTGAGGTCTTTAAAATGATGAAAGGGATAGACAGAGTTGACGTGGATAAGCTTTTCACATTGAGGGTAGGGAAGATTCAAACAAGAGGGCATGACGTGAGAATTAAGGGACAGAAGTTTAGGAGTAACATGAGGGGGAACTTCATTACTCAGAGAGTGGTGGCTGTGTGGAATGATCTTCCAGCAGAAGTGGTGGAGGCAGGATCGATTTTAACATTTAAAAGTAAAGTGGATAGGTATATGGACGGGAAGGGAATAGAAGGGTATGGTCTGAGTGCAGGTAGATGGAACTAGGGGAAAATAAATGGTCGGCACGGACTGGAAGGGCTGAGAAGGCCTGTTTCCGTGCTGTTATTGTTATATGGTTATATGGTTATAAGTCCTTGTCTCTTCCTTCCTTGTTCTCCCTCTGGGTTGAGGCGATCCAGGCTTTCGATGCTGGGTCCCCCGCCGGGTGATGGTAAGTGCATGGTCTTCTGTAGTCGTATAGGGCTCTGGTGAGACCACATCTGGAGTATTGCGTACAGTTTTGGTCTCCTAATTTGAGGAAGGACATCCTTGTGATTGAGGCAGTGCAGCGTAGGTTCACGAGATTGATCCCTGGGATGGCGGGACTGTCATATGAGGAAAGATTGAAGACTAGGCTTGTATTCACTGGAGTTTAGAAGGATGAGGGGGGATCTTACAGAAACATATAAAATTATAAAAGGACTGGACAAGCTAGATGCAGGAAAAATGTTCCCAATCTTGGGCGAGTCCAGAACCAGCGGCCACAGTCTTAGAATAAAGGGGGGGTCACTTAAGACTGAGGTGAGAAAAAATGTTTTCACCCAGAGAGTTGTGAATTTATGGAATTCCCTGCCATAGAGGGCAATGCACGCCAAGTCACTGGATGGATTTAAGAGAGAGTTAGATAGAGCTCTAGGGGCTAGTGGAGTCAATGGATATGGGGTGAAGGCAGGCACGGGTTATTGATAGGGGACGATCAGCCATGATCACAATGAATGGTGGTGCTGGCTCGAAGGGCCGATTGGCCTCCTCTTGCACCTATTTTCTATGTTTCTATGGTAAGTCGGCCACAGTTGGAGGCCGCCAGCTCCGTGATTAGGCCTCAGCACAGACAGACTGCTGGCGAGCCGCAGCTCCTTGGGCAGTGCCACCACTTCCGGATTTTGTCTTTGTTATATCCTTCTACAGATGTACCTTCGAAAGCACACTGACGATAGCCACAAAATGTTGGAGTAACTCAGCGGGGTTAGGTTGCAATAGACAATAGACAATAGACAACAGGTGCAGGAGTAGGCCATTCGGCCCTTCAAGCCAGCACCACCATGCACTGTGATCATGGCTGATCATCCCCAATCAGTACCCCATTCCTGCCTTCTCCCCATATCCCCTGACTCCGCTATCTTTAAGAGCTTCTTGAAAGTATCCAGAGAACCGGCCTCCACCTCCCTCCGGGGCAGAGAATTCTTGGAGAAAAGGAATAGGTGATGATTTTCACAGAGAGGGTGGCGGGTGTGTGGAACGAGCTGGGTCTGAAGAAGGGTCTCGACCCGAAACGTCGCCTATCTCCTTCGCTCCTTAGATGCTGCTGCACCCGCTGAGTTTCTCCAGCTTTTTGTGTAACCCTGCCGGACGACTATAATAGGGATTGTAACAACGTTTAAGAAGCATTTAGACTGGTACATGGATAGGACAGGTTTAGAGGGATATATGGGCCAAACACAGGCAGGTGGGACCAGTGTAGATGGGGCATGTTGGTCAGTGTGGGCAAGTTGGGCCGAAGGTCCTGCTTCCACAATGCATGACCCCATGTCACAGGCACTGGCTTTTTGCAATTATCAGAAAAAAGGAGAAAGCATTTGAGAGCAAACATCTTGCTTAAATTCTCAAGCACACAAAGCATCGCATCAGCAACACAAGTAATATTAGCAGCAGAAGGAGCTGCTTTGATTTTAATTTTTTCACTATCCAGTTTACTGCTTACCGCTTGTATCATCAGTTGGCATCTTTGTGTGTGTTGCTTTTTTTCTTCAAATATTAATGCCAGCTGCTTTTGATGAAATTGTAGCAGCTACCTGAAGAGCGCATTGGAAACCTTCTTGGTTTTTGATTTTGTAGTCTGTTTGATGACATTGTGGCTTCAAGGAGCAAAGTTTGCATTTTAGAAAAAAGTCCTGTCGCAGAGAAAAGGAATGGACGTCAAGATAACAGTCGATTTATTCCGCACTGCTGTATATAGTCTTTCAATCACCCTCAGCTGATCTCATCTACCATTCCTTAATGTCAAGTTCAGTTGGATGTTAATGAGCTAGTTCTTACCCCGAAAGAGCTAGACAAATGCACATCGGTCTTATTATTTTCCAGGCTCATTTCAAGGATGATGTACTTTAATTAGGCGGATTGAGCAAACTGTGGTTTATCTCGGCGCAGAAAAGGGTATGAGGAGATTCGATCGGGAGATTTGAACCCATGAACTTTATGGATGGAGTGGATGGGGAGAGGGCGTTTCCACTGGTGGGAGAGTCTTGGACCTGAGGCCTCAGAGAAATGGAAAAAAGATTCAATTGTCACATACAAAAGCGAGACGGATAAGCACCAGAAACGATAAGTCACGAAGAAGTGGAACTCAGTGGATTGTCTTAGATTGGTTTAATTTAGTTTAGAGATACAGCGCGGAAACAGGCCCTTCGGCCCACTGAGTCCAAGCCGCCCAGCGATTCCCGCACACTAGCACTATCCTACACACACTAGGGACAAAATTGCAATTTTAATGAGGCCAATTAACCGACAGGCCTGTTAGTCTGTGGAGTGTGTGTGGAGACAGGAGCACCCGGGGAAAACCCACGCAGGTCACGGGGAGAACGTTCAAACTCCGTACAGACAACACCCGTAGTCAGGATCGAACCCGGGTCTCTGGCGCTGTAAGGCAGCAACCCGACCGCTTCACCACCGTCCCATCCTTTGTCATTGCATCTTTTTATGAATGAACAGGTGAACTGCCTCTGACTTTCCTGTAACTATTCTCTGATACAACTGGTTATTCATTAAATCATTTAGTGCAAGTGTTCACGTTTTACTTTAATGAGGATAATTTGACATTCCAAGCTTTCATTGGAAGAAGCCTAGCAATTTAGTTTAGTTTAGTTTGGAGATACAGAGCGGAAACAGGCCCTTCGGCCCACCGAGTCCGTGCCGACCAGTGATCCCCGAACATTAGCACTGCCCTAGACGTTAGGGCCAATTTACAATTGATACCAAAGCCAATTAACCTGCAAACCAGTACGTCTATGGAGTGTGGGAGGAAACCGAAGTACCCGGTGGAAACCCATGTGATCAGAGGGAGAACGTACAAAGTTTCACTGTTGAATAGCTAGTAAGCCCAGTTAGACGACGATAAGCTAACGAAACAAAGTACTGTCACGAATAAGTGCTTAGAATTATCAGCTCACCAATGATCAGTTTGGAACCACCAGGACCACTCTGACCCAGATCTAGAACATTCTTAAACATTCGGCCCTTCGAGCCTGCACCGCCATTCTATATGATCATGGCTGATCATCCAACTCAGTATCCCGTACCTGCTTTCTCTCCATACCCCCTGATCCCTTTAGCCACAAGGGCCACATCTAACGTCCTCTTAAATATAGCCAATGAACTGGCCTCAACTACCTTCTGTGGCAGAGAATTCCAGAGACTCACCACTCTCTGTGCAAAGAATGTTTTCCTCATCTCGGTCCTAAAGGAATTCCCCCTTATCCTTAGACTGTGACCTCTTGGTCTGGACTCCCCCAACATCGGGAACAATCTTCCAGCATCTAGCTTGTCCAACCCCTTAAGAATTTTGTAAGTTCCTATAAGATCCCCCCTCAATCTTCTAAATTCCAGCGAGTACAAGCCGAGTCTATCCAGTCTTTTCTCATATGAAAGTCCTGACATCCCAGGAATTAGTCTGGTATTTAAAGGTGCTTCTTAAACTGGTGAATGGTTCACCCAAGCACGAATTAAATTATTTTGGGGCGAATTAATCTAGAGGGGTTGCCCCGTTGGATTGCAACCTTGTCGTGGTCGGGGAGCTTGTGTGTCTCAGTGAGCCCCAGAGCTATGCCAGCGGGAGATTCGTCTCCTGTTACGGTCTCCCATGCTGGACAGGTGGAAGGGTAGAGGCGAGACGAAGAGCGATCCACTGGTCCTCCAGGTTGGAGGTTGAGCACAGGGCTAACAACCCTATCTCGTAAAACAAATATGTTATGGAAACAGCAACTGAAGGAAGCAACAGTACTGGGCGTGATGGACTTCCAGGGCTATCGACAGATGCTAGGATGAATGTCAATGGTGAAGAACCAGACAGAATCCCAAGAATAGCCCTGCACTGGACACCGGAAGGGAAAAGGAAAAGAGGGAGACCCAAAACCACCTGGCATTGAACAGTAGAGGAGGAAATGAAAACATTGGACCTGACCTGGGGTAGTGTCCAGAAGCTAGCCCAGAACAGACAGGAGTGGAGGACCTTTGTTGCTGCCCTACATGCCAGGAGACAAAATAGGCAAGAAGGAAGGAGGAAACTAGAGGGGTGAATGAAGGGTGAATGACTTAATTTATTCAGATATTTATTTATTTTTTTCTATACTTAAAAAAAGGCATTGCCATTAAAGTGGTTAGTAAGCTCTTGTTGGTTGTAATGGCAGTGGAGCTGGATATTTGATATTTTTTTGTCTCCACCTATCCATATAACCATATAACCATATAACCATATAACAATTACAGCACGGAAACAGGCCCTCTCGGCCCTTCCAGTCCGTGCCGACCATTTATTTTCCCCTAGTCCCATTTACCTGCACTCAGACCATACCCCTCCATTCCCTTCCCGTCCATATACCTATCCACTTTACTTTTAAATGTTAAAATCGATCCTGCCTTCACCACTTCTGCTGGAAGATCATTCCACACAGCCACCACTCTCTGAGTAAAGAAGTTCCCCCTCATGTTACCCCTAAACTTCTGTCCCTTAATTCTCATGTCATGCCCTCTTGTTTGAATCTTCCCTACCCTCAATGGGAAAAGCTTATCCACGTCAACTCTGTCTATCCCTTTCATCATTTTAAAGACCTCAATCATATTTCCCCTTAACCTTCTGCGCTCCAAAGAATAAAGACCTAACTTGTTCAACCTTTCTCTGTAACTTAGTTGCTGGAACCCAGGCAACATTCTAGTAAATCTCCTCTGTACTCTCTCTATTTTGTTGACTAAACCTATGGTTTTGTAATTTCAAAGTAGCAGGATATTTCCCAAATTTACAGTAATATAACCTTTTAGGGAAGACCTTATGGTTCTTTGACCTAGTTTTCCAAGAAAAAACTGCAGTAATCAAAGCCCGAAAGGATAGGATGGGGGCTGAAGCCCAGGGTTTAGACATTGGAATGTTTTTTTTTAATCTTCCTGATAGAATGATTTTCCAACTCATGTGGTAATTAAACATTTTTTTTCACTTCTAAATTTCTTCACATATTTCTAGGATGTTGAAAAAGTTGAATAAAATAAACACTTAAGAAATTAGTTAATTTATGTTTTTTTGCTCCCATGTGACAAAATAAGTTATATATAAAATCATACGCAAGGGAGAATAAGATGAAAATTACCAAAAACAAAAACAAATTTAGGGTGAATGAAATGTTGTGATAAAGGCTCAAGGGTGAATAACACTGAAATAGTTTAAGAAGCACTGGTTTAGAGGGATGTGGAACAAACATAGGCCGCGACATGCAGTCAAGATGGCGGCCAGCCCAGGTGACTATTTGCGCGCAATCACGTATTACAACCGCTCCACACTCTTAAACCCTCTCTACGCACTGTAACCGGCTCGATTGTAATCATGTATTGTCCGCTGACTGGATGCATGCAAACAAAAGCTTTTCACTGAACTTTGGTACAAGTGACAAGAAACTAAACTGAAACTGAAACCAAAACTGCCAGACCGGCGTAGATAGTGCATCTTGGTCAGCATGGACAAGTTGGGCCGAAGGGCCTGTTTCCGCCTTGTCATTCTAATTCTTCATTCTGCTTCTTCTTGCATATGGAGTGCACAGCCTAAAGTTGCAGGTCAACTTGTTCTATTTGATCGAATTGTTTGTGCAGGTCGGGTTGATTGCATTAGTTGAAACAGGGTAGACCATGTGGAGGTTGCAATCTCCCACCCCAATTCTTAATTTAATCACAGACGGAAGCATTTCAAACTGGGTATGTTTCCCTGAGCTCTAACCCTGAATGTTTGGTGGAGGTGGTGGTTTAATCCATGGGAAACAGGGAGTAGTTGGAAATTAAGTTATCAGGAAAAATAATGGGGAAATGGGGATTATTCTGTGACGGAGAATCATCACCTTCGATGCCATAAGGAGATTTTGGCTGTGATGTCCATGTAGCCCAGCCTGTGGATGTGATAGACACAAAATCCTGGAGCATCTCAGCGGGTCAGTCAACATCTCTGGAGAAATGGGTGACGTTTCAGGTCGAGACCCTTCTTCAGACTCAGAGTCAGGGGAGAGGGAAACTAGAGGTCGGAAAAAGTACAGTGCAAATCAAGGCCAGCACCAATGTCCAAGGGAAAGTGGTGCCCACAATGGTCCATTGTTGGCTGTGGAATAGGTGACAGCAAAGGGATATGAGCAGTAGGGGAGGGAATGCATGGGTTACTTGAAGTTAGAGAAATCTATACTCTTACTGCTGGGCTGTAAGCTGCCCAAGCGAAATAAGTGAGGTGCTTTTCCTCCAATTGCCAACTTGCCTCACTCTGACAGTGGAGGAGGCCCAGGATAGAAAGGCCACTGGGGAAATGGGAAGGGCAGTTAATGTGTTTGGCAACTGGGATATTATGTAGGCCAAGGCAGACTGAGTGATAGTCTTCAGCGAGATGATCGCTAAGTCTAGACTTAGTCGCAGTATAAACCACAAGATTTTTTCGGCCTTGCTAGGTGTGAGACATTGAAACCCATTCTTAGAGTCAGAGTTATAGAGTGATACGTGGAAACAGGCCTTCAGCCTGACTTGCCCACATCGGTCAACATGTCCCAGCTACACTAGTCCCACCTCCCCGCCTTTGATCCATATTGTTTCAAACCGGTCCTATCCATGTACCTGTCTAACTATTTCTTAAATGTTGTGATAGTCCCAGCCTCAGTCAGCTACAATAGACAATAGACAATAGGTGCAGGAGTAGGCCATTTGGCCTTTAGAACCAGCACTGCCATTCAATGTGATCATAGCTGATCATCCCCAATCAGTAGCCCGTTCTTGACTTCTCCCCGTATCCAGAGAACCGGCCACCACTACCCTCTGAGACAGAATTCCACAGACTCACAACTCTCTGGATGAAAAAGTGTTTCCTCATCTCCGTTGTAAATGACTTGCCCCTTATTCTTAAACTTTGGTGCCTGGTTCTGAACTCCCCCAGCATCGGGAACATGTTACCTGCCTCTGGCGTGCTCAAACAACTTAATAATCTTATATGTTTCAATAAGATTCCCTCTCATCCTTCTAAATTTCTGAGTATACAAGCCCAGCCGCTCCATTCTCTCAGCATATGACAGTCCTGCCATTCCGGGAATTCTAAGGATAAGGGGGAATTCCTTTAGGACCGAAATTAGGAAAACATTCTTTACACAGAGAGTGGTGAGTCTCTGGAATTCTCTGCCACAGAAGGTAGTTGAGGCCAGTTCATTGGCTATATTTAAGAGGGCGTTAGATGTGGCACTTGTGGCTAAAGGGATCAGGGGGTATGGAGAGATGGCGGGTACGGGATACTGAGTTGGATGATCAGCCATGATCACATTGATTGGCAGTGCAGGCTCGAAGGGCCGAATGGCCTACTCCTGCACCTATTTTCTATGTTTCTATTAACCTGGTGAACCTGCGCTGCACTCCCTCAATAGCAAGAATGTCCTTCCTCAAATTAGGGGACCAAAACACCAGATGTAGTCTCACTAGATTTTATCCACGAGTAGTTGCTCTACTCAGCAGCCAAAAATCTGTAGCCTCCCTTTGATCTGGTAATTTGTTGGTTCACATGCTTGATCAATGGTGTTTTATCATTAATGTTTTATTATTATTAATGTTTAGTTAGTTTTCTGAGTCATTTGTAACTGTCACTGTATGTCATGTTGTTACTTGTGGGCGGAGCACCAAGGCAAATTCCTTGTATGTGAATACTTGGCCAATGAACTTACTTACTTACTTACGCCCTGTACCTCTCCAGAAGGACCTCTTTGCTCCTATACTCAACTCCTCTTGTTACGAAGGCCAACATCTCATTCGATTTCTTCACTGCCTGCTGTACCTGCATGCTTACTTTCACACCTTCTCTGGCAGCTTGTTCCATACACCCACCACCCTTTGTGTGAGAAAGGTACCCCTCAGATTCCTTGTAAATCTTTTCCACTTCACCTTAAACCTATGTCCTCTGGTCTTCGATTCACCTTCTCTGGGCAAGAGACTCTATGTGTCTATCTGGCCAATTCCTCACATGATTTAATACACCTCTATAAGATCCTCTTGTGCTCCAAGGAATAGTGTCCCAGCCTACTCAATGTCTCTCTATAGCTCAGACCCTCTAGCCCTGGGAACACCCTTTCCAGCTTGACAACATTTTTCCTATAACTTGGGGCCCAGAACCGAACACAATATTCTAAATGTGGTCTCACCAAGGTCTTAAACAGCATCATGCCCTCCCAACTCAATACTCAATATTCTGACTGATGAAGGCAATCATCTTCACAACCATCTTCACCATCTGCAAAGCTACCCACTTCTGCATCATCTGCAAACTTGCTAATCTTGCCGTGAATGTTCTCATCCAAATCATTGACATAGATGACAAACAGTAACACAGGTTTGTAGGTAAATTGGCTTGGTAAATGCAAACTTGTCCCTAGTAGTGGGATAGAGTTAATGTGTGGGGATCGCTGGTCGGCGCGGACCTGGTGGGCCGAAGGGCTTGTTTCTGCGTTGTATCTCTAAACTAAACTACACTAAGCATTGAACCCTGAGGCCCACCACTAGTCACAGGCCTCCAGTCCAAGAAGCAATTTTCCACCATCACCCTCTGCTTCCTTCCACGGAGCCAATTTTCTATCCATTCAGCTATCTCTCCTTGGCTCCCATGCGATTGCACCTTCCAGAGCAGCCTATCATGCGGAACCTTGTTGAATGCTTAGCCTTGTCTAATTAGTTTGTGATATAGACAACAGACAATAGACGATAGGTGCAGGAGTAGGCCATTCGGCCCTTCGAGCAAGCACCGTCATTCAATATGGTCATGGCTGATCATCCACAGTCAGTACCCGTTCTTGCCTTCTCCCCAGATCCCCTGACTCCACAATCTTTACGAGCTCGATCTAAGGCTCTCTTGAAAGCATCCAGAGAATTGGCCTCAACTGCCTTCTGGGGCAGAGAATAGTAAGATTGAACGAGAACTTACCAGTTCGAAGGTTGATCTTTATTTTATGAGGAGTCGAAGTGAGGGATTTCGTGAAGAGCCCGCCGGCGCGCATGCTCGACATACTTCAAAGTAGCGGCGTGGAATCACAGAAACCAACAAAAGAAATGACTTCTCATAGTATGATTGAATTGACTAAGATTACCAGATGAAGGTGATTGAGGGTTGGGCGAGGAGGGCACGAAATCCCTCACTTCGACTCCTCATAAAATAAAGATCAACCTTCGAACTGGTAGGTTCTCGTTCAATCTTACTATTTCATTTCGGAGTCACGTGAGTGACTTCGTGAAGACTTCAAAGCTTCTGTGATTACACGCCCTGGACCACGTCCATGCTGACACACCACTACCAGGGATGGATGGGAGGAACAAACTTGCTCAATAGTTCATACTGCAAAACAAGAGCATATTTATTAATAACAAATCAAAACCCCTCATGCGGGGACATCTCCACGTTCTTGACCTGCATTCAGCACGGCTTCTGCGAACTGTAGAGGAGCAGCAACAGGCTTGTTATAAAAACGCTGGAACACAGCTTCATTCGCCCATCCTGCTGTGGCGAGAATTTGGTCCATGGGCACCTCCATGACCCTCGCCGCTGACGTCGATGCAGCCCTGGTGGAATGAGACTTGAACACATTAATGTCGATACCTGACTTACCCAAGACGACTCGAAGCCACCTGGATATCGTCTGGACTGTCACTCGATGATGAGGTCTCTTATGAGTGACAAGCAGGTATCTCTCCATTCCTCTGATGCGTGCCGTCACTTTGACATAGTGGCGGATATGTGAGACTAAACATAGCCTAGCATCTGCGGGGTATGCCGGGAACTTCAGCTGCAGCCCTGTGCACCCAGGTCTATGCTGCTTTAGTAGCTCGTCAACGAAAAAGACTACTTCTGTAGGGGTAGCTGTCATTCTGTCGACACGCAGTTTGTGTAGTGTCTGTACCCTCTGAGCTGAAGTCAGCGCTAGTAACATCACCAGCTTCATGGTGAGTTGGTCCAGTTGGAGCCCTTCCATGGGAGACCATGTCCTGAGCAGGGTTAATACGTCCCTGACATCCCAGGTGATATTATAGCGTGGTGTAGGCGGATTCATATTGAATATACCCCGCATGAGTCTGGACACTAGCCTGTTGGATCCTACCCCAATCTTGAGGTAGAATGATAGCGCACTTCTGGCGCTGTTGATGGCACTGTAACTTAAGTGTTCATCATGGTGCAACCCCGCGAGGAATTCCAGGACGTCGGTTATTGTCACGTCATCGTACGTGATGCGAGAGCGGCTGCAGTAGGCTTCCCACTTCTTAATATGCGAGCGGTATCTTCGCCTTGTGGACTCTCGACACGACTCCCCGATGGTATCCATGGTCCGAGCCGAGAGGCCGTATTGGACTAACGGCCTGTTCAGAACCTGCAAGCCAACAAATTTAAATAGCCATGGCAGGGATGTGGCTCCCCTGAGACAGGGTGAGTAACCAATTGTGGGCAACCCTTCAAAAGGACCCAAGGTTCGTTGAGCATGTCAAAGACCACCGGATACCAAGGCTGTGTGGGCCAGTCGGGTATAATAAGGATGCCCTTGGCAGCATCTGCCTGAATCTTTCGCAATACCCGACTGATGAGGCAAAACGGAGGGAAGGCATAGAAAAACCAATTCCCCCAGTCCAGCGAGAATGCATCTAGCGTTATTGCCCCAGGATCTGGTTCCCATGAAACGTAGGCTGGTACCTGATGGTTCAACCGTGACGCAAAAAGGTCAATGTCCGGTTTACCAAATTTGGCTGTGACTTTAGAAAAAATCTCAGGATGCAACATCCATTCAATGTTGTCATTAAATTTGCGTGACCTGGTGTCCGCCACAGTATTAAGCTCACCTGGCAAATAGGTAGCTGAAATCCAAATGTCTCTTTGAATACACCAGAGCCAAATTGAGTTAGCCAATTTGTCACACGAAACTGACCTGGTAGCACCCATATGGTTTAAATATGCCACAGCTGTGGTGTTGTCTATTTGGAGACGGACGTGTGCTCCAACAAGCTTGGAACAATATGCACGAAGTCCGTGGAATGCTGCCAGCAACTCCAAATAGTTAATCCCTTGAGTCAACAACATCGATGCCTCAAGGGTGTCCCATCTACCCCCACAACTAGAGCAATTATCAGTAGCTCCCCAGCCATTGGAGCTTGCATCAGTCTGTAAATATACCACCGGATTAGCCTCCCTGACAGGCTTAAATGAGTTGCTAATGTGACACACCCACCATTGCAACTCAGTTATCGCTTCGGACGGCAGCTGCATAGATCGATCGTAATGACCAGCGTTCCGTTTTAACGCAGTAATTTTAGCTCTTTGCAAATTCTGATAATGCAAAGGTCCATATCGTGCTGCCGGAAACAAAGCCACTAACTTGCCAATTACTGTGGCTGTATGCCGAATCGATGGTATATTGGTGCCAATTAAATCTCTGCACACCTTAGTGACTTCCTCAATTTTGTTAATTGGTATAGTTATCCTCATGCTCATTGAGTTCAC
Source organism: Raja brachyura (assembly GCA_963514005.1). Next base: position 110,367,817 of record OY740785.1, read on the forward strand.
CGTGAACCCTAGGTAATTAATTACCTGGGCAGGGCAGAACTTCGATTTCTCTGGATGGACAATGAATCCTAATTGTTGAAATATATTGACAGCAGCTGCAACACCCTGTTCAGCCAATTGCAGGGTGTGGCCCACAATAAAGACATCATCTAAATAGGCCATAACTATATGATGTCGTTGTCTCAAATAAGCCATGATTGGCTTCACCAATTTAGTGAACAATCTAGGGGCTGTAGTAAGCCCATTAGGCAAAGCCTTATACTGCCAAAGTTGCCCCATCCAGATAAATTTCAAAAACCTTCTATCATCTTTCTGGATGGATACTGAATAATATGCATCCCTCAAATCAATGCATGCCATAAAGCAGCCATGAGAAATCAATGATTTGGCTGTTTCAAACGTATCCATTTTAAAATGAGTATATGTTACAAACGTATTCAAACGGGTTAGATCAATAATGACACGACAGCCTCCATCCTTCTTAGGTCTAGTAAATATGTTCGAAACAAATTCAATTGGCTCATGCACTGTTTTCTCAATCACACCCTTCTGTTCCAAACTTAAAATTTCCTTGTAACCTGCTGCCTGTTCTGCAGCAGACAATTTGAACGTATGACCAGGCATGTGCTGGGATGGAGGAATGTCGCCATTAATAAACTCAATTTTATGCCCCCGAATATTCCGCAACACATACTCATCACCAGTAAAATTACCCCATGCATCCAAAAACAACCGTAAACGACCACCAACATGGGAAGTTAAACAGAGAGAAAAAAGAGAACCAGACCCCCTCACCTCCGTGGTTACCGGCGGTCCTTGACACGTGTGGGTGGCCGTGGAGGTGCTGGGTTGGCTTGAGGGCGCGGCGTCTTCGATTTCCACAAAGGTCTCTGCCGACCCTGTCCTAAAAAAGACCCTTGGTGCTGGTTCTGGTGCTGTTGTCGTTGTGGAGCTAGAGGGCGAGTCCTCGTCGAGGCACCGGCCGACCCTCGTGAGCGAATGTATGGAGCTTTTGAGCCTGACGGTGTGGGGGCACTCTGAGAGCGCATGATCCCCACCGTTTTGGCTTGTTCGTCAAGCTCTTTGACTCTCTTCGAGAGGTCCTCACCAAAGAGCTGACGGGGCGGCGGCGGCGGCGGTGGTTTGCACAATCCTGCAAACTTCGGGTTGAGTGCTGGGCGGATGCTGTTTTTGCGAAACCCGTTGATTTCGTGCTGGGTTGCGCACAATAAGGCCAGAGCATCTTCCTGGTCCAAATTCAGTTCGTCCCCGTCCACCGACCGCGCAAAGGCGGTAATACCGGCCATGAGGAGTTTCAGGATCCGCTGCAATTTTAGCTCCTGTTGACGGATAGCCGCACTGATGTTGCCCCATATTGGCGTATTGACCACAGGCACGTTGAGGGAGTTGCAGTTTGATGGCGCCTTGTGCCGGCTCATAGCCTGGATGAGGACTTCTTCCTGCAGCACCTGATTATTAAGAAAGTCCACTGTGGCTGCCAGCTTTGTATTTAGAGGAAGACCAGCCGTATGTGGGGCCGCGAATTTGGTCGCCACATCCAAGAGTTCTTCCGCTGGCACCTCCAACGGAGTTGGTACGGGATCCACCAGAACCTCCTCCTCCTGCTGCTCCAGGCTGATAGTAGATGTTGGTGAAGACGCCCTGTGCCTGTTGCTGCCCTGCTGTTGTTGACGTTGAAGCAGGAGCTCCAGCAGCCGCTCCATACGGTCAATACGCCCTTCACCCTGAACACTCAGGTGGTCGGAGTCCTCCGGCTCTGAAAAGAAAACCGGGCTCCTGTCATCGGCCCGCACCTCGTCGAGGCCCTGCCGGTGCCGGTAGTTGTCGCTAACAGCCGCCGAGGCGAAACTGCGCGATTCCTGCGCGGGCGTGTTCAATCGCCTCCGTTTAGCGAGAGCTGAAGCCGCTGCCACTAAGGGCACTTGCGGCGAGGTGTCGGCACCAGCCGAAGCATGGCTGCCTGGGGCCCGCGCAGTCTTGCCGGCTGCCCACATCGTGGACGTTGCCGACGCATGGTCTCGCCCACCCATCCATGGGGGGCTCGGCGACCGTGACGAGACCCGACTTGACCGACCCGTCCCGGCGTCGAGAGTCGGGGTGTGCCGGCTGGACCTCACAGCCGCCCCGGGTCTCGCCCTGGAACCTGACCGCTCCTCCGCGATAGGCAATGCCTTAGCCCTAACAGGGTTAGGCTTCTGGGCTCCTGCCCTCCCCCTTCTCGGAGGGCTGAGTGGAACAGACCGTGCAACGGCACGTGCCCTGCTCGAGGTCGCCAGCGAGCCCGCTGACGACCTGACTGCCATGGCAGGGTCCCCCTGCTCTGGCGGCACACCACACTCCTCCTCGTCGAACTCCTCCGAGCTGTGGTGTGCTGGCGGACCTGGACCTGTAACCACAGGGCTTACCCACATCTCCGCCTGAGTCCCGGCCTGCGCTGCAGGTATTGCCGATGGTAAAGGCCCCGGAACTGTTGACCGGCGAACTCGTCCTGACGTCCTCCGGCCCTTCGAACTCCCATCCATGTCCTTGCTGCAAGACATAATCAGACAACAAGGACCACCAACTAAAGGTAGAATACTCACCTCCGTGGCCCCTTATGAAGGGCTGGCGAGGAGCGCGCTCCACCGCCAGCCGTCGCAGCAACGCGTTACGACGATAAGTCGAGCATGCGCGCCGGCGGGCTCTTCACGAAGTCACTCACGTGACTCCGAAATGAAATTCCACGGATTCACAACCCTCTATGTGAAAACGTTTTTCCTCATCTCCGTTCTAAATGGCTTACCCCTTATTCTTAAACTGCGGCCCCTGGTTCTGGGCTCCCTCACCATCGGGAACATGTTTCCTGCCTCTAGCGTGTCCAAACCCTTAATAATCTTATATGTTTCAATAAGATCCCCTCTCATCCTTCTAAATTACAAGCCCAGCTGCTCCATTCTATCAACATATGACAACCCCGACATCCCGGGGATTAACCTCGTGAACCTACGCTGTACTCCCTCAATAGCAAGAATGACCTTAGAGAAGAAACGGATGGTGCCACGTAAATGGCTTTTGGACAGGTACATAAATGGGCATGAAACGAAAGTATGGATCAAGTGGCAGCAGAGGAGATTGGCTTATCTTGGCATCATGTTCGGCACAGACAATGTGGGCCGAAGAGCCTGTTTTTGTGCTGTACAAGACTATAGATGCCAAGTTATAACTTTGCTAGTGCATGCTAAATCACCTCATCGTGTCTCTGGCATCAGAGATGGTGTCAGAGTTGGTCTCAGTTTCCTCCGAGCTGGGAATCGGAAAATTAGCCAAATGTTCCTGTCTTTTCCCCAACCCTGGCAAACATTGCTGGAAAGACACAAACATATGAATTTTGGGCTTAGCTGTGACTTCCTGCATGATCACAGAGCTTGTGGATAATCGCCACCTGCGATCGTGCATCGTCAAAGTGTTAGATGACTGCAGCGTTCATCCGAATGTTGGCCCATAGGAAGCAATTTATGGGGATGCATCACAGCACGGTTTGGGAAGAGCACCATTCAAGACCGCTAGAAACTGCAGCGAATTGTGGAGGCAGCCCAGACCATCACACAAACCAACCTCCCTTCCATTGATTCCATCTACACCTCCCGCTGCCTCGGCAAGGCCAGCAGCATCATCAAGGATGAGTCGCACCCTGACCACCCCCCCTCTCCCTGCTTGCCTGATAACAGCTGGGAAGAAACTGTCCCTGAATCTGGAGGTGTGCGTTTTCACACTTCTGTACCTTTTGCCTGATGGGAGAGGGGAGAAGAGGGAGTGGCCAGGGTGCGACTGGTCCTCGATGATGCTGCCGGCCTTGCCGAGGCAGCGTGAGGTGCAGATAGGAGTCAACGGAAGGGCGGTTGGTTTGTGCGATGGTCTGGGCTGCGTCCACAATTCTCTGCAGTTTCTGAGACCACTCATACTCGTACATTACATTCAGTGTAAACCAGCATCTGTAGATTCTTCTGACACATGATTTATACAATGTTCGATAAATGCATTTGATTTGTGAAGATTATTCATGATTTCTCTTAATACTTTTCATGGTCATACAGCATGGAAACGGACCCTCCAGCCCAACTTGCCCTCCGACTAGCAGATTCTGTTTGAATGTCTTTAAAAATAGATCATAGACCATGTAGCACAAGAGCAGGCCTTCGCCCATAATGTCCATGTAGAATGAGATGCTACGATAAACTAATCTTCTTCACCTACAGATGATCCATGTCCCTCCATTCCCTGCATATCCATGCGCCTAAATCCTTGTGGATCTATACCTTTTGCCTGATGGGAGAGGGGAGAAGAGGGAGTGGCCAGGGTGCGACTCGTCCTTGATGATGCTGCTGGCCTTGCCGAGGCAGCGTGAGGTGTAAATGGAGCCAATGGAAGGGAGGTTAGTTTGTGTGACGGTCTGGGCTGCGTCCACAATTCGCTGCAATCTCTTGAGGTGTAGGATGCAGCTGTTCCCAAAATATGACGTGATGCATCCCGATAAATGCTTCCTATAGAGGCCTGTAGTCCAGCATTGACTTTGTGAAAGGCCTGATCTTGTACTATACTGTTCTATCTTTTAAAATAAGGGAACTGAGAAGAAAGCTGGAAACGACTTTAGGAAGGCACGGACTCACTTAGCAGATTCCACGGAGAAGTTAATTGGACAGCATTTGAAGGGTTCTCAGGCAGTGAGAAGATAACTACTTGTGTTTGCCGATGATTGTAAGCAGAATGGAAGGGTATGTTGTGTGGAAAATGCACATCGACTCAGGAGGTCATGGACAGGTTAAGTGGATGCGCAAAGACTGTCAGGTTGAATATCAACACAAAATGCTGGAGTAACTCAGCGGGACAGGCAGCATCTCTGGAAAGAAGGAATGGGCGATGTTTCGGGTCTAGTCTGCGGAAGGGTCTCGACCCATTCCTTCTCTCCAGAGACGCTGCCTGTCCCGCTGAGTTACTCCAGAATTTTGTGTCTATTCTTGGTTTAAACAAACATCTGCAGTTCCTTCCTACAAATATAACGAGGGTATACAGTAAGTGAAATCATCTGGTAGAAAATTAGAAATGAAAGTGCTTTCCAAGTGCTACAAGACTGATATGTATTGGTGATCAAAGGGAATTTATCCCATGAGACCATAAAATAAAGGAGCAGAATGTGACCATTCGGCCCATCAAGTCTATTCTGCCATTACACAAAAAGCTGGAGAAACGCAGCGGGTTCAGCACCATTTAAGGAGATAGGCGACGTTTCGGGTCGAGACCCTTTTCTATTCTGCCATTCGGATCTATCTTTCCCTCTCAACCCCATTCTCCTGCCTTCTCCCCGTAACCTTTGACACAGTGGCGCAGCGGTCGAGTTGCTGCCTTAAAGCACCAGAGAACCGCGTTCGATCCTGACCAAGGGACACTGTCTGTACAGAGCTTTCATGATCTCCCCATGACCTGCGTGGGTTTTCTCTGGGTGCTTCGGTTCCCTGCCCACACTCCAAAGACGTACAGGTTTGCAGGTCAATTGGCTTTGATAAAATTGTAAATTGTCCTCAGTGTGTGTAGGATAGTGTTAGAGTGCGATGATCGCTGGTTGGTACGGACTCGAAGGGGCTGTTTTCGCGCTACATCTCTAAAGTAAACTAAACTAAACTAAACCCTTAAAGTTAAGTCATCAAAAGTCAAACAAACTTTATTGTCATTTAGAAATACATCGATATATGCAGTTCCAAACGAAATTCCGTTGCATTTGGCTCCCTGTGCAACACGATAATTAACAGAAGGATAAACATGGATAAAAAGGATAAAAGGATAAATAGACAATGGTGGCAGCCCATTACATGGCATTCAGGAGTCTGATGGCTCGTGGGAAGAAGCTGTTGCAGAACCTTGATGTTCTGCTCCTTATGCTACGATATCTTTTGCCTGAGGGCAGCAGAGTGAACAGTCCGTGATGGAGATGAGTGGGGTCTTTTATAATACTGCTGGCCTTGGACACGCAACGTTTGGTCGCAATATCCCCGATTGAGGGGAGAGAGGTCCCGATGATTTTTTCCGCTGTCCTCACCACTCTCTGCACGGACTTCCAGTCAGAGGCTTTACAGTCCCCAAAACAGACAGAGATACAACTGGTCAAAATACTCTCTATGGTGCCCCTGTAGAAAGTGGTGAGGATGGGATGGGGGACCAAGATTAAAGACCAAGAAGCTATCAATCTCCACTTTCAAGAAACCTAAAGACTTGGCCTCCACCACCATCTGTGACAATGAATTCCACAGATTCACCATCCTCTGGCTACATAAATTCCTCCTCATCTCCAATCTAGTGGCTCTCCACTCCACGCTAGACCACTTGGACAACAAAATCTCATATGTCAGGCTGTTATTCATTAACTACAGCTCGGCATTTAATACCATCATCCACTCCAAGCTGGTTACCAAGCTCTCAGAACTGGGTCTCTGCGCATCCCTCTGCAATTTGATCATCGACTTCCTCATCCACAGACCACAGTCTGTCCGTATTGGTGGAAGCGTGTCATCCTCGATAACAATCAGCAAAGGAGAACCTCAAGGCTGCGTGCTCAGCCCCCCTGCTGTACTCACTCTATATTCATGACTGCGTAGCCGGACATAGTGCGAACTCCATCATCAAGTTCGCGGACGACACCACTGTTGTGGGACGAATCACTGATGGGGATCAGTCAGAGTATAGAAGTGAGATCGACCGATTGACCAAATGGTGCCAGCACAATAACCTGGCCCTCAACACCAGCAAAACCAAGGAACTGATTGTGGAATTCAGAAGGGGTAGTATGGGGACCCACAGTCCCGATTATATCAATGGGTCGATGGTGGAAAGGGTCAAGAGCTTCAAATTCCTGGGCGTGCATATTTCTGAAGATCTCTCCTGGTCCCAGAACACTGATGCAATCATCAAGAAAACACATCAGCGCCTCTATTTCCTGAGAAGATTACGGAGAGTCGGTATGTCGAGGAGGACTCACTGGAACTCCTACAGGTGCACAGTGGAGAGCTTGCTGACTGGTTGCATTGTGGCTTGGTTCGGCAACCTGAGCTTCCAGGAGCGGAAAAGGCTGCAATAGGTTGTAAACACTGCCCAGTCCATCATCGGCTCTGACCTCCCTTCCATAGAGGGGATCTATCGCAGGTGCTGCCTCATAAAGGCTGGCAGCATCATCAAGGACCCACACCATCCTGGCCACACACTCATCTCTCCGCTGCCATCAGGTAGAAGGTACAGGAGCTTGAAATCTGCAACATCCAGGTTCAGGAACAGCTACTTCCCCACAGCCATCAGATTATTAAACACAACCTCAAACAAACTCTGAACAATAACAGCCTATTGCACTTTATCTGTTTATTTTACTTTGGAGTCACGTGAGTGACTACGTAAAAACCCCGCCAGCACGCATGCGCGACATATCGTCGTACGCATGCGGAAGCGACAGTCGGGAGGAGCGGGGCTCCTCCAGCGTAAGTTTAAAAAACTTACGAAAGGTAAGTCTCACCGGAGTGGTGAGCGTGGCGACTCAGTGTATACTTGTTTTTTCAGGAATTCTACATGGAGTCGCGGAAATCGAAAAGAGCAGCGGCAAGAGCTGCTACCATGGAGAGCAGCCAGCAGCGTGCCGCTTCTCCTGAGCTGCAGGTGTTACCCGCAGCTCCCGACTATTCGCATATGAGGGCCGCAGATACGCCGCGGTCGGGCGGTAAATCCACCCGAAAGTCGGACGGGGCCGCCGACCCAGCTAGGTCCAGTCCCGAGGACACCCCGTTCGCTGATAGCGACGGGGGTCGTCTTGCCCGCATGGAGCGGATGGTGGAGCAATTGCTCCAGCGTGACCTGCTTTTGCAGGGGCAGAGTCACGGTGGGCCTCTTCGCAGGCCCACGGCAGGATCCTATCATGGACTGCCTAATGTCTCGCCCTCTTCGCAGGGGAGCATTGGGGGTCAGAACTGGGCTGACCCTGAAGAGGGGGAGTTGGCTGAACAACCAAAAGTGTCAGGGGTGCAAGAAGAGTTACTGGATATGGTAAACAAGCATGCAGTTCCTTCTCAAAAAGGCCTACCTATCCACCCAAAGCTGGCAGCTAGTATCAATTATATGACTACAAACCAGCTTCAGGAGCAAGCCATCAATGCAACAGCTGATAAGTATCTTGCTCCTGAAAATTGTAACTCACTGACTGTTCCTGCGGTGAATAACCCTATATGGGGGAACATGAGCCCTACAATTAGAGGGCAAGAAGTCAAACTTCAGAGGATCCTGAAACTTTTGACCGCCGGGATTACGGCAGTGGCCAGAACTGCGGTGGGAATAGAGTTACCGGAAGAACTACAGGATGCTCTGGCCTTGCTGTGTAACACACAGTACGAGATAAATAACTACAGGAAGAGCATTATCAAACCGGCACTTAACCCCAAGTTTGCGGGGTTATGCAGACCAGGTAACGCTCAACCAACAAATCTGCTGTTCGGGGATAACCTCCCCAAACAGGTGAAAGACCTGGACGAGGAGGCCAAGGCCATAGGCCTGATTAAGGTACCCAGTACCTCCAAACCTCACTACCAACAGCGGCAGCACCCCTACACACCCACCGGACAGCGATATCACAACAGACCGTCCGGTGGTGAAAGCTCGAAGGCCGGCCCACCTGCACAATGGTCTTTTTTAGGCCATGGCCCAGCCCGGCCTTCTTGGAAAATGCGCCACCCCTACAACGCAGCAACTCAACAGAAGAAACAAGGGCAAAGACCGCAACACCGGCAATAACCTTGGAGGTAGGTGGGTCTGGCTCCCCCAGGAACATTGCTTGTCTAAATTCATCTTATGTGGGAGGCCGGTTGCACTTGTTTTATGAAGTATGGCGCACTTTTACCTCTGATCCTTACATACTCGGAAGTATTCAGGGCTATAAAATTGAATTCATTTACGAACTCCCTACCCCGGTCCAGCATTCGCCTAGCCGAAAGTTTATACTTTCACAAAAAGAAAGAACGGCGGGCCATGCTGAACTATTAAGACTAATTAGTAAAGGGGTAATTGAGAGAACCACCAGAGAATCTCAGGAGTTCGTATCTAATATATTTACCAAAAATAAAAAAGATGGCGGGTGCCGCATAATCATAGATCTGACCGAACTGAATACTTCTGTTCAGTATGTTCATTTCAAAATGGACACTTTTGACACAGCTAGACAGCTAATAGCTAATGGGTACTACATGGCATGCATTGACCTTAAAGATGCATACTATTCAGTGCCAATACACAAGGATCATAGGAAATACCTTAAATTTATCTGGATGGGACAATTATGGCAATATAAAGCCTTACCCAATGGGTTATCATCAGCACCCAGGCTGTTCACCAAAATATTGAAACCAGCTTTGGCCTATTTAAGGAAACAAAACCATACTGTTATGGCCTACCTTGATGATATCCTCATTGTCGGGGAGAATTTGGAAACGGCTACATTGGCAGTTCTAGCCACAAAACATCTCTTTCAAAAGCTGGGGTTCATCATACATCCAGATAAATCAAAGTTGGAACCCTCTACTACCATGGATTACTTGGGGTTCACCATTGACTCGGTGCAAATGTCTATCACCTTACCACCGAACAAGGTGGTGGACTTGATAGAAGCTTGCAGGAGCCTTACTGGCATCAGGGATCCATCCATACGGCAGGTGGCCAGGGTAATTGGGAAGATAGTGGCTGCTTTTCCCGCAGCACAATTCGGACCACTACATTATCAAAACCTACAAAGAGCTAAAATTATAGCTCTCAAAAGTCATGCAGGCCATTTCGACAGGCCTATGAAGTTACCAGAAAAGGCAAGAATTGAATTAAATTGGTGGATGGAAAATGCTCAATTCTGTTCCAAACCCATCACTATCATAAATCCCTCGGTCATCTTACAAACTGATGCCAGTGCCAAAGGTTGGGGAGCAACTAATACCACCACTAGTTGTGGAGGCAGATGGAGTGCACAAGAGCTAACCCTATTTGAAACATTGGGGATTAATTATTCAGAAATGCTGGGAGCATTTCATGGCCTTAGGGCATACTGCTCAGACATGCACCAAGTACATGTTAGATTACAAATTGACAACACCACAGTGGTGGCTTATATTAATCATATGGGTGGAATAAATCGATACCATGTGATGAATTGGCTAATAATATCTGGCACTGGTGTCTGCAAAGGGAAATTTGGATTTCAGCCACTTACCTTCCAGGTAAGCTAAACACAGTGGCAGACATCAGGTCACGCAAATTCAACGACAACATAGAATGGATGTTGGATCGGAAAGTGTTCACAGATATTGTAGAACGTTATGGGACACCAGATATCGACCTTTTTGCATCCAGATTAAATCACCAACTGCCAACATATGTTGCTTGGGAACCAGACCCAGGGGCAGTAGCAATGGACGCTTTCACGCTACATTGGGGGGATTTGTTCTGTTATGCCTTTCCCCCCTTCTGCCTCATCAGTCGGGTCTTGCAAAAAATCAGACAAGACTCCGCATCGGGTATTTTGGTTGTGCCCGACTGGCCTACCCAACCATGGTTCCCAGCGGTACAGAAGATGGCCACAGAACCTTGTATTCGGGTCAACAAACGACCTAGCCTATTAATACATCCCGTCACAGGGGGACACCATCCATGTCATGACCGCATGGACCTGTTGATTTGCAGATTCTGAAACGGCCACTTCTGGGATACGGACTCACCAACAGAACAATAGATACCATCTCAGCGTCATGCAGGGAGTCCACTAGGAAACAGTACCTGACCTACATCAGGAAGTGGGAAGTGTTCTGCTCTACAACAAACACAACCTACGAATCGGCTACCATCACGGAAGTTCTGGAATTCCTGGCTACCCTTCACTACGATGAAGGATTAAGCTACAGTGCCATTAATTGTGCCAGGAGTGCCCTATCAACCTATCTGGGCAAGGGGAGTGATCAACTGGGCATTGGATCACATCCATTAGTGTCTAAGCTAATGAGAGGAATATTTAATTCCAATCCCCCCAGGCCCAGATACAACCACACGTGGGATATCAGCATAGTATTGACTATGTTGCGAGGATGGACACCAAACTCGGGGCTCACCTTGGACAAACTCACCTACAAAATAGTAATGATTATGGCACTTGTCACGGCACAACGGGTCCAGTCCCTGCACAAGTTAAATCTGGATGCCATGACTATCTCCAATGGCAAAATCACTTTTCAAATACAGGGGCTGTTAAAACAAGATCGACCCGAATCGTCTGGACATACATTAGAGTTTCTAGCCTATCCAGCAGATACTCAACTCTGCATCGTCACTTTGATATCACGTTACATTTCAGTCACCAAGTCTCTCAGGGGCACGGAGAAAGCTTTGCTTATAAGCCACAAAAAGCCCCACCACAAAGTCACGGTGCAAACCATATCTAGATGGTTAAGGGTGGTACTGGATGCGGCGGGGGTGGACACTAATATTTTTAAATCTCACTCCACCAGGGCAGCATCCACTTCGGCAGCTAGGATGATGGAAGTACCCATGGACCACATCCTGGCCGCAGCGGGTTGGAGCAATGAGAAGACGTTTCAATGCTTTTATAACAAACCCGTGGCCTCTCCTGACTCTTTTGCAGGAAGAATTTTGAGTTCTGCTAAATAATTACCCTATATGGGATATATATTTTGTTTTGGTATGAATAAATACCTATTTTGTTTTTCAGCCAGTGTCATGTCTGAAATACCTTCATCCTCTTATCCCAGCATAGCAGTGTGTGAGCATGGGGTGTTCCAGGGCATGAAATCACAGAGCTTTGAAATCTTCACGTAGTCACTCACGTGACTCCGAAGTAAAATAGTAAGATTAAATGAGAACTTACCAGTTTGAAGTTTGATCTTTATTTTATGAGGAGTTACGATGAGGGATTACGTGCCCTCCGCTCCCAAACCCTCTATTATAAAGATCAACTGGTATGAAAGTTCTCTCTTATCTTACTATATTAGTCTACGTTGCTGTCTGTGATTTCACACCACTGCTTTGAAGAATGTCGCGCATGCGTGCTGGCGGGGTCTTCACGTAATCCCTCATCGTAACTCCTCATAAAATAAAGATCAAATTTCAAACTGGTAAGTTCTCATTTAATCTTACTATTTATGTGTGTATATATATAGATATTCTATGGTGTATGGTCGATCTGATCTGATCTGATCTGTATTTATGCCTACAATATCCTGTTGTGCTGTAGCAAGCAAGAATTTCATTGTCCTATCTGGGACACATGACAATAAACTCTCTCTCTCTCTCTTGATCTGTGGATTCAGCAAACAATTAGGCAAGGAAATGGTGTGTTAAACCTAATTGCAACTTTATAAGACATTTCAGAAAATTGCACTGCAATTATATAGGATTCTGGTGAGCCTGCACTTGGAATGTTGTAGTTCAATATAATATAAATGCTCTCTCTAACCAAAGAACAGATACTTCTCCTGACGAGATGCAATGTAAATTTACAAAACTAATTCCTGGCATCAAGTGGTTTGTACTTTGGGGAGAGATTAAGCACACCAGGCCCATTTACTCTGATTTTGACGAGTTTGATGAAGAGATGGCACAATGGAAATGAAAATGCTACCTTTATTGTCATTCAGACCTTTCGGTCTGAACAAAATTTCGTGCCTGCAGTCATACACATAATAAAATAACAAAAACACACAATAAACACATATTTAACATCCACCACAGTGAGTTCACCAGGCACCTCCTCACTGTGATGGGAGGCAAAAATCTTGTCTTTGTCTCTTCCCTCCTTGTTCTCCCTCTACGCTGAGGCGATCCAGGCCTCCGATGTTGTGACCATGGCGGGTGGTGGTAAGTAAGTCAGTCCCGCGGCTGAATCCAGCTCCGCGAGCCTCCAGTCCAGAGGACTGCCGCCCTCCAGTCCAGCGGATGAAGCTGTTATTGCGGGAACTCCGGAAAGACAGGTCACCAACCTGTGACCTGCGAGCTCCCGACGATGTCGTCCACTGGGCCCGCGTCCGCGTCGCTGCCGCCGCCGCTGCCGCCGGAACGCCGGAGCGCAGCCACATCTCCAAAGTCGGACCACTGCCGCAAGTCGGGCTGCTGCCGCTGTCGCCACCGGAACGCTCGAACGCCGCCACAGCCCCGAGGCCGCCAGCTCCGCCATTAGGCCTCAGCGCAGACGGAGGCGGAGACGGGGGACACGACAAGAAAAAGTCGCATCCCCCTGAAGGAAGAGACTAAAACCATGTTTCACCCACAACCCCCCCCCCCCCCCCCCCCCACACTTACACAACCTAATAAACTAAACTAGTAAGATTAAACGAGAACTTACCAGTTCGAAGGTTGATCTTTATTTTATGAGGACTTGCGATGAGGGATTTCGTGAAGACCCCGCCAACACGCATGCGCGGCATCCTTCAAAGCAGCGGTGTGGAATCACAGACCCGACCAAAAGTAAGGATATTAAGATTAAACTTTGAACTAACCAGTTGAACATAATGATCGAGGGTTGGGAGCAGAGGGCACAAAATCCCTCATCGCAACTCCTCATAAAATAAAGATCAACCTTCAAACTGGTAAGTTCTCGTTTAATCTTACTATTTTACTTCGGAGTCACGTGAGTGACTTCGTGAAGACTTCAAAGCTCTGTGATTACACGCCCTGGACAACGTCCATGCTACCACACTGCCGCAATCCTGATGGAGGAAGTTTGTTAATGAAATCCAGACTGGACAAGCTGAAACCAAAACAATGGGGATTTATTAAAACAAATCATAAACAACCCCCTGTCTGGGGACAAATGATATTAGGGAGCAGCCCTGAGTACTGCATCCGCATATGTTGCAGGTCCGGCCAATGGCTTATGGTAGAACCGTTGGAAGGTTGACTCACTGGCCCATCCTGGTGTAGCGAGGACGTGATCCACAGGCACCTCCATGGCCCTCGCTGTTGATGTGGATGCAGCCCTGGTGGAATGTGATTTAAAAATGTGAGTGTCAATACCTGCTGCATCCAACACCTCCCTGAGCCACCTGGAGATCGTCTGCACTGTCACCCGGTGATGTGGTTTTTTGTGGCTTATGAGCAGTCCTTGTTCTGAGTTCCTGATTGGCTGGGTTGATTCGATGTAGTAACGGAGGTGGGCGACTGTGCAGAGTGTGACATCAGTGGGGTACGCCTGGAATTCCAATTGCAGCCCCGTAGTCCCGGGTCTATGCTGCTTCAGCAACTCTGCAACGTAAAATGTTACTTTCCCAGGGGTAGAGAGCATATTGTCAATGCGTAACTTTTGAAGCGCCTGTACTCGCTGAGCAGACGTGAGTGCCATCAACATGACCACCTTTAGGGTGAGTCGGTGAAGTGGTAACCCCGCCATGGGAGACCATGATCTTAAAAGGGACAGGACCACTCCTGCATCCCAGACAACGTTATATCTGGGCCGTGGAGGGTTGGTATTAAATACACCCCTCATGAACTTTGACACCAGATTGTTGGTCCCCACTCCCACCGGAAGGTACGAGGACAGCGCACTCCTGGCGCTATTGATGGCACTGTAGCTGAGCCCTTCATCGTAGTGGAGGCCCGCCAGGAATTCCAGGACGTCAGGTATCGTGGCAGAATCATAGGAAACATTGTTCCTTGAGCAGAATAACTCCCATTTCCTGATCTGTCAGGTACTGCCGTCTGGTAGATGTTCTGCATGATGCAGCGATTACATCCATGGCCCTCGATGAAATCCCGGTGTTTATAAAAGGCCTTTTCAGAACCTGCAGACCAACAGGTTTAGACACCCGTGGCACGGATGCGACGCGCCAGTGACAGGATTAGTTACCAATTGTGGGTTGTTTGCAATTTGCACCCAAGGATGTTTTAACATCTGGGAGACCACCGGGTATCATGGTTGTGTCGGCCAGTCGGGTATTACCAGAATGCCTGACGCAGAGTCCAATTTGATCTTCTGCAATACCCAGCTGATGAGGCAGAATGGGGGAAATGCGTAGCAATACCATTTCCCCCAGTGGAGCGAAAAAGCATCCAACGCCACTGCCCCAGGGTCTGGTTCCCACGATACATATGTTGGTATCTGATGGTTCAACCTAGACGCAAATAGGTCAATATCTGGCATACCAAATTTTGTTGCAATTTCAGCAAACACATGGGGATTCAGCATCCACTCGATGTTATCATTGAACACTCGTGACCTGGTGTCCGCCACTGTATTGAGTATCCCCGGGAGGTACGTTGCTGATATCCAAATATCCCTTTTGATGCACCAGAGCCAAATTATATTTGCCAAATCATTACAAGATACTGACCTGATACCACCCATATGATTTATATAGGCTACCACCGTGGTATTGTCTATTTGAAGGCGGACATGTGCATGACGCAAATTATTGCAATATGCCCGTAACCCATGAAAGACCCCCAGCATCTCCAGATAATTAATGCCTTGTACTTGGAGAAGGGTGAACTCATGAGCGTCCCATCTACCACCGCAGCTGGTTACGGTGTCAGTTGCTCCCCAGCCTTGGGCGCTTGCATCAGTTTGCAACAGAACTGTTGGATTTGGGAGAATGACGGGTTTGGAACTTCCTCTAATACCGTGAACCCACCATTTCAACTCGTTTTTTTCCCCTATGGCCAGTTGCATAGGTCTGTCAAAATGTCCGGCATTCAATTTTAACGCCAGAATTTTGCTTTTTTGTAATTTCTGGTAGTGCAATGGACCATAATTTACAGCTGGGAACGTAGCTACCAGCTTCCCAATTAACTTTGCAACCTGCCGAATGGTTGGCCTGTTGTTGTCAAGTAAACTGATGCATGCGTGTTGAATGTCCACCACTTTGTCAATTGGGACGGTGATTTTCATCTGACGCGCATGCGTGTTGGCGGGGTCTTCACGAAGTCACTCACGTGACTCCGAAGTAAAATAAACTAAAACAGACAGAATAAAACAACAACAAAAAAAGAAAAAACAGACGGACTGCAGGCGGGCTGCAGCTGCCAGGCACTTCCAGAAGAGGCGGTGCAGAGGTAGAGCTGCTGCCTGAAAGCGCTAGAGTCTCAAGTTCAATCCTGACTAAGAGTGCCGTCTACACGGATTTTGTACGTTCTTCCTGTCACCACAAAGTCTTTCTGGGTGCTCCGGTTTCCTCCCACATTCTAAAGGCGTAAAGATTTGTAGGTTACTTGGCTTTGGTAAAAATGTCAATTGTCACTAGTGTGTGTAGGATAGTGCTAGTGTACGGGGGGGATCACTGGTCGGCGCGGAGTCGGTTGGTTGAAGGGTCTGTTTCCACGCTCTATCTCTAAGGTCTGATATGTCACACGGTTGCCTGTTATAAATACCCTCCACTTTATCTTACAACAAGGGGTAAAAAATTGTCCAAATAAACATCGTTCTTTTTTCGCAAGCTAATGTTATTTTTTTAAAGTGGATCATTAAAAAGGTTTTTCAAATAGAAACATGGTAAACTAACTATTTTTTGTAGAAAAGCAGTGATAGCGACTTGGAACCAATTAATAGTCTCAAGCATTTTAAGCACTTAAGCTGGTATAAGGCTATTGCAGGTTGTTAGTTTTTTTTTCCCCCAGTTAAATAAAACTAATTATGTTTAATTGTTTTTTTTGAAGTTACTAATAGAACAACCTGAAAGCTTATTCCGACACAAGATTTGAATGTTTAACTAGCCGTATGAAGTGTATAGTCAGCACAGCCATTAGCGGGATATCACAATCAAGTGAATGTACATAATTATCTCCTGGATTCTGATAAATGTGAATATATTCATGTATTTAGTCTATTTTAGTGATACAGTGCAGAAACAGGCCCTTCAGCCCACCGAGTGTCCACCGATCCCCGCACATCAACGCACACTCGGGGCTAGTTTACACATACACCAAGCCAATCAACCTACAAACCTGTCCGTCTTTGGAGTGTTGAGGGAAACCGAAGACCTTGGAGAAAACCCACGCACGTCACAGGGAGAACGTACAAACTCCATACAGACAGCATCAGACGCAGGTCTCTGGAGCACTGTGAGGAAGAAACTCTACCGCTGCGCCACCATGCCACCCCATTCTGCAACTGTAAATATTTATTAGTACGATAAATAGAAGAAAAAATATTCAAGTTAAATAAAGTTAAAGTAAATTAAATTATACTTTGTGTGGCGTTGGTTCTCTCCGAGATAGAAACATAGAAACATAGAAATTAGGTGCAGGAGTAGGCCATTCGGCCCTTCAAGCCTGCACCGCCATTCAATACGATCATGGCTGATCATCCAACTCAGTATCCCGTACCTGCCTTCTCTCCATACCCCCTGATCCCTTTAGCCCCAAGTGCCACATCTAACTCCCTCTTAAATATAGCCAATGAACTGGCCTCAACTACCCTCTGTGGCAGAGAGTTCCAGAGACCCACCAGATCTTTGGTTTCCTCCCACATTCCAAAGACGTACAGGTATGTAGGTTAATCAGCTTGGTATTAGTGTCAATTGTCCCTAGTGTGTGTAGGATAGTGTTAATGTGCGGGGGTCGCTGGCCGGCACGGACTCCGTGGGCCAAAGGGCCTATTCCCTAAACTAAACTAAACTAAACTTATACATAACATAGGAAAGCAAGAAAAGAGTCTGAAGAAGGGTCTCGACCCGAAACGTCGCCTATCTCCTTCGCTCCTTAGATGCTGCTGCACCCGCTGAGTTTCTCCAGCCTTTTGTGTACCCTCGATTCTCCAGCGTCTGCAGTTCCTTCTTTAACAATAAAAGAGCAAGTTTCACTTGCTTCAAGTTGTCGACAATAAAACGGTAATGGTATTGTGTGGTTAATCGTCTGTAGAATACCTACGTTCAACATTACCCAAAGTTGCTTCTGTAGGGAAAATTAAGATCTAAGTAATTCTAATGCTGCCAACTCAATTTGTCTAGTTCACTAACAATGTCACATCTTGATGTGCCAGGTAATTAGAGAGTATCAAGAAACAACAAGGTAACCTTCTTGGAATTAATTCTCGTTCGTACATTGCTATGGATTAAGAGCAAATTTTTAAAGGTGTTCATTTTCATTCAATTTGAGAGGAGTTATATTATATTGATTTAAAAAGATGACACAATTTGCTGGAGTAACTCATCGGGTCATGTAGCATTTGGAGAACGTTGATAGATGATATTTAACTTAGAGATACAGTGCGGAAACAGGCACTTCGGCCCACTGAGTCCACACCGACTAGCGATTCCCGCACATTAACACGATTCAACACCCACCAGGGACAATTTAACTTATACCCAGACCAATTAACCTACAAACCTGTATGTCTTTGGAGAACTGAGCACCCGGAGAAAGCCCACGCAGGTCACGGGGAGAACGTACAAACTCCGTACAGACAGCACCCGTAGTCAGGATTGAACCCGGGTCTCTGGCGCTGTGAGGCAGTAACTCTACCGTTACACCTTAAAAAAAAAATCATGCCATTGTCCCTATATTTCCCGTATGTCTGGTTTCAGTTTTAGTTTTTTTAATTTAGATATACAGAGGTTTGCTCAAATCAAACTATGTGTGGGTACAATCAAACAGCAATGGAGAGTGAGAAGGGAAAAATGCCAAAGTGTTGTAATATAAATGGGCGCAACGGTGTCACGGGGTAGATTTGCTGCCTCACAGAGCCACACACCCGGGTTCCATCCCGACTACGGGTGCTGTCTGTACGGAGTTTATACATTCTCCCCGTGACCGCGTGTGTTTTCTCCGAGATTTTCGGTTTCCTCCCACTCTCCAAAGATGGACAGGATTTGTAGATTAATTGGCTTGGTATAAATGTAAATTGTCCCCAGTGTGTGTAGGGCAGTGTTAGTGTGCGGGGATTGCTGTATGGTGCGGACTCGATGGGCCAAAAGGCTTGTTTCTGCACTGTATCTCTAAACCAAAATGGCTGAACACAGTCTCAGGGCCAGTACAGTGGCACCGTGATAAAGCTACTGCCTCTCAGCACCACAGGACCGGGATCGAACACAACCTTGGATGCTCTCTGTGTGGAGTTTGCACGTTCTCCCTGTGACCATGTGGGTTTCCTCTGGGTTTTCCGGTTTCCTGCCATATCCCAAAGTCGTGCAGGTTTGTTTAATTAATCAACCTCTGTCAATTGCTCCTGTTATGTAGGATTACATTGATTGAGGGTGAATGGTCAGCGTGGGCATGATGGGCCGAAGGGCCTGCTTCTGTGCTGCATCTCTAAACTGAATAATTGGGAAGATGCTGTTCCTGAGACTGGTGGTGCGTGCTTTCAAGCTTTTGCAACCTCTACTCAATCGGAGAGGGGAAATTATGGAATGACTGGATTGAAAACAGTCAATCACGTCGGCTGCTTTCCCGAGGCAGCATGAAGCTTAGGTGGGGTCGAGGCTGGTTTGAGTGAAGGTCTGGGCCGCATTCACAACCCTTGTGGCGCCACCCGGTGGTTAGGCCACTTACTATGCGAACCCTCGGCAGTCGGGGTTGGGTCACGTGGCCGGGTAATGGCGGGAAGGAGTTGGCACGAAGATTAGGGGCGTACCCTAGTATAAATAATGAGCCACAGGTCACCTTTCCCCCATTCGCGTGTGTGTTGTTCTCTTTGCTTTGACAATAAGATCTCTTTGATTCACCATGCGTGGCTTATTTGCGCGCCATACACTCTCCAATTCCAGACAGCCATAGACCTATAGTCATCGAGTCTTACAGGGTGGAAACAAGCCCTTTGTCCCAACTTGCCCACACTGACCAACATATCCCATCTACACTAGTCCCGCCTGCTCCATATCCCTCTAAACTTGTCCTATCCATGCACCTGTCCAAATGTTTCTCAAATGTTGCGTTAGTACCTGCTTCAACTACCTCCTCTGGCAGCTCGTTCTATGCACTCACCGCCCTTTGTGTTTAAAAGTTACCACTCGGGTTCCTATTAAATCTATATACCCTTCACCTTAAACCTATGTCCTCTGGTTCTTGATCCCCCTACTCTAGGCAAGAGACTGTGTGTCTATCCCATCTATTCCTCTCATAATTTTGTACACCTTTGTAAGATCATCTCACATCCTCTGTATCCAAGAAATAAAGTCCGAGCCTCTCCCTACAGCTCAGGCGCTCGAGCCCTGGCAACATCCTCGTCAATCTACTCTGCACCCACTCCAGCTTGACAACACCTTTCATATAATATGGTGCCCAGAACTGAACGCAATACGGCCTTAACAACGCATGGCCAAGTCATGGGCAGAGTTGTTGCCAACCCAAGCACTGATGCAACAGCATGCTTTCTATGGTGCATATGTAGGAAGTAGGTCAGAGGCATAGGAGACATGCCGAACTTTATTATCTTCTGTGGAGGCAGAGGCGCAGGTGTGCTTTCATGATCGTTGTTTCAACGTGATTGGTCCAGGACATATACTACTTAATATTTGATATTTACACCTAAGAGACAGAAGTTTAGGGGTAACATGAGGGGGAACTTCTTTACTCAGAGAGTGGTGGCTGTGTGGAATGATCTTCCAGCAGAAGTGGTGGAGGCAGGATCAATTTTAACATTTAAAAGTAAAGTGGATAGGTATTTGGACGGGAAGGGAATGGAGGGGTATGGTCTGAGTGCAGGTAGATGGAACTAGGGGAAAATAAATGTTCGGCACGGGCTGGAAGGGCTGAGAAGGCCTGTTTCCGTGCTGTAATTGTTATATGGTTATATGTATAATTTGAAGCTCTCAGCCACGCATAGACAGGATAGGTTTAGAGGGATACAAACCTAACACAGACTGGAGGGACTAGTGTAGATGGGACATGTTGGTCGGTGTGAGCAAGTGGACTGAGGGCCCTATTTCCATGCTGTCTCACTCTATGACTGGTGGGTCGACGGGTGTTGCCATGAGCCAGCAGCTGTTCATCCTTTCCACTTTCTTTTTTGTTTTTAGTATGTCTAAAACTGTGTTTTAGTGTATTTAAGTGTGTTTTAGTGTGTGTGGGGGGGGGTTGGAATTGGGGGAATCTTTTTTTTAGTCACTTACCTCGGTGGAATGCGAATTTTCTCCATTGCATTTCGCCCTCCCTCGCAGCCTAGCAGCTTGGATTGGTGCTGCCTCTCCCACTCGGGGCCTAGAGCTTCTGCAACGGGCGCAACACGGTCATTCCGTCGCGGAGCCCGGTGATCCCCTGCTGGGGGTCGCCAGAAGAATTGCTCCGATCACTGGCCCGCGGGCTACGATATCCTGAAGCCGCAGTCTGTGGGGCTTCTAGCCGCTGGCGCAGCGTGGACTTTCCGTCACGGAGCCTGGGATCCTTTGGCCAGCGATCACTGGAGAAGAGCTCTGAACGCCGGCCTGCGGCCTATAACATCTGGAAGCCCCAGCCTCCAGTAGGAAGCAGCCGATTTGGGACCTCCAGTCCGTCCCGACGTCGATGCTTCGAACATCCCGGCAAGAGGGCCTGTACATCGGGCCATCCGTAGCGGCGACTGCGGAGGATTCATGGCCCCGAACACGGATGAACAAAGGAGTCAAAGTCAAAGAGTCAAAAGAGTTTATTGTCATGTGTCCCTGACAGGACAATGAAAATCTTTCTTTGCATAGCACAACAGAACATAGTAGGCATTGACTACAATTATATACGTAAATACACACATGAATTGATAAATTAATAAAGTGCAGATAACAGATGGAGGAATATTAATGTTCAGAGTTTTGTCCGAGCCAAGTTTAATAGCCTGATGGCTGTGGGGAAGTAGCTATTCCTAAACCGGGTTGTTGCAGTCTTCAGGCTCCTGTACCTTCTACCTGAAGGTAGCAGGGAGATGAGTGTGTGGCCAGGATGGTGTGGGTCCTTGATGATGCTGCTAGCCTTTTTGAGGCAGCGACTGCGATAAATCCCCTCGATGGAAGGAAGGTCAGAGCCGATGATGGACTGGGCAGTGTTTACTACTTTTTGTAGTCTTTTCCTCTCCAGGGCGCTCAAGTTGCCGAACCAAGCCACGATGCAACCAGTCAGCAAGCTCTCTACTGTGCACCTCTAGAAGTTAGAGTCCTCCTTGACAGACCAACTCTCCGTAATCTTCTCAGGAAGTAGAGGCGCTGATGAGCTTTCTTAATAATTGCATCTGTGTTCTCGGACCAGGAAAGATCTTCACAGATGTGCACGCCCAGGAATTTGAAGCTCATGACCCTTTCAACCATCGACCCATTGATATAAACAGGACTGTGGGTCCCCATCCTACTCCTTCCAAAGTCTACAATCAGTTCCTTGGTTTTGCTGGTGTTGAGGGCCAGGTTGTTGTGCTGGCACCATATGGACAGTTGCTCGATCTCTCTTCTATACTCTGACTCATCCCCATCAGTGATACGTCCCACAACAGTGGTGTCGTCAGCGAACTTGATGATGGAGTTCGCACTATGACCGGCTACGCAGTCATGAGTATAGAGTGAGTACAGCAGGGGGCTGAGCACGCAGCCTTGAGGTGCTCCGAGGAGGACTGACTGAACATTATTGCCTTCCACCAATGTGGTGGATGTCCATGTTGTATTCTATTGTGTATTATGCTCTTTTGTTTGTATGGCTGCATGGTGAGCCAAATTCCACTGTACCTTAATTGGTGCATGTGGCAATAAATGTGAACTGCAACTTGAACTTGAATGACTCTATGAATCTCTCTCCACTTCGGAACCATTGATGTTGACTGGGCCGCCTACACCTCCTTTCCTTGAAGTCAATAACTAGCTCCTCCGTCGTGCTGATGTTGAGGGAAAAATTGTTGTCCTGACAAGCACGCCTACTATCATGACCTTACAGTTGGTGTGAAAACCCTCTCCCTCTCCCCTGACTCTCACTGAAGATGGGTCTTGCCCCATTCCTTCTCTCCAGCGATGCTGCCTGGAGAACTCCTTCTGCAGCTGTACAGAGCCCTAGTGAGACCACACCTGCAGTATTGTGTGCAGTTTTAGTCACCAAATTTGGGGAAGGATATTCTTGCTATTGAGGGAGTGCAGTGTAGGTTCACAAGGTTAATTCCCGGGATGGCAGGACTGTCATATGCTGAGAGAAGGGAGCGGCTGGGACTTGTACACTCTGGAATTTAGAAGAATGAGAGGGGATCTTATTGAAACATATAAGATTATTAAGGGATTGGACAAGCTAGTGGCAGGAAACATGTTGCCGATGTTGGGGGAATCCAGAACCAGGGGCCACAGTTTAAGAATAAGGGGTAGGCCATTTAGAATAGAGATGAGGAAAAGCATTTTCACCCAGAGTGTTGTGAATCTGTGGAATTCTTTGCCTCAGAAGGCAGTGGAGGCCAATTCTCTGGATGCTTTCAAGATAGTGCTCTTAAACATAGGGAATATGGCATGAAGGCAGGAACGGGGTACCGATTGGGGATGATCAGCCCTGATCACAGTGAATGGCGGTACTGAATCGAAGGGGCGAATGGCCTACTCCTGCACCTGTTGTCTATTGTCCCACTGAGTTACTCCAGCATTTTGTGCGCAAACCACCATCTGCAGTTCCTTCCCACTCGGGGAAAAATACCTGTTCTGTTCAGAATAAACATTTGACCTTGGCTTCTGCAAAGCAGTTCAAAAAGAAAAATAGAGATTCCCCACCTCAAAATGTAACAACGGAATGCACAGTGCTACAATAGGATGAGTGTTTCCAGGCTTTGTCAGGGAAAGCTGGTATTTACCGGTGCCTTTGGAAAATTAAGAGATAAAAGATCAGTTTGCACAATAATTACTGTATAATCACATTGTTTTACTGTCAGGCAAGGAGACCTGAATAAAAATTACTTTATTTCGGAGCATCAAGTCTTCTTTGTACCGTGCCAACAAAGATCTCTCTGTTTTTGGCAGTGCTGTAAAACAATTGAATGTTAAAAATGATAATCATTAATAATTTAACTGAGAGAACAGAGTTCTCTCAGTTGACGTTACAGAGTTGACGTGGATGAGCTTTTCCCATTGAGGGTAGGGAAGATTCAAACAAGAGGGCATGACATGAGAATTAAGGGACGGAAGTTTAGGGGTAACATGAGGGGGAACTTCTTTACTCAGAGAGTGGTGGCTGTGTGAAATGAGCTTCCAGCAGAAGTAGTGGAGGCAGGATCGATTTTAACATTTAAAAGTAAAGTGGATAGGTATATGGACGGGAAGGGAATGGAGGGGTATGGTCTGAGTGCAGGTAGATGGGACTAGGGGAAAATAAATGGTCGGCACGGCCTGGAAGGGCCGAGAGGGCCAGTTTCCGTGCTGTAATTGTTATATGGTTATATGTTAAGTTAAATAAAACAAAACCTTTTTTTTTGCTTGCCACCATCTCCCAATGACATGAGGAGAAGATGTGAGCCTCACAACTGGTAGATATGAATTCTCCCTGTCATTCATGAAGGGCGGCACGGTGGCATAGAAACATAGAAACATAGAAATTAGGTGCAGGAGTAGGCCATTCGGCCCTTTGAACCTCCACCGCCATTCAATATGATCATGGCTGATCATCCAACTCAGTATCCGGTAGCTGCCTTCTCTCCATACCCCTTGATCCCTTTAGCCACAAGGGCCACATCTAACTCCCTCTTAAATATAGCCAATGAACTGGCCTCAACTACCTTCTGTGGCAGAGAATTCCACAGATTTACCACTCTCTGTGTGAAAAATGTTTTTCTCAGCTCGGTCCCAAAAGACTTCCCCCTTATCCTTAAACTGTGACCCCTTGTCCCGGACTTCCACAACATCGGGAACAATCTTCCTGCATCTAGCCTGTCCAACCCCTTAAGAATTTTGTAAGTCTCAATGAGATCCCCCCTCAATCTTCTAAATCCCAGTGAGTACAAGCCGAGTCTATCCAGTCTTTCTTCATATGGAAGTCCTGCCATCCCAGGAATCAGTCTGGTGAACCTTCTCTGTACTCCCTCTATGGCAAGAATGTCTTTCCTCAGGTTAGGAGACCAAAACTGTACGCAATACCCAAGATGTGGCCTCACCAAGACCCTGTACAACTGCAGTAGAACCTCCCTGCTCTTGTACTCAAATCCTTTTGCTATGAATGCCAACATACCATTTGCTTTCTTCACAGCCTGCTGCACCTGCATACCTACTTTCAATGACTGGTGTACCATGACACCTAGGTCTCGTTGCATCTCCCCTTTTCCTAATCGGTCACCATTCAAATAATAGTCTACCTTCCTGTTTTTGCCACCAAAGTGGATAACCTCACATTTATCCTCATTATACTGCATCTGCCATGCATTTGCCCACTTACCCAACCTATCCAAGTCACCTTGCAGCCTCCTAGCATCCTCCTCACAGCTAACACTGCCCCCCAGCTTCGTGTCATCCGCAAACTTTGAGATGTTGCATTTAATTCCCTCGTCCAAATCATTAATATATATTGTAAATAGCTGGGGTCCCAGCACTGAGCCTTGCAGCACCCCACTAGTCACTGCCTGCCACTCCTACTCTTTGCTTCCTGTCTGCCAGCCAGTTCTCTATCCACATCAATACTGAACCCCCAATACCGTGTGCTTTAAGTTTGTACACTAGTCTCTCGTGTGGGGCCTTGTCGAACGCCTTCTGAAAGTCCAGATATAACACATCAACTGCTTCTCCCTTATCCACTCTACTAGTTACATCCTGAAAAAATTCAATAAGGTTCGTCAGACATGATTTACCTTTCATAAATCCATGCTGACTTTGTCCAATCATTTCACCACTTTCCAAATACGCTGCTATCCCATCCTTAATAACTGACTCTAGCAGTTTCCCCACTACCGATGTTAGACTAACTGGCCTGTAATTCCCCGTTTTCTCTCTCTCTCCCTTTTTAAAAAGTGGGGTTACATTAGCTACCCTCCAATCCTCAGGAACTACTCCAGAATCTAAAGCGTTTTGAAAAATTATCACTAAGGCATCCACTACTTCTGGGGCTACTTCCTTAAGTACCCTGGAATCTAGCCTATCTGGCCCTGGGGATTTATAGGCCTTTAATCCATTCAATTTACCTAACACCACTTACCGGCTAACCTGGATTTCACTCAGTTCCTCCATCTCAGTTGACCCGCGATCCCCTGTTATTTCCGGCAAATTATTTGTGCGTTTCTTATTGAAGGCAGAACCAAAGTAGTTATTCAATTGGTCTGCCATGTCCTTGTTCCCCATGATCAATTCACCCGTTTCTGACTGCAAGGGTCCTACATTTGTTTTAACTAATCTTTTTCGCTTCACATATCGATAAAAACCTTTGCAGTCAGTTTGTATGTTTCCTGCCAGTTTTCTTTCATAGTCCATTTTGCCTTTCCTAATTAAGCCCTTTGTCCTCCTCTGTTGGACTCTGAATTTCTCCCAGTCCCAGTCTCCCAGCACAGCGGTATAGTTGCTGCCTTACAGCGCTTACAGCACCGGAGAACCCGGTTCAATCCTGACTAGGGGGGCTATCTGTATGGAGTTTGTACGTGGGGTTTTTCCCCAGATCGTCGTTTTCCTCTCACACTCCAAAGACCTGCAGGTTTGTAGGTTAATCGGCTTGGTGTAAATGTGACAATTGTCCCTAGTGTGAGTAGGGATAGTGTTAAAGTGCGGAGATCGCTGATCGCTACAGACTCTGTGGACCGAAGGGCCTGTTTCCGTGCTGTACCTCTAATCTAAAGTAAACTAAACTAATGACGTCTACATTATTAATATGCAGATATTACCTTGAGGAGGCACAATGATGAGCACAAGGCAAAACACTATTTTTCTTTCTAAGAAGCCTTTCACTTGCCCCAGGTAATGGATGATACTGTAGGTGACCCTTATTAATAAAAGCGAGCTGCTGTATCAGCGGTAGACAGAACAACTGCAAAGGCTGTGGGAGGGAGGAGGGAGAACAAAGGATGTCACGCCACGGGGGAACAACCACGGGAGGAGGGAGTGGAGAGAACAAAGGGGGACTTGGCGTGGGATACTTTGTAACTTGTCAGCGCCTTTTATGCGGCGACTCGCTGCATACCTTGGGTCTGCACAACAAAGAATATCACTGTGACTTGTCACATCTGACAATAAAATAACGTATTAGGTCATAACGTCATAAGCGATAGCAGAATTAGGCCATTCACCCCATCAAGTCTACTCCGCCATTCAATCATGGCTGATCTATCTCTCCCTCCTTAACCCCATTCTCCTGCCTTCTCCCCATAACCTCTGACACCCGTACTAATCAATAATCTATCTACCATTTAATAAGCTATATTTAAGAGGGAGCTAGATGTGGCCCTTGTGGCTAAAGGGATCAGGGGGTATGGGGAGAATACAGGTACAGGATACTGAGTTGGATGATCAGCCATGATCATATTGAATGGCGGTGCAGGCTCGAAGGGCCGAATGGCCTACTCCTGCACCTATTTTCTATGATTCTATGATTCATCGATCAACATCATCTTCATTCATTCGCACCTTCACTCATTCACTCATTCATTCACGCAATCATTCTTTCATTCTTTCATTCATTCATTCATTCATTCATTCATTCATTCATTCATTCATTCATTCATTCAATCATTCATTCATTCATTCATTCATTCACTCATTCATTCCTCATTCACTCATTCATTCACTCATTCACACATTCATTCACACATTCACTCAATCATTCTTTCATTCACTCATTCATTCATTCATTCAGTCATTCATTCATTCCTCATTCTCTCATTCAACTGTAAAGAATGAGAACAAGAAAGACCAAGAGAACTAACAAATCCTTTCTGTACTCAAATGTCACCATATAATCTGTTAATAAAAACAAATTCTTCATCAATTCAATTATTCCAGCAAAACATTTGGTCTTGATAAAGCCTTAACTTTTTTTATAATTTCACAAAATATCAGGTATTCCAATGTTTAGAGAAACAACACCGAAACAGGCCCTTTGGCCCACCGATTCTCACCAACCAGCGATCCCCGCACATTAACACTATCAAACACACATTATATTGAAATATTATACTAGATGCGGCCAGGACTCGAGGGCCTGAGCTACAGGGAGAGGTTGAGCAGGCTGGGACTCAATTCTTTGGAGCGCAGGAGGATGAGGGGTGATCTGATATAAGTACACAAAATCATCAGAGGAATAGATCAGGTAGATGTACGGAGTCTCTTGCCCAGAGTAGGCGAATCGAGAACCAGAGGACATAAGTTTATGGTGAGGTCGGGAAAGATTTAATAGAAACCTGAGAGGTAACATTTTTACACAAAGGTTTATGGAACGAGCTGCTGGAGGAGGTAGTTGAGGCAGGGACTATCCCAACGTGTAAGAAACATTTGGACAAGTGCATGGAAAGGACAGGTTTGGATCAATAGGAGCCGAACGCAGGCAGGTGGGACTAGCGCCTTTTTCTTTTAGTCTTTTGTCTTTTACTTTTAGTTCAGTTTAGTTTGAAGATACAGAGCGGAAACAGGGCCTTCGATCCACCAAGACCGCGAGGACCAGTGACCACCCCATACACTGGCACCATCCTACAAACACTAGAAACAATTTGCAATTGTACAAAAGACAATTAACCTACAAGCGTGTACGTATTTGGAGTGTGGGAGGAAACCGGAGCACCCAGAGAAAACCCTTGTGGTCACGGGGTGAGGGGGGGGGGGGGATCGTACAAACACCGTACAGACAGTCTCCCTGATCAGGATTGAACCCGGGTCTCTGGCGCTAAAATGAGCCTGTCCCACTTTCACGACCTAATTCACGACCTCTGCCGTGTTTGCCCTTGACTGATACACACAACATGGTCGTCACAAGGTCGTAGGAGGTCGTAGGTAGGTCGTAGCAGGCCGTGATGCTAGTCGTAGGTACTCGTGGCATCAAGTAAGTCGGGGCGTTTTTCTAGCCTGATGAAAAATGTCCACGAGTAAAAAAGGTCGTGAATTAGGTGGTGAAAGTGGGACAGGCCCTTTAGGCAGCAACTCTACCAAAACACCATCAATTGGTTCTGGTTAATACATAAAAGTACACACAGTGCTGGAGTTACTCAGCAGGTGCAGGTCTCTGGAGATCATGGATGGATGATGTTGCTGGGTCGAGGGCCTTCTTCAGATGTTTTGTCTTTTTATACCTAGCTTTTGTTCAACCTTCTGCCAATCGATATCCTCTCACCTGTATCCACCTATCACTTCAACGGTTCTTTATTATCACATGTGCCACTGTTCAGTGAGATTCCTTGTTTGCATACAGATCCATAACATTTTTAGCATACATACGGACAATCCCAGGTAGACAAACCTTCTGGAGAAACTCAGCGGGTGAGGCAGCATCTATGGAGCGAAGTGACGTGACACGATCTATAGGTGACGTTTCGGGTCAAGACCCTTCTTCAGATTTGGAGAAGGGTCTCGACCCGAAACGTCACCTATTCCTTTGCTCCATAGATGCTGCCCCACACGCTGAGTTTCTCCAGCATTTCTGTCCACCTTCGATTTTTCCAGCTTCAGCAGTTCTTCCTTAAACATACGGACAATCCCAGATTAGGTACAACATATATAGAAGTAGCCCACTGAGTCCATATGCAAGTCACCAGGTTCTGGCACCATTTACACTGTTTAGTTCAGTTTAGTTTATTGTCACGTGTACCGAGGTACAGTGGAAAGCTTTTGTTGCGTGTTAACCAGTCAGGGGAAAGACAATACATGATTACAATCCAGCTATTTCCAGTGTATAGATACATGATATGGGAATATCATGGTTAAAGTAAGAAATGTTGCTGCAGGAATAGAGATTGAAGAGTGTGGAGCGATTGTAATCTGTGATTGAGGATCTGCTTCTGTGGCTAGCCTGCAAATAGTCCACTGGTTGGGTCCCATCTTGGAAGCAAGTGCATTAAAGTGCAGTTGTCCATAAAGGCCCGTTGCAGCCATCGCCTCCATCTGGATTGTGAGAGGTATTTCAGTGCCCACAACCACGATGCCAGAGACAAAGTCGCGGAAACAAAAAATGCTTTTTATTTACAAGTATGCAGAGCCGGGTGTCTCTCCAAACCGAGACACACGGAGCCCAAGAAAATATCCCCCCTTATACAACACAATTACATTGAATCAGCCTCCCCTTCTGGCTCCTTCCAATCGGAACGCTGAGCTGCACACTCTTCCTGTGCCGCCCAGAGTACCTCCCAGATCATACATCGCATGTTCATGATAATTAGCAGTTTCACGATCAGGGGCGTAAAAGCGATATTCATTTACCTCATTAAGCAAGCGCAGTAGTTATTCACCTAACCTATTTAATCCCCTTTAGCCTAGTAGCCAGTTTCTTGCAGTTACAGCTGCATCAGCAATCTCCTCCTGTTTTTCAAACAATGTTCCCTTCCCAAGAACGGTGGTGGTTTTAATCATCCTGTCCCTCGCAGGATTGTCCAGCGAGTGATCGTCCAGTGTCCCTCTCCTTGCCTGGCCGCCTTGACCCTTCATGCCATGGGGTAAGGCTCCTCCCGCAGTCGACCATGAGGGTTGGGAAGGGAAAAGGTCCCGGTTCATCTTATTGGCCCTTTCTTCATAAGTTTATATGTTCATAAGTCTAAGGAGCAGAATTAGGCCATTCGGACCATCGAGTCTACTACACCATTCCATCAATCGTGGATGATCCATCTTACCTTCTCAACCCTATTCTCCTGCGCTTTCTCCATAACCCTATACTAATCAAGAATCTACTCATCTCAACCTTAAAAAATGTCCAGTGACTTGGCCTCCGCCGCATTTCGCGGCAAAGAATTCCACAGATTCACCACCCTCTGACTAAATAAATTCCTCCACATCTCCTTTCTATAGGTACGTCCTTTTATTTTGAGGCTGTGCCCTCTGGTCCTGGACTCTAGACTCTCCCACTAGTGGAAACATCCTCTCCACATCTACTCTACCCAAGCTTTCTGACGCCACCTTGACTCTCCGTCCTCCGCTCCAGTTCTCAGGCCCTTCGGGACAAGCGGGGCCCTGCTTGGTGGCATCATCGCCAGGCTTATTCCCCGGTTCTGCGATGGGCGAGTCCAGCCTACAGCGCGGCCCAACGATACAACATCTCATCCAGCTTTCCCCCCCCCCCCCACCACTACAATCAGTCTGAAGTAGGCTCCTGACCTGAAACATCACCTATCTATGTTCTCCAGAGATTTTATCTGACTCATTAAGTTACTCCAGTGCTTTGTGGGGTTTTATTGTAAACCAGCATTGCAAAACCGTTTTTTCTGAAGATGGGACTTGATCTCCGGAGATGCTGCCTGACCCGCTGAGTTACTCCAGCATTTTGTTTTAACTACGGTTTAAACCAGCATCTGCAGTTCCTTCCTACACATTTCGACAGCAGTTTTTTTTTTAAAGTTTAGAAATATAGTGAGGAGCCAGGCCCGAATCCACACCGATCGACTACACTAGCACTATCCTACACACTAGGGACAATTAACAATCATTATCGGAGCTAATTAACCTACAAACCTGCTCGTCTTTGGAGTGTGGGGGGAAACCGGAGCACCCGGAGAAAACCAACACAGTCACGGGGCGAACGTGCAAACTCCGAACAGACAGCACCGTAATCAGGATCAAACCTGGGTCTCAGGCACTGTATAAAGGACCTGTCCCACTTTCTAGAGTTACTCACAAATTCTCCCGAGTTATCCCCTTGATTCAAACTCGGAGAATTACGGTAATGGCCAGCCATAGGTACTCGGGACTATTTTGTTTTCTTGTGGACATTTTTCAACATGCTGAAAAAACATCCCGACTTGCCTGATGCCCCAAGTACCCACGGCTGGCATTAAGAGCCTCTACTAAATATCTACGGACTCCTACGGACCCGCTACGGACTCGCTTCGGACCTTCTCCCGAGTTTGAATCAAGGGGAAAACTCGAGGGAATTCGTGAGTAACTCGGGAAAGTAGAAAAGGGCCTTAAGGCCGCTACTCTACTGCTGTACCGCCATGGCCATCCCTGTTGTCAACAAATTACCTCCACTTCTTACCTCATGAAGAAACTACAGAGTAACCGACATGACCCTCTCACCTCTAAATGAATTACATTTGTTGTCCAAATTGCATGGGTGTGTCTGGTGCAAAAATTATAAATAGGTGGGCAGACAAAAATGCTGGAGAAACTCAGCGGGTGAGGCAGGATCTATGGAGTGAAGGAAATAGGCAACGTTTTGGATCGAAACCCTTCTTCATCTGCCTATTCCTTCGCTCCATAGATGCTGCCTCACCCGCTGAGTTCCTCCAACATTTTTGTCTACCTTCGATTTTCCAGCATCTGCAGTTCCTTCTTAAACATAAATAGGTGGGGATTAATTGTCATTATTATTTATAATTAAACACTTGAAATCTTCGGAGGATAATTACTCTTTCTGTTTCAATGCAAGTATTAACCTGTTCAATTAAACAGTGGGTAACGAATATGATGGAACCAGAATGCACAGATTTTAACATGGAGACAATCATTTTCAAACCTGCCTTTGCGATCAACACCATCGTCATGCTTTATGAGCCAAGTATGTTTTGCAACATACAAGGAATGTTTTCATTCATCCACTGTAAAGTCTTCATATATGGCACAGATAGAGTCAAAGTCTTACAACGTGGAAACAGGCCCTTCGGCCCAACTTGCCCACACCGGCCAACATGTCCCATCTACACTAGTCCAACCTGCCTGCATTTGGTCCACATCCCTCTAAACCCGTCCTATCCATGTACTTGTCTAACTGTTTCTTAAATGTTGGGATAGTCCCAGCCTCAACTACTTCCTCTGGCAGCTCGTTCCATACACCCACCACCATTTGTGCGAAAAAGTTACCTTTCAGATTCCTATTAAATCTTTACCCCTTCACTTGAAACCTATATCCTCTGGTCTTCGAATCACCTACTCTGGGCATGGGACTCTGTGCACCCACCTGATCTATTCCTCTCATGATGTTAAACACCTCTATCAGATCAATAAGATGAATGAAAGACATGCAAAAAGTCACGATGGTCGAGGCATAGAGCGGAGAGCAGGGGAAATCACAGTGGGGGAGCTGCGAGAGAGGGCGTTGAGGAACCCTCGTCAGAGAGAGGAGGAGAACTTCTATTAATCTCATGATTTTGAACACCTCCATAAGATTATCCCTCATCCTCCTGTGCTCCAGGGAATAGTCCCAGCCGACTCATCCTCTCCCTATAGCTCAGACCCTCGTGTCCTGGCAACATCCTCATAAATATTCTCTGCACCATTTTCAGCTTGACAAGATTTTTCCTGCAACATAGTGCCCAGGACTGAACTCTGTACTCTAAATGTGGTCTCACCAACGTCTTATACAACTGCAATGCAACCTCCCAACTTCTATACTCTAACTGATGAAGGTCAATGTGCCAAATGAAACGATAACAGGTGGAGGGGCAGAGAAAGCAGAAAGATTGTAATCATGTATTGCCTTCTTCAGACTGAGGCAATACATGATTACAATCAAACCATCCACATTGTACAGGATAAAGATGTATAATGTTTATGTCTATTATCCTTTTGTCTAAAAAGTAATCTGTTCACCTGTGACCTGTTGCTCTCTTTCCTTACCCAAACTATCAGTAACCCTCCAGTTGCATGAGCGTTGATTTTATTAACCAGCATTTTATGTTCTATTTTCCTAAACACTTTCATTGGATCCATATGGAAAATATTCACATCATTTCTTTCATCTGCCTTCTTTGCTGCTTCATCAATTATTTCTGTTGGGTTTCTCAAACATAATCTTCTTTTCACAAATTCGTGCTGGCTTTCCTTACTTGACTCAAACCTTTTCAATGTATTTTAGACACATATCGCTGGACTAAGAGCGGCAGACAGCAGCACCGGAGAATAGGAATGGGTGACGTTTTGGGTCGAGACCCTCAAGAAGGGTCTCGATCTGAAATGTCACCCATTCCTTCTCTCGAGTGATGCTGCTTATCCTGCTGAGTTAGTCCAGTATTTGTGTCTACCTCCAATATTTATTCGTTTATTCCTTTATACTGAGCCTTTGTAGGCATTGGGCCTGTACTTGCTGCAGTTTAGAAGGATAAGACGGGGGGGGGGACCTCATTGAAACTTACCAAATAGTGAAAGGCCTGTATAGAGTGGATGTGGAGAGAGTGTTCCCACTGGTTCCAACAAACTATTCCAACAAACATTCGGAGAGTCTAGGACCAGAGATCATAGCCTCAGAATAAAAGGACAAAGTTTGTTTAGAAAGGAGATGAGGAGAAATGTCTTTCATCAGAGGGTGGTCAATCTGAGGAATTCATTGACACAGAAGGCTGTGGAGGCCATGTCAATAGATATTTTTAAGGCCTCTCAGCGCCAGAGACCAGGGTTCGATCTTGACCTCAGGTGCTGTCTGTGTGGAGTTGGCGTGTTCTCCCTGTGACCACATTGCTTTACAACAGATGTCTCCGGTTTCCTCCAACATCCCAAAGACGTGGGTTGGTAGACGTAATTGTCCTCGGAAAATTGCATCTAGTGAGCAGGGAAGTGAAAGTGGGATAACATAACACTTAGTGCGGATGGGTGATCGATGGTCGGCATGGACTCGATGGGTCTGTTTCCGCGCTGTGTCTCTAAAATAAATTCAATGGAATCAAATGGCAAATGCCAAGTGTGCTTAATCATCATATTGACCGAGGAAAGGAGCAATGACATTTTTACTTACAGCAGCTTAACAGACTCAACTCAGTGGTAACATGGTGTAAGGTTGTGAATAAAAACATGATGGTCAATTAAGTCAAATCTACAGCAGGGAATGTACTGAAGTAGGAATCTAAAGGTCAGGGATCCAGGTACTGGTTGTGCTGGAACAGTTATGTTAGAAACAGGCAGTCAACCAGCAACTAATCATTAACTGATTCTGCGAGGAGTGTACTAATGAGGGGCAGTTCTTGAAACAAGTGAGTTACAAGTTAGAGAACCGCATGCGAAAATGGAAGACTTATCTTGGGCTCGGACTACCTTTAATCGGACTTCACTGGACTTCGTCTTCTTCTTGTGTATGGCGTGCACAGCCTAAAGTTGTAGGACAACTTGTTCTATTTGACCTTATTTGATTGTGCACGCCGGGTTGATTGCATTCGTTGAAACAGGGCGGAC
Source organism: Raja brachyura (assembly GCA_963514005.1). The sequence goes on from OY740785.1 coordinate 110,402,997, forward strand.
GGACCACGCGAAGGTTGCAATCTCCCACCGCACTGGACTTTATCTTGCACTAAACATGATTCCCTTTATTCTGCATCTGTACACTGTGGATGGCTCGATTGTAATCAGGTGTAATTTTGCCACTGACTGGTTGACCCAGACCCAAAATGTCACCCTTTGCCTGTTCTCCAGGGTTGTTGCCTGACCCATTGAGTTACTCCAGCACTTTGTGCCTTTCCTTAAGTTTAATCTTGTTTTTAAATTTCCAACACTGCTAATAGGATGGTGTCTTGATTTTGCTGCGGGCCGACGATCTTTTATCAAATAAGGAATTATGGAAATGTGCAGCACGTCAGAGAGTATCTGTGGAGAGAGAAACAGAACTGATATTTCAGATTGATGAACTTTCAGCTTTCCATTGAGCAACATGGCGGCACGGTGGTACAGCGGTAAGAGTCGCTGCCTCACAGCGCCAGGGACCTGGGTTCCATCCTGAACACTGGTGCTGTCTGTGCGGAGTTTGTGCATTCTCCCCATGGGTTTTCTCCGGGTGCTCCGGTTTCTTCCCATACTCCAAAGCCATACAGGTTTGTAGGTTCATTGGCTTGGTAAAAATAGCAAATTGTCCCTAGTGTGCGTAGGATAGTGTTAATATACGAAGATCGCTAGTCGGTGCAGACTCGGTGGGTCGAAGGGCCTGTTTCCGCAATACATCGCTAAACTTTAAACTTTAGCGACACCGTTCATTTGGGCCACTCTTTGCATTCATTGGATCTGCAAAACAAAGAATATCACTGTGACCTATCGTTCATTCTAAACTAAACAAAATAACCATCGGTTTGAATGTGGAGCATTTTATCGGGATGCATCACAGCTTGGAACAGCTCCATCCATGACCGCACGAAATTGCAGAGAGTTATGGATGCAGCCCAGACCATCACACAAACCAACCTCCCTCCATTTACACCTCACGCTGCCTCGACAAGGCAAGGACCAGTCGCATCCTGGCCACTCCCTCTTCTCCCCTCTCCCATCTGACAAAAAAATAAACTGAACTGAACTGTCCGTTTAGAAAGGGAACCAGTAAATTGGGGATTTAGGGGAGGGCACCAGTAAATGCTTAATCAGGGGAGGGCACCAGTAAATTGGGGATTTAGGGGAGGGCACCAGTAAATGCTTAATCAGGGGAGGGCACCAGTAAATGGGGAATTAGGGGAGGGCACCAGTAAATTGGGGATTTAGGGGAGGGCACCAGTAAATGCTTAATCAGGGGAGGGCACCTGTAAATGGGGAATTAGGGGAGGGCACCAGTAAATGGGGAATTAGGGGAGGGCACCAGTAAATAGAGAATTAGGGGAGGGCACCAGAAAATGGGGAATTAGGGGAGGGTAGCAGTAAATGGGGAATAGTAAGATTGAACGAGAACTTACCAGTTCGAAGGTTGATGTTTACTTTATGAGGAGTCGAAGTGAGGGATTTCGTGAAGAGCCCGCCGGCGCGCATGCTCGACATACTTCAAAGTAGCGGCGTGGAATCACAGAAACCAACAATCGAAATGACTTCGCATAGTAAGATTGAAGTGACTAAGATTACCAGATGAAGGTGACTGAGGGTTGGGCGAGGAGGGCACGAAATCCCTCACTTCGACTCCTCATAAAATAAAGATCAACCTTCGAACTGGTAAGTTCTCGTTCAATCTTACTATTTCATTTCAGAGTCACGTCAGTGACTTCGTGAAGACTTCAAAGCTTCTGTGATTACACGCCCTGGACCACGTCCATGCTGACACACCACTACCAGGGATGGATGGGAGGAACAAACTTGCTCAATAGTTCATACTGCAAAACAAGAGCATATTTATTAATAACAAATCAAAACCCCTCATGCGGGGACATCTCCACGTTCTGAACCTGAATTCAGCACGGCTTCTGCGAACTGTAGAGGAGCAGCAACAGGCTTGTTATAAAAATGCTGGAACACAGCTTCATTAGCCCATCCTGCTGTGGCGAGAATTTGGTCCATTGGCACCTCCATGACCCTCGCCGCTGACGTCGATGCAGCCCTGGTGGAATGAGACTTGAACACATTAGTGTCGATACCTGACTTACCCAAGACGACTCGAAGCCACCTGGATATCGTCTGGACTGTCACTCGATGATGAGGTCTCTTATGAGTGACAAGCAGGTATCTCTCCATTCCTCTGATGCGTGCCGTCACCTTGACATGGTGGCGGATATGTGAGGCTAAACATAGCCTAGCATCTGCGGGGTATGCCGGGAACTTCAGCTGCAGCCCTGTGCACCCAGGTCTATGCTGCTTTAGTAGCTCGTCAATGAAAAAGACTACTTCTGTAGGGGTAGAAGTCATTCTGTCGACACGAAGTTTGTGTAGTGTCTGTACCCTCTGAGCTGAAGTCAGCGCTAGTAACATCACCAGCTTCATGGTGAGTTGGTCCAGTTGGAGCCCTTCCATGGGAGACCACGTCCTGAGCAGGGTTAATACGTCCCTGACATCCCAGGTGATATTATAGCGTGGTGTAGGCGGATTCATATTGAATATACCCCGCATGAGCCTGGACACTAGCCTGTTGGATCCTACCCCAATATTGAGGTAGAATGAGAGCGCACTTCTGGCGCTGTTGATGGCACTGTAACTTAAGTGTTCATCATGGTGCAACCCCGCGAGGAATTCCAGGACGTCGGTTATTGTCACGTCATCGTACGTGATGCGAGAGCGGCTGCAGTAGGCTTCCCACTTCTTAATATGCAAGCGGTACCTTCGCCTTGTGGACTCTCGACACGACGCCCCGATGGTATCCATGGTCCGAGCCGAGAGGCCGTATTGGACTAACGGCCTGTTCAGAACCTGCAAGCCAACAAATTTAAATAGCCATGGCAGGGATGTGGCTCCCCTGAGACAGGGTGAGTAACCAATTGTGGGCAACCCTTCAAAAGAACCCAAGGTTCGTTGAGCATGTCAAAGACCACCGGATACCAAGGCTGTGTGGGCCAGTCGGGTATAATAAGGATGCCCTTGGCAGCATCTGCCTGAATCTTTCGCAATACCCGACTGATGAGGCAAAACGGAGGGAAGGCATAGAAAAACCAATTCCCCCAGTCCAGCGAGAATGCATCTAGCGCTATTGCCCCAGGATCTGGTTCCCATGAAACGTAGGTTGGTACCTGATGGTTCAACCGTGACGCAAAAAGGTCAATGTCCGGTTTACCAAATTTGGCTGTGACTTTAGAAAAAATCTCAGGATGCAACATCCATTCAATATTGTCATTAAATTTGCGTGACCTGGTGTCCGCCACAGTATTAAGCTCACCTGGCAAATAGGTAGCTGAAATCCAAATGTCTCTTTGAACACACCAGAGCCAAATTGAGTTAGCCAATTTGTCACACGAAACTGACCTGGTACCACCCATATGGTTTAAGTATGCCACTGCTGTGGTGTTGTCTATTTGGAGACGGACATGTGCTCCAACAAGCTTGGAACAATACGCACGGAGTCCGTGAAATGCTGCCAGCAACTCCAAATAGTTAATCCCTTGAGTCAACAACATCGTTGATTCAAGGGTGTCCCATCTGCCCCCACAACTAGAGCAATTATCCGTGGCTCCCCAGCCATTGGAGCTTGCATCAGTCTGCAAATATACCACCGGATTAGCCTCCCTGATAGGCTTCTATTCGAGCTGCTAATGTGACACACCCACCATTGCAACTCATTTATCGCTTCGGGCGGCAGCTGCATGGACCGATCATAATGACCAGCGTTCTGTTTTAACGCAGCAATTTTAGCTCTTTGCAAATTCTGATAATGCAAAGGTCCATATCGCGCTGCCGGAAACAAAGCTACAAGCTTCCCAATTATTGTAGCTGAATGCCGAATCGATGGTATATTGGTGCGGATTAAATTTTGACACACCTGGGTAACCTTCTCAATCTTGTTAATTGGAATGGTAACCCTCATGCTCATAGAGTTCACCGTGAACCCTAGGTAATTAATCACCTGGGCAGGGCAGAACTTTGATTTCTCTGGGTGGACAATAAACCCTAATTGTTGAAATATATTGACAGCAGCTGCAACACCCTGTTCAGCCAATTCCAGGGTGTGGCCCACAATTAAGATATCATCTAAGTAGGCCATAACTATATGGTGTCGTTGTCTCAAATAAGCCATAATTGGTTTCACTAATTTAGTGAACAATCTAGGGGCTGTGGTGAGCCCATTAGGCAAAGCCTTGTACTGCCAGAGTTGCCCCATCCAGATGAATTTCAAAAACCTTCTGTCGTATTTCTGGATGGATACTGAATAATATGCGTCTTTCAAATCGATGCATGCCATAAAGCAACCATGAGAAATCAATGATTTGGCTGTTTCAAACGTATCCATTTTAAAATGAGTATATGTTAAAAAAGTATTCAAACGGGTTAGATCAATAATGACACGACAACCTCCATCCTTCTTAGGTCTGGTGAATATATTCGAAACAAATTCAACTGGCTCATGCACCGCTCTCTCAATCACTCCCTTCTGCTCAAGACGTAACAGTTCCTTGTAGCCTGCTGCCTGTTCTGCAGCAGATAATTTAAACGTTCGAGCGGGCATGTGCTGGGATGGAGGAAGGTCGCCATTAATAAACTCAATTTTATGCCCCTGAATATTCTGCAACACATACTCGTCACCAGTAAAATTACCCCATGCACCCAAAAACAACCGAAGGCGACCACCAACATGTGAAGTTAAACAAAGAGAAAAGAGAGAACCAGACCCCCTCACCTCCGTGGTTACCGGCGGTCCTTGACACGCGTGGGTGGACGTGGAGGTGCTGGGTTGGCTTGAGGGCGCGGCGTCTTCGTTTTCCACCAGGGTCTCTGCCGACCCTGTCCTAAAAAAGACCCCTGGTGCTGGGTCTGATGTTGCTGTCGTTGTGGAGCTTGAGGGTGGGTCCTCGTCGAGGTACTAGCAGACCCTCGTGATCGAATGTATGGAGACTTTGAGCCTGACGGTGCGGGGGCACTCTGAGAGCGCATGATCCCCACCGTTTTGGCTTGTTCGTCAAGCTCTTTGACTCTCTTCGAGAGGTCCTCCCCAAAGAGCTGACGGGGCGGGGGCGGCGGCGGTGGTTTGCACAATCCTGCAAACTTCGGATTGAGCGCTGGGCGGATGCTGGTTTTCATGCTGGGTCGCGCACAGGAGGGCCAGAGCTTCTTCCTGGGCCAAATTCAGTTCGTCCCCGTCCACCGACCACGCAAAGGCGGTAATACCGGCCGTGAGGAGCTTCAGGATCCGCTGCAATTTTACCTCTTGTTGACGGATAGCCGCACTGATGTTGCCCCATATCGGCGTATTGACCACAGGCACGTTGAGGGAGTTGCAATTGGATGGAGCCTTGTGACGGCTCATTGCCTGAATGAGGACTTCTTCCTGTAGTTGCTGGTTGTTAAGAAAGTCCACAGTGGCTGCCAGCTTTGCGTTTAAAGGAAGTCCAGATGAATGTGGGGCCGCAAATTTGGTCGCCACATCCAGAAGATCCTCCGCTGGCACCTCCAACGGAGGTGGTATGGAATCCACCAAAACCTCCTCCTCCTGCTGCTCCAGGCTGATGGTAGAGGCTGGTGACGACGCCCTGTGCCTGTTGCTGCCCTGCTGTAGTTGACGTTGAAGCAGGAGCTCCAGCAGCCGCTCCATACGGTCAATACGCCCTTCACCCTGAACACTCAGGTGGTCGGAGTCCTCCGGCTCTGAAAAGAAAACCGGGCTCCTATCATCGGCCCGCACCTCATCGAGGCCCAGCCGGTGCCGGTAGTTGTCGCTAACAGCCGCCGAGGCGAAACTGCGCGATTCCCGTGCGGGCGTGTTCAACCGCCTCCGTTTAGCGGGAGCTGAAGCCGCTGCCACTAAGGGCACTTGCAGCGTGGTGTCGGCACCAGCCGAAGCATGGCTGCCTGAAGCCCGCGCAGGCTTGCCGGCTGCCCACATCGTGGACTTTGCCGACGCATGTTCTCGCCCACCCATCCATGGGGGGCTCGGCGACCGTGACTAGACCCGACTCAACCGACCCGTCCCGGCGTCGAGAGTCGGGGTGTGCCGGCTGGACCTCACAGCCGCCCCGGGTCTCGACCTGGAACCTGACCGCTCCTCCATGTCAGGCAATGCCTTAGCCCTGGCAGGGTTAGGCTTCTGGGCTGCTGCCCTTCCCCTACTCGGAGGGCTGAGTGGAACGGGCCGTGCAGCCGCACGCACCCAGCTCGAGGTCGCCAGCGAGCCCGCTGACGACCTCACTGCCATGGCAGGGTCCCCCTGCTCTGGCGGCACACCACACTCCTCCTCGTCGAATTCCTCCGAGCTGTGGTGTGCTGGCGGATCTGGACCTGTAATCACAGGGCTTACCCACATCTCCGCCTGAGTCCTGGCCTGCGTTGCAGGTACTGCCGATGGTAAAGGCCCCGGAACTGTTGACCAGCGAACTCGTCCTGACGTCCTCCGGCCCTTGGAACTCCCATCCATGTCCTTGCTGCAAGACATAACCAACAACAAGGACCACCAACTAAAGGTAGGATACTTACCTCAGTGGCCCCTTATGAAGGGCTGGCGAGGAGCGCGCTCCACCGCCAGCCGTCGCAGCAACGCGGTACGACGATATGTCGAGCATGCGCGCCGGCGGGCTCTTCACGAAGTCACTCACGTGACTCCGAAATGAAATTAGGGGAGGGTAGCAGTAAATGGTTAATTAGGGGAGAGCACCAGTAAATGGGGAATTAGGGGAGGGCACCAGTAAAAGGGGAATTAGGGGAGGGCACCAATAAATGAGGAATTAGGGGAGGGCACCAGAAAATGGGGAATTAGGGGAGGGCACCAGTAAAAGGGGAATTAGGGGAGGGCACCAATAAATGAGGAATTAGGGGAGGGCACCAGAAAATGGGGAATTAGGGGAGGGCACCAGTAAAGGGGGAATTAGGGGAGAGCACCAGTAAAGGGGGAATTAGGGGAGGGTACCAGTAAAGGAGGAATTAGGGGAGGGCACCAGTAAAGGGGGAATTAGGGGAGGGCACCAGTAAAGGGGGAATTAGGGGAGGGCACCAGTAAAGGAGGAATTAGGGGAGGGCACCAGTAAAGGGGGAATTAGGGGAGAGCACCAGTAAAGGGGGAATTAGGGGAGGGCACCAGTAAAGGAGGAATTAGGGGGGGAACTAACCACAAATATTACTGTAAACATCTATTATTCTCCTCTTTTTTTCTGCTTCTTTGTTTCTTGTTCTTACATTGCACCATGCAATCTTCCTGCTGTTGTTGGATCACATGTACAACCTCATGGTGTTTCTCCCACAGGCTTCATATCAAGGTAAGGGTAAGGGAAATCAATCCTGTTGGAAAACCTTGATGACTTTGATTGAGCGAGATGTGCTGTGTGGTAGGATGTCAATATAGTCACCTGTTGATGCCCATTAGAAACGTGTACTGTGGAGAATCATTACTGCTTCCACAAAGACAACGGATCTACAATCAAAAGGCATGAGTCCTTGTCAATATCGTGACAACAGATACCAGGGCAATGCCCCCTGAAGTGAATGAAAATGGCAACCAGGCATGCTAGTTCAGTCAATGCTAAATACTTTAGACTTAAAGGGCCTGTCCCACCAGCACGCAACTATATGCGATGAACGCGATCAAACCGGCAGCGGGGGCCGCGCGGAGGTCGGGTGATCCCCTGTACAGGGCCGGTCCCACCAGCATGCGCCTGCATGCGGCAAGCGCAACTAAACCGGCAGCAGGGGCCGCGCGGAGGTTGGGTGAGTGGCGCAACGCGGCGCAAAGCGAGGCGAACTTGAAGCAAGTCCAAGGTAAGTTCGCCAGGACTTAGAGGGGCACACAGAGAGGGGCACCGAGACACACACACATACAGGGCCACGGAGCCACACACATAGAGGGTCACGGAGGCACTTACCAATAGTTTAACGGAGGCACGATGTCCGGGCGGTGTGTAAATGTCGCGGCGACTGCGAGCCGACAAGCCGTTGCCGCGCAGGATTTTTGGACATTGTCGGTTTTTCGGAGCCCCGCGCGGCGTCGGGACGAACTCGGGACGAACTCCGCACAATTCCGCACGGCTCTGGCGATCGAAGTGGGACCGGCCCCACGACGCCGGACGGCTCAAGCGACCACGTTAGGTCGCGCTAATCGCATCGAGTTGCATGCTGGTGGGACAGGCCCTTTAGTGTTCAAAGTTCGGTAGTTTAGTTCAGTTTGGTTTAGAGATGCAGCAGGGAAACAGGCCTTTCGGCCCACCGAGTCCGCACCGACCAGCGATCCCTGCACACTTAAGGGGCTGTCCCATTGTACGAGCTAATTCAAGAGCTCTTCCGAGTTTAAAAAAAAAAAATCAAACTCGTGGTAAGCACGCAAAATGTACGGAGTGGGTACATCGGAGCTCAGGACATCTCTTAGCAGCTCGTTACGCTAACGACAGGTGCTCGTGAAGATTATTCAACATGTTGAAAAATGTCCACGAGAGCCCCGAGTACCTACAAGCGACTATTACTGTAATTCTCCGAGTTCGAATCAGGGGAACTCAGGAGAACTTTTGAGGGTGCCGTCCTGTACGGGTATGGCTGCCCAGCCTGCAGCTGTCCGTTTTTTCTCCCTTTTAAATTTTTTAGTTAGTTGAGGTTTTTTTTCGGAGTCCTAGCCTTTTTCTATGTCGGGGTGGGGGGAAACTGGTCGGAGAGGCAGCTTTTCTCTGGGCAGCACCGTTGGCCCGTCCTCACAGCCTACCAGCGGGCCTGGAGCGGTGCTTCCTGGGGGGACTGCCCAGAACCATGGCCCTCGGCAGCGGCACAGAATTGGAGTGCTATCGCGGAGCGGAGCGACGATGCCTTGCTTGGGTCGCCGCGCTGGAGCTCCGGTGAGCTGAAGACCGCAGGTGAACATCGCGGAGCTGTGGGGCGGCCGGCCACGGGCGGCGGCGCTGACCTTCAACTTTAACTTCAGGGGCCTGGGATCTCTCGGCGTGATCGCCAGTTGTGGAGCTCCATTTAGCGCGGCCTGTTGGAGTCGGAAGCCGCGGTCTCCAGCAAGGAAGTGGCTATTACAGGCACCCCGAGCCGCTTAGAGGACGTCGGAGCACCATCACCCGGCGAGAACAGCCTGGAACATCGGGCCGCCGTAGCAGCGACTGCAGAAGCCTCAATAGGCCCGACTATAGGTGGACAAGAGGGTGGGGACTGGACATTGTGCCTTCCCTCATAACGGGAACCATTGTGGGGGGATGTTTTTTTATGTTGATTGTTAATTCTTTAGTGTTGTGTCTTATCTTTATGCTGCATGGCAAGACAAGTTTCACTACACCAATTGGTGTATGTGACAATAAATGTCCTTTGAATTAACCTATTAAGCCAATTAACCTATAAACCTGTACTTCTTTGAAGTATTGGAGGGAACCGAAGATAGAAACATAGAAATCCAAACATAGAAAAATAGGTGCAGGAGTAGGCCATTCGGCCCTTCGAGCCTGCACCACCATTCAATGTGATCATGGCTGATCATCCAACTCAGTATCCCGTACCTGCCTTCTCTCCATACCCCCTGATCCCTTTAGCCACAAGTGCCACATCTAACGCCCTCTTAAATATAGCCAACGAACTGGCCTCAACTACTTCTGTGGTAGAGAATTCCAGAGACTCACAACTCTCTGTGTAAAGAATGTTTTCCTCATCTCGGTCCTAAAGGAATTCCCCCTTATCCTTAGACTGTGACCCCTTGTTCTGGACTCCCCCAACATCGGGAACAATCTTCCAGCATCTAGCTTGTCCAACCCCTTAAGAATTTTGTAAGTTTCTATAAGATCCCCCCTCAATCTTCTAAATTCCAGCGAGTACAAGCCGAGTCTATCCAATCTTTCCTCATATGAAAGTCCTGACATCCCAGGAATCAGTCTGGTGAATCTTCTCTGCACCCCCTCTATGGCAAGGATGTCTTTCCTCAGATTTGGAGACCAAAACTGTACGCAATACTCCAGGTGTGGCCTCACCAAAACCCTGTACAACTGCAGTAGAACCTCCCTGCTCCTATACTCAAATCCTTTCGCTATGAATGCTAACATACCATTTGCTTTCTTCACTGCCTGCTGCACCTTTCCAAAATCCATCATCTCCCTGAACTCACACATGCATTGACTTTACAGCCTAACCCCCGGACTTCCATCTATCCACCTACTGTAATTTGTACTGTAACTGTAACCCATACTGGATATAGGAATCCTATTATCCATTCTATTTATCCATTGTCTTTTTATAGATATGTATATAGCGCTGCAGAAACTGTGCACCTTTCCCCCCCACCTTTTCGTCCTGTTTTTGCACTGAGTAGGAGCAGCTTTTAATCTCACTGTACATGTGTATAGTGACAATAAAGGGCATTCGGATTCTGACCTGCATGCCTACTTTCAATGACTGGTGTACCATGACACCCAGGTCTCGTTGCATCTCCCCTTTTCCTAATCTGCCACCATTCAGATAATAGTCTGCCCTCATGTTTTTGCCACCGAAGTGGATAACCTCACATTTATCCACATTATACTGCATCTGCCATGCATCTGCCTATCCAAATCACCCTGCAGCCTCCAAGCATCCTCCTCACACCTAACTATACCCCCCAGCTTGGTGTCATCTGCAAATTTGGAGATGTTGCATTGAATTCCCTCGTCCAAATCTCGGGGAAAACACATGAAGGTCCTTGGGAGAACCTATAAACTCCATGCAGTCAGGATCCAACCTAGGTCTCTGGCATCTGCCGCTGTGTCACTGTAATAAATACTGTAGATTTTAGATTTTAGACCTTAGATATATAGCTTGGAAAGAGGCCCTTCAAGAACATACAAACACTGTGCAGACAGCACCCATAGTCAGGATGGAATCCGGATCTCTGGAGCTGTAAGGTAAAAACTCTACTGCGCCACAGTGCTGCCTGATCTGTTTGGATAGCTGTTCGCCGTACCTTGGTACACGTGACAATGAGAAATCTATACCAAAGCCCTAAAGAATGTTGGTTACTTTTCGCCTTATCTTCACCAGGAACTCGGTGCATTCCAGATAGAAGGAATGGGTGACATTTTGAGTCGAGTCCCTTCTCCAGTCTGAAGGAGGGCCTCGTCTGCTGTAATACTCCAAATCGGCCTAACCATCATCCTTTAGACCTTCATGTACTTGGTATTTGAGATTCTCTTTTCCTTTTTCCTTTCTCATTCTAGTTTCCTTGTATGAGCGACACAGACAAAGTACGTCAAAAAGGTAATCTAGTGCTTGCTATTTTCATTGATCCATGTCAATGTTAAACGGATAGCAAAAGGATTTGAGTATAGGAGCAGGGAGGTTCTACTTCAGTTGTATAGGGTCTTAGTGAGACCACACCTGGAGTATTTCGTACAGTTCTGGTCTCCAAATCTGAGGAAGGACGTTATTGCCATAGAGGGAGTGCAGAGAAGGTTCACCAGATTGATTCCTGGGGTGTCAGGACTGTCTTATGAAGAAAGACTGGATAGACTCGATTTATACTCTCTAGAATTTAGGAGATTATGAAGGGATCTTATAGAAACTTACAAAATTCTTAAAGAGTTGGACAGGCTGGATGCAGGAAGATTGTTCCCGATGTTGAGGAGGTCCAGGACAAGGGGTCACAGCTTAAGGATAAGGGGGAAATCCTTTAGGACTGAGATGAGAAGGACTTTTTTCACACAGAGAGTGGTGGGGCCACAGAGGGTAGTTGAGGTCAGTTCATTGGCTATATTTAAGAGGGAGTTAAATGTGGCCCTTGTGGCTAAGGGGATCGGAGGGTATGGAGAGAAGGCAGGTACGGGATACTGAGTTGGATGATCAGCCATGATCATATTGAATGGCGGCGCAGGCTCAAAGGGCCGAATGGCCTACTCCTGCACCCAATTTCTATGTTTCTATGTTTCTAAACCCGAGAGATATTAGACTTCAAAGATGCAGCTCGGAGACAGAGCCTTCGCCCACCGTGTCGACGCCGACCAGCGATCACCCAATACACTACTACTATCCTACACACACTAGAGACAATGTTACAATTCATACCGAAGCAAATTAACCTACATTGTCTGCATAGCCTGTCTGTCGTGGGACTGTGGGAGGAAACTAAAGATCTCGGAGAAATCCCACGCCTTCTCCTCATAACCCCCTGACACCCGTTCTAATTGAGTCCTGGCCCAAGACGTCACCTATCCATGTTCTCCCGAGATGCTGCTTGATCTGCTGAGTTTCTCCAGCACCCGCTGAGTTTCTCCAGCATTTTTGTCTACATTCGATTTTCCAGCATCTGCAGTTCCTTCATAAACTCAAAGTCGTCTTGTTGAGTCTCATTGTCCATAACTCGTTTTCACCTAGCCCACAGCTAACAATGTTTTCACCTAGCCCACTCGTTTTCACCTAGCCCACAGCTCTTTTATCATTGTTACTTTTTTTGCATATCTTACATTAATTTGTTCGATCGCTCTCCATAACTCTTCCCTGATTCAGTCTAAAGAAGTGTCTCGACCCGAAACGTCACCTATTCCTGCCTGACCCGCTGAGTTACTCCAGCGTTTTTGTCTCTAACTTCGGTGTAAACCAGCATCTGTAGTTCCTTCTGCACCAAATTTCATCTGTTTGTTTTCCTCCACTGATGCTGCTTGATGCATTAAGTTTGTCCAGCAGTTTGTGTTTTGCTAAAGATTTATACATTGGTAGTCTCCTGTGCCTCTACTATCCATGAGAAGCGCTTTGCCTAGATTAAAACATGTCATCAGTGGTTACTAAACTGCATGTGGACAGAAAGGCCAATTAAAAAGAATAGTACAAAGATTGGTTAAGACAGTAATCTGTTGATAAAGTTGCTTCTTAAATGATTTGAGAATAGATAGATCAGGACAGCAAGGGGTATTTGGTATAAATCCACGTTTTTTAGTTTAGAGATAACAGCGCGGAAACAAGCCCTTTAACCCACCGAGTCCGCGCCGACCAGCGATCCCCGCACGTTAACACAACCACACACACACACACACACACACACACACACACACACACACACACACACACACACACACACACACACACACACACACACACACACACACACACACACACACACACACACACACTAGGGAAAACTAGGACCAGCACTAGGTCACTATGGTACACAAGTGGGCTCGTAAATAATAGGGGGGGCACGGTGGCACAGCGGTAGAGTTGCTACCTCTCAGCGCCAGAGACGCGGGTTCAATCTTGACTGCAGGTGCTTGTCTGCATGGAGTTTGTACGTTCTCCCTGTGACCTGCATGGATTTTCCCCCAGGAAGCTCCGGTTTCCTCCTACACTCCAAAGACGTAAAGAATGTTGGTTATTTTTCAGCTCACCTTCACCAGGCCTGAAGAAGGGTCTCGGCCCGAAACGTCGCCTATCTCCTTCGCTCCTTAGATGCTGCTGCACCCGCTGAGTTTCTCCAGCCTTTTGTGTAACTTTCACCAGGAACTCGGTGCATTTCTAGATAGAAGGAATGGGTGACATTTTGAGTCAAGACCCTTCTCCAGTCTGAAGGAGGGTTTGTAGGTGAATTGGCTTGGTAACATTGTCAATTGTCCCGAGTGTGTGTAAGGTAGCGTTAGTGTGTGGGGGTCTGTTTCCCCGCTGGATCTCCAAACTAAACTAAACTAAATCCAGAAGAAACTCCTACTACTTTTTCTCCCCCTGTGACTGAAGAAGATAAGTTTGAAAATTAATGATAGCAATTAAAAATAGAAGATGCGATGCAAAAACCTAAAAGATAACAGTTCAAACAATGGAAAATGTTAAAAGAAACAAGTGAATTAATGAAACCAAAGCTCCATAATTCATTCTCTGTGCCAAGAACAGCAGGAAGTTGTTTGACAGCACATCACACACTGTCACATTAATATAAAGTTGCTTTTAATGAAATGTCACAACTTTGTCACAATGCCTGGAGATTGATACCAAAAAGCTTTTATAGTTTTTGGATCAATTTAAAACAAGTACACACAGTCCCACTTCATCTGACAAGGCAGACATTTAATTTACTAATTTGAAAGTAGAATCAAATGTTGTTGAACGAACCTGAGCACTGATGGAAATTAGACTATCCACTGTTCAAGGATTGTTTTGCTGTAGGCTGTTAAGGGGCTGTCCCACTTACCCGATTTTATTCGGCGACTTGCCGGCACCCGTCATTGTCGCAGCAGGTTGCCTGAAAATTTTCAACTTGTTGAAGATCCAGTGGCGACCAGAAAAAGGTACAACTCTTTGGGCGACTACTCACCACCAAACGGACTTCACCCTGCGACATGTCGCCTGTATGGTCATGAGCATTACAAACCAAACAGATGTGTACAGCGCTGTATGGAATAGATAGTTAGTTCGTTTATTGTCACTTGTACCGAGGTACAGTGAAAAGCTTTTGCAGAGTGCTAACCAGTCAGCGGAAAGGCAACACATGATTACAATCGAGCCACTCACAGATTACCGACACAGGATAAAGGAAATAACGTGAATAGCGTTTAGTGCAAGATAAGCCAGTGAAATCCCAACAGGATAGTCTGAGGGTCTGAGGGTCCAAGGTTTAGTTTAGTTTATTGAGGAAGCGAGCGGGCAGGATCATCTCTCTCACCCTGGCCACAAACTCTTTGAATCACTTCCCTCTGGAAGGCGGCTCCGGACTGTCAAAACTGCCATAGCCAGACATAAAAACAGTTTTTATCCACGAGTAGTTGCTCTACTCAACAGCCAAAAATCTGTAGCCTCCCTTTGATCTGGTATTTTGTTGGTTCACATGCTTGATCAATGGTGTTTTAGCATTAATGTTTTATTATTATTAATGTTTAGTGTTTTCTGCGTCATTTGTAACTGTCGCTGTATGTCATGTTGTTACTTGTGGGCTGAGCACAAAGGCAAATTCCTTGTATGTGAATACTTGGCCAATAAACTTACTTACTTACTTACTTCCAGTGAAAAGTTTTTATTGTGTGCTACCCTGTCAGTCTTCTTGTTGTGTTTGTCGTGCACAGCCTAAAGTTGTAGGTCAACTTGTTCTATTTGATCTATTTGTTTCTGCATGTCGGGTTGATTGCATTAGCCGAAACAGGATGGACCACATGAAGGTTGCAATCTCCCACCCCATCCAGTCAGTGGAAAGACAATACATGATTACAATTGGGCCATCCACAATGAATAACTTGAACAATGTTTAATGGAAGATAAAATCAGTGAAGTCCGATCATAAATACTCCAAGGGTCTACAATGAGATATATAGTAGTTCAGGACTGCTCTCTACTTGGAGTAGGATGGTTCAGTTGCCTGATAACAACTGGGGAGAAACTATCCCTGAATCTGGAGGTGGGTGATTTTACACTTCTGTTCTTTTTGCATGATGGGAGAGGGGAGAAGAGGGAGTGACCGGGTCGCGACTTGTCCTTGATTATGTTGCTGGCCTTGCCGAGGTATAAATGGAGTCAACTGAGTCATTTGGGTGATGGTCTGGGCTGCGTCCACAATTCTCTGCAATTTCTAAGGCCACTCATCCTTGAAAATTAGGCTTCAGATGGAGCTAGTAATATAACTGAAGGACTGCAGCCCGTTTGTTTTTCCATCTTTTTTTTTATTTTTAACCAGTTTAAAGTTTTTTTTTGGGGGAGTCTTTAACTTTTCTATGTGGGGGAGGGGGGCAGGGTAAGGGGGAAACTGTTTCCCAGTCGCTTCCTGGCGTGGAAGCGACTATTTCTCCGAGTCGCATCCTAGCCCCCCACCTCGCGGCCTACCTCCTGGATCCAAGCAACCTTTCCTGCCGGCGACCGGGGAACATTGGGGGCATCGTGAAGAGACTGACTTTGGTGCCTTCCCTCACAGTGGGAAAATTTGATCCTGCCATGAGGGGATGTTTTATGTTGAATTTCTATCTAGTTTGTGTTGTGTTCCTTATTTTTAGCTATATGGTGACTTCATTTCACTGTGCCAATTGGCACATGTGACAAATAAAATCTATCTATCTGTATCTGTCCTCTCTCAGATCTTCAGTGCTAGCAATTGGAAATAAATGTCTCCCAATGGGCCTTTTCAATCTGGAAAGGAACCTTCTAGATAATGCTATAATCATGGTACATAAAATGATAAATGGTCTGTTAAAGGTTAATCTGAAATTTAAATTAAATTGTAATCGGAGGAAGGGATGGCAGAGTCAAACTAATCTTTTGTTTAACATTTAAAAGTCACTTGGACAGGTTCATGGTTAGGAATGTTTTAGAGAGATATGGGCCAAATGCAGGCAGATGGGACTTGCTTAGATGGGGCATCTTGATCGGTATGGACAAGTCGCAGGAGGATGGTTCAACTGCCTGATGACAGCCGGAAAGACATTCTCCCTGAATCGGAAAGTAAATGCTGGAGTTACTCAGCGGGTCAGGCAGCATGTCTGGAGAAAAATAATTTTGGGTCGAGATGCTTCTTCAGACTTGGGTTCAGGGGCGGTTCCGTGCTGTATGAAACTGTAATTTTGAGACCTGTATCTATAAATTGTTGATCGTATATTCAATAGGACACAGACACAAAAAACTGGAGTAACTCAGCGGGATGGACAGCATCTCTGGATAAAAGAAATAGGTGACGCTTCGGGTCAAGACCCTTCTTCAGCACATTGTGCTCGGATAAAATAATAATCTAAGAGACCTGTAGCATAGAAATAGACCGTCGTAAGCTATCTACTCCAAGTCCTGTGATACCTATCTACATGAATCCCATTTGCCTGCATTAAATCCAGATCTCCTTCCTATCCAAGTACTTATTTAGATATATTTTAAGCATGGTAATGATATCTACCTCCATTCCGCCCTCTGGCTACTCGTTCCACATATTCACCACAACCTCTATGGTAAACTTCTGCCACCTTTCAATTTCTCCCCTCGCACCTTAAACCTGTGCCTTCTAGTTTAGTTCGGCAGCGGTGTTAATGCCCCACACCACCAGACACCAGGGTTCGATCCTGACTACGGGCGCTGTCCGTGCAGAAAATGTTCATTCTCCCCGTGACCCGCGTGGGTTTTCACCCGGTGCTCTGGTTTCCTCTCTGGTTTGTGGGACTGTTGGCATTGATAAAAATTGTAAATTATCCCTCGTGTGTACGGGTGTTGGTCTGCACAGGCCCGGTGGGCCGAAGGGCCTGTTTCCACGCTGCATCCCTAAAGTCTAAAGATACATTGTAGAAATAGCCCACCGAAATAGTCCAAGCCGACCAGCGATCGCCAGTACCAATTGTTGGCAAGGGAAGTTGTGATCTCAAAAGCGATACATTGTTATGAGAGAATTCAGCATTCATGCCGGCAGGTTGCAAGCTATAAGTTCTGCACTACACACTTGGGGCAATTAACAGAAGCCAATTAACCTACAAACCTGCACGTCTTTGGAGTGTGGGAGGAAACCGGAGCACCAGGAGAAAACCCACGCAGGTCACCGGGAGAACAGACAAACTCCTTACAGACAGCGCCCGTCGTCAGGACCGAACCTGAGTCTTGGTTACTTGGTCCTCCAAAATATTCCAACTGGAATTCAAACTGGAGGTGGTGAAGGGAGGGGTTTAGTCAGAGAGGGTTATTGGGAAGAAAGTGCCACTTTAAATTTAGTTGCATCTGGCTGGGCAACCGTGGCTTGGTGGAGATTATTCCATGCTTTAATAGTGCGTGGAAAGAACAAATTGCTGTACACATCTGTCTTTGAGGCTGGGACCACAAATTGCATCGAATGCCCTCGTCTGCTCCTAATTGGTCTCTGGCGCTATGAGGCAGCAACTCTACCGCTGCGCCACCGTGTCGCCCTTGGGTAAAGATTCTGCCTACGTATCCCATCTGTGCATTGATCTCAAGAGGGATACATGGTTCTCTGCCTCTGAGGGCGGTGGAACTGGTTCTCTGGATGCTTTCAAGAGAGAGTTAGATAGCGCTCTTATAGATAGCGGGGTTAAGGGATATGAAGGCAGGAACGGGGTGCTGATTGTGAATGATCAACCATGATCACATTGAATGGCGGTGCTGGCACGAAGGGCCTACTCCTGCACCTATTGTCTATTGTAGAACTGCTTAAATGACTACTGCCGGCCCTGACTTGTCCTGGTCTTCTCTTTGTCTTCAGCTTTTCACCATCTCTCCACCCCCCACCATTCAGTATGAAGAAGGGTCCTGACCCGAAACGTCGCCGATCCTTTTTCTCCAGAGATGCTGCCTGACCCATTGATCTTTGTCTAGCAGTTTGTAACTATCTTTGAGATTGTTAGATTAATATTTTGCATGAATGAATGAACGAACGAATGAAAGAATTAATATTTTATTGTCACATGCGACAAGTCACAGTGAAATTCTTTGCTTGCATTCCCAAGGTATGCAAATAGTTGCCACATAAAGGGCACTGACAAAGTTCTCCCCCTCCCCTTCCTCACGGTGGTCACCCCACTCTACATCCTCCTTTGCCGGCGTGTCCTCTAACTCTCCCATGCCATGTGGTAGTCAATCTCAGAGTCAGAGATACTTCATCAGCTCAATCGGGCCGTTCCCACTGAGTTTCAGTTTCAGTTTAGCTTATTGTCACGTGTACCGAGTTACAGTGAAAAGCTTTTGTTGCGTGCTAACCAGTCAGCGGAAAGACTAATACTTGATTAAGGGCCTGTCCTACCAGCATCTGACTCCATGCGATGAGCGCGATCAAACTAGAAGCGGGGGCCGCGCGGAGGTCGGGTGATCCCCTGTACAGGGCCGTTCCCACCAGCATGCGCCTGCATGTGGCAAGCACGACCAAACCGGTAGCGAGGGCCGCGCGGAGGTCGGGTGAGTGGCGCAACGCGGCGCAAAGTGAGGCGAACTTGGAGCAAAGTTTTAAGGTAAGTTCGCCAGGACAGAGGGGCACACAGAGAGGGGCACAGAGGCACACACACAGAGGGCCACGGAGCCACACACATAGAGGGTCACGGAGGCACCTACAGATAGGTTCACGGAGGCACAATGTCTAGGCAGTGTGTAATGCGTCGAGGCGACTGCGAGCCGACAAGCCGTTGCCGCGCGGAATATTTGAACATAGTCAGTTTTACGGAGCCCTGCACGA
Organism: Raja brachyura; assembly: GCA_963514005.1. Next base: position 110,422,123 of record OY740785.1, read on the forward strand.
TGTCGGGACGTACTCCGCACAATTCCGGTGATCGAAGTGGGACCGGCCCCGCGACGCCGGACGGCTCAAGCGACCACGTTAGGTCGCGCTCATCGCATGGAGTTGCATGCTTGTAGGACAGGCCCTTTACAATCGAGCCGTTCACAGTGTATAGATACATGATAAGGGAATAACGTTTAGTGCAAGGTAAAGCCGGCAAGGTCCGATCATGGATAGTCCAAGGGTCTCCGATGAGGTGGATAATAGTTCAGCACTGCCCTCTGGTTGCAGTAGGATGGTTTAGTTGCCTGATAACAGCTGAGAAACTGTCCCTGAATCTAGTGGCGTGCGTTTTCACACTTCTATACCGTTTGCCCGATGGGAGAGGGGATAGGAAGGAGTGGCCAGGGTGCGACTCATCCTTGATGATGCTGCTGGCCTTGCCGAGGCAGCATGGGGTATAAATGGTGTCAATGGAAGGGAGGTTGGGTTTGTGTGATGGTCTGAGCTACGTCCACAATTCACTGCAACTGGCCGAACCTTAGGAAGTTCCAAATGTAATTGGAGCCAATTAGAAAGCAAAATAATTTCCAACTACTGAAAATGACTTGTGCTTAGCATTTTGCTCAAAGCAATGTCCAACTTCCAAAGATCAAGTATGACATTTAAAATATAAAAAAACTATTTATGAGTAATTAATTATGCAGACCAGGATTGGATTCCACTGATAATGTAAAATACTGAATTTGAATAATTTTAACTGCGTCGGTCAATATTAAATTCCTATGGAAAGACACAAAGTGCTGGAAAACTCAATGGGTCAAGCAGCATCTCTGGAGGTTACATTAAATTCCAGTGTTTTTTGTTTTTTGAAGAACGCCAATTATATCCTAAAGTAATAATTATCTCTGCTTTACACAAAGATTCTTCGGAGTTTATTCTGCTTATGGCTGACTAAATATTTGCAGCTCGATCATGCAAGGAATAGATCGGGTAGATGCACAGGTCTACGGTCTTTTACCCAGAGTAGGGGAATCTAGAACTATAGGACAGAGCCTTAAGGGGAAAGGAAAATCATTTATATTCAGAAGTGATAGCAGCAGATTAAGGCCATTTGGCCCATCAAGTCGACTCCGCCTTTCAATCATGACTGATCTGTCTCACTCTCCTAACCCCATTCTCATGCTTTCTCCCCATAACCCCTAACATCCGTACTAATCAAGAATCTGTCAATCTCTGCCTTAAAAATATCCAATGGCCTCCACAGATGCACTGACAAAATAAAATCTTCCTCATCTCCTTCTTAAACTAACATCCTTTTATTCTGAGGACTTCTGGTCATAGACTCTCCCACTAGTGGAAACATTCTCACCACATCCACTCTATCCAGGCCTTTTATTATTTGGTAAGTTTCAATGAAGGCCCCCCCGCATCCTTCTAAACTCTTAATAGGAATCTGAGGGGGGAAATATTCGACACAGGGGGTGGTGTGTATCTGAGATGAGCCGCAGGAGGTTATTAAGGCAGAAACTTGAACATCATTTAGAAGACATTTGGACAGGCTTAGCAGAATATGGGCCAAACGCAGGCAGATAGAATAAGTGTAGATGCGACATCTTGGTCGACATGCGCAAGCTAGGTGGAAGGGCCTGTTTCTGTGCTATATGACTGTGACTCGAAGTATTATGTGTATTGTGTTTATAGACATCACCTGTACATTGACAAGACCAACACTTGCGCTCCGTCAGCCAAGGCCCACTGGATCTCCCAGATGATGACTATTTTACTCTTCTTCCCATTTGCACAATGACCTTTCTGTCCCGGGCCTCCCCCAATGCCAGAGTGAGTTCACACGCAAACTGGAGGAACAGCACCTCATATTCCCCTTGAGCAGCTTACGGTGTGAACATTGAATTCTCTAATTTTAGATGACCATTAACAAACCATGGCCTTTTCTCACCCCCACCCCCATTTCCTACCTCCTGTGCCCCATCTGGACTCGCGTCTATTTCTCCCCTCTCCCTATGTTCCCTCTGTCTTCACGATTCGCAACTCTCCGATCTTTTTTTTTTCCATTTCCGGACATCGTCCAGCCATCTGTCTATCAACCACTCCCCTCCCTTTGCCTGTATCCACCTAATACTTGGCACTATTTGTCCTGCCCCTCCTCTCTTCCAGCTCCCCCCCCCTCCCCACCCCAGCACACACACAATTAGTCTGAAGAATCACATGAAATGTCACCTTTCCATGCTCTCCAGAGATGCTGCCTACCAGCTGCATTACTCCAGCACATGGTGTCATTTTTTGTGAACCAGCATCTGCAGTTCCTCGTGTCTCCATGCTGACAGACCTGTTATAGAAACATAGAAACATTCGGCCCTTCGAGCCTGCACCGCCATTCAATATGATCATGGCTGATCATCCAACTGAGTATCCCGTACCTGCCTTCTCTCCATACCCTCTGATCCCCTTAGCCACAAGGGCCACATCTAACTCCCTCTTAAATATAGCCAATAACTGGCCTCAACTACCCTCTGTGGCAGAGAGTTCCAGAGACCCACCACTCTCTGTGTGAAAAAAGTCCTTCTCATCTCGGTCCTAAAGGAGTTCCCCCTTATCCTTAAGCTGTGACCCCTTGTCCTGGACCTCCCCAACATCGGGAACAATCTTCCTGCATCTAGCCTGTCCAACCCCTTAAGAATTTTGTAAGTTTCTATAAGATCCCCTCTCAATCTCCTAAATTCTAGAGAGTATAAACCGAGTCTATCCAGTCTTTCTTCATAAGACAGTCCTGATATCCCAGGAATCAGTCTGGTGAACCTTCTCTGCACTCCCTCTATGGCAATAATGTCCTTCCTCAGATTTGGAGACCAGAACTGTACGCAATACTCCAGGTGTGGTCTCACCAAGACGCTATACAACTGAAGTAGAACCTCCCTGCTCCTATACTCAAATCCTTTTGCTGTGAAAGCTAACATACCATTTGCTTTCTTCACTGCCTGCTGCACCTGCATGCTGGTGGGAACGGCCCTGTACAAGGGATCACCCGACCTCCGTGCGGCCCCCGCTTCTAGTTTGATCGCGTTCATCGCATAGAGTTGCATGCTGGTGGGACAGGCCCCTTAAGTCATTGCCATGTTTAGCTTTAAAGCCAAACTGGTTATCTGTAGAGATAACAAACTCATTTATTCTATCCAGCAGAACTCTTTCTAAGACTTTTGACAATATGCTGGCTAAAGCTATGGGCCTGTAATTATTTAGACTGCCTACTTTACCAGCTTTGTCCTTAATGACCGGCACTAACAGAACAGACAACATTGAGTCTGGTAACAAGCCATGAATCATGGTCATGAACCAGTAAAACAAACAGCTAGGAGAGGAGCTATCCTCATACTCGCATACTTAAGATGTTCAGCAGAGATATGATCCAAGCCACTTGCTTTGTTGTTGGACAGCTTGATCATGGCATGATGCACCTCATGTGACATAATCACCATCGAGTCATTACTCTCAACAATGTCCACCCTATACAAGCCACCTTGGACATAGTTGAATAAAGTGCTATAATGTTGTCGCCATAACTCCGCGATATTAGCTGTTCCGGACATTCCATCTACAGTACATGGTAGAGATGTTTTGTAACTGCTAAGAGCTCTCATTTCCTTCCAAAAATCTGTAGCATTGTTACTTGGCAGCTTCTTAGCCATGGAATCAGCCCTCACAGCTTGCTCATTTTTACAGATGAAGCGAACAGCATACTTATACCTTGCATTAGTGAGCATCTCGTACTCAAACACAGGCCCCTGTCTGGGTCTACCTGCCATAGTCCATGATTTAGTGGCTTCACGGGCTTCAGTATGATACTCAGCTACATACTTATTCCAGCCAGGTCTGATGTTATGTGTCTTATTTTTATGCTTGCAGTCGGGCTTACTGCCTACATATAAAGCGCTGACTATATCATTATACATGGAGCAGATATCTCTCCTATGCTTCATATCTTTACAATTAACATTACTACATGTTATTGCATCTTTAGGTAGATGAATATTGCTTAAGGATTTATCTGCATGGGCATAATAGGCGAAGATGTCTTCCTATGTAAGCGTTGACCAGTCCAGTTTCTATTTCTATCTCTGGATACCACAGGTATGTGTTCAACATTTATTGTCATAGCAACAGGTATATGATCAGTCACTGCTGCCCCGTACAGAATGCTCATGCACCCCAATGAGGCATGTGCATCAGCTGTACTAATACAGTGGTCCAGCCATGATGTGGTGTGCCAGGCCTCACTAATATAAGTATAGCTATCTGTAGGCAAAAGCACTTTGCTTGACAATATTAAATTATTATCTTGACAGAACTGAGCCATATGATTGGCAAATAATGAGTTCCTATCTGAGATATCTGCATTCATATCCCCAATGACATGTACATTACAATAATTATTGATTTGAATGAAAGAATAGATGAAAGCAAGTCAATTTAAATATTCATCCTCATTCTGATGGCATTCATAGGGTGTATATGCATTCAGGATAACAAACTCCTTATTGTTGTGAGTAAAATGGATGGCAATGCACCAGTCAACATCAAGCCGAATCACGTTTACTGATGAGTCAAGCTTCTTGTTCCATAGAATAGCCACACCACCTGGTATCCTACCTCCGACTATTCCCATGCCAAGGTCAGTTGTACTCTCCCCAGCCCCATGAAAGTTGTCATTGAGAGAATGGAGTTTGTCCAAGACTTCCTTCGCTAGGAATGTCTCTTGCATACAAAGTATGTCGCAAATAGTCAGCAATAGCCAGATTAGTGAGCCAGTGCAATGCTGTGCCTTCATTGAGCAAGACACAATGTAGCATTGGAGATGTTGCCTCATAGCTTGACTACATGAGTGCATCACATAAACCAACCCCCCGTCCCTTGACTCCATTTGCACCTCACGCTGCCTCGGCAAGACCCGCAGCATAATCAAGGACGAGTCGCACCCTGGCCACTTCTCTCCTCTCCCATCAGGCAAAATGTATAGAATTGGGAAAACGCACACCTCCAGATTCAGAGGTAGACACAAATGCTGGCGAAACCTAGCGGGTGAGGCTGCATCTATGGATAGAAGGAATAGGTGACGTTTTGGGTCGAGACCCTTCTTCAGGGGCATTTTTTTTCCCAGCTGTTATCAGGCAACTGAACCATCCTACCACAACCAGAGAGCAGTCCTGAGTTAAGGGCCTGTCCTACCAGCATGCGACTGCATGCGGCGAGCGCAACCGAACGTGGTGGCTTGAGCTGTACGGCCTCGCGGGGCTGGTTCCACTTCGAACCGCGGAGGCATCTGGAGTTGTGCGGGGCTGGTCCCGACATCATACTCACCAATCAGCTGGGCAGGAGGCGAGCCGAGTGAATTTGGACGTCGCACGGCGTCTGGCGGTGACGTCATCACGCAACGGCACGCCGGGCGGTGACGTCATTGCGCAACGAACCGTGCTGCGTACGGCTTCCAGACACTGCGTACGGCGTCATGACGCTGCGTACGATGTCGATGACGTTGCGCACATCCTTGATGCGGCTGCGGGCCTGTCGGCCGTTGCCGCGCGGGATTTTGAACAGTGTCAGCATTTCGGAGCCCTGCGCGATGTCGGGACCAGATCCGCACAACTCCATTCAGCGATCGAAGTGGGACCAGCCACGCGAGGCCATACGGCACAAGCGACCACGTTAGGTCGCGCTCACCGCATGCAGTCGCATGCTGGTGGGACAGGCTCTTTACTATCTACCTGGAGGTTACACAAAAAGCTGGAGAAACTCAGCGGGTGCAGCAGCATCTAAGGAGCGAAGGAGATAGGCGACGTTTCGGGTCGAGACCCTTCTTCAGACTGGTCAGGGATCAGGGAAACGAGAGATATAAACAGTGATGTGGAGAGATAAGGAACAATGAGTGAAAGATAGGGGGGAGATGGAGAAGGAATGTCAGGGCCAGAGGGCTGAGGGAGAGGTGGGGGGGAGGCAGTTTGGGTTAACAGAAATGAGAAAATTCAATGTTTAAGCCCAGAGGATGCAGACTCCCCAAGCGGAATATGAGGTGTGGAGGAGGCCCAGGACCGAGAGGTCGGATACGCAGTGGGAGGGGGAGTTGAAGTGCTCAGCCACCGGGAGGTCGGGTTGGTTATTGCGGACCGAGCGGAGGTGTTCGGCGAAACGATCGCCCAGCCTCCGCTTGGTCTCACCGATGTAGATCAGCTGGCATCTGGAGCAACGGATGCAGTAGATGAGGTTGGAGGAGGTGCAGGTGAACCTCTGTCGGACTTGGAATGACTGCTTGGGTCCCTGAAAGGAGTGGATGGGGGAGGTGAAGGGACAAGTGTAGCATCTCTTGCGGTTGCAAGGGAAAGTGCCCGGGGAAGGGGTGGAGCGGGAGGGAAGGGAAGAATTGACGAGGGAGTTGCGGAGGGAGCGGTCTTTGCGGAAGGCAGACAGGGGGGGAGATGGGAAGATGTGGCGAGTGGAGGGGTCACGTTGGAGGTGACGAAACTGGCGGAGGACTATCTGTTGTATGCGCTGGCTGGTGGGGTGAAAGGTGAGGACCAGGGGGACTCGGCCCTTGTTGTGAGTGGGGGAATGGGGAGAGAGGGCAGTGTTGCGGGGTATGGAGGAGACCCTGGTGCGAGCCTCATCTATAGTGGGGGAGGGGAAACCCCGTTCTCTGAAGAACGAGGACATTTGCGATGACCTGGTGTGGAACATGTCATCCTGGGAGCAGATGCGGCGTAGACGGAGGAATTGGGAATAGGGGATGGAGTCCTTACAGGAAGCAGGGTGGGAGGAAGAGTAGTCCAGGTAGCTGTGGGAGTCAGTTGGTTTGTAGTGGATGTCAGTCAGGAGTGTATCGCCTGCAATAGAGATGGTGCGGTCAAGGAATGGTAGGGAAATGTTGGAAATGGTCCAAGTATATTTGAGTGCCGGATGGAAGTTGGTGGTGAAATGGATGAAGTCAGTCAGTTCTGCGTGGGTGCAGGAGGTGACACCAAAGCAGTCGTCAATGTAACGGAGGTAAAGGTCGGGGGTGGGGCCCTGGTACGCCGAGAACAAAGATTGTTCGACGTGCCCGACAAAGACGCAGGCGTAGCTAGGGCCCATGCGTGTGCCCATAGCTACGCCTTGTGTTTGGAGGAAATGGGAGGAGTCAAAAGAGAAGTTGTTGAGGGTAAGGACCAACTCCGCTAGGCGGAGGAGGGTGTCAGTGGATGGGTATGGGTTGCTCCTCTGGTCGAGGAAGTACCGGAGGGCTTTGAGACCATCCTGGTGGGGGATGCAGGTGTATAGTGACTGGAAGTCCATGGTGAAGATGAGAGGATGGGGGCCTGGACAACGGAATGTGCGGAGCCGACGGAGAGTGTCTGAGGTGTCTTGAACATAGGTGGGGAGGGATTTAACAAAGGGGGATAGGATGGAGTCAAGGTATGTGGAAATGTGTTCGGTGGGGCACGAACAGGCAGAGACAATGGGTCTGCCGGGGCAGTCGGGTTTGTCGATTTTGGGGAGAAGGTAAAATCGGGCTGTGCGGGGCTGGGGAACGATGAGGTTGGAGGCTCGGGGGGGTAGGGAGCCGGAGTTGATGAAGCCGGTTATGGTGCTCGAGATGGTGGCCTGGTGCTCGTCAGTGGGGTCATGGTCCAGGGGTAAGTAGGAGGAGGTGTCCGAGAGTTGGCGCGTGGCCTCTGCTTTGTAGAGATCGACGCGCCAGACTACCACAGCACCTCCCTTGTCGGCGGGTTTGATAACCCAGTCTGGGTTGTTGCGGAGTGAGTCGATGGCAATACGTTCGGAGGGGGAGAGTTTGGAGTGAGACAGGGGAGTGGAGAAGTCGAGGCGGTTGATGTCCCGACGGCAGTTCTGAATAAAAAGTTCTAAAGCTGGAGGGCCACGAGGGGGGGTCCACGAGGAGGGGGTACGTGGGAGACAGGAAAAGGGATCATCAGTGGGGGGCGAGGACTTGTTCCCGTGGAAAAACGCTGTGAGGCGGAGGCGACGGTAGAAGAGCTCCAAGTCGTGGTGGGCGCGAAACTCATTGAGGTGGGGACGGAGGGGGACAAAGGTAAGACCTCTGCTGAGGACCGACCTTTCGGTGTCGGAGAGGGGGAGGTCCGGGGGGATGGTGAACACGCGGCAGGGATGGGGGTTGTGGCTGGAGGAAGGCAGGTGAGTGGACTGAGGACGGAGCGTTGTGTGGTGGGGGGGGTGGAGGGTGGTCAGGGGGTGGGGGGGTATGGGGGCTGTGGTGTGGGTGGGAAAGAGCGGGGGTTACATGGTAGGAGGGGGATGGGGACGACCCAGTGGAATAGCCACTGAGGTCACCGGGGCTGGGGAGAAGGGCACTAGGACCCAGTTCCGTTAACAACAGAGTGGTGGGAGGAGTGAGCAACGTGGAGGCTTCAGGCCCGCTGCACAGTCCAGTCTGTAGGTGAGGCGACGGCTGCGGGCTGCTGGAGAGCGGTGGAATGTCGTGGGTCGGTGGGCCCGAAGGTAGGAGTCCGCGGGCAGTGGAGTCGGTGTCGGCGGGCGATGCGTGGGTGGTCCCGGTGGGCGAGTGGTCGGTGGGGCGGCGGCAAGGTTCAGCCCGCCCGGTGAGGCGGCGAGAAGAGTGGGGTGCGGTGCGGCAGCCATGTTCGGGGGGCCCCGGTCCGGCGGCGATGCAAGGTGAAGCGGGTGCGGCTTGGGTCTTCGGCGGGCCCAGTACAACGGCGATGCTGGATGGGCCCGGTGCGGCGATGAGGGTAGGTGGTCCCGGCGGACGGCGAGGTTCGGCGGTCGCGTTGTGCTGGTGATGGGCGGTGGAATCGGGGAGGGTGAGATGAACAGAGTTACCGGGCAGGCAGCGGGGCTGGGCATCACCGGTAGGCAGGTGGAGGTCGGCGGCAGCATCGGCGTGGAGGTCGGTGAAGGCAGCGTCCTTACTATCTACCTCACTGGTCACCCTCAGACTAGCCTTGATTGGACTTTACTGGTTTTACCTTTGCACTAAACGTCATTCCCTCATCATATATGAATACATAGTGAATAGCTCATGTATTGTCTCTCCACTCAACAAAACTTTTTCACTCTACCTCAGTACACGTGACAATAAACTAATCTAAACTAGACTACTATGTCTGTACGACTTTTATTCAGATCCCTGGCAGCTGATTCTTGAACACAACTTCAACTAGGGTGGCACAGCTGGTAGAGCCACTACCTCACAGCACCAGAGACCTGAGTTCAATCCTAACCTCGGGTGCTCTCTGTGTGGAGTCTGCACGTTTACTTTAGTTTAGTTTAGCTTAGTTCATAGTCACGTGTACCAAAGCTTTTTTATTGTGAGTTATGCAGTCAGACTGTACATGATTACAATCAAGCCGTCCACAGTGTACAGATACATGATAAATGGACTTGTGTTTAGTGCTAGATACAGTCCAGTAATGTCCAATTAAATATAGTCTGTTGGTCTCCAATGGTAGGTTAGGACCACTCTCTAGTGGGTGATAGGATGGTTCAGTTACCTGATAACAACCGGGAGAAAACTGTCCCTGAATCTGGAGGTATGCGTTTTCACACTTCTGTACCTTTTGCCTGATGGGAGAGGGGAGAAGAGGGAGTGGCCAGGGTGCGACTTGCCCTTGGTGATGCTGCTGGCCTTGCCGAGGCAGCGTGAGGTGCAGATAGGAGTCAACGGAAGGGCGGTTGGTTTGTGTGATGGTCTGGGCTGCGTCCACAATTCTCTGCAGTTTCTGAGACCACTCATACTCGTACATTACATTCAGTGTAAACCAGCATCTGCAGGTTCTTCTGACACATGATTTATACAATGTTAGATAAATACATTTGATTTGTGAAGATTATTCATGGTTTCTCTTAATACTTTTCATAGTCATACAGCGTGGAAATGGGCCCTATGGCCCAACTTGCCCTCCGACTAGCAGATTCTGTTTGAATGTCTTTAAAAATAGATCATAGAACATGTAGCACAAGAGCAGGCCTTCACCCACAATGTCCATGTAGAACGCGATGTTACGATAAACTAATCTTCTTTACCTACAGATGATCCATGTCCCTCCATTCCCTGCATATCCATGCACCTAAATCCAGGCCGGCACGTTGGAGCAGTGGTAGATCTTCTGCCTTACAGCGCTTACAACGTCGGAGACCCAGGTTCGATCCTGACTGCGGGTGCCGTCCGTACAGAGTTTGTACGTTCTCCCCGTGACTGCGTGGGCTTTCTTCCACACTCCAAAGACGTACAGGTTTGTTGGTTAATTAACTTTTAAATGTAAAATTGTCCCTCGTGTGTGTAGAATAGTGTGAGTGCGCGGGGATCGCTGGTCGGCGTGGACTCGGTGGGCCGAAGGGCCTGTTTCCGCGCCGTGTCTCTGAAACTCGACAAAACCACATAATAAGCCTCTTAAATATCACTATTGCATCTGCAACCACCACCACCACCACCCCCCTGGCAATGCATTCCATGGAGCCCACAATGTGGGCTTTTTAAACGCTATATGTACACCATGTAAACAAAATTATCCCGAACATCTCCTTTAAACATTGCCTACCTCACCTTAAAGTCAGGGCTCCCAACCTGGAGTGAATTTAGCTCCAGAGGGTGAATTTCACCTACTAACGGGTTAAATTTGTTGATTCTGGATTTGTACCATTTTTTTCTAATTGACAGACTGTGTGTGTGGTTCCGGTATCTGTTCATCGTTAGTTGTTCATAAATAAATGAAATTACATTGGTTTTTGCTATTAAAGTTGCCTGTGGTAAACGGGACAAAAAAGGTTGGGAACCCTTGCTTTTAAAGCTATGCCCTCTAGACTTTGACATTTTCGACCCTGGGAGGAAAAGAAAAATGTCTACCTTATCTCTGCTTGTTTACCCAAATGTTGAATGATAGAACAGCAAGATGCGGAGGGAAAGAACAAATAAATAAAACAAAATGAGTTTGCTCAACACAAACAATAAAGAGTTGATAGAAATAGAGTTGGACATAAACTCCAGGAAGATTGCAACAGCAAGCGACTGAAAATTCTCAGAGGGGATCGTGATTTTCAGCATATTCCTCCTATTGGGAGATGTTTTATGCCTGGAATGACAAAACAATTTCAAAAATATAGCAGATTAATAATTTGAGAAGATGAAAATACAGATAGATCAAAGTTAGCACCGGGGTGTCTGGGCGGAAACAGAAAGTTGCTTGATAAGAAATAGAAAGTTCAGTTTAGTTTAGTTTAGAGATACAGCACGGAAACAGGCCCTTCGGCCCACCGAGTCCGCGCCGACCAGCGATCCCCGCGCACCAACACTACCCCACACACACTAGGCATAATTTACATTTATACCAAGCCAATTATCCTACAAATCTGTACGTCTTTGAAGTGCGAGAGGAAACCGAAGATCGCTGAGAAAACCCACGCAGGCCACGGTGAGAATGTACAAACTCCGTACAGACAGCACCCGTAGTCAGGATTGAACCTGCGTCTCTTGTGCTTTAAGGCAGCAACTCTACCTCTGCACCACCGTGCCGCCCACAAGCTTCAATCCCATATTACATACGCTCCGCACTATTAAATCTCTAATCTTACAGCAACATTTATTAATATATTTCCTTGTAAAGTACAATGTGAATGGCTCGATTTCAATCATGTATTGTCTTTCCACTGCCTGGTTAGCATGCAACAAAAGCTTTACACCGTACCTCAGTACATATGACAATAAACTAAACTCTACCTGAACTGATATCTACATTGCACAGTTCAGCTTAGTTCAGCTTGTCGCGTTTACCAGCATTTCTACTTCAGCACTCCAAAGACGTACAGGTTTGTGGGTTCATTAGCTTGGTGTCATTGTAAGATTGTTCTTAGTATGTGTAGATCGTGTTAATGTGCGGGGATCGCTGGTCAGCAAGGCTTCGGCGAGCCGAAGAGCCTGTTTCTGCGCTATAATATGAGATTGATCCCTGGGATGGCGGGACTGTCATATGAGGAAAGATTGAAAAGACTAGGCTTGTATTCACTGGAGTTTAGAAGGTTGAGGGGGGATCTTATAGAAACATATAAAATTATTAAAGGACTGGACAAGCTAGATGCAGGAAAAATGTTCCCAATGTAGGGCAGGTCCAGAACCATGGGCCACAGTCTTAGAATAAAGGGGAGGTGAGACTGATATGAGAAAAAACGTTTTCATCCAGAGAGTTGTGAATTTATGGAATTCCCTGCCGCAGAGGGCAGTGGCGGCCAAATCACTGGATGGATTTAAGCGGAGTTAGATAGAGCTCTAGAGGCTAGTGGAATCAAGGGATATGGGGAGAAGGCAGGCACGGGTTATTGATTGGGGACGATCAGCCATCATCACAATGACTGGCGGTGCTGGCGCAAAGGGCCGAATGGCCTCCTCCTGCACCTATTTTCTATGTTTCTATGTCTAAACTAAACGTATCTGCTTCTGTGGCTAGCACGCAAATAGTCATCTGAGTTGTGCACCTTCTTGGCAGTTAGGAATGACGATCCATGCCATTTGCTTTAATCTCTCATTTTGTTGGGTTCAGTATTTTTTTTCCTTGTATCAGGCCAGGCTGATATCTCAAGTTCAATACCTAGCACTTGAAGCAAACAGCCAGTTAGTAATCAGCTCCTCTCTATAAAATTCGGCTCGGGCCAAATATTGAACTTGCATTTCAGAAGCCGAGATCATTCAATTCAATACAAAAATTAAAAAATAACTCCTTAAAGGGGGGTCACAGTGACGTAGTGGTAGAGCTATGGCCCCGCACACTAACACTATCCTACACGCACTAGGGACAATTTATATTTTATACCAAGCCAATTAACCTACGAACCTGTACGTCTTTGGAGTGTGGGGGGCAACCGGAGCACCCAGAGGAAACCCACGCAGTCAGCAGGAAGACAATATATGATTACAATCGAGCCATTTACAGTGTACAGATAAATGATAAGGGAATAACGTTTAGTGCAACGTAAACCCTGCAAAGTCCAATCAAAGATAGTCCGAGGGTCACCAATGAGGTAGATAGTAGTTCAGGACTGATCTCTGGTTGTGGCAGGAGGATTTAATTGGCTGATAACAGCTGGGAAAAAGCAGTCCCTGAATCTGGAGGTGTGCATTTTAACACTTCTATACCTTTTGCCCGATGGGAGAGGGGAGATGAGGGAGTTGCCGGGGTGTGACTCATCCTTGATTATGCTGCTGGCCTTGCTGAGGCAGCGTAAGGTATAAATTGAGTCAATGGAAGGAAGTAGGAAGGAAGTGCAGATGCTGGTTTACACCAAAGATAGATACAAAATGAAGTAACTCAGCGGGACAGGCAGCATCTGTGGAGAGAAGGAATTGGTGATGGTTCGGGTCAAGGCACTTCTTCAGACTGAGAGCCAGGGGAGAGGGAGGCATAGAGATAAGGAAGTGTAAGGTGTGAAAAGGAGACATCAAAGAGGATGGAGATCAAGGAAAATGTTGAATAGATCATTGTTTGCCAAGGAAAGGTGACAACGAAGCATACAGAGATAAAATGTAATCAGGGGGACAGCCAGACAGTTAGACTGGCCGGAGAACTAGGAAGGCAGAGGGGATGGAGAGAGAGGGAAAGCAAGGGTTACTTGAAGTTAGAGAAGTCAATGTTCATACTGTTGGGGTGTAAGCTGCCCAAGCAAAAATATGAGGCACTGTTCCTCCAATTTGCGCTGGGCCTCACTCTGACTTGGGTCACTTTTTCCAAAGGTGGTGGGGTTATGGAAGGAGCTGCCAGAGGAGGCAGTTGAGGCAGGGACTATCTCAAGTTTTAAAAGACATTTGGACAGTTACATGGATAGGATAGGTTTCGCAAGGCATCAGTTATCAAGAAGGCAGCTTTACAACCAACTGCTCAAAGGCATTTGGTTCACATGTCACAGGAGTAGAATTAGGCCATTCAGCCCATCGAGTCTACTCCGCCAGTCAATCGTGGCTGATCTCTGCTTCCAAATCCCATTTTCCTGCCTTCGACTCATAACCGTTGACACCCGTTCCAATCAAGAATTTGTCTATCCCTTCCATAAACTATCCGCTGACTTTTCCTCCCCTCTGTGGCAACGAGTTCCACAGATTAACCACCCTCTGACTAGAGAAGTTCCTCCTCACCTCCATGCTAAAAAGAGCCCCCTTTAAATCTGAGGCCATGACCCCAGGTCCTAGACTCTCCCACCAGCAGAAACATCCTTTCCACATCCACTCTTTCTATGCCTTTCATTATTCTGTAAGTTTCAATGAGGATGTCCTTGTCTTTGATGCCTTCAAATGATTGAAGAAACGTCAGGATTTCCATGCATCACTTGTCAATGTCAATGGCTATGTCAAGCGCATCATAACAAATGGAAGCTGGAAACCTTTCTGGCCCTTGTGCCTGCTCTGCCACTCAATGAGATAATGTGAAGTCTTTTTCCAAGCATCACTTCACTGCTCTAGCACCATATCACTAGATTATTTTCATATTTTCGAAATACTGCATGGAAGCAGGCCCTTCATCCCACAGATGCCTGACCGACTATTAATCACTTGTTCTCACTTAGTTCTATGTTATCCCACTTTCCCATTCATTCCCCGCGCAATCTACAAACCCGCCACGTCTTTGGGATGTGGGAGGAAACCAAAGCACCCGGAGGAAACTCACGCAGTCGCAGGGAGAAGGTGCAAACTCCACGCAGACAGCACCCGAGCTCATTATCAAACCCGGGTCTCTGGCACAACGAGGCAGTGGCTCTACCCGCTGCGCCACTGTGTTGTCCATTAATATCTAAAAACAAATTGATCTCTGCGTTGGATATACTCAGCAAGAGTAGATAGACAGGGGCTAATTAAGTAGAGTCAGCATGGTTTTGTACATGGGAGGTCATGTCTCAGTGAGTTTTTTGAGGAAGTAACTAAAAAAGCTGATGGGGGCAGAGTTATAGACATATACTGCATATAGACATTAGCAAGGCACTGTGCTTTCCTAGGCCTCCATCTTCTACCTCGGCGATTCCCACTCTGCTTCCTGACCTCCCAGTACTTCAAGTAACCCTTGCTTTCCCTCTCTCTCCATCACCTCCCCATCCCAGTCCTCTGACCATTTTATCTCTCTTTCCTTTGCTGTTACCTTCTCACAACTAACAATGGTCTTTTCTACATTTTCCTTGATCTCCATACCCGTTGTCCTGTTTTCGCACCTTACACTTCCTTATCTATGTGTCGCCCACTCTCCTGACATCAGTCTGAAGAAGGGTCTCGGTTCGAAACTTCACCCATTCCTTCTCTCCAGAGATGCTGCCTGTCCCGCTGAGTTGCTCCAGTATTTCGTGTCTATCAGGCATTTGATAAGGCTCTGCATGGTAGACTGCTCTTGAAGGTTAGATCGCATGGGATCCAAGGAGAGGTAGCTGTATGCACAGAAGATTGGTTCCATGGAAGGAAGCAGAGGGTGATGGTGGAAGGTTGCTTCTCGAACACGAGGCCTCTGACTAGTGGTGTGCCTCAGGGATCGGTGTTGGCCCTTTGCTGTTTGTGGTTTATCACAAACATGTTGATGAGAATGTGCATGGCAAGATTAGACGTGATTGCAGAAGACATGAAAGTGGCAAGCATCGTAGATAGTGAAGAGGTTATCAAAAATTGCAGCAGGATCTTAATCAGTTGAGCAGAGGGATGACTAATGGAGTTTGATCCAGGTAAGTGCACAGTGTTGTATTTTGGGAAGTCTAACCAGGGCCTGGACAATGCAGTGAATGGAGCGGCTCTGGGGAGAGTTGAAGAGCAGAGGGGTCATGGTGCCCAGGTACATCATTTCTTCAAACTGGTGCCGCAGGTAGATAGGGTAGTCAACAAGGTCTTCGGCACATTGGTCTTCATCAGTCAGAGTATTGAGTAGAGAGATTGGGAGGTCATGTTGTAGATGTCCAAGGCATTGGCGAGGCCACATTTAGAGCATTGTGTTCAGTTCTGGGCACCTTGTTGTAGGAAGGATGTTGTTAAGCTGGAAAGGTGCAGAGAAGATCAATGAGAATGTTGCTCGGATATTGGGCTTGAGCTATAGGGAGAGGATGTTAGGAGGTTTCAGGGGGACCTGGACAGGTTGAGTGAGTGGGCAGATGCGTGGCAGATGCAGTATATTATAGATAAATGTGAGGTTATCCACTTTGGCGGCAAAAACAGGGGGGCAGATTATTATCTCAATGAGGTTAGGTTAGGTAAGGGGGAGGTACCGCGAGACCTGGGTGTCCTTGTACACCGGTCACTGAAAGTTGGCGTGCAGGTACAGCAGGCAGTGAAGAAAGCTAATGGAATGTTGGCCTTCATAACAAGAGGATTTCAGTACAGGAGTAAAGAGGTTCTTCTGCAGTTGTATAAGGCTCTGGTGAGACCACATCTGGAGTATTGTGTACAGTTTTGGTCTCCTGATTTGAGGAAGGACATCCTTGTGATTGAGGCAGTGCAGCGTAGGTTCTCGAGATTAATCCCTGGGATGGTGGGATTGTCATATGAGGAAAGATTCAAAAGACTAGGCTTGTATTCACTAGAGTTTAGAAGGATGAGGGGTTCTTATAGAAACATATAAAATTATAAAAGGACTGGACAAGCTAGATGCAGGAAAAATGTTCCCAATGTTGGGTGAGTCCAGAACCAGGGGCCACAGTCTTAGAATAAAGGGGAGGTCATTTAAGACTGAGGTGAGAAAAAACTTTTTTACCCAGAGAGTTGTGAATTTATGGAATTCCCTGCCACGGAGGGCAGTGGAGGCCAAATCACTGGATGGATTTAAGAGAGAGTTGGATAGAGCTCTCGTGGCTAGTGGAGTCAAGAGATATGGGGAGAAGGCAGGCACGGGTTATTGATAATGGACAATCAGCCATGATCATATTGAATGGCGGTGCTGGCTCGAAGGGCCAAATGGCCTCCTCCTGCACCAATTTTCTATGTTTCTATGTTTCTATGAGAGTCTGAGCAGGCTGGAACTGTATTCCTTGGAGCGCAGGAGGATGAGGGGTGAGTGGGCATATGGAAGGAACTGCCAGAGGAGATAGTGGAGGCAGGGACTATCTGAATGCTTAAAAGACATTTGGACAGATACATGGATAGGACAGGTTTAGAGGGACACGTTGGTTGTCTGTTTTCATAGGCATTAAATTTCATTTGCCAATTATATCTCAGGTCTTGCAGGTTTGAAATTGTTATTAATTTACTGCAAACCTCCACAGCATTGGCCACTCCCTCTCCGTTAAGCCTCATCAGCAGGTTTAGAAACGGTTATTTGTTTCCAGAGTCTAAATCGCTTGAGTAAATTGTGAAGTGCAGCAATCTCAGCATTGATCCTTGTCAAGCAGCAGCTGCCATCTTTCACAGTGAATAGCTATCCTTTAATCCAGCTTTCTGCCTGCTCTCTTGAAGCCAGCTTGATATCCATTCTACTGGTTTCCTCTTGAATCTCATATGCTGAGAGAATGGAGCAGCTGGGCTTGTACACTCTGGAGTTTAGAAGGATGAGAGGGGATCTTCTTGAAACATATAAGATTGTTAAGGGTTTGGACACGCTAGAGGCAGGAAACATGTTCCCGATGTTGGGAGAGTCCAGAACCAGTTTAAGAATAAGGAGTAAGCCATTTAGAACGGAGACGAAGAAACACTTTTTCTCACAAAGAGTGGTGAGTGTGTGGAATTCTCTGCCTCAGAGGGCGGTGGAGGCAGGTTCTCTGGATCTTTCAAGAGAGAGTTAGATAGATAGGATATGGGGAGAAGGCAGGAACGGGGTACCGATTGGGGATGATCAGCCATGATCACATTGAATGGCGGTGCTGGCTCGAAGGGCCGAATGGCCTACTCCTGCACCTATTGTCTATTATCTATTGAATCCACATTCTCTTAAGGGCCTGTTTCACTTGCCTATTTTCGGCGACTTCTGGCATCATTGACTGACGTATCAGGTCACCGAAAAGTTACGGCGTGACGTGGCCGTGACGCTGCGTGATGACCTATTGACGCGCGGTGTTTCCTCAAGTGTTCTCAATTTTGTCGCCGCTGGATTTTGAAATGTTCAGAAGCTTACGTCAGTCAATGACGCTGGCAGTCGCCGAAAAAATCGCCAAGTGGGACAGGCCCTTTATTTTGTTTAATAAAAAGGAACTGCAGATGCCAGTTTACACCAAAGACACACACAACAGATAGAAACGGTGTACTGTAACGCAGCGGGTCAGTCTGAAGAAAGGCCCCAACCCAAAAACGTCACCTATCCCTTTTCTGCAGAGATGGACACTAAAAGCTGGAGTAACTCAGCGGGTCAGGCAGCATCTCTGGAGAAAAGGAATAGGCGACGTTTGCCCTTGTACATGACCAAGCAGGGTCTACAAACACCAAGGAAGGCAAATAGTCATAGAGTCATATACTGATACAGCATTGAAACAGGCCCTTCGGCCCAACTTGCCCACACCGGCCAACATGTCCCGTCTACACGAGTCCCACCTGCCCGCATTTGGTATATATCTCTCCAAACCTGTCCTATCCATGTACCTGTCTAACTGTTTCTTAAATGTTGGGTTAGTTCCAGCCTCAACTACCTCCTCTGGCACTTTGTTCCATACACCCACCACCTTTTGTGTGAAAAAGTTACCCCTCTAATCCAATTTAAATAGTTTCCTCTTCACCTTAAATCTATGTCCTCTAGTCCTTGATTCCCCTACTCTGTGCGAGAAATTCTGTGCATACCTGATCTATTCCTCTCATGGTGTTATACACCTCTATAAGATCAACTTCATCTTCCTGCGCTCCAAGCGGCGGCACCATGGCACAGCGGTAGAGTGGTAGAGTTGCTGCCTTACTGAGCTTGCAGTGCCGGAGACACGCGTTCAACAAAATAGAGAGAGTACAGAGGAGATTTACTAGAATGTTGCCTGGGTTCCAGCAACTAAGTTACAGAGAAAGGTTGAACAAGTTAGGTCTTTATTCTTTGGAGCGCTAAGGGGGGACTTGATTGAGGTCTTTAAAATGATGAAAGGGATAGACAGAGTTGACGTGGATAAGCTTTTCCCATTGAGGGTAGGGAAGAGTCAAACAAGAGGGCATGACATGAGAATTAAGGGACAGAAGTTTAGGGGTAACATGAGGGGGAACTTCTTTACTCAGAGAGTGGTGGCTGTGTGGAATGATCTTCCAGCAGAAGTGGTGGAGGCAGGATTGATTTTAACATTTAAAAGTAAAGTGGATAGGTATATGGACGGGAAGGGAATGGAGGGGTATGGTCTGAGTGCAGGTAGATGGTACTAGGGGAAAATAAATGGTCGGCACGGACTGGAAGGGCCGTGAAGGCCTGTTTCCGTGCTGTAATTGTTATATGGTTATATGGGTTTGATCCCAATTAGACCTTATAACCTAATTCTGCACCAATCACTTATCACCCTATGACTTTATAAAATTCAATGAGATCTTATAGGATGGGCTGTGATGTTGAAGGTCCTGTGTGAGGATCCTAGAACTACGTGGATTAGGTGGGAAGTCATGTTCACCGTATCTGAGCAGGTATGTATGACTGTAATGAAGTCAATTCCTTTATCCCGGAGGACTCATGAATACTCATAGGTTCATAAATCCATAAGTTGTAGAAGCAGACTTTGGCCATTCGACCCATCAAGTCAACTTTAATCATGGCTGATCTATCTTTCCCTCTCAAACCCATTCTCATGCCTCCTCCCCATAACTCTTGATACCCGTACTGTCTAGAACAAGAAAGAAAAATAAACAAATGTTCACAAAACTACAGTATATCTGGTAGCTATGATAATGACTCCCTTCACTGTTCCATTGGGCCAGCACGGTGGTGCAATGCTTACAGCGTTTACAACGCCAGAGACCCGGGTTCGATCCCCACTACGGGTGCTGTCTGTACAGAATTTGTACCTTCTCCCCGTGACCGCATGGATGTACTCCGAGATCTTCAGATTCCTCCCACACTCCAAAGACGTACAGGTTTGTAGGCTGATTAGCTTGGTATAAATGTAAATTTTCCCTAGTGCTTGTAGGACAGTGTTAGTGTGCAGGGATCGCTGGTCGGTGCGGACTCGGTGGGCCGAAGGGCCTGTTTCCGCACTGTTTCCCTAAACTAAACTAAATTATAGAATGTTTATATCATTTCTTGCAAGAATTGTGATGATTTGATGCCCTCTGTATTTCTTTTTTTAATTGAGATAGTGGATCTTCAGATAAACTCTAATTCTCTTTTGAATTTTCAGAAAGCAGGAGTTTTGCATAAAGCGTTGTCTGTTCAGTTGCAACTTTGTTGATAGTCGTGGTTCAATGGCGTTTCATTGTCAGAGCGCAGAAGAGGAAGTGTGACTGATCGTGGATGATGCTGGTGATCTTGCCGAGGCAGCGTGAAGTGTAGATGGAATCTCAGTTGAGTTTAGTTTAATTTAGAGCCACCGCGCAGAAACAGGCCCTTCGGATCCATCGAGTCCGCACCCCATGCACCTGAACCATCCTACATCACTAGGGACAAATTATAATCTTTCCTGAAGTCAATTAGCCTACAAACCTGTATGTTCCCAATGTTGGGTGAGTCCAGAATCAGGGGCCACAGACTTAGAATAAAGGGGAGGTCATTTAAGACTGAGGTGAGAAAAAACTTTTTCACCCAGAGAGTTGTGAATTTGTGGAATTCCCTGCCACAGAGGGCAGTGGAGGCCAAGTCACTGGATGGATTTAAGAGAGAGTTAGATAGAGCTCTAGGGGGTAATGGAATCAAGGGATAGAAACATAGAAACATAGAAAATAGGTGCAGGAGTAGGCCATTCGGCCCTTCGAGCCTGCACCGCCATTCAATGTGATCATGGCTGATCATCCAACTCAGTATCCCGTACCTGCCTTCTCTCCATACCCCCTGATCCCTTTAGCCACAAGTGCCACATCTAACGCCCTCTTAAATATAGCCAATGAACTGGCCTCAACTACCTTTTGTGGCAGAGAATTCCAGAGACTCACGACTCTCTGTGTAAAGAATGTTTTCCTCATTTCGGTCCTAAAGGAATTCCCCCTTATCCTTAGACTGTGACCCCTTGTTCTGGGCTCCCCCAACATCGGGAACAATCTTCCAGCATCTAGCTTGTCCAACCCCTTAAGAATTTTGTAAGTTTCTATAAGATCCCCCCTCAGTCTTCTAAATTCCAGCGAGTACAAGCCGAGTCTATCCAATCTTTCCTCATATGAAAGTCCTGACATCCCAGGAATCAGTCTGGTGAATCTTCTCTGTACCCCCTCTATGGCAAGGATGTCTTTCCTCAGATTTGGAGACCAAAACTGTACGCAATACTCCAGGTGTGGCCTCACCAAAACCCTGTACAACTGCAGTAGAACCTCCCTGCTCCTATACTCAAATCCTTTCGCTATGAATGCTAACATACCATTTGCTTTCTTCACTGCCTGCTGCACCTGCATGCCTACTTTCAATGACTGGTGTACCATGACACCCAGGTCTCGTTGCATCTCCCCCTTTCCTAATCGGCCACCATTCAGATAATAGTCTACCCTCATGTTTTTGCCACCAAAGTGGATAACCTCACATTTATCCACATTATACTGCATCTGCCATGCATCTGCCCATTCACTCAGCCTATCCAAATCACCCTGCAGCCTCCAAGCATCCTCCTCACACCTAACTATACCCCACAAGGATAAGGGGAGAAGGCAGACACACGGATTATTGATTGGGGACGATCAGCCATGATCACAATGAATGACCAAATGGCCTCCTCCTGCACCTATTTTCTATGTTTCTATGTTTCTATGTCTTTGGAGTGTGGAAGGAACCCGGGCAAAACCCATGCAGGTCACAGAGAGAATATGCAGCCTCTGTACAGGCAGCACCCGTAGTCAGGATCGAACCTGTCTCTGGCGCTGTAAGGGAGTATATCTACGCGGTTTGCATGATGGCCTGGGCTATGTCAACTACTTACTTCAATTTTGTTTTACTTATTTCACAAACCGTTAGTTGGTTGCTTTTCACTTTGTCTTCTACACAAAACTAATTCAATCTTATGAGAGGAAACCAAAATTGTGGCACACGTGACATCCATCATTTTCACAGGAGGTTTCAAAGGGCTTTGCAATGAATGAATTGCTGTACTATTGAAGTATGGCCTCTCTTGCGATGTGCTTTAGTTAAACGCTTCAACAAATCTGTGCACTATGAAGCCAAGCAAATGGCTTTGTGTAAATGACCAATTCATGCCTGATTCACTGGTGGGGCTACTGTTGGATAAGCTCCACGATAGCTCAGTCAAATGCACGTCATTATCAATAATGGGCCGTTTATTTGTCCTTCCCTTGTTTGTTTGGTTCTGTCCTTCCTCCCCAAGTGCTGTGCAGGCGGAAAATAGTTTTTCAATTTGGTGTGGGTTAAAGATACAGCGTGGAAACAGACCCTTCAGCCCACCGAGTTCGCACTGACCAGCGAGCCCCACACACCAACACTCTCGTACACACACTGGGGACAATTTCCATTTATACCAAGCCAATTAACCTACAAACCTGTACGTCTTTGGAGTGTGGGAAGGAACCGAAGATCTCGGAGAAAACCCACGCAGGTCACGGGGAGAACGCATAAACTCCGTACAAAGACAACACCCGTAGTCAGGTCCGAACCCGGTTCTCTGGCGCTGTAAGGCAGCAACTCTACCGCTGCACCACCGTGCTGCCCCCTCTCCCAATAGAAATGGAAATGGAAGACCATGACCTGCTGGGAAGATTTGCGGCAGGGAAGAAATCTCCTGATATTCATTCGGAGAAGCAACCTGGTTTGGCGCTGAGAAACAAACTTCAGACTTGCCAAGGGAGAGAGTAGCCCAGAGGTGCAGCTGACAGAGCTGTTGCCTCACAGCGCCTGAGAGCTGTGTTCTAGCCTGACCACAGGCGCTGCCTGGGTGGAGTTTGCACCTTCTCCCTGTGACCATGTGGGTTTCCTCCGGGTGTTCCAGTTTCATCCCCACATCGCCAAAAACGTGCAAGTGTTTAGGTTAATTGGCCTACGCTAAATCGCCGACCCTGTGCAGGACGGCACGGTGACGCAGCGGTAGAGTTGCTGCCTTTCAGAGACCCAGGTTCGATCCTGACCTTGGATCTGTGTGGATTCTGGGGCAGCAACTCCACCACTGTGCGCTCTCCATTCCCTCCATATTCCTCCATTCCCTGCAAATCTATACACCTATCTTTTTTTTTTTTTTTAAATTTAGTTTTATTAGAAGCATACACATATCATAAACAAAACACAATTTGTTTATCAATTACATATTAACACAGCTTCTATTTATTTATTATATTAATATTTTTTTGAAAGATAGAGCTATAGAAACAAGGGAGGGAGGAGAATTTTTTTTTACCAATAACACAATTTTGGAGATAGGTCCGTAGATTATTTAAGTGTAATTATTCATCCAATCCTGGATTCAAGTTTCCGTCCAGCTTCCATGCTGGACCAATTTACCCTTTCGGAAAATCGATAAATGGAGACCATATTCTAGCAAACAATTCTGGTTTGTCAATTAAGTTTTCTAAGTGTAAGGTCTCAGACATCTCCATAATCCACATTTTAATTGTGGGGGTTGTTGGATTTTCCAAAATTGTAATATTAATTTTTTCCCAATTATTATATTATAATCAAGGAAATTTCTTTGGTTTGTTGTAAGCTCTAGGCTTTGTTCTGATATTCCTAATATTAGTTTTGGATCAGGATCCAATTGGATATTAACAACTTCAGAAATAATTTTAAAAATATCCGTCCAGAAATTTTTAATTTGTATACAGTTTACAAAAGTATGTGTTAAATTAGCTTCTAAATATTGACATTTGTCACAGATAGGAGAAATATTTGGAAAAATTCTATTTAATTTTGTTTTAGAATAGTGCAGTCTATGTAGTACTTTAAATTGTATTAAAGAGTGTCTGGCATTTAACGAACATTGATGTATATGTTGCAAACTTTCATCCCATATATCTTTCATTATAAGTTGAGCTTGGTCATTTTCCCATGCTCGTCTATATAGTTCAGTTGACGGGACCTCACTATCTAAAAGAATATTTATCTGTGTTAGGATGTTTATTCAAACATTCATCAAGGATCTGTGGCTCCCTAGTTCTATATTCTTGTGTATGTGTAAATTGTGTATATTCTTCTCTAAGTTGTAAATATCTAAAAAAAAAATTCTAAAATAATTAGTCCAAAATTTCTGTTGTAACTCCTGAAATGAAAGAAAAATACCTTTTCTGTAAAGGTGTCCCACCTTTTTAATTCCATAATTTTTCCATTGTACAAAACCTTTATCCAACACTGAAGGTTTAAATGAAGGATTATTTACAATGGGGAGAAGGAGTGATGAATTATCCAATTTTAATTGTTTCCAAGTTCATATACCACCATGTATTATCGGATGTTCACTATGTTTTGTTTATTCAGTTTTGTGGGAGCTAACAAAATCGAGCCAATTTCAAAAGGTAAACAATCTTCCTTTCCCATCTTTAACCAATCTTGATCCATATCTTCCAACCAGATGTTCATATATTTAATATTAACTGCCCAAAACTAAAATTAAAAATTTGGTAAAACATCCTCCATTCATCGTTTTTTACTTATTCTATGGTTCTTATAATCCCAAATCGATGCCTATCTAAAAGCCTCGTGCGCATGACTATCGTATCCGCCATCATCGCAACCCCTGGCACTGAGTTCCAGGCATCCACCACCCTCTTTTACAAAGTGAAGTAAAACGTACCACCCCTGTCAGCATGTTCCAGGTGCCCACAACTCTTTTTTTAAAAAATGTTTTCAAATATCTCCTTTAAACTTTATCTTGCTCACCTTAGCGTGTTTGACCTCCAGTAGTTGACATATCCATCCTGGGAGAAAGGTTCTTACTATCAAATTTATCTACTCCTCTCATAATTCCATACACTGCTATCAGGTCTCCCATCAACCGCCATAGAGCAGAGAAGTATCAATTAGTTTAATTTGGAGATACAGCACGGAAACAGGCCCTTTGGTCTGCCGAGTCCACGTTGACCTGCGATCCCCGCACATTAAAGGAACAGCCGGCATCTTATCAGTGTCGCCAAAAGATTTTGAACATTTCAAAATCCAGCAGTGACAAAAAAAATGTTACAACACTTCAAAAAACACCGCGTCATGATGTCATATGTCATCACGACGCATCACGGCAAATCGCGCTTCAAATTTGATACGTCGGTCAATGATGCCGTCAGTCGACGAAAAAATCGGCAAGCGGGACAGGCCCTTAACGCTAGGGACAATTTACAATGATACCAAGCCAATTAGCCTACAAACCGGGGGTTACACAAAAAGCTGGAGAAACTCAGCGGGTGCAGCAGCATCTAAGGAGCGAAGGAGATAGGCGACGTTTCGGGTCGAGACCCTTCTTCAGACTGGTCAGGGATCAGGGAAACGAGAGATATAAACAGTGATGTGGAGAGATAAGGAACAATGAGTGAGGTATGTCTTTGTGGGGCAGGAGGAAAACTGAGATCTCGGAGAAAACCCATGCAGGTCACGGGGAGAACATACAAAGTCCGTACAGACAGCACCCGTTGACAGGATTAAACCTGGGTCTCTGGTGCTATGAAGCAACGACTCTATCTCTGCGCCACCGTGCTGCCTGTTTCCATCAGGTCTTCGTTCAACCTCTGCAGACTGGGAGTAACCATATAACCATATAACAATTACAGCACAGAAACAGGCCCTCTCGGCCCTTCCAGTCCGTGCCGACCATTTATTTTCCTCTAGTCCCATCTACCTGCACTCAGACCACACCCCTCCATTCCCTTCCCGTCCATATACCTATCCACTTTACTTTTAAATGTTAAAATCGATCCTGCCTCCACCACTTCTGCTGGAAGATCATTCCACACAGCCACCACTCTCTGAGTAAAGAAGTTCCCCCTCATGTTACCCCTAAACTTCTGTCCCTTAATTCTCATGTCATGCCCTCGTGTTTGAATCTTCCCTACCCTCAATGGGAAAAGCTTATCCACGTCAACTCTGTCTATCCCTTTCATCATTTTAAAGACCTCAATCAAGTCCCCCCTTAACCTTCTGCGCTCCAAAGAATAAAGACCTAACTTGTTCAACCTAGCAGACACAAACTGCAGGCGTAACTCCGCCGGGACCGGCAGCATCTCTGGAGAGAAGGGGTGGGTGACGTTTCGGGACGAGACCCTTCTTCGGACACTCGGTAGACCGGAGTCCTATCAAACCCGTCCTTCAGGGCACCGAATGACTGAGCCTCAAAAACACTCTGTGGGAGAGAGCTGCAAAGATTTCCAATCCGTCATGAAAAGATGGGTCTCTTCGTCTGTGACTTAAATGGATAATCCCTCATGGCGGACATTTCCTCTTGCTTCAGGATTATCGGGCTTTACAAAACTAACTCCGTCAATCCCTTTTGGAGCTTTGTTTGCGGTTTCAATGGACTGCGGCTCATGTTTAAGACCGAGATTTTTGCCTTTTGACTGCTGGTGACTATTTACCCGGATAGGGTAACAGAGGGAGTAGGCCATTCGGCCCTTCGAGCCAGCACCGCCATTCACTGTAATCCTAGCTGATCATAGAAACATAGAAACATAGAAATTAGGTGCAGGAGTAGGCCATTCGGCCCTTCCAGCCTGCACCGCCATTCAATATGATCATGGCTGATCATCCAACTCAGTATCCCGTACCTGCCTTCTCTCCAAACCCTCTGATCCCCTTAGCCACAAGGGCCACATCTAACTCCCTCTTAAATATATCCAATGAACTGGCCTCAACTACCCTCTGTGGCAGAGAATTCCAGAGACCCACCACTCTCTGTGTGAAAAAAGTCCTTCTCATCTCGGTCCTAAAGGATTTCCCCCTTATCCTTAAGCTGTGACCCCTTGTCCTGGACGTCCCCAACATCGGGAACAATCTTCCTGCATCTAGCCTGTCCAACCCCTTAAGAATCTTGTAAGTTTCTATAAGATCCCCTCTCAATCTCCTAAATTCTAGAGAGTATAAACCGAGTCTATGCAGTCTTTGTTCATAAGACAGTCTGACATCCCAGGAATCAGTCTGGTGAACCTTCGCTGCACTCCCTCTATGGCAATAATGTCCTTCCTCAGATTTGGAGACCAGATCATCCACAATCATTACCCCGATCCTGCTTTCTCCCCTTATCCCTTGATTCCGTTAGCCTGAAGAGCTCCATCTAACTCTCTTTTTGAATGCATCCAGTGAGTCGGCCTTCTGAGGCAGAAAGTTCCACAAGTTCACAACTCTCTGGGTGAAAACGTTTTTTCCTCATCTCGGTTCTAAATGGGTCAGTAACTCAACGGGTCAAGCAGCAACCGTGGAGGGAATGGACAGGCGGTGTTTTGGGCCAGGACTCTTCTTCAGTTGGAGAGAGAGAACAAACTACAAAAGAGGTGGAGGTAGGACAAAATCTGGCAATTAATAGGTGCTTTCAGGTCATATAGTCATAGAGCCATAGTCCTTAGAAAGTTGTGGAAGTCAAGTTAATGGATATTTTTTAAGGCATTGATTAATAAATTCTTAATTAGTGAGGCTGTCCGGGATTACGAGGAGAAGGCAGGAGAATGGGGTTGAGAGGGAAAGATAGATCAGCCATGATTGAATGTCGAGTACAGCTGATGGGCTGAATGGCCTAATTCTGCGTATGGAGCTTATGAACTTACAGCATGCAAACAGGCTCCTTTGGCCCAACTTGCCTACAATGACCAACATGCCCCATCTACACCAGTCCAACTCGCCTGCGTTTGGCCCATAGTTCTCCAAACCCGCCCTATCCATGTACCAATGAGGGGGTTGGATTGGCAGATGGGTGGAGTAAGTGACAAAGACTGGAGATGAAAGGAGACAAGCAGGATCTTGATCAGTTGGGCAAATGGGCTGAAGAATACTTCATGGAGTTCAATGTAGATAAGTGCAAGGTGTTGCAATTTGGCAAGTCAAACCAGGGCAGGACATTCACAGTCCTTGCACTCCAAGGAATAGTCCCAACCTACTCAACCTCTCTGGATAGCTCACACCCTCTAGTCCTGGCAACATGCTCGTGAATCCTCTCTGTACCCTTTCCAGCCTGACAACATCTTTGCTATAACATGGTGCCCAGAACTGAACACAATACTCTAGATGCGGCCTCACCAATGTCTTAGACTACTGCAACATGACCTCCAAACTTCAATGCTCAATACTCTGACTGATGAAGGCCAATATGCCAAAAACGCTTTTGATCACCCTATCTACCTGCGACCCCACCTTCAAGGAACCATGCACCTGCACTCCTAGATCCCTCTGCTCTACAACATTCCCCAGAGCCCGACCCTTCACCATGTAAGTCCATGTCAGACATCCCAAAATGCAACACCTCACATTTTTCTGTTACATTTCTGATTTACTCCAGCTTTTTTTGTGTCTATCTAGGGCGTTAACCAACATTTGCATTCCCGTCTTATACATTTGAAGCATTGCATTCAATTTTGGTCACTCTGCTATAGGAAAGACATTGTTAAACTGGAAAGAGTACAAAAATTGACAAGGCTGTTGCCAGGGCTTGAGAGGGCTGAGCTACAGGGAGAGGTTGGGTAGGCTTGGACTTTTTCTTGGAGCGCAGGAAGATGTGAGGTGATCTTATAGTCTATAAGATCATGAGAAGAAAATGCACAGTCTTTTACTAATAGAAGGGGAATCGACAACCTGAAGGCATAAGTTTAAGTAAGAAGGGAAAGATTTAATAGGAACCAGAAAGGCAAATTTTCACACAGTCATAGAGTGATACGGTGTGGAAACAGGCCCTTCGGCCCAACTCCGGCCAACAATGTCCCAGCTACACTAGTCCCACTTGCCTGCGCTTGGTCAATAACCCTCCAAACCTGTCCTATCCATGTATTTGTCCAACTGTTTCTTAAACGATGGGATAGTCCCAGCCTCAACTACCTCCTCTGGCAGCTTGTTCCACACACCCACCACCCTGTGAAAAAATTACCCCTCGGATTTCTGTTAAATCTTTTCCCTTTCACCTTGAACCAATGTCCTCTGATCCTTGATTCCACTATTCTGGGTAAACGACTCTGTGCATCGACCCGATCTATTCCTCTCATGATTTTATACACCTCTATAAGATCTCCCCTCATCCTCCTACGCTCCATGGAACAGAGACCCAGCCTACTCATCCTCTCCCTATAGCTCACACCCTGTAGCCCTGGCAACATCCTCGTAAATCTTTGCTGAACCAGAGGGTGGTGGGTATATGGCACGAGAAGCTGGAGGAGTAGTATAATAATAAGATTTAAAATACATGGATACATGGATAGGAAAGGTTTAGAGAGATATGGGCCAAAGATGGGCATGCGGGACTAGTGTAGATGAGGCATCTTGGGTAGCATGAGCAAGATGCCTCATTTGTTTTCCTGATGTATTTTTCTAAGCCTTCCTCCACATGTTCATAAGTGATAGGAGCTGAATTAGGCCATTTGGCCATTTGGTCCATCAAATCTACTCCGCCATTCAATCATGGCTGACCTATCTCTCTCTCCTAACCCCATTCTCCTGCCTTCTCCCCACAACCCCTGACACCCGTACTAATCAAGAATTAGTCAATCTCTACCTTAAAATGTTCCACAGCCTTCTGTGGCAATGAATTCACCACCCTCTGTCTAAAGAAATTCCTCCACATCTCCTTCCGGTTCTTTGTCCTTTCATTCTGAGGCTGTGACCTCTGGTCCTAGACGCTCCCACTTGTGGAAACATCCTCTCCACATCCAGTCTATCTAGGCCTTTCACTATTCGGTCAGTTTCCTCTCCTTCACTCTCATCCGACGCAGCAATCTGCACAAGTGCATGTCCTTGTCAGCAAACAACTCACATCCAGGTACTTGGGAATCAATGCCTTGTCAGTCTCAATATTTTCCCTGTCGGCTTTTTCAACTCCAGCTAATCAATGCAGAGTTGCTGATGTGCTTAGTGCTGAGGTTTCTTTCTCATCCAATTTGTTATCATTGATTACCACTGGATAATCTTCGCAGTGATCTGGATCACAGTGTTGGTGAGGCCACATCAAGAGCACCAGGCACAACGGACTGTGGAAACAGCTGTATGCATTCGCCATAGAGGGAGTGCGACGTAGGTTCACCAGGTTAATTCCCGGAATGGCGGGACTGACATGTGATGAAAGGATGGATCGACTCGGCTTGTATTCACTGGAATTTTGAAGAATGAGAGGGGATCTTATAGAAACATCTAAAGTTCTTAATGGATTGGACAGGCTAGATGCAGGAAACATGTTCCCGATATTGGGGGAGTCCAGAACCAGGGGCCACAGTTTAAGAATAAAGGGTAGGCCATTTAGGGCTGAGATGAGGAAAAACGTTTTCACCCAGAGAGTTGTGAATCTGTGGAATTCTCTGCCACAGAAGGCAGTGGAGGCCAATTCACTGGATGTTTTCAAGTGTGTGTTAGATTTAGCTCTTAGGGTTAATGGAATAAAGAGATATGGGGAGAAAAGCAGGAACGGTATGCTAGCCTTTAGATGATCATTTTGAATGGTGGTGCTGGCTCGAAGGGCCAAATGCGCCATACATGTTTTTATGTATGACAAAGATTAAGGTAGTAGTACAGCACAAGGACCTTTGGACATTCCTTGACACACACCTCAAGGTTTTCCATAGGCATCCCTTGACATACAAAACAAGATCTCTTGATGTATAACCCGGGTCTCCGGCAATGCAAGGTTGCGGTAAGTGACAAAAAAAGGTTTCACCCGATCCCCCCCACCCACCCCCCACATAAAACATACCAAGAGACATTAAAACACCCCTCACCTTTAACCTATGTTCTCTGATCCTCACTTCCCCTACACTGGGCAAGAGATCTGTGCATCCACCTGATCTATTCCTCTCATGATTTTATACACCTCTACAAGATCACCCCTCATTCTCTTGTGCTCCAAGGACAACCGCTGACACCCGTACTAATCAAGAATCTATCTATCTCTGCCTTAAAAATATCCATTGACTTGGCCTCCACATCCTTCTGTGGTAAAGAATTCCACAGATTTGCCAATCTCTAACCAAAGTGATTCCTCCTCATAGAAACATAGAAACATAGAAATTAGGTGCAGGAGTAGGCCATTTGGCCCTTCGAGCCTCCACCGCCATTCAATATGATCATGGCTGATCATCCAACTCAGTATCCCGTACCTGCCTTCTCTCCATACCCTCTGGTCCCCTTAGCCACAAGGGCCACATCTAACTCCCTCCCATATAGCCAATGAACTGGCTTCAACTACCCTCTGTGGCAGAGAGTTCCAGAGACCCACCACTCTCTGTGTGAAAAAAGTCCTTCTCATCTCGGTCCTAAAGGATTTCCCCCTTATGCTTAAGCTGTGACCCCCTTGTTCTGGACCTCCCCAACATCGGGAACAATCTTTCTGCATCGAGCCTGTCCAACCCCTTAAGAATTTTGTACGTTTCTATAAGATCCCCTCTCAATCTCCTAAATTCTAGAGAGTATAAACCGAGTCTATGCAGTCTTTCTTCATAAGACAGTCATCTCCTTCCTAAAGGAACATCCTTTAATTCTGAGCCTATGACCTCTGGTCCTAGACTCTCCCACATGTGGAAACATCCTCTCCACATCCAGTCTCTCCAGGTTGACGTTAGGACAGCAATATCTGTGCTGGAAATCAGGGGAATTTAAATGGAAGCTCAAATCACAATTTGAGTTAATTAAAGAGATACTCAACACAGATAAGTGCGAGGCAAATATTGTTTGACTAATTAGTGTTCACTTTTGATGAGGGTACCATAAAGGATGATTAAAGGATGCAATTTGGAGATGGATATGTAGGTTAGAATTTCAAATTATTCAGATGTCACGAAATGTGGACATCAGTCAGAAGAAGAATAACATTTTGTAAAGGAGAAAATTGGGTTGATAAATAACAGATGAAATTTAATGGATTAGAGTGTAAGAAGATAAAATATGGCAGAAAGGATGAAGAGACACAAAAGATTCTAAATAGCACAGTTCAAAAGTATGCAGGAAAGGAGTAACAATATGATAGGTTGTTATAAAAATATAACATTCTGAAGAAGGGTCTCGACCTGAAATGTCACACATTCCTTCACTCCAGTGATGCAGCCCGTCCCGCTGAGTTACCCCAGCTTTTTGTGTCCATCTTAATTTACAACCAGCATCTGCAGTTCCTTCCTACCCAATATAATAGTTTAGTTTAGTTTGGGGAAACAGGCCCGTCGAGTCCGTGCCAACCAGTTATCACCCAGTACACTAACACCGTTCTACACACGAGGCATAATTTACAATATTTACTGAAGTCAATTAACGTACAAACCTGTGCGTCCTTGGAGTGTGCGAGGAAACCAGAGCACCTGCAGAAAACCCACGCGGTTATGGGGAGAACGTACAAACTCCGTAACTTTTTCACACAGAGGGTGGTGGGTATATGGAACAAGGTGCCAGAGGAGGTAGTTGAGGCTGGTACTATCCCAACGTTTAAGAAACAGCTCGACAGGTACATGGATAGGACAGGTTTGGAGGGATATGGACCAAGCACAGGCGGGTGGAACTAGTGTACGTGGAACTAGTGTACATGGGACATGTTGGCCGGTGTGGGCAAATGTGCCGAAGGGCCTAGTCACTTTATGACTCTACGACTCTATTTCTTCTATATATCTCTCGAAACCACCATCTATATCTCTCATTTCCCTTAACCCCAGTCTCTCAGTCAAAAGGTAATCAAATTTGAGATTATTTGAAAAAATATACACAAGAATATCAAAATTTGTCTCCAGACTTGTTAGATGAAGCAATAAATATAAAGGCGGATTCAACTAATTTAATATTATAGTTGTATAATATTATCCTAAATATAAAAATACCATCATCTGATAGAATTAGAAGAGATTGGGAACAAGAACTAGCTATAAAAATCTCGAAAGAGAGTTGGGATAAACACTTGCTATATGTGCACAAATGCTCGATCAATGTAAGACATATTTTAATCCAATTTAAAACCTTACAGACTATATTATTCAAAAACTAAAATAAGTAATTTTTTTCCAAATGTCTCCCCAATTTGTGATAAATGCCTAACCCAAAAAGCAATCATAGCACATTCCTTTGTTTTTTTGCATAAAAATCCCAAAATTCTGGAATTAAGTCTTTGAAATGTTTACCAAATTATTCAAAATAAAACTGAAACCGAATGCAGAATTGATTATTTTTGGAACAATGGAAGCCAGGTTTGAGCTGACTTTGTTCCAGAAGAGCTTTCTTAATTATGGCTTAATAACGGCAAAAAAACTTAAATTCTGGAAAAAACGCACCCACACCAACGATAAAAATGTAGATCTCAAATATGTCCGAAATGTTACACCTCGAAGACATGAGATTCCTCCTAGCAGGCAAATCAAACCAATTCCAAAAGATTTGGTCTACATTTATCGACTTATTACAAGCATAGGGTCCAACACAACTTTGAAATAAACTGTTTCAGGACCTGGTGAGGGGTGTGTAGGTACATCCCTTTTATCTTATATTTTCTGCCTTCTTTCTTTTATTTTCTGACTTCTATTTTTTTTTTTTTTCGTTTCCTTTGGTTTTCTTTTTTTTTTGTGTGTGTGTTTTACGCTTCTACGGGTTCTTCTTGACCACTGGCTCAAGCACTTGCTATCTTATCTAACATTCTCTACTATTCTTCTTATTAAAGTTTAAAATAAGAAGTGGTACAGGAAATGTATTATGTTATTTTGGGCTTATATCATTGTAATGTACATTACTTCTAATGAATAAAATTATAAAATTAAAAAAATTAAAAACAAAAGGTCACCTACTCCTTTTCTCCAGAGATGATGACTGTCCTGTTGAGTTGCTCTAGCATTTTTTGTCTGTCTTCGCATGCAACAAAATAACTTTTCACTTTGGTGACATGTGACAATAAATTACTATGACTATGACTGCTAGAAATGCAGTTATTATAAACAATAGGTGCAGGAGTAGGCCATTTGGCCCTTCGAGCCAGCACCGCCATTCAATGTGATCATGGCTGATCATCCACAATCAGTAGCCCTGTTCCTGCCTTCTCCCCATATCCCCTGACTCTTCCATCTTTAAGAGCCCTATCTAGCTCTCTCGTGAAAGCATCCAGAGAACCTGCCTCCACCGCCCTCTGAGGCAGAGAATTCCATAGACTCACCTCTCCCTGTGAGAAAAAGTGTTTCCTCGTCTCCGTTCTAAATGGCTTATTCCTTATTCTTAAACTGTGGCCCCTGGTTCTGGACTGCCCCAACATCAGGAACATGTTTCCTGCCTCTAGCGTGCCCAAGCCCTTAACAATCTTATATGTTTCAATGAGATCGTTAATTTATTGAATTTATTGAATTAAAAAATATATATTATTTGTTATCTGTGTGCATTGCGTTTTTGGGCCTGCAAGAAAGAATTTCATGGTTATAATGAAAGACTCTTCACTCTTAAATAAGCACCAGGGGTCCCTTGGATCGATGCACTACAGTTAAATATCCTGACAAATGGTGGGCAGGTATCCACACACTGCAGCACTTAAGTACAATGGTTGCTGGAGCCGACTGCCAGCTCAAATTGCGGAAAGCTTTTAAGGCCCACATGCCAGTTATTCCCCCTCATTCTTGGTTTGTTTTGGCTGTGGATAGAGATTGTTCTGCAAAGCTGCTTCTGTGAATTCCAACTGAGCTTTGCACTAGCAATGACATCTTCCACACTGCATGCACAATAGGGGTGCGAATTGCAATATATATTTTCAGGGTCATGGTTATTATGAATATTATTAATAACGCCAGATTCATAAAGCAGAAAAATAATTTTGATTTTATTGACGAAAATTGGTATTTTGATGGAATGTGAATTAAGGCCCATTTGGAATAAATCAGATCCCAGATATACAGTCATCCAGTGAGTTAAAAGGCCCTTTGGCCTCACTTGCCCGTGTAGACTAACAAGCTAAGTTTAGTGGGTTACACAAAAAGCTGGAGAAACTCAGCGGGTGCAGCAGCATCTAAGGAGCGAAGGAGATAGGCGACGTTTCGGGTCGAGACCCTTCTTCAGACTGGTCAGGGATTAGGGAAACGAGAGATATAAACAGTGATGTGGAGAGATAAGGAACAATGAGTGAAAGATATGCAAAAAATTCAATGTTTACGCCCAGAGGATGCAGACTCCCCAAGCGGAATATGAGGTGCTGTTCCTCCAACTTGCGGTGTTGATCACTCTGGCCGTGGAGGAGGCCCAGGACCGAGAGGTCGGATACGGAGTGGGAGGGGGAGTTAAAGTGCTGAGCCACCGGGAGGTCGGGTTGGTTATTGCGGACCGAGCGGAGGTGTTCGGCGAAACGATCGCCCAGCCTCCGCTTGGTCTCACCGATGTAGATCAGCTGGCATCTGGAGCAACGGATGCAGTAGATGAGGTTGGAGGAGGTGCAGGTGAACCTCTGTCGGACTTGGAATGACTGCTTGGGTCCCTGAAAGGAGTGGATGGGGGAGGTGAAGGGACAAGTGTAGCATCTCTTGCGGTTGCAAGGGAAAGTGCCCGGGGAAGGAGTGGAGCGGGAGGGAAGGGAAGAATTGACGAGGGAGTTGCGGAGGGAGCGGTCTTTGCGGAAGGCAGACGGGGGGGAGATGGGAAGATGTGGCGAGTGGAGGGGTCACGTTGGAGGTGACGAAACTGGCGGAGGACTATCTGTTGTATGCGCTGGCTGGTGGGGTGAAAGTTGAGGACCAGGGGGACTCGGCCCTTGTTGTGAGTGGGGGATATGCGCTGGCTGGTGGGGTGAAAGCTGAGGACCAGGGGGACTCTGCCCTTGTTGTGAGTGGGGGACGCGCTGGCTGGTGAGCTAAGTTTAGTTTAGTTTAGAGATACAGTGCGGGAACCGGTCCATCGGCCAATGAGTCCACGCCGACTAGCGATCCCCGCACACAAACACTATTTTACACACAGGGACAATTTACAATTTTACCAAAGACAATTAACCTACAAACCTGTACGTCTTTGGAGTGTGGGAGGAAAGCGGAGATCCCGGAGAAAGCCCAGGTCACGGGGAGACAGTACAAACTCCGTGCAGACAGCGCCCGTAGTTAGGATTGAACCCGGGTCTCTGGCGCTGTGAGGCAGAAACTCTACCGCTGTGCCACTGTGTCACCCATGTCGCATCGTAACTAATCCGACTTGCCAACTTTTGACTAATACCCCTCTAAATCTATCTGTCAAAATGTCTCTTGAACATTGCAATAATCCCTGCCTCAAATATCTCCTTCGTCAGCTAATTCCATACACCCACCACCCTCTGTGTAAAAATGTTACCCCTCAGGTTCCTAAGAAATATTTGAAATAATGTTTTTTTCGAGAAATGAGGTCTCGATGTGTAATGAACTGGATTTGATAAGGGAACTCAAGGTAAAGGAAACACTAGGAGGTAGCAACCACAATATGATAAGCTTTAACCTGCAATTTGAGAGCGAGAGGTGAAATCAGATGTGTCGGAATTGCAGCTGAGCAAAGGGGACGACGGAGGCATGAGTGAGGAGCTGGCCAAATTTGACTGGATATGGACCCCAACAGGGATGATGGTGAAATAGCAATGGCAGGAATTTCTGCGAATAATTTGGAAGATGCAGGGTCTTTTCATTCCAAAGAGGAAGGAAGATTCCAGGGGGAGAAAGGGGTGACCGTAGCTGACAAGAAAAGTCAAGGATAGTGTAAAACTAAAAGAGAAGACATATAACATTGTACAGATTAGTGGGAAGCCAGAGGATTGGGAAGCTTTTAAAGAACAACAGACGGTATCTAATAAGGCAATATGGAGAGAAAAGATGAAATACGAAGGCAAGCTAGCCAATAATATAAAAGAGGATAGCAAGAGTTTGTTCAGTTATATAAAGAGTAAAAGAGGTAAGAGTTGAAGTTGGGCTGCTGGAGAATCATGCAGGAGAAGTGATAATGGGGAATTAAAAAATAGCAAAGGACTTAAATAATTTTGCAACCAGCAACGTGCCTGAAATTCTGTGAGAAAGATGCTAGGAGGCTGCAGGGTGACTTGGATAGGTTGGGTGAGTGGGCAGATGCATGGCAGATGCAATATGTGAGGTTATTCATTTTGGTGGCAAAAACAGGAAGGCATATTATTATCTGGATTGGGTCAGATTAGGAAAAGAGGAGCTGCAACGAGACCTGGGTGCCTTGCACATCAGTCACTGAAAGTAAGCATGCAAGTACAGCAGGCAGTGAAGAATGACGTTCATAGTGAGAGGATTTGAGTATAGGAGCAAGGAGGTCCTACTGCAGTTGTACAGGGCCCTGGTGGGACCATACCTGGAGTATTGTGTGCAGTTTTGGTCTCCTAATTTGAGGATGGACATTCTTGCTATTGAGAGAGTGCAGCGTAGGTTCATCAGGTTAATTCCTGGGATGGCGGACATATGATAGACAATAGACAATAGGTGCAGGAGTAGGCCATTCAGCCCTTCAAGCCAGCACCACCATTCACTGTAATCATGGCTGATCATCCTTAATCAGTACCCCGTTCTTGCCTTCTCCCCATATCCCGTGACTCCACTATCTTTAAGAGTTCTGCTTCTTCTTCTTCTTGCATATACTATGCACATCCTAAAGTTGTAGGACAACTTGATCTTTTTGATCTTATTTGATTGTGCACACCAGGTTGATTGCATTCAACTCTCTCTTGAAAGCATCCAGAGAATCGGCCTCCACTGCCATTTGAGGCCGAGAATTCCACAGATTCACAACTCTCTGTGTGAAAAAGTTTTTCCTCGTCTCCGTTCTAAATGGCTTACCCCTTATTCTTAAACTATGGCCCCTGGTCCTGGACACCCCCAACATCGGGAACATGTCTCCTGCCTCTAACGTGTCCATTCCCTTAATAATCTTATATGTTTCAATAAGATCCCTTCTCGCCCTTCTAAATTCCAGTATATACAAGCCCCATCGCTCCATTCTTCCAACATAAGACAGTTCAGCCATCCCGGGAATAAATTTTGTGAACCTATGCTGCACTCCCTCAATAGCAAGAATGTCCTCCCTCAAATTTGGAGATCAAACCTGCATGCAATACTCCAGGTGTGGTCTCACTAGGGCCCTGTACAACTGCAGAAGGACCTATACTCAACACCTCTTGTTATGAAGGCCAACAGGCCAAAATATGATGGAAGATTGGATCGAATGTACTTATATTCACTGGAACTTAGAAGGATTCGAGGGGATCTTATAGAAAGATATAAAATACGGAAGGGATTGGACGAGCAGGGGTCACAGTTTGAGAATAAGGGGTAGGTCATATCGGACTGAGATGAGGAAAAACTTCTTCACCC
The DNA here is from genome assembly GCA_963514005.1 of Raja brachyura. The sequence continues at coordinate 110,460,557 of OY740785.1, forward strand.
AGAGAGTTGTGAATCTGTGGAATTTTCTGCCACAGAAGGCAGTGGAGGCCAATTCACTGGATGTATTCAAGAAAGTGTTGGATATTACTCTTCGGGCTAATGGAATCAAGGGATATGGGGAGAAAGCAGGAACAGGGTGGTTGGTAAGATGTTCGAGTCGAATATAAGGAATGTTACGGAGTACTTAGATGTCCACGATAAAATAGGCAAAAGTCCACATGGCTTTGTGAAGGGGAGGTCTTGCCTGACAAATTTGCTGGAATTCTTTGAAGAAGTAAATAGCAGAACAGACATAGATAGACAGATACAAATACAGATAAATTTTATTTGTCACATGTGCCAATTGGCACAGTGAAATGAAGTCACCGGACAGCCAAAAATAAAGAACACAACACAGAGTGGATAGAAATTCAACATAAAACATCCCCTCACAGCAGGATCAAAATTTCCCACTGTGAGGGAAGGCACCAAAGTCAGTCCTCTTCCTCTAATGTTCCCCAATGTTCACCCGTGGTCGGGGCCTCCCCCAGCCCTCCGCAGTCACCGCTCAGGGCGGCCCGATGTTCAGGCCCGCTCGCCGGGGTGATGTAAGTCCGACGTCGGGGCTGGGGGACGTCCTCAGCGGCCTGGACCCCGAGTCGGCCCCCTCCTACCGGAATCTGCGGCTCCTAAAAGTCCGCAGGGCGCGCGGGGTGGAGACACAACGCTGGAGGCCCTCGGCAAAGGGCCCCAGGACTCCACAAGGTTGTTCAGCGCCGCCCGCGTTGGGAGCTCTCCCCAAACCAAAGCTCCACGATGTTGGAGCAGCGGCCCAATGCTCCGGAGCTCCAACGGCGACCCAGGTAGGCATCGCCCGCTCCGTGGTGACTCCAGCACCACCGCCGCTGTTGCAGCTCTGATCCGGTTCCCGGTCCCCGGCAGGAAAAGTCGCTCGGATTCAGGAGGTAGGCCGCGAGGTGGGGGGGCGAGGACGCGACTCGGAGAAATAGTCACATCCCCGCCAGGAAGCGACTGGGAAACAGTTTCCCCCTTACCCTGACCCCCTGCCCCACATAGAAAAGTCAAAGATTACCCAAAAAACAGACTTTAAACTGACTAAAAATAAAATAAAGAGGAAAATCAAACGGGCTGCAGGTAGAGGCTGCTCTCAGTGCAGCGCCCCTAGAGAACACACACGGTGTAGCTATGGGCACACGCATGGGCCCTAGCTACGCTCGCCTCTTTGTCGGGCACGTCGAACAATCTTTGTTCTCGGCGTACCAGGGCCCCACCCCCGACCTTTACCTCCGTTACATTGACGACTGCTTTGGTGTCACCTCCTGCACCCATGCACAACTGACTGACTTCATCCATTTCACCACCAACTTCCATCCGGCACTCAAATACACTTGGACCATTTCCGACATTTCCCTAACATTCCTTGATCTCACCATCTCTATTGCAGGTGATATACTCCTGACTGACATCCACTACAAACCAACTGACTCCCACAGCTACCTGGACTACTCTTCCTCCCACCCTGCTTCCTGTAAGGACTCCATCCCCTATTCCCAATTCCTCAGTCTACGCCGCATCTGCTCCCAGGATGAGGTGTTCCACACCAGGTCATCACAAATGTTCTCGTTCTTCAGAGAACGGGGTTTCCCCTCCCCCACTATAGATAAGGCTCGCACCAGGGTCTCCTCCATACCCCGCAACACTGCCCTCTCTCCCCATGCCCCCACTCACAACAAGGGCTGAGTCCCCCTGGTCCTCACCTTTCACCCCACCAGCCAGCGCATACAACAAATAGGCCAGTTTCGCCACCTCCAACGTGACCCCTCCACTCGCCACATCTTCCCATCTCCCCCCCTGTCTGCCTTCCGCAAAGACCGCTCCCTCCACAACTCCCTTGTCAATTCTTCCCTTCCCTCCCGCTCCACCCCTTCCCGGGCACTTTCCCTTGCAACCGCAAGAGATGCTACACTTGTCCCTTCATCTCCCCCATCCACTCCTTTCAGGGACCCAAGCAGTCATTCCAAGTCCGACAGAGGTTCACCTGCACCTCCTCCAACCTTATCTACTGCATCCGTTGCTCCAGATGCCAGCTGATCTATATCGGTGAGACCAAGCGGAGGCTGGGGGATCGTTTCGCCGAACACCTCCGCTCGGTCCGCAATAACCAACCCGACCTCCCGGTGGCTCTGCACTTCAACTCCCCCTCCCATTCCGTATCCGACCTCTCGGTCCTGGGCCTCCTCCACGGCCAGAGTGAGCAACACCGCAAGTTGGAGGAACAGCACCTCATGTTCCGCTTGGGGAGTCTGCATCCTCTGGGCTTAAACATTGAATTTTCTCAATTCTGTTAACCCAGACTGCCCCCTCCCCCTCCCCACCTCTCCCCCAGCCCTCGGGCCCTGACATTCCTTCTCCATCTCCCCCCCCCCCCCCCCCACCCAAGTCGCACTAGCTTCTCATTTTCACACTACAAACAGCTTACAATGGCCTGTTTCCTTTATCATCAAGGGTTACACAAAAAGCTGGAGAAACTCAGCGGGTGCAGCAGCATCTAAGGGGCGAAGGACATAGGCAACGTTTCGGGTCGAGACCCTTCTTCAGACTGGAGAATCCAGAAATCGGAGGTGCAAAGGGATTTGGGAGTGCTGGTGCAGGATTCCCATGAAGCTAATTTGCAAGTCTAATTTGCAAGTAAAGAAAGCAAACACAATGCCAGCATATATTTTGAGAGGGCTTGAAAACAAAAACAAGGATGTAATGCTGAGGCTCAATAAGGCGCTGGTCAGACCGCATTTGGACTATTGTGAGCAATTTTGGGCACCATATCTGAGGAAGGATATGCCGGCTCTGGAGAGGGTCCAGAGGAGGTTTACAAAGAATGATCCCAGGAATGAGTGGGTTAACATATAGATTAGTGTTTGATGGCACTGGGCCTGTACTCGCTGGAGATGAGAAGAATGTGGGAGGCCCTCACTGAAACAAGCAATATAGTGAAATGCTTGGATCGAGTGTTAGTGGAGAGGATGTTTCCGCGAGTGGGAGAGTCTGAGACCAGAGGTCACAGCCTCAGAATTAAAGGACATTCCTTCAGGAAGGAGATGAGGAGGAATTTCTTCAGCCAGAGGGTGGTGAATCTGTGGGATTCATTGCCACAGAAGGCTGTGGAGGCAAAGTCAGTGGATAAGGCGGAGATTGATAGATTGTTGATTAGTACGTGTGTTAGAGGTTATGGGGAGTAGGCAGGAGAATGGGGGTGAGCGGGAGAGATAGATCAGCCATGGTTGAATGGCGGAGTAGACTTGATGGGCCGAATGGCCTCATTCTGTTCCTACAACAATGGAAGGTGCAGAGACCTTAAAAAAACAGGTCCGGGTTTTTCTTTGTTGTTGCAGATTTTGAAGTAGTCTTTTGCATGCAATAGATGATGTGCCGTGCGTGGATATTTTGTGTGCAGTCCATCTGAAAGAATGATTAACTCCTGGAGCTGGAGAAAGGGATGGGAGGGGAAAATGCAATTTTGTTCTCAGTGGGCTACCAGGGTATTTTCAATAGGACCTAATTGAAGACACGCTCCATTTGTCTCAGCTGTGAAGAATCTTTCACAGTTTCCTAGTTACGACTATAAATGACCTTAAACGAAGAGACACACTTTGCATTATGTGGATTATAAGGAAAAGTCTCGAGGCGACATCGTGACGGTATTAGTCAAATGATTTATCTTTGCGGAGCGCTGACATGGAGATTCAAACTCTTTCATAATTTTCATGCAGGAATCTTCAAGTTCAATTTCAAGTTCAAGTTCGCATTTCTTGTCGCTTAACCAATTAAGGTACAGTGACATTTGAGTTACCATACAGCTGTACTGAGTGAAAAGAACACAATACACACATAAAATAAAATGTAACATAAACATTCACCACAGTGGAATCCACATTCTTCACTGTGATGGGAGGCAATAAGGTTCAATCATCTTCCTCCCTTGTTCGCCCATGGTCGGCCTTTGAACCGTCCGCAGGTCGCCGCTACAGATGGTCTGGTGTCCGAGGCCCTCCCGTCGGAATGATCGAAACTCCGACGTCGGGACGAATCGCGGCAACATCATCTCCACTCCGCTCCGCTCTGCGGCAAGGAGTTCCTAAGTCGGTCGCTGCTTCACGGTCAACAGGCACCGCGGTCAGAGCACTTCTTCTGGCGCTCCTCGGGAAAGGATCGCAGCTCCGCGATGTTAAAGTCCGTGCCGCACCTGTGGCTTGAAGCTCCAGGCAAGGTCTCCAGGAAAGGCCGCGCCTATCCAGTTGTTATACCGCGGGGTTGGGTGGGGTGGGGGGGCGGGGCGGAGATGAGACACTGAGAAAGTTGTATCTCTGTTGAGGTAAGTGACTGAAAAAGTTTCCCCCTATTCCCCCCCCCCCCCCCCACATAAACTAACCAATAAATATTGAAACACATATTTAAAACATACTTAAAATAATAAAAAAACAGAAATGGGACGTGACAGACTGCTGGCTAGGCGGCCATTACGCACATCACCCAGTGAATCTTGGCCCTAGTTGCAAATCCTCTCAGAAGAGACAATGTCGTACGGTTTTTGAAAGCACTATGAATGTTCGTACCAGGACCTTTGTTGACTTTTATGATACGATACGATTCAAGATAACTTTATTTATCTCACAAGGGAAATTGATCTTCCAACAGTCATAACAACACAAAATACATGAAACATCTGTACTATTACTAAAAGTCTCATCTTGACAACTTCCTGTCTATGATGTAAATACATTTTTGAAAAAACGCTACCCTATGTCGCTATGATTCTTTTGCCATCTTACTCACCATCCTCCTCTCCTCCAACCACCCAAGGTTTTTTCCGATTGGTGAAATATAAAAAATGTTATGAATGTTTAAAAAATCGTGAGATCAGCTGATTGGTGTTCTCGCCTGTCAGTCACCATGATGAAGGTAACTCACCTTCCGGGGGGCCAGGAGAATAAAGCCCCGGGGGTCAGACATGGGTCAGTCACCCCAGAACTCCATGATTGAGAGTTGAGTCCAGAACTGTGAATCTATGCCATGAGTGAACTGAACTGTGAGTCAGCACTCTACTTGAAATGAAATGAATTGTTAGCCTGCATTCGGCTTGAAATGAAATGAATTGTTGCCCTGCTCGGTGCTTGAAATGAAATGAATTGTTGGCGTGCACTGTGCTTGAAATGAAATGAATTGTTGGCCTGCAATGTGCATGGAATGAAATGAATTGTTGACCTGCACTGTGCTTGAAATGAAATGAATTGTTGGCCTGCACTGTGCTTGAAATGAACTGAATTGTTGGCCTGCACTGTGTTGGAAATGAACTGAATTATTGGCCTGCACTGTGCTTGAAATGAACTGAATTGTTGGCCTGCACTGTGCTTGAAATGAACTGAATTGTTGGTCTGCACTCTGCTTGAAATGAACTGAATTGTTGGCCTGCACTGTGCTTGAAATGAACTGAATTGTTGGTCTGCACTGTGTTTGAAATGAACTGAATTGTTGGCCAGTACTGTGCTTAGTCCAAAGTTCCCACTCATTCTGGAAGTCCCATTCACTCCGGATGTCCTGCTTAGTGGAGAGGTTATGCTCATTCCGGAAGTCCCACTCAGTGGAGAGGCCGTGCCCAGCCAAGTGAGTAGATTCAAGAAAGTTTTAGTCATATTTATATTGTGTGTGTGAGTGAGTATGTGTGAGTCAGTGTGTGAGTGTGTGTGTGTGTGTGTGAGATGGAGGGTTTTTGTGAGTGTGTGTGTGTGTGTGTGTGTGTGTGTGTGTGTGATAGAGGGTGTCTATGTGTGTGGCTGTGAGTGTGTGTGTGATGGATTGTGTGTGTGTGTGAGATGGAGGGTGTGTGTGTGTGAGTGTGTCTGTGATGGAGGGTGTGTGTGTGATGGAGCATGTGTGTTTGTGCCGGAGCCCACCAGCCGTGTCAACTGCCAGCCCATCAGCCAAGAGTCAACTGCTAGCCCACCAGCCATGAGTGAGTGAGTGTAGTGCCAGCCCACCAGCTGTGTCAACTGCCAGCCCACCAGCCGTGAATGAGTGATGAACCGCCAGCCCACCAGCCATGAGTGAGTCATCTGCCAGCCCACCTTTGGCCTACCTGAAACCAGTCATTTCGGCTCACAAGGTCCCTATTAGCCCATAAACCAGTCCCTTTTGCCCAAAATGCCCATATTAGCCCAGGAGGCACATTTCGGCCCAATAGGCCAGTGCCAGGCCAGGAAAGGTCCAGAAAAAGTGCCTTTCACTGAGATTTCACTCAGATTTTTTTTAAAGACTCCTTTCAGCCCATCAGGCTTGTACTAGCCCAGGTGGAGTCCCATCAGTAAGTATTCACCCTGTAAGCACTAAACCTCACCCCAGTATTGTTTTCCCTCCCTTCATTGGCTCCCTAAGAGATCCAGGCCAGGATAGACTTTCTCCTTCATTGCTGTGATGTAGAAAAAGATGAAAAATATCTAAAATTGATTCTCCACCCTTTCACCCTTATCTCTCACACTCTCACCTGTGCGTCAATGTCTGGCAGTTTCTGAGCTGCCAGCCCACCAGCCCTGAGTGACTGATCTGCCAGCCCATCCAGCCATAAGTGAGTCAACTGCCAGCCCACCAGCCGTGAGTCAACTGCCAGCAACCAGCCGTGAGTCAATTGCCAGTCACCAGCCGTGAGTCAATTGCCAGTCCACCAGCTGTGAATGAGTCAACTGCCAGCCCACCAGCCGTGAGTGAGTGAGTCAACTGCCAGCCCACCTTTGGCCTACATGAAACCATTCATTTCAGCCCACAGGGCACCTATTAGCCCAGAAACCAGTCCCTTTTGCTCAATTAGAATATACTCTTTGCCTTTAGGAGAGGATGTTTAAACTAGTGAGAGAGTCTAGGGCCAGAGGGCAAAGCCTGAAGGGCCTGTCCCACGGTACGAGGTAATTCAAGAGATTCCCCTGATTCGAACTCGGAGAATTACGGTAATAGCCGCTCATAGGTACTCGGGGCTCTCGTGGACATTTTTCAACATGTTGAAAAAACTTCACGAGCTTACCGCGTTTCCCCGAGTACCTGCCGTTAGCGTAACGAGCCGCTAAGAAACGTCCCAAGCCACGTTCATTCTACGTACTTACCACAAGTTTGATTTTTTTTTAAACTCGGGAGAGCTCTTGGGTAAACTCGTTATAGGAGCAACATCCATCCTGAGATATGGCACAAAAAATTACAGGATATTTGGGTAAACCCGTATAGTGGGACAGGACCTTCAGAATAAAATAACGTACCTTCAGAAAGGAGACGATTATGATATTATATTAGTTGAATCCACCTTTAAAAATTTTGTCCACATGTCTCTCCCATCTGTGATAAATGCTTATCTCAAGAGGCAACTATAGCACACTCCTTTGTCTTTTGCATAAAACTCCAAAAATTTTGAAATATTTTACAAAGTTATTTAAAATAAAACTGAAACCCAAAGCAGAACTGATTATCTTTGGATCAATGTAAGTCGGCTTTGATCTGACCGCGTTCCAAAAGAGTTTCCTTAACTATGGCTTAATAACGGCAAAAAAACTTATACTAAAATTCTGGAAAAACGCACCCGCACCAATTAGGTATGTTGCAAAACTTACCTTTAGCGGCGCTGCACTTCTGCCGCTCCCCGTGTGCGCGACTTTGGCGCCTTTCAGAGGGGGGCGGGCTTAAAGTGCCGTTTTTCGACAGACTGGGATAATCGATGAATGTCGAGCGATTTTGTTGCGGAAGAAAAATCGGTCCGACATTTCATCAATGAAGGTATTTTTAAATTACTCTAAATTATTTGTTAACTAGAGTAATTTAAAAATCACCTTCAAAAGCCGTGACCGCAGACAACCGGAAGGATTTTCCGTAGGGGAGAAAAAAAGGTAGTTTATTTTTATATTAAAAGTTGGTTTTTCGGGAGGCTTTAATAATATTTTTATGTTGCGAAATGGGGTCCCAAAAAATCTATGAACAAACAGTATTTTTCCCCCCGACTTCACCGCTAACCGCAGCGTTCTAATCCACCGCATTCCACTAGAACCCACTCGCTAGTTGATTTAAATGGCCATTAATTTACAGGCATAAAACACTAAATTCCTTCCATTTGGCCCAGAAATTCATGAAAATGAGATTTAAAAATTATGTTATATTGTGGATTATTGTGTGAATGTTATTTGGACACTTAGGCAATTTAAAAAAAGTTTATCTTTTCTTAAGAAATGGATAGATGTTTAGATCTACTCATTGAATTTTGTAATTAGCTACAATTAGATAACTAACTAATTATATGCTTTAATTTCAGGTCATCCAAGTAAGATTGTTTCATATTTGTTTCAGAATGCTTCAATCTATAATAACTGAAAATTTCATTGAGTTCTCTTAATTTTTAAGAAAGTTATGGGCTTTTAACTTTTCCAGATCACAGCTTTTGAGTTAAGTCAATTGAAAGGCAATGGGGAGCAAGATGCTAATTTCCGAGTGTGAAAATGGCCATAACTTTCTTAATACTGAAGATATGAAAGTGAATTAGGTGTCAAATTAAACTTCTTTTTATGCTTTATCTGATGGGATAAATTGCAGACTTGATTTTTTAAATCTCAAAATTTTGTAACATTGCTACACCAATGCTTAAAATGTGGATTTCAAATATGTCCGGAACGTTTCACCTCGAAGTCATGCGATTCGTCCTAGCAGGCAAATCTGACCAATTCTTAAAGATCTGGTCTCTCTTTATCGACTTATTACAAGCACGTGGTGCAACATATCTCTGGAAATAAACTGTTTCAGAACCGGGTGAGGAGTGTGTAAAGATATGAAGCAGGTATATCCCTTTAATTTTCCTTATATATTCATTTTTTCCTTTTTCTCTTTCTCGTGCTTTACATCTTTATGGGCTCTCTCTTTCTACGTTTTCACGAACTATCAATATCACTACTTTATCTAACTTTCTCTCTCTCTCTTTTTCTTGCTTCTGTTACGTTTCTATTATTAAATTTTAAAACAAGAATTTGTGCATGAAATGTATTATGTTATTCTTGGTTTATACTACTGTACATTACTTTTAATCAAAAATAAATATTTTTTAAATAAGAAATAAATAAAAAAAGAAAGGAGACGAGGAGGAATTTCTTTAGCAAGACTCGGGGTGAATCTGTGAGGCCAAGTCAATGGATATTTTTAAGGCGGAGATGGATAGATTCTTGATTAGTACGGGTGTCAGGGGTTATGGGGAGAAGGCAGGAGAGTGGGGCTGAGAAGAAACGGTAGATCTGATTGAATGACGGAGTAGCCCTGATGAGTCAAAATCGCCAACTTCTGCTCCTATAACTTACAAACTTATAAATTGAGTGACTGATCTAATTCCAGTCAGGGACGTCAAATGCAGAGTTTGCTGGAGATGATCACAGCGAAGTGTCCTGGTCTTAGAATCATAGAGTCATACAGCGTGGAAACAGGCCCTTCAGCCCAACCTGTCCACACTGACCAACATGTCCCATCTACGCTAGTCCCACCTGCCTGCTTTTGACCCATGTCCCACAAACTAAACTGAACTGAACAAAATAAATAATTCTACTGAATTCCATATTCATGAGAGTCCAAGGTTAGCTTTGGGAATGATGGGCCGGCAGAGGTGAAATAGGACATGGTGTAAGGTGAACACACAAGGTGACAGAAGCTGACAATATTATCAGATTGGTATGTATAATTCATAAGGTCATAAGTGATAGGAACAGAATTAGGCCACTCGGCCCATCAAGTCTACTCTGCCATGGGTGATCTATCTTTCTCTATTAACCGCGCTGAGTCCCGCCTGCTTTGTTCTCCGTGTGGCTCAAGCAATCCCGGTGGAACGATGGTGCAGCGGTAGAGATGCTGCCTTACAGCGCTAGAGACTTATCTTCGATTCTGACTACGGGCGCTGTCTGTATGGAGTTTGTACGCTCTTCCCGTGACCTGCATGGGCTTTCTCAGCGATCTCCAGTTTCCTCCCATACACCAAAGACATACAGGTTTGTAGGTTAATTGGCTTCGGTATGGTGTGTGTGTGGGATAGTGTTAGTGTGCGGTGATCGCTAGTCGGCATGGACTCGGTGGGCCAATGGGCCTGTTTCCGTGCTGCATCTCTAAATTAAACTACCCCGCAGAAATCTAAAGTGATAAGGATTGGCCGCGAATAAAGACGGACAAAAGTCATCAGGCATCAGGCATCATGCGCAGAAGAGGAACTGCAGATGCTGGTTTAAACCGAAGATAGATTCAAAAAGCTGGAGTACATCAGAGGGATAAGGCAGCATCTCTGGAGAGAAGGAAGAGGTGACGTTTTCTGATCCAAAATGGACCCAAAACATCAACTAATTGTTCGCTCCAGAGATGCTGCCTGACCCGCTGAGTTACTCCAGCTTTTTGTGTCCGTCATCAGTCATCATCCCAGAGCAATGAGCATCTCTCCAACAAAGGTCCGCATAGTTCCTGCTCTACACAAGGTGTCAGTCCAAGAATATATCTCCATATACTCCGGATGCAGCTCATCCAACTAGTGTATTTTACTAAATAAAAGAGATACCTCTGGTGACTGGTTTGCTCGTCCTTGGAGGATTATAGAGATAGGAAATGCATGCACAAACATGATCTTAATGCAACATGAAAAATAGTTGTTTCTCTGTACCAGCACTAACTGTCCCGTGTGTATTCCTTAACTATGCTCATCATCCATCACCATGATCTTCCCTTCAAGAGAGAATGCATTTAAATAGAGGCATACAATTTCACCAGAGGCGGGAGATGCAATTTGAATCTTTTACACCGTCTGACATAGCACAGACGGCCTTTTGTCGTAAACGCAATCGTTAGGAATCACGGGGTGATGAAATTGCGGAACTCATTGCCATAGTAAGCTATGGAGGCCAAGTCAATGGATATATTTTTAAGGCAGAGATAGATAGATTCTTGAATAGTATGGGTGTCAGGGCGTATGGGTAGAAGGTAGGAGAATGGGGTTAGGCAATAGAAAATAGACAATAGACAATAGGTGCAGGAGTAGGCCATTCGGCCCTTCGAGCCAGCACTGCCATTCAATGTGATCATGGCTGATCATCCCCAATCAGTACCCTGTTTCTGCCTTCTCGCCATATCCCCTGACTTCGCTATCTTTAAGAGCTCTACCTAACTCTCTCTTGAAAGCATCCAGAGAATTGGCCTCCACTGCCTTCTGAGGCAGAGAATTCACACCTTGTCAGATTCCTATATTAAAAATGTTCCATGTACCTGTCCAATTGTTTCTTAAACATCGAAACATAGAAAATAGGGTCAGGAGGAGGCCATTCAGCCCTTCGCGCCAGCACCGCCATTCATGGCTGATCGGCCCCAATCAATAACCCGTGCCTGCCTTCTCCCCATATCCCTTGATTCCACTAGCCCATGGAGCTCTATCTAACTCTCTCTTAAATCCATCCAGTGATTTGGCCTCCACTGCCCTCTGTGGCAGGGAATTCCACAAATTCACAACTCTCTGGGTGAAAATATTTTTTTTCACCTCAGTCTTAAATGACCTCCCCTTTATTCTAAGACTGTGACCCCTGGTTCTGGACTCACCCAACATTGGTAACATTTTTCCTGCATCTAGCTTGTCCAGTCCTTTTATAATTTTATATGTTTCTATAAGATCCCCCCTCATCCTTCTAAACTCCAGCGAATACAAGCCTAGTCTTTTCAATCTTTCCTCATATGACAGTCCCGCCATCCCAGGGATCCATCTCGTGAACCTACGATGCACTGCCTCAATCACAAGGATGTCCTTCCTCAAATTAGGAGACCAAAACTGTGCACAATACTGCAGATGTGGACTTACCATAGCCCTATACAACTGTAGATAGTCCCTGCCTCAAGAACAAAAGAACAAAGAGGGGCCTGGCATGGGGGGGGGGGGGCACCGAGAATGAAGAAGGGCCATTGGAACTACACCGGATATGGTACAACATGATATGATACGATAGAACTTTATTTATTCCCGGAGGGAAATTGATCTGCCAACAGTCATAAAACACAAGACACATGAAACATGAAATGAAAGTGACAAGTTGGAAGGATTGAGGATATGCAAAGATTGGGGGTGGGTGGAGGAGCCAGTCTCAGTCTATCCCATGACAGAAGGGGGAGGAGTTGTACAGTTTGATATCCACAGGGACGAAGGATCTCCTGTGGCGTTCTGTGCTGCATCTTGGTGGAACCAGTCTGTTGCTGAAGGTGCTCCTCAGGTTGGCCAGTGTGTCATGGAGGGGGTGAGCTGTATTGTCCAAGATGCTCCGCAGTTTGAGGAGCATCCTCCCCTCCAAGACCACACCTCCCATGAATCCAACTCCACCCTCAGGACGGAGCCAGCCTTCCTGTTGAGCTCGGAGGTAGACACAAGATACTGGAGTAACTCAGCGGGTGAGGAAACATCTCTGGAGAGATGGAATGGGCAATGTTTCAGGTCGAGACCCTTCGTCAGACCTGAGGCTCGTTGATTCTGGTGGCGTCCGCAGCCTGCGCCCTGCTGCCCCCGCGCACGGCAGCGACACTGGCTACCACCGATTGGTAGAACATCTGCAGCATCTTACTGCAGATGTTGAAGGAGCGGAGCCTCCTCAAAATAGTAGAGGTGGCTCTGTCCCTTCTTGTACAGAGCCTCAGCGTTCCTGGACCAGTCCAATTTACTGTCCAGGTACACTCCAAGATATTTGTGCTCCTTGGTAAACTGCACACCTACACCATTGATGGAGACAGGGGACAGGAGTGTTCCTCTGCTCCTCAAGTCCATTGAGCACTATATATCGTTGTCAGTGGCCTAATCGTGGAGACACTTGTGTATGGGGGTGCAAAACAAGTAATTTCACCGTGGCATATCATGTGTGATCATAAAGTATTGTTCGATCGATCTAGACCGACCTAGTCCACTAGGGTGCCGTATGAAGGCTGCCTCTGCCTACAGTCTCTCCGTTTTTTCCATCCTCTTTACATTTTTTAGTTTGTTTAAAAGTATGTTAAGCTCCAGCAGCGGCAGCGGCAGATGGATACATTGCGGAGCTCAGCTGGGATCGGCGTTTGTAGCTCGGGCGTGTTGGGTCTGCTGCATCGACATCGCCGGGCTGTGGTTTGCGGAGCTTCCAGCGCAGGAGGGCGCTAACTTCAACATCGCGGTGCCCTGGGGCCCTTTGCCGAGGCCCGCCAGCATAGGTCTCCGCTCAGCGCGGCCTGTGGACTTCGGGAGCCGCAGACTCAGGTAGGTAGCGGCCGATTCGGAACTCCAAGCCGCTGAGGTGGTTCTCCCGTTCCGATGTCGGAGTTCCATCATCCCGGGGAGAGGGCCTGAACATCGGGCCACCCGTAGCGGCGACTGCGGAGGGCTGCGGAGGGCTCAGGAGGTGTTCATCAAAGAACATCAGAGAGGAGGATGTCTGAACTTTGGGCCTTCCCTCACAGTGAGAAACTTTGATACCACTGTGTGGGGGATGTTTATGTTAAAATACTATCTTCTTTTGATCTTTTTTTATTCGTATGGCTGTATGGTGACCCCAAATTTCACCGTACCAACTGCTGCACGTGAAAATAAATGTTACTTGATCTTGATCTCTTGACGTTGATCGTTTGTAAATTCGTAACGATGATCCAGTCCAAAATTTGATTCGCTGTTTGAACCCCCTCTCCTTCCTTTTGTCATCCATTTGCTTCTGACGTTCCCATGTTCATTCACAACTTGACAAGGTCTTCTTTCTCGGCCAAATGCTGCAAGGTATATTTAAAATGATCTTCCATGCATTTTACAGCCTGGTAATTCCAGTGTTGACCTGCGGTGTACAACAAAAGAAAAATTAATTAAAGTTAATTACTTTCCAATTAGCTTCGCTCTTCAATATGCCCGCAGTACTGGTTTCGCCAATACTGGAAGAGCAGCAGGGTGGAGGTGCTGCCTTACAGCGCCAGTGACCTGGGTCCCAGGTTCTACACGTGCTGTCTGTACGGAGTTTGCGCGTTCTCCCCGTATCCGCGTGCATTTTCTCCAAGATCTTCAGTTTCCTCCCACACTGTAAAGTCATGCAGGTTTGTAGGTTAATTGGTTTGGTGTGAATGTAAAATTGTTCCTAGTGTGTGTGTTGGATAGTGTTAAGGGCCTGTTCCCACTTTCACAACCTAATTCACGACTATTTTTACTCGTAGACATTTTTCATCATGCTAGAAAAACGCCCTGACCTACTTGACGAGCATCACGGCCTGCTACGACCTACCCACGACCTCCAACGGCCTCCTACGACCTTGTGACGACCATGCTGCGAGTGTGAGTCAAGGGCAAACTCGGCAGAGGTCGTGAATTAGGTCGTGAAAGTGGACATGCCCGTTAGTGTGCGGGGACCGCTGGTCGGTGCGGTCTCGGTGCAGTCTCGTGTTGTATCTCTGAACTAAACTAAAGCAAAGAAAACTGACTGCTGAAGGTGTATGTGAAGTTTTCAAAGAGGGGAAGCAGCGTGGTATAATATATTTGTGTGAGCGAGTTGTGTGCCTGATATGATGAATTAATAGCAGGTGAGATAGATTTCAATAAAGGAGTGAACACATGTTGTGATGACTTCCTTGTGTTCTGGGGTTATCTACACCGCTTCTCATTAGTTCCATCTAACAAATATACCACATATATCCACTGAACAAAGGCTGAGCTGTTCAATTGTCCTACAATCCCAGGATCATAGAAACATAGAAACATAGAAAATAGGTGCAGGAGTAGGCCATTCGGCCCTTCGAGCCTGCACCGCCATTCAATATGATCATGGCTGATCATCCAACTCAGTATCCCGTACCTGCCTTCTCTCCATACCCCCTGATCCCTTTAGCCACAAGTGCCACATCCAATTCCCTCTTGAATATAGCCAATGAACTGGCCTCAACTACCTTCTGCAGCAGAGAATTCCAGAGACTCACCACTCTGTGTAAAAAATGTTTTCCTCATCTCGATCCTAAAGGATGTTAAAAGGCATTGGTAAGACCAATTCTGGAGTATGGTGTACAATTTTGGTCGCCTAATTATAGGAAGGATGTCAACAAAATAGAGAGTGTGCAGAGGAGATTTACTAGAATATTGCCTGGGTTCCAGCAACTAAATTACAGAGAAAGGTTGAACAAGTTAGGTCTTTATTCTTTGGAGCGCAGAAGGTTAAGGGGGGACTTGATTGAGGTCTTTAAAATGATGAAAGGGATAGACAGAGTTGACGTGGATAAGCTTTTCCCATTGAGGGTAGGGAAGATTCAAACAAGAGGGCATGACATGAGAATTAAGGGACAGAAGTTTAGGGATAACATGAGGGGGAACTTCTTTACTCAGAGAGTGGTGCCTGTGTGGAATGAGCTTCCAGCGGAAGTGGTGGAGGCAGGATCGATTTTAACATTTAAAAGTAAAGTGGATAGGTATATGGACGGGAAGGGAATGGAGGGGTATGGTCTGAGTGCAGGTAGATGGGACTAGGGGAAAATAAATGGTCGGCACAGACTGGAATGGCTGAGAGGGCCTGTTTCCATGCTGTAATTGTTATATGGTTATATAGTTAAATGGTCAATATAGACATATCGAAGTCTATTCTCTGCACTTTTGTCCCTATCCAAAAGCCTCTTAAACACCACTATCGTATCATCCTCCACCATCACCTCTGGTAATATGTTCCATGACCCCAGCACTCTCTGTATAAAAATCTTGTGCCGTACATCTCCATTAAACTTATCCCCTCTTACCTTACAGCTATGTCCTCTGATATTGGACATTTCCACCCTGGGAAAAAGGTTCTGAATGTCTACCCTATCCATGCCAGGTTCTGGCTGTTCACCCCATCTATATTCCGAACTACATTCCAGTGAGCCAAGATATTTTCCAAGAGATGAGTGAGAAAACAATGTCGAAATAATGAGCGTTTGAAGGCACTGGGCCTGTTCTTGTTTGGAGGTTAGAAGGATGAGCGGTGACCACATTGAAACTTACCGAATAATGAAAGGCTCGGATAGAGTGGATGTGGAGACGATGTTTCCACTAGTGGGAGAGTCTAGGGCCAGAGGCCAAAGCCTCAGAATGAAACAACATTCCATAAGAGTAAGCGGATGAGGAGGAATTTCTTCAGGCAGGGGTTGGTGAATCCATGAAATCTGTGGACCATAAGGGGGTAACCATATAAACCATATAACCATATAACAATTACAGCACGGAAACAGGCCTTCTCGGCCCTTCCAGTCCGTGCCGACTACTTATTTTCTCCTAGTCCCATCTACCTGCACTCAGACCATACCCCTCCATTCCCTTCCCGTCCATGTACCTATCCACTTTACTTTTAAATGTTAAAATCGATCCTGCCTCCACCACTTCTGCTGGAAGATCATTCCATAAAGCCACCACTCTCTGAGTAAAGAAGTTCCCCCTCATGTTACCCCTAAACTTCTGTCCCTTAATTCTCATGTCATGCCCTCTTGTTTGAATCTTCCCTATCCTCAATGGGAAAAGCTTATCCACGTCAACTCTGTCCATCCCTTTCATCATTTTAAAGACCTCAATCAAGTCTCCCCTTAACCTTCTGCGCTCCAAAGAATAAAGACCTAACTTGTTCAACCTTTCTCTGTAACTTAGTTGCTGGAACCCAGGCAACATTCTAGTAAATCTCCTCTGTACTCTCTCTATTTTGTTGACATCCTTCCTATAATTAGGCGACCAATTAACTGATCATGAAGCATCTCTGGTGAAGATGGAAAGGCAATGCGGTGGGTTGGAACTCATCTTCAAACTAATCGGGGTGGGGAGTGGGGTGGGGGTGGGGGGGGGGGAGGGGGAGGATAAAGCTAGAGTAGAGATGGGAGCAGGATAACATCTGGCTAGTGAAAGGTGATTACAGTTGAGGGGGCGACAGGGGAATTGGCAAAGGGTTGGACAGAGGTCAGAGATGAAAAGAAAAAAAGTATGAGACAAGGAGATAGAGATAGAAGAGGGGCAAATTGTGAAGCCAGAGGATGGAATGGGATGGAGGTGTGGAGGGTGGGTGAGAGATGGATAAGTTGATGCCCTTCCAGAGGAGGCACGGGGAAATTCCGTTCCTGCAGTTATAACATTAAAAAAATACATACACACAATTAACACAATTTACACAAACATCCATCACAGTGAATCTCCAAACACCTCCTCACTGTGGTGGAAGGCAAAAGCCTTATCTCTTCCCTGTTCTTTGTCTTTTCTCCCGCTGACAAGCAGTCCAACTGCTGCGTCGAGGCGATCGAGGCTCTTGATGTTAAAGCCCCTGGCGGGCGATGGTAAGTACGTCCCACGGCCGTTTAAGCACAACAAGATACAGGGAACATGACATTAAAGTGATGAGTGGAACGTCCACGATGGGGGGGTGTTCAAAGATTGGGGGGGGGGGGGGGGAGGCAGAGGAGGGGGAAGGGGAGTCACTCTACCCCACGACTGAAGGGAGAAGGGGCAGGAGTTGTACAGTTAGATAGCCACAGGGTGAAAGGATCTGCTGTGGAGTTTTGTACTGCATCTTGGTGGAACCAGTCTGTTGCTGAAGGCGCTCCCAGGCACCTTTTTATGATGATGTTTTATTGTGAAGGTGTCTGGTATGAGCTATAACACTGCTGTCCAGTCCAGATGTCATCATGTGGGTTTACATTCCACTCCTCTTCTCACCTTAGCTGCCACCCTTGTGTTTCATTATCATCTCTAAAGAACATAGAAACATAGAAACATAGAAAAATAGGTGCAGGAGTAGGCCATTCGGCCCTTCCAGCCTGCACCGCCATTCAATATGATCATGGCTGATCATCCAACTCAGTATCCCATACCTGCCTTCTCTTCACACCCCCTGATCCCTTTAGCCACGTGCCACATCTAACGCCCTCTTAAACATAGCCAATGAACTGGCCTCAACCACCTTCTGTGGCAGAGAATTCCAGAGACTCAGCACTCTCTGTGTAAAGAATGTTTTCCTCATCTCGGTCCTAAAGGAATTCCCCCTTATCCTTAGACTGTGACCCCTTGTTCTGGACTCCCCCAACATCGGGAACAATCTTCCAGCATCTAGCTTGTCCAACCCCTTAAGAATTTTGTAAGTTTCTATAAGGTCCCCCTTCAATCTTCTAAATTCCAGCGAGTACAAGCCGAGTCTATCCAGTCTTTCCTCATATGAAAGTCCTGACATCCCAGGAATCAGTCTGGTGAATCTTCTCTGTACCCCCTCTATGGCAAGAACATGTCTGGTTCGTGTGGGAATGATTTTTCAGATTGATTTCAGGCGTCTGAAGAAGGGTTTCAACTCAAAATGTCACCTTATCCATGTTCTCCAGGGATGCTACTTAATCCGCTGAGTTACTCCTGCATTTTGTGACATTCATTGGTTTTGTTGGGGTGCTGGAGGCGTGCGTTTTCTACAGGTGATCCGGTTTCCTCCCACAGTCCAAAGAGGTACTGGCTTGTAGGCTGATTGGCTTCAGTAAGAATTGTAAATTGTCCCTAGTGTGCAGGATAGTGCTAGTATACGGGGAGATCGCTGGTCGGCATGGACACGGTGGGCCAAAGGGCCTGTTTCCGTGCGGTATCTCTGAACTCAACTAAACTAAACTGTCCAAAGGTCTGCAGCCATCGTATGTACCTCACCCATCACCCCTGGCAGTGAATCCCAGGCATCTTCCTGTGCCACACTGCTCGATGTCCCGTGTTTCACCCTACAAAGGATATTTACCTCATTCCCTTTTCCGTCAATATTTAACCATATAACCATATAACAATTACAGCATGGAAACAGGCCTTTTCGGCCCTTCCAGTCTGTGCCGACCATTTTTTTTCCCCTAGTCCCATCTACCTGCACTCTGACCATACCCCTCCATTCCCTTCCCGTCCATATACCTATCCACTTTAGTTTTAAATGTTAAAATCGATCCTGCCTCCATCACTTCTGCAGGAAGATCATTCCACACAGCCACCACTCTCTGAGTAAAGAAGTTCCCCCTCATGTTACCCCTAAACTTCTGTCCCTTAATTCTCATGTCATGCCCTCTTGTTTGAATCTTTCCTACCCTCAATGGGAAAAGCTTATCCACGTCAACTCTGTCTATCCCTTTCAACATTTTAAAGACCTCAATCAAGTCCCCCCTTAACCTTCTGCGCTCCAAAGAATAAAGACCTAACTTGTTCAACCTTTCTCTGTAACTTAGTTGCTGGAACCAAGGCAACATTCTAGTAAATCTCCTCTGTACTCTCTCTATTTTGTTGACATCCTTCCTATAATTAGGCGACCAAAATTGTACACCATACTCCAGAATTGGTCTTACCAATGCCTTGTACAATTTTAACATTACTTAACAATATTTTAACAATATTTGATCCCCTCCTATCACTCATCAGAACACCAGAATTTTGTTTTGCCTCCATACATCTGCATTGGGCGGCACGGTGGGGCAGCGGTAGAGTTGCTGCCTTACAGCGCCTTCAGCGCCAGAGACCCGGGTTCAATCCCGACTGTTGGTGCTGCCTGTACGGAGTTTGTACGTTCTCCCCGTGACCGCGTGAGTTTTCTCTGAGATCTTCAGTTTCCAGCCACACTCGAAAGGCCTGCAGGTTAATTGGCTTGGTATAAACGTGAACTTGGGTCCAAACACTGCATTGAAAATCAGGTTGGTGTTTTGCCTCCATGCAAGTCAGTTTTGGCATCAATACAACGTACGTGGTGTAACTCTCTCACAAAGCATATTTAAATCATTGGCATATTAAACAGTTTTCACAAAAAATCGCTGTGACAAAACGGTGATTGTGAAAAGACATTTCATGCAATTGTGATGATCACTGTGAGATAACTCACCTAGAGAAGGCACTAAATGGCAGATTTTGGCTGCGAGTGATCTTGTAAAATGGGTGGGAGTTTTTCAGCTGTCTGCTTTACATCTCATTCGATTTCTATTCTGATTAGTGTCCAAGGGAGGAATTAGCAGGCAGCTGACGCACTCACGCCCACATCATACTCATTATGCACAAAGATTTCACTTTTGACCCTGAGCCTCACATGCATAAAAAAACAAAACTTAAAGTATTATGCAGATATATTTCATTAGTTTAATCACAGAGTCTTGCAGAGTGGAAACAGGCCCTTCAGCCCAACTCGCCCACACCAGCCAACATGTCCCATCTACACTAGTCCCACCTGCCTACATTTCTCCCATATCCCTCTAAACCTGCCCTATCCATGTACCTGTCTAAACGTCGTGATTGTCCCAGCCTCAACTACCTCCTCTGGCAGCTCGTTCCATGCACCCATCACCCTTTGTGTGAAAAATGTGTCCCTCAGGTTCCTATTAAACTTCTCCTCTCCCCCCCCCCCCCCCCCCCCCTCACCTTAAGCCAATGTCCTCCAGTTCTCAATTCCCCAAATCTGGGCAAGGAACACTACCCGATCTATTCCTCTCATGATTTTCTACACAGAAGTTTGGTTTAGTTTTAGTTTAGTTTAGAGATACAGCGCAGAAACAGGCCCTTCGGCCCACCAAGTCTGTGCTGACCAGCGATCAATCCACACTAGCACTATCCTACAAACACTAGAGATAATTTAACAATTCTCCGATGCTGTGAGGCAGAAACTCTACCGTTGCTCCATTGTGCCACCCCTGTGAGTTGTGAGCTTTATACCCAGAAATGATTTCCAAAGTTTTGGACAAGTAAATAGTTATTGAACAATAAGCCAAAATATTTAAAATATTGGTGGAACTGTTGCTTGGTGTTGCAGCAGTAGATTTGCAGCCTTACATGGTCAGAGACTCGGGTTCGATGCTGACTACAGGCGCTGTCTGTAAGGAGTTTGCATGTTCTCCCTGTGAACGGGTGAGTTTTCTCCGGGTGCTCCAGTTTCCTCCCATTCTCCATGGCCGTGCAGGTTTGTAGGTTAATTGCCTCTTGTAAATTGTCCCTAGTGTGTGGGGTGGAATTAGTGTACAGAGTGATCGCTGGGCAGCGCGGACTCAGTGGGTCGAAGGGCTTGTTTCCACGCTGTATCTCTAAATTGAACTAAACGAAACTAAACTAAGCTCACCGGGTCAGGCAGCATCAAGGGTAGGAATGGACAGGTGAGAGATAGGTTTGGACAGCTTACAACGCAATGGTATGAACATTGAATTCTCCAATTTTGGGGAACGATTTTTCTGGTGTTGCTTAATAGGAACCTGAGGGAAAACATTTCCCAATTCCCCTCCCTTCCCCTTTCTCCCCCTTTCTCCCCCACAACTCCCTTTCTTCTCTCCCCCACTCCCCCACCTGGACTATTTCTCCCTTCCCCCTGCATTCCTTCCTCCGGCTTCATGATTCACAGATCTTCCACCCCTTGGTACAACAGTTTCTGTTTTTTCTCACCTCCAGCATTTGTTCGACCACCTTCTCATCAAGGAACTCCCCTCGCCTGCGTTCACCTATTACCCGCCATGCTTTTTCTGCCCCTCCTCTCTTCCAGCTATCTTCCCCTCCCCTCCCCCTCACAATCTTTAGTCAGAGGGCGTTGAATCTGTGGAATTCATTGCCACGGAAGGTTGTGGAGGCCAAGACAATGGATATTTTTTAAGGCAGAGATAGATAGATAGACAGATTCTTGATTTGTGTGGGGGTCAGGGGTTATGGGGAGAAGGCAGGAGAATGGGGTTAGCGGGGAGAGACAGATCAGCCGTGATTGAATGGCGGAGTAGACTTGATGGGCCGAATGGCCGAATTCTTCTCCTCTCTCTCATGAACTTATGAACAATCAGTCTGAAGAGTGGTACCAAACTGAAACGTCACACCAGAGATGCTGCTGAGTTACTTGAGTACATTGTCTCTCTCTTTTAGGCAAAATTATAACTCTGCTTGCATCATTCCTCTCAGCAGATTTTCATTTCGAAGGTACATCCCCTGCACGACTTCCAACAAGTTTTATAGACAAGGACATTAGTTTTTTTTTTCCTTTCCCCAATATCCCTGCTTCTATTTTCAATCTGTCATAGTGTGGTTAATTTCATGTCCATTACTGTGTTATCCATCATCAGTTTTATTATGTGTAGGAAGGAACTACAGATGGTGATTTATGGCTCTGTCCCACGGTACAAGTTCATTGCTAGAGCGCTCCCGAGTTTAAAAAAATCAAACTCGTGGTAAGCGCAGAGAATGAATGTAGCTCGGAGTCGGAGTACGTCGGAGCTCGGGGACGTCTCTTAGCGGCTCGTAACGCTAACGGCCGGTACTCGGGAAGACTCGTTAACGGCAGGTAAGCGCGGGAAGACTCGTGAAGATTTTTCAACATGTTGAAAAATGTTGAAAAATGTCCACGAGAGCCCCGAGTACCGACGAGCGACCATTACCGTAAATCCCTGAGTTTGAAACAGGGCAAACTCGTGAGGGCTCTTGGAATGAACTCGTACCGTGGGGCAGACGCCATTAAAATGCTGGAGTAACTCAGCGGGTCAGGACACGTCTCTGCAGAAAAGGGATAGGTGCTGTTCCGGGTCGAAACCCGTCGTCAGTTTTTGACCGGAAACGTTACCGAATACTTTTCTCCAGAGATACTGAGGGTGGCACGGTGGCGTAGATTTTCTCCGAGATCTTCGCTCCCTCCCACACTCCAAAGACGTACAGGTTTTTAGGTTAATTGGCTTGGTATGAATGTAAATTGTCTCTAGTGTGTGTAGGATAGGGTTAGTGTGCGGGGATTGTTGGTCGGCGCGGACTCGGTGGGCCGAAGGGCCTGCTTCCGTGCTGTATCTCTAAACTGAACTAAACTAAACACTGTCTTACCCGCTGAGTTACTCCAGCACTTTGTGTCTACCAGTTTTATTATGTTAGGCTGGAAACTTGTGCTGAGACGATGTAGATATCAAGGCTGGGAAGAATAAAGCCAGCGGGTTTGTGCCTACTGACATTGACACGGAAAAACAAAAGTCCAATCGCTTTGACTGCTTAAGCTGGGCAAAGTGGATCAGAGTGCTAATAAGCGCCACTATCTGCCATCCACTAATTAACCTTCTTCTGCCTTGTTGAGACTTCCCCTGATGAAATGCATTATTTCACGCAAAACACTCGAGGGAAATCAGTTTTTCTTTTCTTGTGTCTGAAAGGACAGGTGTTAAAGGCAGAGAATTTGAGGAACTCAGAGACCCGGTTCTCGAACCTGACTACGGGCGCTGTCTGTACGAAGTTTGTACGTGCTCCCCGCAACCGGCGTGGGGTTTCGCGGTGATCTTCGGTTTCCTTCCACACGCCAAAGACGTACAAGGTTTGGAGGTTGGTTTGACTTTGATAAAAAATAGTAAATTGTCCCACAGTGTGTGTAGGATAGTGATAGTCACTGCTGATCGCTGGTTGGTGTGGACTCGGTGTGCCGAAGGACTGGTGTCTGCGCTGTTTTTCTAAACTAAACTAAGCTAGGAAGGAAATATTTTTCCCCTGCTCCTAAAAGGACAGAACTTCACATTATTATAGGGTGTGAGCTATAGGGAGAGGTTGAGTAGGCTGGGTCTCTATTCCATGGAGCGCAGGAGGAAGAGGGGTGATCTTATAGAGGTGTACAAAATCATGAGGGGAATAGATCGGGTAAACACTCAGAGACTCTTGCCCAGAGTAGGGGAATCGTCTGCAGTTAAACCCAGATTAAACCCAGAGGTCAGCCTTGAATATATTGGTGCGTGTAGATTTTGGGTAGACATCAGCAGCATTGTTCGTGCAGAGGTAGACTTGCTGCCAGAGACCGGGTTCGATCCTGACTACGACTGCTGTCTGTATGGGGTTTCCACGTTCTCCCTGTGACCATCTGGGTTTTTTACGGGAGTTCCGGTTTCATCCCACTTTCTAAAGACGTACGGGTTGGGAGATTAATTGGATTTGGTGAAAATTGTAAATTATCCCTAGTGTGTGGCAGTGTTATGCCCCTGTCCCGCTTAGGAAACCAGAACGGAAACCTCTGGAGACTTTGCACCCCACCCAAGGTTTCCGTGCGGTTCCCGGAGGTTCCCGGAGCTTTTTGTCAGTTTCCCTAATGGTCGAAAGTGGTTTTCGCTTCTTCTATGTTCTGGCGATTATTTCAAAAAATTCAAAACCGGTTGCGATGCTAGTTGAAGGTGGTTGCCTGAAGATGCAGGTGATAGATGGTAAGACCTTTTTTTCACCCAGTTTTATTCCACCAGGGAGGTCTTACCTTCCACTACCTGCAACCTCCGGCAACCACCTTCAACTAGAATCGCAACCGGCTTCGACTAAAAATTTACCGATTTTTAAAACTGCAAATATTTTTAGTCGCGGCCGGTTTTGAATTTTTTGAAATAATCGCCGGAACATAGAAGAAGCGGAAACCACTTTTGACCATTAGGGAGACTGACAAAAACCTCCGGGAACCACACGGAAACCTTGGGTGAGGCGCAAAGTCTCAAGAGGTTTCCGTTCAGGTTTCCCAAGTGGGACAGGGGCATTAGTGTCTGGGTATCGCTAGTCGGCGTGGACTCCATGGACCGAAGGGCCTGTTTCCACACTGTATCTTTAAACTAATGGGGCTGTCCCACTTAGGAGACTCTTTAGGCGACTGCCAGGGACTAGTTTTAGTGGAATTCACCTACGACACCTAGCAACCACCTACGACAACCAACGACAACCTATGACAACACCGACGTCAACCTACGACAGCAAACATTGTCGTCACTGTCACCGAAAATTTTTCAACACGTTGAACATTTTGTGTCAGTCGCCTGTAGCCGCCCAAAAAGATCATCTAAGTGGGACAGGCCCATTAATCTTCCTTCTGTATATTGTAAACTCTGTAAATTCTGCACGGGGATCGCTGGTCGGCACGGACTTGGTGGGCCGAAGGGCCTGTTTCCGTGCTGTATCTCTAAACTAAACTAAACTAAACCAAAATCATCCGGAAATATGAACTGAAGGCTGAAAATAAGGCGTGATTCAGAAAAGGCAGAAAAGACTTTAAGCTGCGATCTCCAGTTTCTCCATCTTATGTTCTTACGTACATGAATGATTGATCCAATTTACCAGCAGTGGAAAGGCTTTCTGCTGGGACTTACACTAGCTGTTCAGGCCCCCCGTTGTTGCATCAACCAGCATTACACAGGATTATGTGAAGTAATTCTCCAACAATTGACACACCGATGTTGAGAAGGATCTGACTGATTGAGTGCCTGCGGTTAAATTAATTGCCGCAGCCAATTCCTCATCGCTGGCACTTATCCTGCCTTTCTGTGTTAACTACACGGCATGTGGAGGAAGGAACTGCAGGTGCTGGTTTAAACCTAGGATTGACACAAAAGGCTCACCGGGTCAGGCAGCATCTCCGGGGAAAAGGAATAGGTGACGTTTCGGGTCGAGACCCTTCTTCAGATTGAGAGTCGGTGGAAAGGGAAAGGAGAGATATAGACGGCGATGTAGAGAGATACAGAACAATTGAATGAAAGATATGCAAATAAAGTAATGATGATAAAGAAAACAGGCCGTTGTTAGATGTGGCCCAGGTGTAGACACGGAGACTCAACAAGACGACTTCGAAGCTGGGACAACTTGGGTGAGGAGTAACTACATGGCACTTCAGTTTCAGTTGTAGGTTATTGTCACATGTACCCAGGTACAGTGAAAAGCTCTTTAGTTGCGTGCTAACCAGTCAGCAGAAAGACGAGACATGATTAGAATCGTTCCATTTACAGTACATGGAGAGATGATAAGGGAGTAACGTTTAGTGCAAGGTAAAGCCAGCAAAGTCTGATCAAGGATAGTCCGAGGGTCACCAATGAGCTGGATAGTAGTTCAGGACTGCTCTCTAGTTGTGGTAGGATGATTCAGTTGCCTGATAACAGCTGGGAAGAAACTGTTCCTGAATCTGGAGGTGTGCGTCTTCACTCTGTTAAGGGGCTGTCCCACTGCCGCGAGTATTGGCGAGTTTGCCCTCGACGTACTCTCATCATGGTCAACACGAGGTCGTAGGAGGTCTTTGTAACTCTCCTTCATGCTCGAGAGTAGTCCCCGCGTACTCGAGGCCTCAGCTAGGTCGCGGCGTATTTTTCAGCATGCTGAAAAATACCCGCGAGTAAAAAAAGGTCGCCATGGAAAAAATCGATACTTTTTTTACTCGTAGGTTTAGTCATAGTAGTTCAGCATCATAGCTAATCGAGGGTAGTCGAAGGTAATCAAAGGTAGTCGTAGATAGTCTTCAACATAGTCGAAGGGAGGTCGAAGGAGAACGAAGGAGGTCGTCTTCACTCTCCACTATTCGGTCCAATTTTCCCGAAGTTAGTCGCAGCTAGTCGTAGATAGTCGAAGGAGGTCGAAGGAAGTCTTCTACATAGTCCAAGGAGGTCTTCAGCATGACATTTTTTCAAACTCTCCTAAACTCTTCCAAACTCGCCAATTAGGTCTCCACAGTGGGACAGCCCCTTCATACCTTTTGGCCAGTGGGAGATGGGAGAAGAGGGCGCGGGCAGGGTGCAACTCATCCTTGATTATGCTGCTGGCCTTGCCGAGGCAGCGTGATGTGTAAATGGAGTCTTCAGCCTTTCAGATCAACTCAAGAAAGTGTATTCAGAGTCCTCACTCAGTCCCGTGGAATTTGAAAGGATGTTGACAGGACTGAAGGGCCTGAGCTGAGGGAGAGGTTGACGAAGGGTGATCTTATCATAAACTCATATGATCATAAGTTATAGGAGCAGAATTAGGCCATTCGGCCCATCAAGTCTACTCCACCATTCAATCATGGTTGATCTATCTCTCCCTCCTAACCCAATTCTCCTACCTTCTCCCCATAATCTCTGACACCTATACAAATCTAGATCTATCTCCGCCTCAAATTTATCCACTGAATTTGCCTCCACAGCCTTCTGTGATAAAGAATTCCACAGATTCACCATCCTCTGACTAATGAAATGTCTCCACATCTCCTTCCTAAGAGAACATCCTTTAATTCTGAGGCTATGATGTCCAGCCCTAGACTCTCCCACTAGTGGAAACATCCTCTCCACATCCACTCTATCCACGCCTTACACTATTCTCTGTTTCAATGAAGTCTCCCTTCATTCTTCTAAACTCCACGAGTACAGGCCCAATGTCATCAAACGCTCATCATAGGTTAACCTACTCATTCCTAGGATCATTCTTGTCAACCTCCTCTGGACTCCCTCCAAAGCCAGCATCCTCAGATATCGTGCACAAAACTGCTCACAATATTCCGAATGCAGCCTGACCGGTGCCTTATAGAACCTTATAGAGTTACATCCCTGTTTTTGTATGCAAGCCCTCTTGAAATAAATGCTAGCAATGAGTTTGCTTTCTTTATTACCAATTCGACTTGCAGATTGACATTTTGGGGAATCCTACACCAGCACTCCCAAGTCCCTTTGCATCTCCGAATTCTGGATTTTCTCCCCATTTAGAAAATAGTCTATGCCTTTATCCCTATTACCAAAATGCATGACTCCACACTTTGCTACACTATATTCCATCTGCCTCTTCTCTGCCCACACTGATTTCAATCCCCTTGTCCAAATCATTGAAAGTAGGCATGCAGGTGCAGCAGGCAATGAAGAAAGCGAATGGTATGTTAGCTTTCATAGCAAAAGGATTTGAGTATAGGAGCAGGGAGGTTCTACTTCAGTTGTATAGGGTCTTGGTGAGGCCACACCTGGAGTATTGCATACAGTTCTGGTCTCCAAATCTTAGGAAGGACATTATTGCCATAGAGGGAGTGCAGAGAAGGTTCACCAGATTGATTCCTGGGATGTCAGGACTGTCTTATGAACAAGGACTGCATAGACTCGGTTTATACTCTAGAATTTCGGAGATTGAGAGGGGATCTTATAGAAACTTACAAAATTCTTAAGGGGTTGGACAGGCTAGATGCAGGAAGATTGTTCCCGATGTTGGGGAGGTCCAGGACAAGGGGTCACAGCTTAAGGATAAGGGGGAAATCCTTTAGGACCGAGGTGAGAAGGACTTTTTTCACACAGAGAGTGGTGGGTCTCTGGAACTCTCTGCCACAGAGGGTAGTTGAGGCCAGTTCATTGGCTATATTTAAGAGGGAGTTAGATGTGGCTAAGGGGATCAGAGGGTATGGAGAGAAGGCAGGTACAGGATACTGAGTTGGATGATCAGCCATGAACATATTGAATGGCGGTGCAGGCTCGAAGGGCCGAATGGCCTACTCCTGCACCTAATTTCTATGTTTCTATGTTTCTATTAATATACAACGTGAAGAGCAGCGGCCCCAGCACCGACCCCCGTGGAACTCTGCTAATCACTGGCAGCCAAGCAGAAAAAGCCCCCTTTATTGCCACTCTTTGCCTTCTGCCATCCAGCCAACCTGCTATCCATGTTAATATCTGCCCTTTGGTACCGTGGGCTCTCATTTCCCTCAGCTGGTTTCCCTTAGCCGTGTGGCACCTTATCAAAAGGTTTCTGAAAATCTTTCGAGGTGTACAAAATCGTGAGAAGAATAGATCGGGTAGACACACAGACTTTTACCCAGAGTAGGGGAATCAAGAGCTAGAGGCCATATGTTCTATGCTCATAAGATGTACAGGTATGTAGGTAAATTGGCTTGGTAAAATGTAAAAATTGTCCCAAGTGTGTGTAGGATAGTGTCAATGTGCAGGCACCACTGGTTGGCACGGACCCGGTGGGTCGAAGGGCCTGTTTCCGTGCTGTACCTCTAAAACTAATACTAAAATATTGGTGAGGCCGCATTTAGAGTATTGTGTTCAGTTCTGGGCAGCATGTTATAGAATGTTTCTAAAGTTGGAAAGGGTGCTGAGAAGATTTATGCGGATGTTGCCTGGACTCGAGAGCCTGAGCTGTCGGGAGAGGTTGAGTAGGCTGGGATTCTATCCCAGGAGGATGAGGGGTGATCTTATGGAGGTGTACAAAATCATGAGAGGAACAGATCGTGTGGACACATAGAGTCTCTTGCCCAGAGTAGGCGAATCGAGAACCAGACGACATAGTTTTAAGGGGGAAAGATTTAATAGGAATTTGAGAGGTAACTTTTTCACACAAAGGGTGGTGGGTGTATGGAACAAGCTGCCAAAGGAGGTAGTCGAGGCAGGGACTATCGCAACGTTTAAGAAGCAGTTAGACAGGTACTTGGATAGGACAGGTTTAGAGGGATCTGGACCAAACGCAGGCAGGTCGGACTAGTGTAGATGGTACATGTTGGGCGGTACGGTCATGTTGGGGCAAAGGGCCTGTTTCCACACTGTATGACTCTATGCAGCTTTGCACAAAACTACATGCAAATTGTTATTATTACTATGAGATTCATTCGTGCGACATGGTCAAGATGTAACAAAATATATTCGCTCGCTGCAGATTATTTTATTGATGCACACTAAATTCCCTTGAAAGCACTTAAAGCTTGTTTTCCTTGCTAATACTGTTAAGGACTTATCCCACAAGCATGCAACTCTATGCGATGAGCGTGACCTAACGTGGTCGCTTGAGCCGTCCGGCGTCGCGGGACCAGTTCCACTTCGATCGCCGGAGCCGTGCGGAATTGTGCGGAGTTCGTCCCGACATCGTGCGGGGCTCCGAAAAAGTGACTACGTACAAAAATTCCGCGCGGCAACGGCTTGTCAGCTCGCAGTCGCCTCGACGCATTACACACCGCCCCGACATCGTGCCTCCGTGACCCTCTCTGTAGGTGCCTCCATGACCCTCTATGTGTGTGGCTCCGTGGCCCTCTGTGTGTGTGTGCATCTGTGCCCCTCTCTGTGTGCCCCTCTCTGTCCTGGCGAACTTACCTTTAAGACTTTGCTCCAAGTTCGCCTCACTTTGCGCCGCGTTGCGCCACTCACCCGACCTCCGCGCAGCCCTCGCTGCCGGTTTGGTCGTGCTTGCCGCATGCAGGCGCATGCTGGTGGGAACGGCCCTGCACAGGGATCACCCGACCTCCGCGTGGCCCCCGCTTCTAGTTTGATCGCGCTCATCGCATAGAGTCGGATGCTGGTAGGACAGGCCCTTTACTTCCCACTCCAGCAGTCACTCCAGCACTTAGTGCCTTATTTTGTAAATCAGTACCTGCAGTTCCTTGTCCCCTCAGCCACACATCGAGTGGTTAACAATCTTCTTTTGACTGATATAGAGCCATAGAATCTTGGAGTCACACAACATGGAAACAGGCCCTTCTGCCGACACCAACCAACATGTTCCATCTACACTTGTCCCTTCTGCCCGTATTTGCTGCTTCTCCCACTAAACCTGTCCTATCTACTGTATTTACCTGTCTAAATGTTTCTTAAGCATAGACATAGAAAATAGGTGCAGGAGTAGGCCATTTGGCCCTTTGAGCCAGCACCGCCATTCATTGTGATCAAGGCTGATCATCCACAATCAGTGCCTGAACCGTGCCTGCCTTCTCCCCATATCCCTTGATTCCGCTAGCCACTAGAGCTCTATCAAACTCTCTTTTAAATTCATCCAGTGATTTGGCCTCCTGTGGCAGAGAATTTCACAACTCTCTGGGTGAATTTTTTTTTTCTCATCTCAGTTATAAATGGCCTCCCCTTTATTCTTAGACTGTGGCCCCTGGTTCTGGACTCCCCCAACATTGGGAACATTTTACCTGCATCAAGCTTGTCAAGTCCTTTTACAATGTTATGCGTTTCTATAAGATCCCCTCTCATCCTTATAAATTCCAGTGAATACAAGCCCAGTCTTTCCAATCTTTCCTCATATGACAGTCCCGCCATCCAGGGGATTAACCTCGTGAACCTACACTGCACTCCCTCAATAGCAAGGATGTCCTCCCTCAAATTAGGAGACCAAAACTGCACACGATACTCCAAGTGTGGTCTCACCAGGGCCCTGTACAACTACAGAAGGACCTCTTTACTCCTATACTCAAATCCTCTTGTTATGAAGGCCAACATGCCATTACGAAAGTTTCCTGAACTCAGGGCCGGCCTTAAGCCAATTGGACCAATTGACCGCGCCTAAGGGGGCACCGCACTAGAGTAATCTACTCTTGGTCCGGGTAGATTCTCTCCTTCCCTCCTTTCTCTCCTTCCCTCCCTCCCTCCGTTCTCTCCTCCCTCCTTTCCCTCCTTCCTCTCCTACACACACGCACACGCACACGCACACGCACACGCACACGCACACACACACACTGCCCCCCCCCCCCATTAGGATGGGACTGAGGCCCAAATTTAATGCCTGGACTGTTTTTTCGCCAATGGCTATTGGTTTTCCAGAATCTAGTTAATTAAATGACTTTTTTTTCATTTCACAGTCACTAAAGCAAGTGGTATTGTAACTATGCACTTTTCAGAGGTGATCTACACATTTAGTTTGTTACTTGTACGCTTACATGTATGCAATTTTATATTAAAATGTAGCTTAGATCTGTTTGGTCCATTAACTCGCAGGCACCTTTTCAGCGCACATTTTGATTACTTTCCAGTCTACCTTAGAGGTATAAAGTCTATAATAGACTTTATTTGTATTTCTATGATTCTACAGACCTTGGCTGGGAACCTGGGGCTCACCACAATTGTTCCCAATTGGGCCCCGCACCTCCTAAGGCCGGCCCTGCCTGAACTAACTCCTCTGGCAGCTCGTTCCATAAGCCTTCCGTGTCAAAAAGTTACCCCTCAGGTTCCTTTTAAATCTTTGAATCTATGTCCTCTGGTTTTTGATTCCCCTACTCTGGGCAAGAGACTCTGTGCATCTACCCATTCTATTTTTCTCATGATTTTGTACACCTCTATGAGATCACCCCTCATCCTTCTGCGCTCCAAGTAGTAGAGTCCTAGCCTGCTCAACCTCTGCCAAAGGCCCTCGAATCCTGGCAATATCCTCGTAAAACTGCTCTGCACCCTTTCCAGCTTAACAACATCTTTCTTACGTCTTTCTTGCATCTCCTCGGAGAAAAACCCAATGTGCAATGTCCGATCTTTGCAGGAAACATGTTCCCTTCATCTGTCATTGATGGAACAATCCCTTTCATTACCCCCATTCCACATACACGTGCTTTCCCCGCCACCTCCCTCCCTCCATACAGAGCAGGAATAGATTACCCCTTGGTACGGCACGGTGGCGCTGCGGCAGAGTTGCTGCCTTACAGCGCAAGAGACCCGGATTCGATCCTGATTACAGACGATGTCTGTATACATTTTGTAAATTCTCCCTGTGACCGTGTAGGTTTTCCCCGGATGCTCCGGTTTCCTCCTACACGCCAAAGGCGTACAGGTTTGTAGGTTAATTCACTTAGGTAAATGTTGTAAATTGTCCATATTGTGTAGGATAGTGCAAGTGTACCGGATGATCACCTGTCGGAGCGGACTAGGTGGGCTGAAGGGCTTTTAGCAGCGCCCCACCTCTAAACTAATGTAAACCCCTGGTCATAGTTCAGAAGTTCATAAGTGATAGGAGCAAAATTAGGACATTCGACCCATCAAGTCTACTCCGCCATTCAATCATGCCTGACCCGACTCTCCCTCTCAACCCCATTCTCCTGCCTTCTCCCCATAACTCCTGTCACCTATACTAATCAAAAATCTGTCTACCTCTGCCTCAAAAATATCCATTCACGGCCTCCACAGTCTTCTGTAGCAATGAATTCTACATATTCACCACCCTCTGACTAAAGAAATTCCTCTTCATCTCCTTCCTAAAGGAATGTCCTTTTATTCTGAGCATTGCCCTCTGGTCCTAGACTCTCCCACTAGTGGAAACATCCTCTCCACATCCACTCTATCCAGGCCTTTCACTTCGGTAAGTTTCAATGTGGTACCCCCTCATCTTTCTAAACTCTGGTGAGGTCAGGCCCAGTGTCGTCAAACGCTCATCATATGTTAACCCACTCATTCCCGGGATCATTCTCGTAAACCTCCTCTGGACCCTCTCCAGTGCCAGATATCTCCTTGTTCAGATATGCGGCTCAAAATTGCTCACAATACTCCAAATGCGGTCTGACCAGCACCTTATAAAGCCTCAACATTACATCTCTGTTCTCACCTTAGGATCCTCACCTTGAACTCTAATAGCCAACACTTCCAACACAACATCCACCATCATTTTCGACAGAGGCAACAAAATCCCGCTACCAGTCACATCTTCCGAACCTCCAAAATCCTTCTGCAGGGGACTGCCTGGTCCACAACGCATCTACCATCCATCCCTGATCCTTGAGCTGAGTTGAGTTTAGTTTTTGTCATGTGTAACGAGGTACAGTAAAAACCATTTGTTGCATGCTAACCAGTCAGCAGAAAGACAATACATACGGAATTACAATCGAGCCATCGACAGTGTACTAATACATGATAAGGGAATAACGTTTAGTGCAAGATAAAGTCTAGTAAAGTCCGATCAAAGATAGTCTGAGGGTCTCCAATGAAGTAGAGTGTAGTTCAGCACTGCTCTCTAGTTGTTGGTGGGATGATTCAGTTGCCTGATAACAGCTGGGAAGAAACTGTCTCTGAATCTGGAGGTGCGTGTTTTCACACATCTATAACTTCTGCCTGATGGGAGAGGGGAGAAGAGGGAGTGGCCAGGTTGCGACTCTGCCTTGATTATGCTGCTGGCCTTGCCGAGGCAGCATGAGGTATAAATGGAATCAGTAGAGGTTGGTTTGGCTGATGGTCTGAGCTGCGTCCACAATTCTTTGCAATTTCTTGCGGTCTTGGGTGGAGCTGTTCCCAAACCTCGCTGTGATGCATCCTGATAAAATGTTTTCTATGGTGCATCTGTGGAAATGGGTGAGGGCTGTTGGAGACATGCCAAACTTCCTAAGTCTTCCAACGAAGTAGAGGCTTTCTCCTGCAATCGCAGGAGGTACAGCCTGTTCTTGACCTTCCACCCTCACCACTATCAAGAGGACATATTGTCTGAAGATTGTTTGTTGCGATAGTCCTGTTCCCTGTTTTATTTATCTATGTCATGTACATCAATGATCTGGATGAAGGGGTGGTAAATTGGATTAGTAAGTATGCAGATGATACCAAGATAGGGGGTGTTGTGGATAATGAAGAGGATTTCCAAAGTCTACAGAGTGATTTAGGCCAGTTGGAAAAATGGGCTGAAAGATGGCAGATGGAGTTTAATGCTGATAAATGATAAGTGCTACACCTTGGCAGGACAAATCAAAATAGGACGTACATGGTTAATGGTAGGGAATTGAAGAATACAGTTGAACAGAGGGATCTGGAAATAACCGTGCATAGTTCCTTGAAGGTGGAATCTCATATACATAGGGTGGTAAAGAAAGCTTTTGGTATGCTAGCCTTTATAAATCAGAGCATTGAGTATAGAAGCTGGGATGTAATGTTAAAATTGTACAAGGCATTGGTGAGACCAAATCTGGAGTATGGTGTACAATTTTGGTCGCCCAATTATAGGAAGGATGTCAACAAAATAGAGAGGGTACAGAGGAGATTTACTAGAATGTTGCCTGGGTTTCAACAGCTAAGTTACAGAGATAGGTTGAATAAGTTAGGTCTTTATTCTCTGGAGCGCAGAAGGTTAAGGGGGGACTTGATAGAGGTCTTTAAAATGATGAGAGGGATAGACAGAGTTGATGTGGACAAGCTTTTCCCTTTGAGAATAGGGAAGATTCAAACAAGAGGACATGACTTTATAATTAGGGACAGAAGTTTAGGGGTAACATGAGGGGGAACTTCTTTACTCAGAGAGTGGTAGCGGTGTGGAATGAGCTTCCAGTGGACGTGGTGGCGGCAGGTTCGTTGGTATCATTTAAAAATAAATTGGATAGGCATATGGAGGGTATGGAGGGTTATGGTATGAGTGCAGGCAGGTGGGACTAAGGGAAAAAAGTTGTTTGGCACGGACTTGAAGGGCCGAGAAGGCCTGTTTCCGTGCTGTAATTGTTATATGGTTATATGGTTATATGTCTTCGCTTTCATCTCTATCAGATGTACATTCATACCCCTTCAAATTATTTTACCACTTATCTACACCAAGGAGTGGTCAACTAACCTTTGGAATGTGGGAGGAAACCAGTGGTCTCCCACTATCATGGGGAAAACCTGCGAACTCCACAGAGACAGCTTCCAAGGTTACAGTGATACTCAGGTCCCTGCAGCTTTGAGGCAACAGCACAACATTTCAAAGTTGTTAACATCTATCAAAGAAAAAGATGAACAATCTTTTAAAAATACACCGCACACATTTGATAACCATATGTTCGGATCACACCATGGCAGATGTAGGATTTAATTTAATTAATTAAGTAATTCTGGAATAAGAAATTAGTACTGGTAAACATAGCCACCAAACTAATTCTGCTGAAGGGTTCCAGACCTGAATGTTAACTATTCCATGGACGAGCAGAATGTTTCGAGCATTTCCAATTAGACACCTTGCAGCTGACGACACAGATAGATAGGATGGTCAAAAGGCTTTTGGCTCATCATAAACCCCCTCCATCATCTGTGTCCACCTATCACAGTGCCAGAGACCTGGCTTCGATCCCGACTACGGGCGCTGTTTGTACAGCGTTTGTACGTTCTCCCCGTGACCTGCGTGGGTTTTCTCAGAGATCTTCGGTTTCCTCCCACACTCCAAAGACGTACAGGTTTGTAGGTTAATAGGCTTCGGTATAGTGTGTGTGTGGGACAGTGTTAATGCGCGGTGACTGCTAGTCGGCGTGGACACGGTGGGCCAATGGGTCTGTTTCCGTGCTGTATCTAAAATAAACTATCCCACAAAAATTTAAAGTGATAAGGATTGGCTGCGAATAAACATAGAAACATAGAAACATAGAAATTAGGTGCAGGAGTAGGCCATTCGGCCCTTCGAGCCTGCACCGCCATTCAATATGATCATGGCTGATCATCCAACTCAGTATCCCATACCTGCCTTCTCTCCATACCCTCTGATCCCCTTAGCCACTAGGGGTCACAGCTTAAGGATAATGGGGAAATCCTTTAGGACCGAGATGAGAAGGACTAAGGACTGTGACCCCTTGTCCTGGACCTCCCCAACATCGGGAACGTAGAAACATAGAAACATAGAAAAATAGGTGCAGGAGTAGGCCATTTGGCCCTTCGAGCCTGCACTGCCAATGTGATCATGGCTGATGCAACAAATTGTTTTTACTGTACCTCGTTACACACGACAAAAACTAAACTAAACTCAGTATCCCGTACCTGCCTTCTCTCCATACCCCCTGATCCCTTTAGCCACAAGTGCCACATCTAACGCCCTCTTAAATATAGCCAATGAACTGGCCTCAACTACCTTCTGTGGCAGAGAATTCCAGAGACTCACCACTCTCAGTGTAAAGAATGTTTTCCTCATCTCGGTCCTAAAGGAATTCCCCCTTATCCTTAGACTGTGACCCCTTGTTCTGGACTCCCCCAACATTGGGAACAATCTTCCCGCATCTAGCCTGTCCAACCCCTTAAGAATTTTGTAAGTTTCTATAGAGACGGGCGATCATTTTTAACACAAAAGTCATCAGGCATCGTGTGCAGGGAGGAACTGCAGATGCTGGTTTAAACTGAAGATAGACACAAAAAGCTGGAGTAACTCAGCGGGTCAGGCAGGTATCACTCAAGGAAAAGAATAGGTAGAGGTACGTCACTATTTCACACCTTTCTCGACCGGAAAAATCACCTGTTCCCTTTTTCCAGAGATGCTGCCTGACCCGCTGAGTTACTCCAGCTTTTGGTGTCCATCTTCGGTTGAAACCAGCATCTGCGGTCCCTTCCTGCACCCATCCCTTGTTGGGTTTCGTCATGCCCCCAACTCTCTTCCAGCTTTCTCCCCACCCACCCCGCCCACATTCCCCCTGCCTCCCCCACCGCTACAATCAGCTTGAAGAAGGGCCCTGATCTGGGATGTCACCCGCATGGTTCAAAGGCACTTTGTTGTCACCTGCACCTCAGTACAGTTAAATTATTCTTTAGTGATAATCCTACTATACATTAGGCACAATCACACTGTACATAAGAGTGTAAGACAGTAGACCACATTGAGTCAGTACAAATATAGAACAAAGGTTAAGGAATAGGCCATTCGGCCCTTCGAGCCAACACCGCCATTCAATTTCATCTGCTGCTCATCCCCCCATTCCTGCTTTCTCCCCATATTCCATAATTCTGTTAGCCCTAAGAACTAAATCTTAAGGGCCTATCCCACTAGGGCGACCTAATCCTGTGCGTGTGGGAGGACACGGAAGCCGTTTACCTTCCTCTTCATCATGCAGACTGTGCTCCTCCGCTGTCCCAGGCCCCATCTTCGCGATGTGTGTGCGGTCGGTAGATGCAGCTCGCGGTTCACTCGCGGTTTCAACGCGGCCGGTCGATCCAGCTCAAGGCTTTCCAAGTGAGTGACCTCGAGCTTGAAGGTCCACGGCACTCTTCTGAACTCGCGGATTAGGTCGCCTAAGTGGGACAGGCCCTTAACTCTCTCTTGAAAACATCCAGTGAATTGGCCTCCACTGCCTTCTGTGGCAGAGAATTCCACAGATTCACAACCCTCTGGGTGAAAAAGTTTTTTTTCACTTCAGTCCTAAATGGCCTACCCCTTATTCTTAATCTGTGACCCATGGTTCTGGACTCCCCCAACATTGGGAACATTTTTCCTGCATCTAGCCTGTCCAATCCCTTAAGAATTTAACAGTATATGTTTCTATAAGATCTCCTCTCATCCTTCCAAAGTCCAGTGAATAGAAGCCCAGTTGACCCATTCTTTCATCATGTGTCAGTCCCACCATCCTGGGAATTAACCTGGTGAATCTCAAGGAACTCCATCGATAGCAAGAATGTCCTTCTTCAAATTAGGAGACCAAAACTGCACACAATATTCCAGGTATATAATATTCCTTCTATACATTAGGCACAATCACACTGAGTATAAGACTATAGACCACATTGAGTCAGTAAACAAAGTCCCGAATTTTAGGCACCATCCTGTAGCATTTAAACTAGAATCTTGACTTGGCCATAAAGGCTCGTTGGCCTGGCAACAGGACTGCGTTGGGTTTGCAAGGGTCGGCCTGGCCAAGTGATGTGTCGCTCTACCAGAACTCCTCCGCTCCATGCCCCTGCAGGCTACATCCATCTTATCCAAATGTGTGCTTTTCATCAATCATAGAGGCATAGAGTGATACAGTGTGGAATCCAGCCCTTCACTCCAACTTGCCCACACACCGGCCAACATGTCCTAGCTACACTAGTCCCACCTACCTGTGGTTGTCCCTTATCCCACCAAACCTGTCCTGTCCATGTACCTATCTATTGGGGAGGTCCAGGACAAGGGGTCACAGCTTAAGGATAATGGGGAAATCCTTTAGGACCAAGATGAGAAGCACTTTTTTCACACAGAGAGTGTGGTGGGTCTCTGGAACTCTCTGCCACAGAGGGTAGTTGAGGCCAGTTCATTGGCTATATTTAAGAGGGAGTTAGATGTGGCCCTTGTGGCTAAGTGGATCAGAGGGTATGGAGAGAAGGCAGGTACGGGATACTGAGTTGGATGATCAGCCATGATCATATTGAATGGTGGTGCAGGCTCGAAGAGCCGAATGGCCTACTCCTGCACCTAATTTCTATGTTTCTATGTTTCTATGTAAATGTTTCTTAAACATTGGGATAGCCCCTTTATCAACTACCTCCTCTGGCAGCTCGTTCCATACACCCACTACCCTAGGCATGAAAAAGTTACCCCTCGGAATCTTAAAAATGTTTACCCCTTCACCTTAAACTGTGTCCCCTGGTCTTCGATTCACCTACTCTGGGCAAGAAACATTGTGCATCTACCCAATCTATTCCTCTCATTATTTTATACACCTCTATAAGATCACCCCTGATCCTCCTGTACTCCAAGGAATAGAGCCCCAGCCAACTCAACCTCTCCCTATAGCTCAGTCCTGGCAACATCCTCATAAATCTTCAGTTTGACATTATCTTTGCTATAACATGATGGCCAGAACTGAACATAAAACACAAAATGCGGTCTCACCAACGTCTTATACAACTGCAACATGACCTCCCAACTTCTATACTCAATAGTTACACAAAAGCTGGAGAAACTCAGCGAGTGCAGCAGCATCTAAGGAGCGAAGGAGATAGGCGACGTTTCGGGTCGAGACCCTTCTTCAGACCATATACTCAATATTCAATACTCAATACTCTGACTGATGAAGGCCAATGTACCAAAAGCCTTTTTGACCACCCTATCCACCTGTGACTCCATCTTCAAGGAACCATGTACCTGCACTCCTAGATTCCTCCGCTCTACAACACTACCCAGAGCCCGACCATTCACTGTGTACGTCCTGCCCTTGTTCAACGTCCCAAAAGGCAACACCTCACATTTCTCCGCATTAAATTCCATCAACCATTCCTCAGCCCACCTGGCCAATCAATCAAGATCCTGCTGCAATTTGTCACAAGCATCTTCGCCATCTGCAAAACTACCCACTTTGGAATCATTTGCAAACTCGCTAATCTTGCCGTGCATGTTCTCATCCAAATCATTGATGGAGATGACCAAACAATCCTTTGAAACAGGTGAATAAGGGAATAGATAGCTATAATGTACTGTAAATTAAAATGGACCTTTGTTAAAGTCAACAGAGGTTAAGCCATGAACCTTGAAGCACATGCTACACTTCTCCAACCATGCATGACAAATGTTTTGCTTGCCAGAGATGCTGGCTGTCCCATTGAGTTACTGCAACAAATTGTGTCTTAAAATGCAGGGCATATACAGCAGCTGATGCATTGCCTGTGGAGAGAAAAATACTGGATTGACCTTCATCAAAGCTGAACTATTAAGTCTGCACCTCTCTTCCCATGTGGTGCTAAATATTTCCAGTTTAGTTCAGTTTAGTTTTGAGATTATTGGCCCACCG
Source organism: Raja brachyura (assembly GCA_963514005.1). The sequence continues at coordinate 110,500,447 of OY740785.1, forward strand.
ATTCTGCGCCGACCAGCGATCCATATTACCATATAACCATATAACAATTACAGCACGGAAACAGGCCCTCTCGGCCCTTCCAGTCCGTGCCGACCATTTATTTTCCCCTAGTCCCATCTACCTGCACTCAGACCATACCCCTCCATTCCCTTCCCGTCCATATACCTATCCACTTTACTTTTAAATGTTACAATCGATCCTGCCTCCACCACTTCTGCTGGAAGATCATTCCACACAGCTACCACTCTCTGAGTAAAGAAGTTCCCCCTCATGTTACCCCTAAACTTCTGTCCCTTAATTCTCATGTCATGCCCTCTTGTTTGAATCTTTCCTACCCTCAATGGGAAAAGCTTATCCACGTCAACTCTGTCTATCCCTTTCATCATTTTAAAGATCTCAATCAAGTCCCCCCTTAACCTTCTGCACTCCAAAGAATAAAGACCAAAAGGCTCAATAAAGATCCCTGCACACTAGTTATATCTTACACACTAGGGACAATTTACAATTTTTACCAAAGCCAATTACCCTACGCATCTATATGGAGGATGATACTGGAGCAACTGGAGCAAACCCACGCAGGTCATGGGGAGAACATGCAAACTCCGTACAGACAGCACCCGCGGTCAGGATTGAACACGGGTTTCTGATGCTGTAAGGCAACAACTCTACCGCTGCACCACTACATAGTAGTAAATAAGAGAGTGATAGCTGGCATCCATGTTACCAGCATTCACTGATAAATTTGTCCTGAGAATTACTTAGGTGCTTTAGGGAGCCACCTTTAGTGAGAATAGCATCGATTGTAATACTAAACTGTGGCCATAAAAGTGTAAAGAAATTACATTTAAATGGGTGAGTTTTCACCAGGCCAGGTTTCCTCCCACACTCCAAAGATGTCGAGGTTTGTAGTTAAAATCGCTCCCATAAGTTGTACAAAAAATGCTCCCTAGTGTGTGTAGGTTAGTGTAGTGTAGTGTAGGTGATCGCTGGCCGGCATGGACGGTGGGCAGAAGGGCTTGTTTCTGCGCTGTTTCTACAAAGTCTAAAGTTTAAAATTAACCATTTAATAACCATATAACAATTACAGCACGGAAACAGGCCTTCTCGGCCCTTCCAGTCTGTGCCGACCATTTATTTTCCCCTAGTCCCATCTACCTGCACTTAGACCACAAATTCTACAAGAGGACAGCACAGTGGCGCAGTAGCTAGAGCTGATGCCTCACGGCACCAGAGACCAGGTTCGATCCTGACCTCGGCTGCTGTCTGTGTGGAGTTTGCATGTTCTCCCAAAAACCAACATGGGTTTCCTCCGGTTGTTCCTCAGGTTAACTGGTCCTCTGTAAATTACCCCTAGAGCGGATGAAAAAGTGCGATAACATAGAACTTGTGTGAACGGATGATCGATGGTCGGCGTGTACTCGGTGGGCTGAAGGGCCTGTTTAGTTGCTCGTTATCTTTCAATCAATCAGTGGGTAATGCGAACCCGCAGCAATATTGCCCATTTTACATATCGCCCAACATAAGCTAACCCCAGAAACTGGTGGCAATGTGAATATAAAGATGGTGAATAACAGAACAATGAAAATAAGTCTGGCCTAGTCTGTGTCTGTGTCTGTGTTCCAAATGATAACTCCGAGGCTTCCGGAGAGAACCAGGCGGTGTTAGCGGAGAGGTCGGTTCGGCGGTCGATGATGGCGCCGACCGGCGGGCGAGGACGGACACGTGGAAGTGAGGACGCCGCTGCTGAGGAAGGAACAAAGACGAACCCGGCATCGGGGGACCGCCGTGAGGGAGGGGGAGACCAAAGGGAGAATTGGGGGAGGGGTGAGGGGTGGGGGGGGGGGGGGGTGGAAGAGAATTTGTGACTTAGTAGGTGCCCTTTATGTGGCGACCATTGGCATGCCTTGGGTAGGCAAGCAAGGAATTTCACTGCGACTTGCCACATGTGTTAATAAAGTATTCAATTCAATTCAATTCAACTTCATCCTCCTGCCAGCTTGGCCTTGCTTTTGTAGTTATTAAGCAATTGAGATGAAAAAGGGGAGTTGTAAAAGGCTACAGTTCAGAGAGGGGAGGGATGTGAAGTAGCTCAGGCTGATACCATCTGCAGCTTAGGCACCAGAAAAGAATGCAATGAGAAGGAGGATTAGCCCTGACGTTTCCACCATTCTCAGCGACTGGAAAGAGTGCAGAGAAGTTTCAGAGAGTCAAAGAGGGAATGGCAGATCTGTTCCCACAGCCGAGTTCCACGGCTGACTTTTCGGGCCGGTGCCTCGTGCTCCCAGTAGCCTTGACTTAATTGGATAATCCAAAAAAGCTCTGGAACGAAGGTTGTCAGAAAATTGGTGGTAGACCTCGTAGAGCCATGGAGTGGAAACAGGCCCTTCAGCCCAACTTGCCCACACCGACAAACATGTCCCACCTGCACTAGTCCCACCTGCCTGGGTTTGGCCCATATCCCTCTTAAACCTGTCCTATCCATGTACCTGTCTCAATGTTTCGTAAAGGTTATGATGATCCCTGCCTCAACTACCCCCTCCGGCAGCTCATTCCATACACCCACCACCCTTTGTGTGAAAAAAGTTACCCCTTAAGTTTCTATTTAATCTTTCCCTTTCTCATCTGAAACCTATGTTCTCTGGTTCTCGATTCCTTTACTCCGAGCAAGGGACTCTGTGCATCTACCTGATCTATTCCTCTCATGATTTTGTACACCTCTATAAGATCACCCTCACCCTCCTGCGCTCCAAGGAATAGTCATAGACTGCTCAGGAAGCAACTTACATGATTTTAGTTTAGTTTAGTTTAGAGGTACAGTGCGGAAACAGGCCCTTCGGCCCACCGAGTCCACGCCGACCAGCGATCCCCGTACTGTCCTACACACACACTAGGAACAATTTACAATTCATAACAAGCCAAATAATCTACAAAACTGGGTGTCTTTGGAGTGTGGGAGGATATCAGAGGAAACCCACATGGTCACAGGGAGAACGTACAAATTCCATAGAGACAGCACCCATGGTCAGGATCGAACCCGAGTCTCTGGCGCTGTAAGGCAGCAACTCTACTGCTGCACTCACCTGCCGTCTAGAGTTCTCAAGGGAATAGAGAGAGCTTGCACCCTTTCCCCTTTCAGCTTCATTTACTTTTCATTATCGCAGGAACATCAGCAGCAATTAAAAACACGAAACACCAAATAGCAGCTGAAAGGTCTGACGATGATAAACATATTTGTCATTTAGGTTTCTGCTCATCGATTAGCTTCACACTTGGCCACACATTGTATTATTTCAGGTTAACCTCTTCCCCCTTTCAATTCTGTCCACGTTCCCATTGAGTGGGCACGAACAACAGAGAGCAAGAGAAATAATCAGATTTGCATGTCTAAAACGATAATTATAATCGCCTAACGCAGTGTTTAATTCTACCTTTTCTCATTTCTTCTTCCCTGTAGTTCCGTTCTTGTTATGTTCATATCAGCAGGCCCTGCAGAAAAGGGCAAATGTTAACTATTGACTTTGTTATGTTTTGTCATAGAGTCAGAATCATACAGAGTGGGAATAGGCTCTCCAGCCTAACCTGTCCATCGTGGCCACACAAGGCTGTGGAGGCCAAGTCAATGGATATTTTTAAGACAGAGATAGATTCTTGCTTAGTACAGGTGTCAGGTGTTATGGGGAGAAGGCAGGAGAATGGTGTTAGAAAGGAGAGATTGATCAGCCATGATTAAATGGCGGAGTAGACTTGATGGGCCGAATGGCCTAGTTCTGCTCCTATCTTATCCACATGTGCCATCTACGCCAGTTCCACCTGCCTGTGTTTGGCTCATATCCCTCTAAACCTGTCCCATCAATGTACCTGCCCAAATGTTTCCCAAACATCGCGATAGTCCCTGCCTCAACAACGTCCTCTGGCAGCTTGTTCCTTATGCTTACCACCCTTTGTGTGAAAAAGTTACCCGTCAATTTCCCAAATTCAGGGACAGATTCTTCCCAGCTGTTTTTGGGTTTGAGTTTAAGTTATTGTCACATGTACCGAGGTACTGTGAAAAACATTTTTTATGTGCTAACCAGTCAGCTGAAAGACAATACATGATTACAATCGAGCCATTTACAATGTACAGATACATAGAAACATAGAAATTAGGTGCAGGAGTAGGCCATTCGGCCCTTCGAGCCTGCACCGCCTTTCAATATGATCATGGCTGATCATCCAACTCAGTATCCCGTACCTGCCTTCTCTCCATACCCTCTGATCCCCTTAGCCACAAGGGCCACATCTAACTCCCTCTTAAATATAGCCAATGAACTGGCCTCAACTACCCTCTGTGGCAGAGAGTTCCAGAGACCCACCACTCTCTGTGTGAAAAAGGTCCTTCTCATCTCGGTCTTAAAGGATTTCCCCCTTATCCTTAAGCTGTGACCCCTTGTCCTGGACCTCCCCAACATCGGGAACAATCTTCCTGCATCTAGCCTGTTCAACCCCTTAAGAATTTTGTAAGTTTCTATAAGATGATGGAATAACGTTTAGTGCAAAGTGAAGCCAGCAAAGTCTGATCAAGGATAGTCCAAGGGTCACCAAAGAGATAGATAGTAGTTCAGGACTGCTCTCTGGTTGTGGTAGGGTGATTCGGTTGCCTGATTCTAGGGCCTGTCCCACTAGGCGATTTTTTTGCCGACTGTCGGCATCATATCAGGGTCACCAAAAGATTTTGAACATTTCAAACTCCCGCAGCGACATAAAAATGTTGCGACACTTGAAAAAACACCGCGCGTCATACGTCGTCACGCCGCGTCACGCCGCATCACGCCGCAAATTTATCGGCGACCTCATACGTCAGTTAATGATGGCGGCAGTCGCCGAGAAAAATCATCAAGTGAGACATGCCCTTAGCAGTTGGGAAGAAACTGTCCCAGAATCTGGAGGTGTGCGTTTTCACACTTCTGTACCTTTTGCCTGATGGGAGAGGGGAGAAGAGGGAGCGTCCAGGGTGCGACCCGTCCTTGATTATGCTGCTGGCCTTGCCGAGGCAGCGTGAGCTAAACATGGGGTCGATGGAAGGGAGGTTGGTTTGTGTGATGGTCTGGGCTTGCATCCAGAAATCTATGCAATTTCTTCAGCTATTATCTACCTCAGTGGAGACCATTGGACTATGCTAGATCGGACTCTACTGGACTTTATCTTGCACTGAACGTTATTCACACCTGGAGTATTGCGTACAGTTCTGGTCTCCAAATCTGAGGAAGGACATTATTGCCATAGAGGGAGTGCAGAGAAGGTTCACCAGACTGATTCCTGGGATGTCAGGACTGTCTTATGAACAAAGACTGCATAGACTCGGTTTATACTCTCTAGAATTTAGGAGATTGAGAAGGGATCTTATAGAAACTTACAAAATTCTTAAGGGGTTGGACAGGCTAGATGCAGGAAGATTGTTCCCGATGTTGGGGAGGTCCAGGACAAGGGGTCGCAGCTTAAGGATAAGGGGGAAATCCTTTAGGACCGAGATGAGAAGGACTTTTTTCACACAGAGAGTGGTGGGTCTCTGGAACTCTCTGCCACAGAGGGTAGTTGAGGCCAGTTCATTGGCTATATTTAAGAGGGAGTTAGATGTGGCCCTTGTGGCTAAGGGGATCAGAGGGTATGGAGAGAAGGCAGGTACGGGATACTGAGTTGGATGATCAGCCATGATCATATTGAATGGCGGTGCAGGCTCGAAGGGCCGAATGGCCTACTCCTGCACCTAATTTCTATGTTTCTATGTTTCTATCCTGTATCAATACACTGTGAACGGCTCGCTTGTAATCATGTATTGTCTTTCCGTTGACTGGCTAGCACGCAGCAAAAGCTTTTCACTGTACCTCGATACACGTGACAATAAACTAAACTGAAACGCAACTTCTAGCCCTGGTGCTCTTATCTCCATACCTTTAATCTCTTTGGCATATTTTCCTTCTTTCTATTTTATTGTTGACCTGTTAATCCCTGTGCAGTGTTACAGGCTCTCTCTCTCTCTCGCTTAATCTTCGAATCGATCATTAAACCACCAGACTGTAAGAAACAAAAACTTCCCATTAGCTCATTCCTCTCGAGTGACTCACTCAAATGTCCTCACTGTCACATTCGTTTCAGCACGCAAAATGCGTTTCTGTTTGGTTTAATTTCAGCGATACAGCACGGAAACAAGCTCTTCGGCCCACCGTGTCCGCGCTGACCAGCGATCCCCGCGCTCTAATGTATTCTGCACACACTTGGGATAATTTACAATTTTATTGAAGCCAATTAGCCCACCAAACCTATGTCTTTGCAATGTGGAAGGAGACCGGAGAACCCAGAGAAAACCCACGCGGCCACGGGGAGAACGTACAAACTCCGTACAGACAGCACCCGTGGTCAGGATCGAACCGGGGTCTCTTGCGCTGTAAGGCAGCAACTCTACCGCTGACTTTGTTTTCCAATAGCTAAATCTACCTCTCTTTGAACTCTCCTTATCGATCTAAACAGAACAAATATAAGGTGAGCGGGAAAGTTTAATTGCTAGGAAACCTGCCTGTTTCCACGCTGCATCTCTAAGCTCAGCGCAGCTAACATTTTCAATGCTTTTTTTCCCCCCCGATCATATATTTTCAGTAGGAGTCACCTTGGAGTTTTGATTTTATCTGAAGTTCATTGCTAAGAGCTGTTTTCTCTGATACACTGAAGCAAATAAACAGCTTTCAGGCCCTTAAAGCACGGAAGCCGAGCTTTATTCATCATCTGCCCTTTCAAGTTACCATTGTTACACAGAATTGAGAGGCACTCACTGGCTTCCAGCTGCACTTATATCCTTCTGCAAGCTAATCGGCTGAACAGCGAGAGGGACAGCAGAAGCTCATGAGTTCTCAAGGAGTTCCCATCCGTGAAAATGCTGACAGTTCATGACTTTGATCGGTTCATTCTCCTGGAAGAGAACACTGGTGATTCTAAAGGCAAATAGGGAGAGGTTGAGCAGGCTGGGACTCTATTCCTTGGAGCGCTGGAGGATGAGGGATGATCTTATAGAGGTGCACAAAACTATGAGAGGAATAGGTCGGGTAGACTCATCACGAGAGTAGAGGAATCGAAAAGCAGCGGACATTGGTTTAAGGTGAGGGGGTATAGAAGCTTGAAAACCCACACATCCAGATTCAGCGACAACCTTGCCACTCTGACCTCTTGAAAGCTAACTTGATTCCCCGGAGGTAGATCAAAATGCTGGAGAAACTCAGCGGGTGAGGCAGCATCGATGGAGTGAAGGAAATAGGTGACCGAAGAAGGGTCTCGACCCGAAACGTCACCAATTCCTTCGCTCCATAGATGCTGCCTCACCCGCTGTGTTTCTCCAGCATTTTGATCTAGCATTGATTTTTCCAGCAACTGCAGTTCTTTCTTATTCATTCCCCTGAGGATATTTGGCTGGAGTGCAGAGTTTGGAAAAAGTTGTGATAAAAAATGCACGAGTGAGTCAGAGCGACAGTTCTCGCCAGGAGATATCCTTCAGATGGTGTTCATCTCCTCTGTCTGTCATGAAGAAGGTCTTCGCCCCACAGCAAACACTGTCAGTCTTTCACGAGGCCCTTTCTGTGCTCCTCAAAAAAAGTAAACAATTCCTCCTTCATCTCTCTCAGTCTGAGGTCAGCTTCAGACACCTCGCCTCTTGCAGTCAGTAAAGTTAAATGTTTAAGATGTGTAGGAAGGAAACAGGCCCATCGATTCCACGCCAACCAACAATACACGAGTTCTATACTATACCCTAGGGAGAATTTGCAGAAGGCAATTAACTTATAAACCCGTGCATCTTTCGGGAAACCAGAGTAACCAGAAAAAAACCACGTGAACACAGTCAGAACATGCAAACTCCGTACAGACAGCACCCTTAGTCAGGATTGAACCTAGGACTCTGATGCTGTAAGGTAGCAACTCTAGCGCTGTGCCCCTGTGCCACCCTCTATGTCAATGTATTTCAAGGTGTATAAACTCTGCTTTACAAGTTCTTGATTCAATGGCATAATTCTGATTTGATTTGATGCAACAAAATTTTGTTCAGACTTGCATTTGTTGGTGTATTTTTGAATGGCAATAAAGTCTTGATTGATTGATTAGATGGGGCCCTTATGAATGAATGCTTATGAAATTCATTAAAAGAAGGAATATTAAAGGAATATAGAAGAAACATAGAACAGTAAGTACATAGATACATAGAAAATAGGCGTAGGAGTAGGCCATTTGGCCCTTCGAGCAAGCTCCACCATTCAATGTGATCATGGCTGATCAGCATCCCTGTTCCTACCTTCTCCCCATGTAACCATATAACCATATAACAATTACAGCACGGAAACAGGCCTTCTCGACCCTTCCAGTCCATGCCGACCATTTATTTTCCCCTAGTCCCATCTACCTGCACTCAGACCATACCCCTCCATTCCCTTCCCGTCCATGTACCTATCCACTTTACTTTTAAATGTTAAAATCGATCCTGCCTCCCCCACTTCTGCAGGAAGATCATTCCATACAGCCACCACTCTCTGAGTAAAGAAGTTCCCCCTCATGTTACCCCTAAACTTCTGTCCCTTAATTCTCATGTCATACCCTCTTGTTTGAATCTTTCCTACCCTCAATGGGAAAAGCTTATCCACGTCAACTCTGTCTATCCCTTTCATCATTTTAAAGACCTCAATCAAGTCCCCCCCTTAACCTTCTGCGCTCCAAAGAATAAAGACCTAACTTGCTCAACCTTTCTCTGTAACCTAGTTGCTGGAACCCAGGCAACATTCTAGTAAATCTCCTCTGTACTCTCTCTATTTTGTTGACATCCTTCCTATAATTAGGCGACCAAAATTGTACACCATACTCCAGAATTGGTCTCACCAATGCCTTGTACAATTTTAACATTACTTCCCTACTCCTATATTCAATGCTCTGATTTATAAAGACCTGATTTATAAATATCCCTTGATCCCTTGAAAGTTCTGAGCATCTATTCCTACGTGTGACTCTCAGAATTTTATAAACTTTTATAAATGTATTAATTTTATAAAATATCAATAGATATTTTTAAGGCAGAGATGCTGGTTTAAAGTGGAGATTGACACAAAATGCTGGAGTAACTCAGCAGGACAGGCGGCATCTCTGGAGAGAAGAAACAGGTGACGTTTCGGGTCGAGACCCTTCTTCAGACGGCCATAAAGTTACAGGTCATAAGGGATAGGAGCAGAATTCGGGCATTCATGTCTGATCTATCTTTCCTTCACAACCCCATTCTCCTGCCTTCTCCTCATCATCCCTGACCCCCGTACTAACCAAGAGCAACACTACCACTACGTGACCGTGCCGCCCCGACCTGAATGGACGAACAATCAGGGGAACGCGAAACAAGATATAGACTGTGATATAGAGACATATAGAACGAATGAATGAACGATAATGATCACACAAGTCATACAGAGATGATAATTCTCTTTGTCGAAGAATCCCAGTGAAACTTAGTTTGGGTTTGTTTTGTTTATTGTCACATGTATCGAGGTACAGTGGAAAGCTTTTGTTGCGTGCTAACCAGTCTGCAGAAAGACTATACATGATTACAATCAATCCAGCCACAGTGTACAGATACAAGTGGAGTGATTGTAATACGTGATTGCAGATCCACATTTGGCACCAGCGCTCAAAGAATCGCCTGGAGTGGCCGCCATCAGCGGGTGCAAGGAGATAACACTCCAGTTGTTAGTGATAGTCAGCATGGGTTTGTGTGTGGGAAATCAAGTCCCACAAATCTGATAGAGTATTTTGAATATGTCGCCAAAAGGATTAATAAGGAAATGTTGTCCACGTGGATTTATGACAAGGTCCCACCAGGTGGGCTAGTCTGGTCTGTTAGGTTGCATGGAACCTGATCTGAGCTGATCAACTGGGTTGAACATTGACTCTGCAAAGCTTATATGCCAATGCGTGAAGTTCTGGGATTTGGATCACCTTAATGTAGACCAGGAAATATAAGAGTGAATGGGAAGGAAAAATTCCTGATTTACAAGGAAGGGAACTTCGTTCATTAGTCCATGTCTACTCCATAGCAGAGGGAAACGAGGTAAGAGCTAGTTTTTGGGAATAAAATTGGGAATTGGTTTATTTAAAGATGATTTAGACATCATACCCTCATTTAACACCAACCAGAGGAGGGTAGGGACTTGCCAGATGAGGTAATTGAGGCTTGGACTATACCAACTTTTAAGACAGGCACATGGGGTCAAGTCAAAGTCAAGTCAAACAAACTTTATTTTCATTTAGGAATACATTGATATATGCAATTCCAAATGAAATTCCGTTGCATTTGGCTCCCTGTGCAACACGATAATTAACAGGATAGGAGAAAATCGGTGCAGAAAATCGGTGCAGAAAATCTCCTTGGATAGAGAGGTTTAGAGGGATCTGGGCCAAATGCAAGTAGGTGAAACTAGCGTAGATGGGACATGTGGGTCAATGTGGGCAAGATGGGTCAAAGGGCTTGTTTTCACCCTGCATGATTCTATGACTCTCTATGACTCTATGACACAATTAATGCCATAATAATCAATTAGAAAACACTCTGTAAAATCAGGCAAATAAAGCTAAATTAAATCTAGGGAATTGCAAAGTCGAATGATGGTGAAATTCAATTCACCTCAAAGCTATGCTCTTTGACATTTCCACCCTGGGAGAAAAATTCTGACTGTCTACCGTGTCTATACTCCTTAAAATGATTTCTATATCAGATCTCCTCTCAGCCTCTGACTCTCCAGAGCAACCAATCCAAGTTCGTCAAGCAAGGTGTGCAATGCTGAGGCTTTATCTGATACTGGTCAGCCAAATTTGGAATATTGTGACCAGTTTTGGGCCCCATGTTTAGTTTAGTTTAGTTTAGAGATACAGAGCGGAAACAGGCCCTTCGGCCCACCGGGTCCGCGCCGACCATGTATAAGGAGTAAGATTGTTGTAAAAACAAGCCTGAAGGCTTTGTGTCTCAATGCGAGGAGCATTCGTAATAAGGTGGATGAGTTGAAGGTGCAGATAGCAATTAATGACTATGTTATAGTTGGGATCACGGAGACATGGCTCCAGGATGACCAAGGCTGGGAGCTGAACATCCAGGGATATTCAATATTCAGGAGGGATAGACGAAAAGGAAAAGGAGGTGGGGTAGCGTTGCTGGTGAGAGAGGAGATTAATGCAATTGAAAGGAAGGACATTAGCGTGGAGGATGTGGAATCGATATGGGTAGAGCTGCGAAACTCTAAGGGGCAGAAAACGCTAGTGGGAGCTGTGTACAGGCCACCTAACAGTAGTATTGGAGTTGGGGATGGCATCAAACAGGAAATTAGAAATGCATGCAACAAGGGTAACACGGTTATAATGGGTGACTTCAATCTGCATGTAGATTGGGTGAATCAAATTGGCAGGGGTGCTGAGGAAGAGGATTTCCTGGAAAGTATGCGGGATAGTTTTCTCAACCAACATGTGGAGGAACCAACGAGAGAGCAGGCTATACTAGACTGGGTATTGAGTAATGAGGAAGGGTTAGTTAGCAGTCTTGTTGTGCGTGGACCCTTGGGCAAGAGTGACCATAATATGGTTGAGTTCTTCATTAGGATGGAGAGTGACAAAATTAAGTCAGAAACAAGGGTTCTGAACTTGAACAAAGGTAACTTTGAAGGTATGAGATGTGAATTGGCCAAGATAGACTGGCAGGTGATTCTTAAAGGGTTGACAGTGGATGTGCAATGGAAGGTATTTAAAGACTGCATGGATGAAGTACAAAAGTTGTTCATACCAGTTTGGCAAAAGAATAAATCGGGGAAGGTGGTGCATCCATGGATAACAAGGGAAATCAGGGATAGTATAAAAACAAAAGATGAGGCATACAAATTTGCCAGAAAAAGCAGCCTACCGGAGGACTGGGAGAAATTCAGAATGCAGCAGAGGAGGACAAAGGGCTTAATTAGGAAAGGGAAAATAGATTATGAAAGGAAACTGGCAGGGAACATAAAAACTGACTGCAAAAGTTTTTATAGATATGTGAAGAGAAAGAGACTAGTTAAAACAAATGTTGGTCCCTTGCAGTCAGAAACAGGTGAATTGATCATGGGGAACAAGGACATGGCAGACCAATTGAATAACTACTTTGGTTCTGTCTTCACTAAGGAAGACATAAATAATCTGCCGGAAATAGCAGTGGAACGGGGGTCAAATAAGATGGAGGAACTGAGTGAAATCCAGGTTAGCCGGGAGGTGGTGTTGGGTAAATTGAACGGATTGAAGGCCGATAAATCCCCAGGGCCAGATAGTCTGCATCCCAGAGTACTCAAGGAGGTAGCCACAGAAATAGTGGATGCATTAGTGATAATTTTTCAAAATTCCTTAGATTCTGGAGTAGTTCCTGAGGATTGGAGGGTAGCTAATGTAACCCCACTTTTTAAAAAAGAAGGGAGAGAGAAAGCGGGGAATTACAGACCAGTTAGTCTAACATCGGTAGTGGGGAAACTGCTAGATTCAGTTATTAAAGATGGGATAGCAGCGCATTTGGAAAGTCAGCATGGATTTACGAAAGGTAAATCATGTCTCACAAATCTGATAGAATTTTTTGAGGATGTAACTAGTAGAGTGGATAAGGGAGAACCAGTGGATGTGTTATATCTAGACTTTCAGAAGGCTTTCGACAAGGTCCCGCATAAGAGATTAGCATACAAACTTAAAGCACACGGTATTGGGGGTTCAGTATTGATGTGGATAGAGAACTGGCTAGCAGACAGGAGGCAAAGGGTAGGAGTAAACGGGTCCTTTTCAGAATGGCAGGCAGTGACTAGTGGGGTGCCGCAAGGCTCAGTGCTGGGACCCCAGCTATTTACAATATATATTAATGATTTGGACGAGGGAATTCAATGCAACATCTCCAAATTTGCAGATGATACCAAGCTGGGGGGTATAGTTAGGTGTGAGGAGGATGCTTGGAGGCTGCAGGGTGATTTGGATAGGCTGAGTGAATGGGCAGATGCATGGCAGATGCAGTATAATGTGGATAAATGTGAGGTTATCCACTTTGGTGGCAAAAACATGAGGGTAGACTATTATCTGAATGGTGGCAGATTAGGAAAGGGGGAGATGCAACGAGACCTGGGTGTCATGGTACACCAGTCATTGAAAGTAGGCATGCAGGTGCAGCAGGCAGTGAAGAAAGCAAATGGTATGTTAGCATTCATAGCGAAAGGATTTGAGTATAGGAGCAGGGAGGTTCTACTGCAGTTGTACAGGGTTTTGGTGAGGCCACACCTGGAGTATTGCGTACAGTTTTGGTCTCCAAATCTGAGGAAAGACATCCTTGCCATAGAGGGGGTACAGAAAAGATTCACCAGACTGATTCCTGGGATGTCAGGACTTTCATATGAGGAAAGATTGGATAGACTCGGCTTGTACTCGCTGGAATTTAGAAGATTGAGGGGGGATCTTATAGAAACTTACAAAATTCTTAAGGGGTTGGACAAGCTAGATGCTGGAAGATTGTTCCCGATGTTGGGGGAGTCCAGAACAAGGGGTCACAGTCTAAGGATAAGGGGGAATTCCTTTAGGACCGAAATGAGGAAAACATTCTTTACACAGAGAGTCGTGAGTCTCTGGAATTCTCTGCCACAGAAGGTAGTTGAGGCCAGTTCATTGGCTATATTTAAGAGGGCGTTAGATGTGGCACTTGTGGCTAAAGGGATCGGGGGTATGGAGAGAAGGCAGGTACGGGATACTGAGTTGGATGATCAGCCATGATCATATTGAATGGCGGTGCAGGCTCGAAGGGCCGAATGGCCTACTCCTGCACCTATTTTCTATGATTCTATGTTTCTATGACCAGCGATCCCCGCACATTAACACTATCTTGCACCCACTAGGGATTTTTTTTTTTTGTTTAAGGAGGGATGTGCTGGCTTTGGAGAGGGTCCAGAGGAGGTTTACTAGAGTGATCCCTGGGATGATTGGGATGGGATATTTGAGGAGCGTTTGGAGGCTCTGGGCCTGCACTTGCCAGAGTTCAGAAGGATGAGGGGAAAAACTCATTGAAACCTGCTGGATAATGAAAGGCCTGGGTAGAGTGGATGTGGAGTGAATGTTTCCACTAGTGTGAGAATCTAGCACCCAGAAGAAAAGGATGTACCATCCGAAAGAGAGATGAGGAGATATTTCTTTAGTCGGAGGGTGATGAATCTGTGGAATTCATTGCCACAGATGGCTGTGGAGGCCAAGTCATCGGGTATTTTTAGCAGAGATTGATAGATTCTAGATTAGTATGGGTGTCAAAGGTTATGAAGAGAATCAAAAAAACGTCAAACGTCAAACAAACTTTATTGTCATTTAGAAATACATTGATATATGCAGTTCCAAACAAAATTCTGTTGCCTTTAGGACTGAGGTGAGGAAAAACCTTTTCACCCAGAGAGTTGTGAATCTGTGGGATTCTCTGCCACAGTGGCAGCCAATTCACAGGATGTTTTCAAGAGAGAGTAGGATATAATTCTTTGGGCCAACGGAATCAAGGGATATGGGGAGAAAGCAGGAACGGGGTACTGATTCTGGATGATCAGCTATGCTCATATTAAATGGCGGTGCCGGCTCGAAGGGCCGAGTGGCCTAATCCTGCGCCGATATTCTACGTTTCGATGTTTCCATGTTTTTAAGGTAGGAGAATGGGTTTGAGAGGGAAAGATAGAACAGCCGTGATTGATGGGCTGAAAGGCCTCAGTCTGCTCCTATCACTTTTGACTTTGTGAACCGTCCTGTTTACTTGATGTTGGATGTTTGCAATCAAAGAATTGCCTTCAGCTTTAAAGTTTAACCAAATGGGAATCCAAGTTTAATCAAGCGGAAAAGGCAATGATAAATAAGACCAGACTGTGCGTTCCGTCTTGATTTACCTCAGCCTGCTGCAGTTTTATAAATCTGAACCCACTCATTCCACCCTCCCGAAGGAGCTTCAACCTGGAGAAAACAAACTTTGGACCTTATGATTAGAGTGTGGAAAAAACCCATTTAACTACCTTAGAATTGCTACAAATATGTATGGTGTGATAAGACACAGGTAAAAACACCCACACACAATGCAGATTCGGTGAAGTGTTTTCTTTGAAGGCTGACAAGGGATAATATATGACACTATTGTAATTCTAGGAAAATTACAGTGTAATTAGTGTTCTTGTCTGATGGGATTAGTGAGGATCTGCATGTAAATATTTTTTAACTTTGGCAAACTAGTTATCAAGTCAAGTAAATTTTATTCCTATAGCACATTTAAAAACAACTCTCGTTGGCCAAAGTGCTTTACATTGGTGCAGGTACTAACGTGCTACAAACAGTGCTACATAGATCACCAATACATACATAGATACATTGTCTCGACCCGAAACGTCGCCCATCTCCTTCGCTCCTTAGATGCTGCTGCACCCGCTGAGTTTCTCCAGCCTTTGGTGTACCCTCGATTCTCCAGCATCTGCAGTTCCTTCTTCAATACATACATACAGCGCTCCCTCAGAGGACCTCAAGAAAGGCTTGAGAGTAGAAATAAGTTTTAAGTCTAGACTTAAAGGAGTTGATGGAGGGGGCAGTTCTGATGGGAAGAGGGATGCTGTTCCACAGTCTAGGAGCTGCAAACGCAAAAGCGCGGTCGCCCCTGAGCTTATGCCTAGACCGCAGGATGGTCAGTAACCCCAAGTCGGCCGATCTGAGGCACCTGCAGGTTGTGTGGTGGGTAAGCAGATTTTTGATGTAGGTGGGGGCAAGCCCGTTAAGGGCTTTGTATATATAAATTGAAATTGAGCTTGAAATTGATTCGGAACTGCACAGGGAGCCAGTGGAGAGAGGCCAGAATCGGGGTGATGTGGTCCCTTTTTCGGGTGCCCGTCAGGAGTCTCGCAGTGGCGTTTTGGACCAATTGCAGGCAGGACAGGGATGATTGGCTGATGCCAATGTAAAGGGAGTTGCAGAAATGAGAGGATGATCTTTTCGAGGTCGTCAAACTGGAGGAATTGTTTTATTTTAGCTATCGCCTGAAGCTGGAAGAAGCTAGCTTTTATCACGGCATTGACTTGTTTGTCAAATTTCAACGCGGAGTCAGATATCGCATCAAGGTTTTTGACATGAGGTTTGAGTAATGGGGTAAGGCTTCCAAGGCTGCCTGCTATCGTTTTGATGGAGTCTAAGGGGCCGAGTAGGATGACCTCAGACTTACGCGCGTTTAGTTGGAGGATGTTCTGGGCCATCCAACACTTTATATCCTCGAGGCAGTGGATAATGCTGAGTAGATTAGATCGGTTGTTGGGTTTCAGGGGGAGATAGAGTTGTATATCGTCTGCATAGCAGTGGAAGGAAATGCCTTGAAATGACTTGACCTAAGGGGAGCATGGATGCCGTTTCTATTAAGATACTTTCAAGAGTATTTTCCTGAGTCACGCAATATTTGCAGTGCATATTGAGTGCAACTGGGCGAGTCCCAACGACTTCCGCCCAGTTGCACTCACCCCTATCATCGCCAAGTGCTTTGAAAGGCTGGTCATGGCACATCTCAAATGCTGCCTACCTCCCACTCTGGATCCCTACCAGTTTGCATACCGCAAGAACAGGAGCACGGAGGATGCCATCTCAACGGCACTCCACTCCGCCCTCTCCCACCTCAACAACAGAAATACTTATGTGAGAATGCTGTTCATCGACTACAGCTCAGCATTCAACACCATTATCCCCTCTAAATTGATCGCCAAACTCGATGACCTGGGCATCAACCCCTCCCTCTGCAATTGGTTACTGGACTTTCTAACCAACAGACCACAGTCTGTCAGGTTGGATAACCATTCCTCATCTACCCTCACCCTGAACACTGGCGTACCCCAGGGCTGCGTGCTGAGCCCCCCCCCCTCTACTCCCTCTTCACCTACAACTGCATACCTGTACATGGTACCAACACCATCATCAAGTATGCAGATGACAAGACGGTGATTGGCCTCATTAGCGACAACGATGAGTCGGCCTACAGGGAGGAGGTTCAGCTCCTAACAGCATGGTGTGCCGACAATAACCTGGCCCTCAACTCCAAGAAGACCAAGGAGCTCATTGTGGACTTCAAGAGATCGAGAGGCTGCACGCACACCCCCATCCATATCAACGGGACGGAGGTGGAACGTGTCTCCTGCTTCAGGTTCCTGGGGGTCAACATCTCCGATGACCTCTTCTGGACGCACAACACATCCTCGCTGATCAAGAAGGCTCACCAGCGTCTCTTCTTCCTGAGGAGACTTAAGAAGGTCCACCTGTCTCCCCAGATTCTGGTGAATATCTACTGCTGCACCATCGAGAGCATCCTTACCAACTGCATCACAGTATGGTATGGTAACTGCTCTGTCGCCGACCGGAAGGCTCTGCAGAGGGTGGTGAAGATCACCCAACGCATCCCAGGCTCCTCACTCCCCTCCATTGAGTCTGTCCATAGTAAACGATGCCTGCGCAGGGCGCACAGCATCGCCAGGGACAACTCACACCCCAACCATAGACTGTTTACCATCCTCCCATCCGGGAGACGCTACAGGTCCCTCAAAGTTGAGAAACTTTGTGACATTGGGTGGTAGAGTTGCTGCCTGACCACGCCAGAGACCCAGGTTCGATCCTGACTACGGGCACTGTCTGAACGGAGTTTGGCGTTCAGTTTAGTTTATTGTCAATTGTACCGGGGTAGAGTGAAAAGCTTCTTGTTGCGCGCTAACCAGTCAGCAGAAAGACATTACATGATTACAATCAATACAGATACATGACGAGGGAATAATATTTTGTGCAAGGCTAAAGCCAGCAAAGTCCGATCAAGGATGGTCCGAGGGTCACCAATAAGGTAGATAGTAGTTCAGGACCGCTCTCTGGTTGTGGTAGGATGATTCACATACCTGATAACGGAAGGGAAGCTGCTCAGCTAGATGTCCAAAGGCGTTCAATATCAACTTACTGCGATCAGCGAACTCCTTCTTGGAGCTCACAGCGTGGGACTTGCTTTCCTGACAGCGGGTTATCTGTGGCCAATTAACAAGTGGCACACAGGCAGGCTTGAAAGGACCAATTAATATTGTGGAACGTGCATGAAACTAAAGATGACAGGGATGTCCGTACACGTCCAACTCTCCAGGGTCACAAAGAACCTCATTGTGTCAATGATATGAAGGAAAACCCAAGGGAGAGGAACAAAATCAGTTCATGCTCGCAGAGCAGATTATTATAAAATTTTAACTGCGCAAGATCCATTTATGTTGGAAATAAATGAATCTCGCTCCAGTACCAGCACCATTGATACTGTGATATCTGTATTAAGAAATATATTTTCTGCCATATGTGTGTTGATGGTTTGGAAAATTCAAAAAAATTCAAATAATTGTTCCTGCTCAAATATAATTCAATCACTTTTTAATTCAATCTTTTTTGGGCATCGATAAAAAATGTGCTATTGCAAATTTCAGTTTAGTTTAATTTAGTTCATATTAGTTTAGTTTAGTTTAGTTAAGTTTAGTTTGGAGATACAGTGTGGAAACAGGTCCTCTTGGCCCATGGTGCCTACGCCGACCAGCGATCACTATTCACTGTACACTAGCTCCGTCCTACACGCTAGAGATAATTTTACAATAGACAATAGACAATAGGTGCAGGAGCAGGCCAGTTGGCACTTTGAGCCAGCACCGCCATTCAATGTGATCATGCATGATCATCCCCAATCAGTACCCCCTTCCTGCCTTCTCCCCTGACTCCGCTATTTTTAAGAGCCCTATCTAGCTCTCTCTTGAAAGCATCCAGAGAACCGGCCTCCACCACCCTCTGAGGCAGAGAATTCCACAGACTCACAACTCTCTGTGAGAAAAAGTGTTTCCTCGTCTCCGTTCTAAATGGCTTACCCCTCATTCTTAAACTATGGCCCCTGGTTCTGGACTCCCCCAACACCGGGAACATGTTTCCTACCTCTAGCCTGTGCAAACCCTCAATAATCTTATATGTTTCAATAAGATTCCCTCTCATCCTTCTATGCTCCAGAGTATACAAGCCCAGCTGCTCCATTCCCTCAGCATTTGATATTCCCACCGTCCCAGGAATTAACCTTGTAAACCTACGCTGCACTCCCTCAATAGCAAGAATGTCCTTCCACAAATTAGGGGACCAAAACTGCACACAATACTCCAGATGTGGTCTCACTAGGGCCCTGTACAACTGCAGAAGGACCTCTTTGCTCCTATACTCAAGTCCTCTTGATATAAAGGTCAACATGCCATTTGCTTTCTTCACTGCCTGCTGTACCTGCATGCTTATCTTAATTGAATGATGAACAAGGACCCCCAGATCCAATCGTACTTCCTCTGTTCCCAGTTTTACTGGTCAATTAACCTACAAACCTGTACGTACTTGGAGTGTGGGAGGAAACTGGAGCACCTGGAGCAAACCCATGTGGTCACATGGAGACCCTGTGTATTAACTCCATGCAGACAGCACCCTAACTACGGGCTAAAGTTAAAATAAAATCCACAGTATGAAAGACAGAGGTCCTCTATCGCATTGTCCTGGGTCACACTACAACTCCTTCCCACAATACTGTTCCACAGAAAGCCGTGGATAATATACATCCATTTCAGTACCTTGGGAGCCACTGCTCAATAAGGACCATCTCCGGTGCACCAGCTGTCCAAGGAAGAGATCGATCCAAAATCAAGAACTCAAACCCCAACCAAAGCTTGTGGTTCACAGCTCACCAGTCATGTCTCCCACTTGGATCCTTTGGATACATGGACAATCTATAGCAGACTCCTCAAAGCACCGTAGAAGTATCTCAGTTGCTGAACAGTCACGGTGGCTCAGCGGTAGAGTTGCTGCCTTACACCAAAATGCAGCGCCGGAGACCCGGGTTCAATCCCGACTACAGCCATTGTCTGTACGGAATTTGTACGTTCTCCGATTGACCTGCGTGGGTTTTCTCCGTGATCTTCGGTTTCCTCCCACATTCCAAAGACGTCCAGGTCAGTAGGTTAATTGGCTTGATTCATTGGCTTGATAGAAATGTAAAAATTGTCCGGCATAAAATTGTCCAACTTCCAGTATCGTCGCTGGTGGACTCTTCGGAAGGTACAAGGTATCTGTGAAATCTTCCAAATGCTTTTTATAGTTTAATTTAGAGATAAGGCACAGAAACAGGACCTTCGGCCTACTGGGACCGTGCCGACCAGCGACCCCCCGTACACTAACACTAACACACTAGGGACAATTTACATTTCCACCAAGCCAATTAACCTACAAACGTGTACATCTTGGAGTGTGGGAGGGAAACGGAAGATCTCGGAGAAGACCCACGCAGGTCATGGGGAGAACGTGCTAACTCCGCACAGACAGCACCCGTAGTCAGGATGGAACCCAGGTCTCTGGCGCTGTAAGGCAGCAACTCTACCGCTCGGACTCCGTGCCACCCCACGGTGATTTGTAGCCAATGTTTCCAGCATTGAGGCTGTGATCAATTATCTCCTGTGGGCTGGCTGCATTCTCCGCATGCCTGATACCTCCCCATCAATATCGGTCTGTAGAAGGGTGTAGCCAAGCTGAAGAGGGTGCAGAGAAGATTTACGGTGATGTTGCCAGGTCTCAAGGGCCTGAGCTACAGGGAGAGGTTGAGCAAGCTAGGACTCTATTCCTTGCAGCGCAGGAGGATGAACAGTGATCTTATAGAGGTGTACAAAATCATGAGCGGAATAGGCGGAGTAATTTTACCCACAGTAGGGGAATCCAGAACCATGGATAGGGTAGGTTTGGCACATATCCCTCTAAACCTATCCTATCCTATCCAAATGTTTCTTAAACATGATGGTTATTTCTCCCTCAGCTACCTCCTCCGGCAGCTTGTTCCTTACACCCACCTCCCATTGTATGCAAAGGTCACCCCTCTGGTTCAATTAAATCTTTCCCTCTCACATTAAACCTGTGGTTCTCGCTACCCCTACTCTGGGCAAAATACTCTGTAAATTTATAACCATATAACCATATAACAATTACAACACGGAAACAGGCCTTCTCGGTCCTTCCAGTCCATGCCGACCATTTATTTTCCCCTAGTCCCATCTACCTGCGCTCAGACCATACCCCTCCATTCCCTTACCGTCCATATGCCTATCCACTTTACTTTTAAATGTTAAAATCAATCCTGCCTCCACCACTTCTGCTGGAAGATCATTCCACACAGCCACCACTCTCTGAGTAAAGAAGTTCCCCCTCATGTTACCCCTAAACTTCTGTCCCTTAATTCTCATGACACGCCCTCTTGTTTGAATCTTCCCTACCCTCAATGGGAAAAGCTTATCCATGTCAACTCTGTCTATCCCTTTCATCATTTTAAAGACCTCAATCAAGTCCCCCCTTAACCTTCTGCGCTCCAAAGAATAAAGACCTAACTTGTTCAACCTTTCTCTGTAACTTAGTTGCTGGAACCCAGGCAACATTCTAGTAAATCTCCTCTGTACTCTCTCTATTTTGTTGACATCCTTCCTATAATTAGGTGACCAAAATTGTACACCATACTCCAGAATTGGTCTCACCAATGCCTTGTACAATTTTAACATTACTTCCCTACTCCTATATTCAATGATCTGATTTATCCAATCCAATCCAATCTATTCCAATCTAAACCTCCATAAGATCACCCCTCCTGCGCTCCAAGGAATAAAGTCCTAGCCTGCTCAAACTCTCCCTTTAACTCTCTATATTTGGGGCGGCACGGTGGCGCAGTGGTAGAGTTGCTGCCTTACGGCGCCAGAGACCCGGGTTTGATCCCGACTACGGGTGCTGTCTATGTGGAGTTTGTGCGTTCTCTACGTGACCACGTGGGTTTTCCCCAGGTGCTCCAGCTTTCCTTCCACACTCCAAAGACGCGCAGGTTTGCAGGTTAATTGGCTTTGGGAAAGATTGTAAATTGTCACCAGTGTGTGTAGGATACTGTTAGTGTGCGGGGAGCGGGGATCGTTGATGGGCCGAAGGGCTGGTTTCCGCGCTGCATCGCTAAACTAAACTGAACTAGACTAAACGAAGCTAATCTAAGGCTCCTCGATTCCTGCACTTGCCATCACAGAGAACATATGTTGGATATTCCAGGTTAAGCTGATTTACCTGATTTGTCTTCAACAATACATCCATTCTGACAGGGACTTTTCCAGGAACGTTTTCCCAGGCTCGGACTATCGAACTTTACTGGCTTTACCTTGAACTAAACGTTATTCCCTTACCATGTATCTGTACACTGTATATGGATGGATTGTAATCATGGATTGTCACCATGTCGTGGTGGAGAAGCTTGTGTGGACCTGAGATCCTGAGAGCTATGCTGTCTGGAGCGATGCTCCTGGTAGGGCCACCCATGGCGGTAAGGTCGAGGGGGAGGTCTCTGACAAAGAGCAATCCAACCAAGACCTCAACGGTGGAACAGGCGGAGGACGATGGCTGACTTTAGTGGAGCGTCACAACGGCTGGGAAGGCGGATGAAGGCTGCGGCAGAAAAGGGTCTCCGGTCGTCTTGCCACTGGATCCTGACCCAGATCTGTCAAGGACCGTGGGGTGGCTGTCTGTGCACCAGTCTCCCCACGTTAAACTAAGTCACGCACAGGCGTCCTCCAACCCTGGAGACACCCATGGTCGGCCTTTAGCCCGAGGAAGATTGTCTTTCCGCTGACTGGGTAGCACGCAACAAAAGCTTTTCACTGTACCTCGGTACATGTGATAATGACCTAAACTGAAACTGATTTTCATCAATGGCTCCCAGGCCTCCACTTCTCACTGTTTCCCTTCCTCACAGAATTGTTTGCCTGGTAAAGTATTCTGCAGAGGATTAATTTGAAAAATTACCATACTTTTAACAACCAAACCTCAGATGCTTTGAAAATAACTGACAATCATTTTAATTGTTCCCAGCGCTTGCAGTGCGATACCATTAATAATGTAGCTTAAAGGGATACGAGTTCAGGGAATCAAACTGGAGTTTCAAATTATCATTTATTTCCAAACTCCCTGCTGTGATGCAGATTCTGGATGATGGACACACAATTTCCTGAGTAACTCAGCGGGAGAGGCAGCATCTCTGGAGAGAAGGAATGGGTGACGTTTCTGGTCGAGACCCTTCTTCAGACTGATGTCATTGATGATTGACACTTGGGGGTGACCAAGTTCCTCGGCAAAGAACACATCTTAATGAATTTTCCAGACTTCATTTGCTTCTGATCTTCATTCTCCAGTCTGTTATTGCTATAGATGTGTCATAGAGTCATACTGCCAGAAAACAGGCCCTTCGGCCCAACTTGCCCACACCGGCCAACATGTCCCACCTACACTCGTCCCACCTGCCTGTGTTTGGCCCATATCCCTCCAAACCTGACCTATCCATGCACCTGTCTAAATGCTTCTTAAACATTGGGATAGTCCCAGCCTGCAGCTCGTCCCACCCACCCACCCACCATCATTTGTGTGAAAAAGTTACCCCTCACGTTCCTATTAAACCTTTCTGCCTTCACCTTAAACCTATGTCCTTGGTTTCTCGATTCCCCTACTCTGGGCAAGAGGCTCTGTGCCTCTACCCAATCTATTCCTCTCATGACTTTGTGCACTTCCATAAGATCACCCCTCATCCTCTGAGGAATAGAGTCCTAGCCTGCTCAACCCCTCCCGATAGCTCAGGCCGCCGAGAGCTGGCAACATCTTTGCAAATTTCTCTGCGCTCTTTCTTACTTGGCAAATCATTTGGTCGGAATTTAGAACATAGAACAGTACAGGAGCCACAAAGACAATCGACAATAGACAATAGGTGCAGGAGTAGGCCCTTCGGCCCTTCGAGCCAGCACCGCCATTCAACGTGATCATGGCTGATCATCCCCAATCAGTAACCCCTTCCTGCCTACTCCCCACATCCCCTGACTCCGCTATCTTTAAGAACCCTATCTAGCTCTCAGTTGAAAGCATCCAGAGAACCTGCCTCCCTCTGAGGCAGAGAATTCCACAGACTCACCACTCTCGGTGAGAAAAAGTGTTTCCTCATCTCCGTTCTAAATGGCTTACCCCTTAGTCTTAAACTGTGGCCCCTGGTTCTGGACTCCCCCAACATCGGGAACATGTTTCCTGCCTCTAGCGTGTCCAAACCCTCAATAATCTCATAAGTTTCAATAACAAATCCTCTCATCCTTCTAAATAAACACAGCCAAAAGTGCAGGTAGATGACTCACAACAGAAACATCCAGTTCTCATACAAGTTACTTTAATCTAGCGATTTCACCATTGAGTATTAAAGACAGCAGTATGACCAGAATAAAGATAAGGTGTTCTTTAAACTTGCATTGGCCTCTTGTTACAATGGAGGAAGTCACAGACAATTAGGTCATAGTTTGTGTTTGAGTTTTTCATTGATGAAATACATCTCTCGATGCTGCTGAACAGTGATGTAACCTGGGGTCATTGGGTGTTTCGGGTCTTTCAACATCAGACACCCTCGCTCAGGCGACCCAGCCGTGGGTGATCAGGCCATGACGTGTTCAGGTGGCATTTGCTCCTCCCCACCCCTTTACCTCCTCTCCTGATCCAGAGCCATCTCGAGGCCTTCTCCTCCGCTGCCTCTGTGGTGTTCTCTTGATGGCTTTACTCCTCTCCAGTCCGTTGATGCCCAGTGCACTCAAGGCTTTGTAGCGCGAGTGCCCTGCAGACATCTGCAGCCAACCTTGATGGGCATACACCTTGCCATCCAGCCCTGCTTACGGCATTAGGTCACAGTTTGTGTTCAAGCTTTAGTGTACTGCGACGTGTACCGAGGTACAGTGAAAAGCTTCAGTTGCGTGAATAACAATACATGTTTACCATCGAGCCATTTACAGTGTACAGATACATGATAAGGGAATTGCAAGGTGAGTGCAAGGTAAAGCCAGTAAAGTCCTTTCAAGGATGGACCGAGGGTCACCAATGAGGTAGATAATAGTTCAGCACCGCTCTCTAGTTGTGGTAGGATGGTTCAGTTGCCTGACAACAGCTGGGAAGAAACTGTCCCTGAGTCTGGAGGTGTGCGTTTTCACACTTCTGTACCTCTTGCCCGATGGGAGAGGGGAGAAGAGGGAGTGGAATGGATGAATGCAGTGCAGAATGGATATCCTGCCATCATTAGAGCATGATACAGGTTTGTAAGATAGCCAAGGTGCACTACATGACTGTGAGAAATTAGGACTATCTAGTAACTTAAAGGTTACATCAGAAATAATTAGATGAGGGATGTTTTTGCTATGTCAGGCACAGTTAATTAGAACAAAGATACTGGGAGACTTGGATAGAGAGGATGTTTCCATGAGTGGGAGAGACTCGGACCATAGAATCAGAATTAAATACAATCACAGTAATATTTTATCAGCCAAGTATGTTTGGCAACATACGAGGAATTTAATTTTCCAAGTCAGCCATACAAATAAAAAACAACGGAACACACAAAATGCATTTTAACATAAACATCCACCACAGTGACTCCTCCACTTTCCTCACTGTGATGGAAGGCGAATAAAAAAGTTCAATATCTTCCCTTCTTTGTTCTCCCGTGGTCGGGGGCCTCGAGCCCTCCGTTGACGGGACGATCGTGACTCCCGTAAACCGGCGGTGTTTCGGCCCGCCGCGTCGAGGCCAACAGCTCCCGTATCGGGGGGGGATGTCAGCTCCCCCGCGCTGGGCGATCGGACACGGGTCTGGGCGTCGAACCTCTGCATCGTTGGAGCTTCCTGACTCGGCCTCTCCCGAGACTGCGAGCTCACGGTGGTAAAGTCCGCAGGCCGCGGTTGGAGCGATCCCAGGCAAGTGATCAGCTCTGATGTTAAGTCCACGGCCCGCGGTGGTCCGTCCGAGGAGCTCCACCATGTCGGGCCGCGGAGCGACCGGAGATACGATCCAGAAAACAATCACATCTCCGGCAGGGTAAGAAACTGAAAAAAATCTTTCTCCCGACCCCCTCCCCCCACAAAAAACAAACGGGCGAACATTCACACAAACGTTTTAAATGCTCTAAACATAACAAAAACAGACGTAAAAACAGAAAGACTGTTCCTTTGGGAATGAGATGAGGAGGAGTTTCTTTAGTCAGAGGGTTGTGAATCTGTGGAATTTGTTTGCCACAGAAGCTATGTCTATGGATTAGATTCATAGACACAAAAATGCTGGAGAAACTCAGCGGAACAGGCAGCATCTCCAGAGTGAAGAAACGGGTGATGCTTCAGGTCGATGCGCTACTTCAGAAGAAGGGTCTCGACCCTAAACGTTTCCCATTCCTTCTCTCCAGTGATGCTGCCTGTCCCGCTGAGTTACTCCAGCATTTTGTGTCTATCTTCGGTTTAAACCAGCATATGCAGTTCTTTCTTACACATAGATAGATTCTTGTTCTAAACCAGCCAACCACAAGCAGAGAGCAGTCCTGAACTACTATCGGACTATCTTTGATCGGACTTTACTGGCTTTACCATGCACTAAACATTATTCCTTTATCATGTACATGTACACTGTGAATGGCTTGATTTGGATCATGTACTGTCTTTCCTGTGGCTGGTTAGCATGCATCAAATACTTTTCTCTGTGCCTCAGAGAATGATGTTCGGAAGCAAATTAAGTCCGGAAAATTAATTAAGATGCATTTGTTCTTAGACCCGTCGGGAAACAACCTTCAGAATGGAGGAATATGGATTACAAACAGTCAGATGACATTAGTTAAACTTGGCATGAAACTCGGTCACTGTAGGCTGAGGGACTGTTCTTGTGCTGTACAGTTCTCCAGAGATGCTGCCTGACCTGATGGCATAGATCATGCGAATCTCAGCTTATCCTGAGAATAAATGACCTGGCCAAGCACCTTGACAGTAACATCATCATGGATTTAGTTGTACTGGACTTTTCTAAAGCATTTGATGTCATCCCACACCAGAGACTGCTTTGGAATCTTGACTTCTACAGTATTCGTTCCAACACAAAACGATGGATTTCCAGTTTCCTGACAAAACGTCTTCAGCGCGTAGTGTGTGAATGGAAAGAGCTCCAATTGGCACCCAGTGTTGAGTTGTATACCCCAGGGCACAGTACTTGGCCCACACCTATTTTTGCTTTACATCAATGACGTCCATGAAAAAGTCGCAAGTACGACCAGACTATTTGCTGATGATTGTTTGCTGTACCGTCCAATTAAGTCAGCTGATGATGAAGATGCTCTCCAAAAAGATCTCGATACTATGGTTGAGTGGTCACAACAATGGGGCATGCAGTTCAACCCTTCCAAATGTGAAACCATGCGTGTCACCAGAAAGAGGAATCCAGGCGTCACATCTTACAACATACTTGGTGTCACCCTTGAAGAATCCAAACAAACCAAGTATCTTGGCATCAAATTGCAGAATGATCTACGTTGGAATGGTCAGACTCATCATGTAACAGTGAAAGCAACAGGTGTCCTAAACTTCTTAAGGCACAACTTCCATCATTGTTCAACTTCTGTCAAGAAGAAGCTGTATTTCACCCTCGTTAGACCTCATCTGGACTACGCAGTTGCAGCTTGGGACCCATACACAGATAAAAACATTTCATCCATCGAACGTGTGCAAAGACAGGCCGCTCGATTTGTTACTAACACCTACGAGAGAGAAGCGAGTGTCACCAAACTTCTGAATTCTCTGGGGTGGAACCGTCTCCAAGACAGACGTGAAGCTCACCATTTGACCTGTTTTTACAAAATGTTAAATGGTCAGCTAGACATAGATCACAAGACCTACACCAACCCCAAACCAATTAGGAGCAGATGAGGGCATTCGATCCCATTTGTGGTCCCAGCCTCAAAGACAGATGTGTACAGCAATTCATTCTTTCCACGCACTATTAAAGCATGGAATAATCTCCACCAAGCCACGGTTGCCCAGCCAGATGCAACTAAATTTAAAGTGGCACTTTCTCCCCAATAACCCTCTCTGGCTAAACCCCTCCCTTCACCACCTCCCGTTTAAATTCCAGTTGGAATATTTTGGAGGACCAAGTAACCAAGAACCAAGAACCAAGACCTGCTGAATTACCCCAGCACTTTCTAGTTTTCACAAGATTCCAGCATATGTGGTTCTTTAAGCATGCAGGTACAGCAGGCAGTGAAGAACGTGAATGGCATGTTGGCCTTCATAACAAAAGGAGTTGAATATAGGAGCAAAGAGGTCCTTCTGCAGTTGCATAGGCCCCTAGTGAGACCACACCTTAAGTATTGTGTGCAGTTTTGGTCCCCTAATTTGAGGAAGGACATTCTTACTATTGAGGGACTGCAGCGTAGGTTTACAAGGTTAATTGGCGGGACTGTAATATGCTGAGAAATTGGAGCGGCTGGTCTTGTATACTCTGGAGTTTAGAAGGATGAGAGGGGATCTTATTGAGACATGATTATTAATGGTTTTTAGAGATACTGTGCAGAAACAGGCCCTTCAGCCCACCGGGTCTGCACCGGGTCTGCACCGACCAGCGATCACCCTGTACCCTAGCACTATCCTACACGCTAGAGGTAGGGAACATGTTCCCGATGTTGAGGGAGTCCAGAACCAGGGGCCACAATTTGAGGTTGGGATATTATGTTCCCATTGTACAAGACGTTGGTGAGGCTGCATTTGGAGGATTGTGTTCAGTTATGGTCACCCTGCTTTAGGAAGGTTGTCGTTAAGCTGCAAAGAGTGCAGAGGAGATTTACGATGATGTTGCCAAGACTCCGTGGGCTGAGTTCAGGGAGCGGTTGAGCAGAGTAGAACTCTATTCCTTGGAGTGCAGGAGGATGAGGGGTGATCTTATAGAGATGTACTGAACGATGAGAGGAATAGATGCACAGTATTTTATGCAGAGTGCCCATTGGGGTGGCACGGTGGCGCAGCGGTAGAGTTGCTGCCTTACAGCGCCAGAGACCCGGGTTTGATCATGATTACGGGTGCTGTCTGTAAGGAGTTTGCACGTTCTCCCCATGACTGTTGTTTCTCTTTGGGTTCTCCGATTTCCTCCCATACTCCAAAAATACACAGGCCTGCACGTTATTTGGATTTGGTAATAAAATATAGTAAATTGTCCCTAGTGTATAGGATAGTGCTAGGGTACAGGGTGATCGCTGGTTGGTGCGGACCCGGTGGGCTGAAGGACCTGTTTCTGCACAGTATCTCTAAAAGTCTAAAATAACCATATAACCATATAACCATATAACAATTACAGCACGGAAACAGGCCTTCTCAGCCCTTGACGCCAATGAGCGTAGCTTGACTTCTCCTGACGTAGGTGCTGTCGTGGTTGTAACCAGGTTAACGTAGGTTGTCGCCGGTGCTGACTTCGGGTTTTTTTTTTGTAGTTAAAGTTTAAAAAATGGTTGTATTTCAAATTTTGAGTCGAAGGGGGGGTCCAGTCGCCGGTTTTTCGGCGACCTGCTACGACTATGACAGTCGCTGGAAGTCGCCTAGAAATAGCCTAAATGGGACAGGCCCATCAGTCTATGGAATAGGGGCATCATGAACCAAAGTGCTCCATAAATTGTCCATAGTGTGTTGCGAGTCTACAAGATCTATTCCTCTCAGGGGTTTATACGGAATACATGCTTGTATTTATGTATAGTGTCGGCTGATCTGTGTGGATAGCATGAAAAACAAAGCTCTTCACTACCTTGGTACACGTGACAGTCATAAACTGAGCCAGAAACCATATAAATGCTAATTTATTTAATGAGTTATAGCCTGCACTCTGATTATGAACTGGGAGCGGGGGAAAGAGGGCAGACAACGAGGTCTATTTCCACCCCTGAAATATATATAATGGTGACAATGAGTACAGAAGTGTTTTCAAGAGGTTCGAAGTACAAAGCTCTCAGAATGAAAATCAACGTGTTATTGAAAACTATGAAATGATTCATCTTTAGTTCCAGTTGCTGGAATCACCCAGATTGTACGACTCAAGCACTTTGTCAAACTGATGACAACTGGCAAAGCAAGAGTCTGACAGGCATTTAATGTAGAACTATTTTAATATTTTAGGAAAAATGTTCAGAAGGCTCATAAATTCTACTTCTGAATGCCGCACGTGCCGCGGCTTAATCCCTTGGGCGTTTCAACACTTTTTAGTTTCGTTTAGTTTAGTGTTGAGACACAGTGTGGACACAGGCCCTTCGGCCCGCCGAGTCTGCACCGACCCACGATCCCAACACATTAACACTATCCTAC
The DNA here is from genome assembly GCA_963514005.1 of Raja brachyura. Next base: position 110,530,731 of record OY740785.1, read on the forward strand.
ACACACTAGGGACAATCTTACATTTATACCCAGCCGATTAACCTACAAATATGTACGCCTTTGGATTGTAGGAGGAAATAGACAATAGACAATGGGTGCAGGAGTAGGCCATTCGGCCCTTCGAGCCAGCACTGCCATTCAATGTGATCATGGCTGATCATCCCCAATCTGTACCCCGTTACTGCCTTCTCCCCATATCCCCTGACTCCACTATTTTTAAGTCCTGTCTAGCTCTCGCTTGAAAGTATCCAGCGAACCTGCCTCCACCGCCCTCTGAGGCAGAGAATTCCACAGACTCACAACTCTCTGTGTGAAAAAGTGTTTCCTCGTCTCCGTTCTAAATGGCTTACTCCTTATTCTTAAACTGTGGCCCCTGGTTCTGGACTCCCCCAACGTCGGGTACATGTTTCCTGCCTCTAGCGTGTCCAAACCCTTAACAATCTTATAAGTTTCAATGAGATCCCCTCTCATCCTTTTAAATTCCAGAGTGTACAAGCCCAGCCGCTCCATTCTCTCAGCATATGACAGTACCGCCATCCCGGGAATTAACCTTGTAAGTTCTCGGAGAAAACCCACGCAGGTCACAGGGAGAATGTACAAACTCCGTACAGGCAGCACCCGTAGTCAGGATCGAACCTGGGTCTCTGGCGCAGTAAGGCACTAACGCTTCCTCTGCGCCACAGTGCAGCTACTTGCCTTCCATTGTCAAGTTAGAAAGGACCAGGTAACATGGAATATGCGGGAATTCATTCTGCTTTCACTAATTTGTTTTTCTCATCATTTTGAGAACAAATAAATTGTGGAAAGTTAATCATTTTCCTTTCATTTTTCCTTTCTGTTGATTCTGCTGCCTTCTTTGCACGAGCCATCTTGTGTAATTACCTTTCGAATGCCTTCGGAAATGTTGAACCTGATTTTTTGCTCTGTGGAGGAAGGCTATAATTCATAGCATTGCTGACAGTGATCTGATCACTTTGTGTGTGTTCTGTTTATAACACTGTGTCACGGTGCCATAGAGTGACACAGTGTGGAAACAGGCCCTTCGGCCCAACTTGCCCACATTGGCCAACACGTCCCAGCTACTCTCGTCCCACCTGCCTGCGTTTGGCCCATATCCCTCCAATACCATCCTATTCATGTACCTCTCTAACTGTTTCCTCCACATTGGGATAGTCCCTGTCTCCTCTGGCAGCTCGTGCCATACACCTACCACCCTTTGTGTGAAAAGGCTACCCTTCAGACTCCCATAAATCTTTTCCCCTCCACCTATCTCCTCTGGTCCTCGATTCCCCTACTCTGGGCAAGAGACTGTGCATTTATCCGATCTATTCCTCTCATGATTTTATACAACTCTATTAGATCACCCCTCATCCTCCTGCACTCCAAGGAATAGAGTCCCAGACTACTCATCCTCTTCCTTTAGCTTAGTCCTGGCAACATCCTTGTAAATCTTCTCTGTACCTTTCCTGATTGACAACTTATTTTCCATAACTTGGTGCCCAGAACTGAATACACTACTTTAAATGCGGCCGCACCAATGTCCTACACGTCCTAGATTTTCAGAGAGATTTGGGCCATTTGGAAGAGTGGGCTGAAAGATGGCAGATGGAGTTTAATGCTGATAAGTGTGAGGTGCTACATCTTGGCAGGAGAAATTAAAATAGGATGTACATGGTAAATGGTAGGGAATTGAGGAATGCTGTGGAACAGAGGGATCTTGGAATAACTGTGCATAGTTCCCTGAAGGTGGAATCGCATGTAGATAGGGTGGTAAAGAAAGCTTTTGGTGTGCTGGCCTTTATAAATCAGAGCATTGAATATAGGAGTAGGGAAGTAATGTTAAAATTGTACAAGGCATTGGTGAGACCAACTCTGGAGTATGGTGTACAATTTTGGTTGCCTAATTATAGGAAGGATGTCAACAAAATAGAGAGAGTACAGAGGAGATTTATTAGCATGTTGCCTGGGTTCCAGCAACTAAGTTACAGAGAAAGGTTGAACAAGTTAGGTCTTTATTCTTTGGAGCGCAGAAGGTTAAGGGGGGACTTGATTGAGGTCTTTAAAATTATGAAAGGGATGGACAGAGTTGACGTGGATAAGGTTTTCCCATTGAGGGTAGGGAAGATTCAAACAAGAGGGCATGACATGAGAATTAAGGGACAGAAGTTTAGGGATAACATGAGGGGGAACTTCTTTACTCAGAGAGTGGTGGCTGTGTGGAATGATCTTCCAGCAGAAGTGGTGGAGGCAGGATCGTTTTTAACATTTAAAAGTAAAGTTGATAGGTATATGGACGGGAAGGGAATGGAGGAGTGTGGTCTGAGTGCAGGTAGATGGGACTAGGGGAAAATAAATGTTCGGCACGGACTGGAAGGGCCGAGAGGGCCTGTTTCCATGCTGTAATTGTTATATGGTTATATGGTTAACTGCAACATGAGCTCCCAGCTTCCATATTCAATACTCTGACTGATAAGGGCCAAAGAGCCACCCCATCTACCTGGGACTCCATCTTCAAGGAACGATGCACCTGCACTCCTTGATCCCTGTGCTCTACAGCACTCCCCAGAGCCCTACCATTCACTGTCGGTCCTGCCCCTGTTCATAAGTACATACATTCCAAAATGATAGGAGCAGAATTAGGGCATTCGGCTCATCAAGTCTACTCTGCCATTCGATCATGACTGATTTATCTTTCCCTCTCAACCCCATTCTCCTCCCTCCTCCCCATAAACCCCATGACACCCGTACTAATCAGACTGTTAGACTTCCCAAAATGCCTCACATGTGTCTTGCATTCTGGTGCTTTGACCTAAACCTGTGCTGGATTTAGTGATGAGCCTGTGTTTTTGCTCTGTGGCCTCTCAGAGTTGATCACCCTACTGTTACTGGAGCATTGTTTGCTCTTTGTGGCAACTTGCATGGTGCAGTTATTCGAAAATAGCTTTTGAATGCATTAATGGTGAAAGGCCAGGATAGAGTGGACGTGGAGAGGATGTTTCCTCTAGTGGGAGAGTCTAGGACCAGAGATCCTAGAATGAAAGAACATCCTTTCATTCTCCTCACACTCCAAAGACGTACAGGTTTGAAGATTAATTAGCTTCAGGAAAATTTGTAAATTGGCCATAGGGTGTAGGATAGTGCCTGTGTACGAGGATCGCTGGTCTGTGTGGACTCGATGGGCCAAAGGGGCTGTTTCCATGATGTATCTGCTTCTTTAAACTCTCCCTAAACTAAGTAGGATAGTGTTAGTGTACAGGGTGATTGCTGGTCGGAATGGACACAATTTGGCTGAAGCGCCTCTTTATGCGCTAAAGTTTATACTTAGTGGGTCAAGCAACATCAGTGGAGGGAATGGTTAGAAGACCTTTTAGGTTGGGATGCAACTGAATGGTGTAGCAAGGAAAGTGAAGTGGGGGGTAATAATTCATGGATTCAATGGCTATGTGGGCATGGTTGATGTACAGGAGTTAGCATGACTGGGGCAAGGAATCTCTGTTTCAGTTCAGTTTAGTTTATTGTCACGTGTACCGAGGTACAGGGAAAAGCTTTTGTTGAGTGCTAACCAGTCAGCGGAAAGACAATACACGATTACAATCGGGCAATTCACAGTGTACAGATGCATGATAAGGGAATTACGTTTAGCACAAGGTAAAGCCAGTAAAGTCCGATCCAGGTTAATCGGTGGGTCACCAATGAGGTAGATAGTAATTCAGGACTTCTCTCTGGTTGTGGTAGGATGGTTCAGTTGCCTGATAACAGCTGGGCCAAAACTGCCCCTGAATCTGGAGGCGTGCGTTTTCCACACTTCTGTACCGTTTGCCCGATGGGAGAGGGGAGAAGAGGGAGTGGCCAGGGTGCGACCCGTCCTTGATGATGCTGCTGGCCTTGCCGAGGTGTAGATGGAGTCAATGGAAGGGAGGTTGGTTTGTGTGATGGTCTGGGCGGCATTCACAATTCTCTGCAATCACAGGGTGAGTTGTACAATATAAAAATGAGATTGGAACAGAAATAGCATTTGTAACCGAAGTGGCAGATTGAGTAGAATGTGCGTGTCACTCTGGCATAGTGGCCTGAGGGATGAAAAGCAAATTGATTCTCCTTACAACTGCTCAAACCCTTTCCATGTAAACACGGACTCTCCAAGCATGGTTGTGTGTGGTATTTTCCTGAACAATAATGTCCATTTATAGCAGCTTTAGCATACAAAATGTTTCGTGATGTTTAGCAGGAGCTTTATCAGAAGAAATTTGACCTCAAGCCATTTAGTTAAGTTTAGTTTAGTGTATTGTCACGTGTACCGAGGTACAGTGAAAAGCTTTCGTTGCGCGCTAACCCGTCAGCGGAAAGACAACACATGATTACAATGGAGCCATTTGCAGTGCACAGATAAAATAGACAATAGACAATAGGTGCAGGAGTAGGCCATTCGGCCCTTCGAGCCAGCACCCCCATTCAATGTGATCATGGCTGATCATTCCCAAACAGTATCCCATAAGGACAAATGACCATCATTATCAATATTAAATTGATATTATCAATTTAATAATAATAATAATAATAATAATAATAATAATAATAATATATTGCCATAGAGGGGGTTCAGAGAAGGCTCACCAGACTGATTCCTGGGATGTCGGGACTTTCATATGAAGAAAGACTGGATAGACTCGGCTTGTACTCACTGGAATTTAGAAGATTGAGGGGGGATCTTATAGAAACTTACACAATTCTTAAGGGGTTGGACAAGCTAGATGCAGGAAGATTGTTCCCGGTGTTGGGGGAATCCAGAACAAGGGATCACAGTCTAAGGATAAGGGGGAATTCCTTTAGGACCGAGATGAGAAAAACATTCTTTACACAGAGAGTGGTGTGTCTCTGGAATTTCATTTCGGAGTCACGTGAGTGACTTCGTGAAGAGCCCGCCGGCGCGCATGCTCGACATATCGTCGTATCGCGTTGCTGCGACGGCTGGCGGTGGAGCGCGCTCCTCGCCAGCCCTTCATCAGGGAACCACTGAGGTGAGTACTCTACCTTAAGTTGGTGGTTCTTGTTGCGTTTTGTTTTCGCAGCAAGGACATGGATGGGAGTTCTAGAGGCCGGAGAACGTCTGGACGAGGTCGCCGGTCAACAGTCCCGGAGCCAGTGATATCGGCGGTACCTGCAGCGCAGGCCGGGACAGGGGCGGAAATGTCGGTGAGCCCTGTGTTTACAGGTCCGGATCCGCCAGCACACCACAGCTCGGAGGAGTTCGACGAGGAGGAGCGTGGTGTGCCGCCAGAGCAGGAGGATCCTGCCATGGCAGTCAGGTTGTCAGCAGGCTTGCTGACGGCCTCGAGCAGAAGGGTGTGTGCGGCTGCACGGCCCTTTTCACCCAGCCCTCCGAGGAGGGGAAGGGCAGGAGCCCGAAAGTCTAACCCTGTTGGGCTAAGGCTTCACCTGCCGCCGAGGAGCGGTCAGGTTCTAGGACGGGACCCGGGGCGGCTGTGAGGTCCAGTCGACGCCCCCCAACTCTCGACGCCGGGACGGGTCGGTTGAGTCGGGTCTCGTCACGGTCGCCGAGCCCCCCATGGATGGGTGGGCGAGACCATGCGTCGGCGAGGTCCACGACGTGGGCTGCCGGCAAGCCTGCGCGGCTATCAGGTATCCAGGCTGCGGCTGGTGCCGACATCACGCCGCTAGTGTCCTTAGTGGCAGCGGTGTCCGCTCCCGCTAAACGGAGGCGGTTGAACACGCCCGCGCAGGAATCGCGCAGTTTCACTTCGGCGGCTGCTAGCGACGACTACCAGCACCGGGTGGGCCTCGATGAGGTGCGGGCCGATGATAGGGGCCCCGGCCATTTTTCAGAGCCGGAGGACTCCGACCACCTGAGTGTTCAGGGTGAAGGGTGTATTGACCGGATGGAGCGGCTGCTGGAGCTCCTGCTTCATGGTCAACAGCAGCAAGCGTCCAGCAGCGACAGGCACAGGGCTGTTTCACCAACTTCTACCATCAGCCTGGAGCAGCAGGAAGAGGAGGTATTGGTCGACCCCATCCCACCTCCGTCCGATTTACCAGCGGAGGGCCTTCTCGATGTGGCCACTAAGTTCACGGCCCCACACTCATCTGGGCTTCCCCTGAACTCAAAATTGGCAGCCACAGCGGACTTCCTCAACAACCATCAGCTACAGAAGGAGGTTCTCATGCAGGCCATGAGCCATCACAAGGCTCCAGCCAACTGCAACTCCCTCAACGTGCCTGTGGTCAATACGCCGATATGGGGCAACATCAGTGCGGCTATCCGTCAACAGGAGCTGAAAATTCAGAGGATCCTGAAGCTCCTCACGGCCGGTATAACCGCCTTTGTGCGGTCGGTTGATGGGGATGAGTTAAACTTGGACCAGGAGGATGCTCTCGCTCTGCTGTGTGCAACTCAGCATGAAATAAATGGGTTCCGCAAAAACAGCATCCGCCCGGCGCTCAACCCTACGTTTGCAGGGTTGTACAAACCACCGCCGCCGCCGCCGCCGCCCCGTCAGCTCTTTGGCGAAGATCTCTCTAAGAGGGTCAAAGAGCTTGACGAACAAGCCAAAACGGTGGGACTCATGTGCCCTCACAGCGCCCCCACGCCGTCGGGCTCGAAAGCTCCGCTTGTTCGACCACGAGGATCTGCCAGCACCTCTACAAGGACCTACCCTCCAGCTCCACCTCGTTACCAACCACCCCAGCACCAGGGGGCTTTTTTAGGACAAGGTCGACAGAAACCCTGGTGGAAGATGAGGACGCCGCGCCCTCAAGCCAACCCAGCACCTCCACGTCCACCCACACGTGTCATAGACCGCCGGTAACCGCGGAGGTGAGGCGGTCTGGTTCTCTTTTTTCTCTTTGTTTAACCTCACATGTTGGTGGGCGTCTTCGGTTCTTTTTGGGTGCATGGGGTGATATTACTGGTGATGAGTATGTGTTACGAAATGTTCAGGGTCACAGCATTGAGTTTCTTAATGGGGACATTCCTCCATCCCAGCACAGGCCTGGTCGTACATTTAAATTGTCTGCTGCAGAACAGGCAGCAGGCTATAAGGAAATTTTGAGGCTAGAGCAGAAGGGAGTGATAGAGAAAATGGTTCATGAGCCCGTGGAATTTGTTTCCAATATATTCACTCGACCTAAGAAGGATGGAGGCTGTTGGGTCATTATTGATCTGACTAGTTTAAATACTTTTGTAACATATACTCATTTCAAAATGGACACTTTTGAAACAGCCAAATCATTGATTTCACATGGTTGCTTTATGGCATGCATTGATTTACAAGATGCGTACTATACTGTATCCATTCAAAAATATTATAGGAGGTTTCTGAAATTTATCTGGATGGGTCAACTCTGGCAATATAGGGCTTTGCCCAATGGGCTTACCACAGCCCCTCGATTATTCACTAAATTGGTGAAGCCAATTATGGCTTATTTACGACAACGACATCATATAGTAATGGCCTATTTAGATGATATCTTAATTGTGGGCCACACCCTGGAATTGGCTCAACAGGGTGTTGCAGCTGCAGTCAATTTATTTCAGCAGCTGGGGTTCATTGTCCATCCAGCCAAATCAAAGTTCTGCCCCTCCCAGGTAATTCATTATCTGGGGTTTACGGTGGACTCTATTCACATGAGGGTCACCATACCACCTAATAAGGTTGAGGAGGTCACTCAGGTGCATCAAGGTTTAATCACCACTGGTATACCATCGATTCGTCATACAGCTACAGTAATTGGCAAACTTGTAGCATTGTTTCCGGCAGCCCGATATGGGCCTTTGCATTATCAGAATTTGCAAAGGGCCAAGATCGCTGCGTTAAGACAGCACACTGGTCATTATGATCGACCAATGCAGCTGCCGCCTGAAGCGATGGATGAGTTACGATGGTGGGTGCGCCACATTAGTAACTTGTTTAAGCCTATCATTGAGGCTAATCCGGTGGTATACTTGCAAACTGATGCGAGCTCTTATGGCTGGGGAGCTACGGATCATTCCTCTAGTTGCGGGGGCAGATGGGATACCCTTGAGGCTACTATGTTGTTGTCACAAGGGATCAACTATTTGGAGATACTTGCAGCATTCCACGGACTTCGTGCTTATTGTTCCAAGGTTTTTGGGGCACATGTCCGTCTCCAAATAGACAACACCACAGCGGTGGCATATTTAAACCATATGGGCGGTACCAGGTCAGTTTCATGTGATAAATTGGCTAACTCAATTTGGCTCTGGTGTGTTCAGAGAGACATTTGGATTTCAGCTACCTATTTGCCAGGTGAGCTTAATACTGTGGCGGACGCCAGGTCACGCAAGTTCAATGACAATATTGAATGGATGTTGCATCCTGAAATTTTTACCAAAATCACAGCCAAATTTGGAAAACCGGATATTGACCTTTTTGCGTCCCGGTTGAACCATCAGGTACCAACCTACGTTTCGTGGGAACCAGATCCTGGGGCTATGGCGCTAGATGCATTCTCGCTGGACTGGGGGAATTGGTTTTTCTATGCATTCCCCCCGTTTTGCCTCATCAGTCGGGTATTACGAAAGATTCAGATGGATGCAGCTAAGGGCATCCTTATTATATCCGACTGGCCTACACAGCCGTGGTATCCGGTGGTCTTTGACATGCTCAGTGAGCCTTGGGTCCTTTTAAAGGGTTGCCCAGAATTAGTTACTCACCCTGCCTCAGGGGAGCCACATCCCTGCCATGGCTATTTAAATTTGTTGGCTTGCAGGTTTTGAACAGGCCGTTAGCCCAATACGGATCTCAACTCGGACCATGGATACCATTGCGGCGTCGTGTCGAGAGTCAACAAGGCGAAGATACCGCTCACACATCAGGAAGTGGGAAGCCTTCTGCAGCCGCTCTCGCATCACGTACGATGCCGTGACTATAACCGACGTCCTGGAATTCCTCGCGGGGTTGCACCATGATGAACACTTAAGTTACAGTGCCATCAACAGCGCCAGGAGCGCGCTGTCATTCTACCTCAAGATTGAGGTGGGATCCAACAGGCTAGTGTCCAGGCTCATGCGGGGTATATTCAATATGAATCCGCCTACACCACGCTACAATATCACCTGGGATGTCACGGACGTTTTAACCCTGCTCAGGACGTGGTCCCCCATGGAAGGGCTCCAGCTGGACAAACTCACCATGAAGCTGGTGATGTTGCTAGCGCTGACTTCAGCACAGAGGGTACAGACACTCCATAAACTACGTGTCGACAGAATGATGTCTACCCCTACAGAAGTAGTCTTCTTCGTTGATGAGCTACTAAAGCAGCATAGACCTGGGTGCACAGGGCTGCAGCTGAAGTTCCCGGCATACCCCGCAGATGCTAGGCTGTGTTTAGCCTCCCATATCCGTCACTACGTCAAGATGACGGCATGCATCAGAGGAATGGAGAGATACCTGCTTGTCACTCATAAGAGACCTCATCATCGAGTGACAGTCCAGACGATATCCAGGTGGCTCCGGGTCGTCTTGGGTAAGTCAGGTATCGACACTAATGTGTTCAAGTCTCATTCCACCAGGGCTGCATCGAAGTCGGCGGCGAGGGTCATGGAGGTGCCCATGGACCATATTCTCGCCACAGCAGGATGGGCTAATGAAGCTGTGTTTCAGCGATTTTATAACAAGCCTGTTGCTGCTCCTCTACAGTTCGCGGAAGCCGTGCTGAATGCAGGTCGAGAACGTGGAGGTGTCCCCGCTTGAGGGGTTTTTGATTTGTTGTTAATAAATATGCTCTTGTTTTATAGTATGAACTATTTGAGCAAGTTTGTTCCTCCCATCCATCCCTGCTAGTGGTGTGACAGCATGGACGTGGTCCAGGGCGTGTAATCACAGAAGCTTTGAAGTCTTCACGAAGTCACTCACGTGACTCCGAAATGAAATAGTAAGATTGAACGAGAACTTACCAGTTCGAAGGTTGATCGTTATTTCATGAGGAGTCGCGGTGAGGGATTTCGTGCCCTCCACGCCCAACCCTCAATCACCTTCACCTGGTAATTTGAGGTTCTTTCATCTTACTATGCCAAGTCATTTCTGTTACTGGTTTCTGTGATTCCACACTGCTACTTTGAAGAATGTCGAGCATGCGCGCCGGCGGGCTCTTCACGAAATCCCTCACCGCGACTCCTCATGAAATAACGATCAACCTTCGAACTGGTAAGTTCTCGTTCAATCTTACTATTCTCTGCCACAGAAGGTAGTTGAGGCCAGTTCATTGGCTATATTCAAGAGGGAGTTGGATGTGGCTCTTGTGGCGAAAGGGATCAGGGGGTATGGAGAGAAGGCAGGTACGGGATACTGAGTTGGATGATCAGCCATGATCATATTGAATGGCGGTGCAGGCTCGAAGGGCCGAATGGCCTACTCCTGCACCTATGTTTCTATGTTCTAATATTTTATTGTCATTGCACAGAGGTACAATGAGATTTGGTATGCAGCTTCCATCCGATGTAATAACTTGATTAACCAAAAATTTAGACACCCAGAGAAACAAGAATTTAATTAAAACATTTTAAAAAACAGTCTAAAGTGCAAATATGTCTGTGCCGGGTCGACGTGCAACGTGACCATCCGAGGGAGACAGTCCATGGGGGGCGGGGGGTACTCAGCAGGGCTGGTTCAGAGCCGCTATAGCTCTGGGAATGAAGCTGTTCCTGAGTCTGGAGGTGCGGGCGTAGAAGGCCTTGAAATGTCTGCTGGAAGGGAGCAGTTCGAGCAGTCCATTACAAGGGTGTGAGGAGTCTTTATGTATGCCGACGGCCTTCCTGAGGCACCGTGTGTGGTAGCGGTGTTCCGAGGCTGGTAGCTGTGTCCCAATTATCTTCTGCGCTCTGTGGACCACGCGCTGAAGAGCTCTCCTCTCCGCCTCCGTGCAGCTGAGATACCGCACAGAGATGCCATATGTTAGTATGCTCTCTGTGATGCAGCAGTAGAAGGTCGTCAGCAGCTGTTGGGGCAGACCAGTTCGTTTCAATGTTCTTAGGAAGAACAGTCGTTGCTATGCCTTCTTGACCAGCGCAGCAGTGTTGGTGGACCATGTGAGGTCCTTTGAAATGTGTGTGCCCAAAAACTTAAAGCTGGACACTCTCTCCACACTGTCCCCGTAGATGGAGATTGGGGCGTATTCCCCATTATTTGTCCTTCTGAAGTTGATAATCAGCTCCTTGGTCTTAGAGGGATTTAGGGACAGGTTGTTATCTGAGCACCAGTCCGCCAGGTTTTCAGTTTAGTTTAGTGATACTGCATGGAATCAGGCCATTCGGTCCACCAAGTCCATGCTGACTATCCATCGCCCCTTCACACTAGTTTGATGTTATCCCACTTTCTCATCCACTGCCTACCCACTAGAGGCAATTTTCAGAGTCCAATTAACCTACGAACAAGCACATCTTAATGTGATCTCTGGTTGGCGAGGACTCGGTGGGCCGAAGAGGCTGGTTCCATGCTGTAATTCTTATGTGTGGGAGGAAACCGAAGCACCCAGAGAAAACCCACGTGGTCACAAGGGAGATAGACACAAAGCGTTGGAGTAACTCGGGGGTCTTCGGAGAAAGAGGATGGGTGACTTTTCGGGTCAGGACCCTTTTTCAGACTGAGAATTGGGTGGGGGGAACTGGAGGTAGGAAAAATGCCAGAACAAATCAGAGCTGGCTACAGATGACCAAGAAAGGGTGGAGCCCACAATGGTCCATTGTTGGCTGGGGACGTGGTGATAATGACAGTGATGTAAGGATGCGAACAGTAGGATGACTGGTGTGATGGAGGGTGGGGGGGGGGGGGGGGGGAGGGGGAGGGGTGAAAGAGGGAAAGAAGACATTATTTGAAATTCGAGAAGTCAACGTCAGGATCAAAAAGGTCTGAAACTGAAACGTCATCTATTTCTATTTTCTCCAGGGATGTTGGCTGAACCGCAGAGTTCCCCCAGATTTTTTATATCTAACACCCATACGCTGTCTCAATCCTACACACTAAGTAAAAGTTATAGAAGCCAATTAGCCTCCAAAACAGCACGTCTTTGGAAGATGCTGGAGTCAATCATAAAAGATGAGATAGCGGCACATTTGGATAGCAGTAACAGGATCGGTCCGAGTCGGCATGGATTTACGAAGGGGAAATCATGCTTGGCTAATCTTCTGGAATTTTTTGACGCTGTAACCAGGAAAATGGACAAGGGAGAGCCAGTGGATGTAGTGTACCTGGACTTTCAGAAAGCATTTGATAAGGTCCCACATAGGAGATTAGTGGGCATAATTAGGGCACATGGTATTGGGGGTAGAGTGCTGACATGGATAGAAAATTGGTTGGCAGACAGGAAACAAAGAGTAGTGATTAACGGGTCCCTTTCAGAATGACAGGCAGCGACTAGTGGGGTACCACAAGGCTCGGTGCTAGGACCGCAGCTATTTACAATATACATCAATGATTTAGATGAAGGGATTCAAAGTAAATTTAGTAAATTTGTTGATGACACAAAGCTGGGTGGCAGTGTGAACTATGAGGAGAATGCTATGAGAATGCAGGGTGACATGGACAGGTTGGGTGAGTGGGGCAGATGCATGGCCGATGAAGTTTAATGTGGATAAATGTGAGCTTATCCACTTTGGAAGCAAAAACAGGAAGGCAGATTATTATGTAAATGGTATCAAGTTGGGAAAAGGGGAAGTACAATAGGATCTGGGGGGGTCCTTGTTCATCAGTTAATGAAAGGAAGCATGCAGGTACAGCAGGCAGTGAAGAAAGCAAATGGCATGTTGACCTTTATAACAAGAGGAGCTGAGAATAGGACCAAAGAGGTCCTTCTGCAGTTGTACAGGGCCCTAGTGAGACCACACCTGGAGTATTGTGTGCAGTTTCTACAGAAAGTTGTGAGTCTGTGGAATTCTCTGCCTCAGAGGGCGGTGGAGGCCGGTTCTCTGGATACTTTCAAGAGAGAGCTAGATAGGGCTCTTAAAGACAGCCGAGTCAAGATATATGGGGAGAAGGCAGGAACGGGGTAATGATTGGGGATGATCAGCCATGATCACATTGAATGGCTGTTCTGGCTCGAAGGGCTGAATGGCCTCCTCCTCCACCTATTGTCTATATGTCCAATGAGTGTGGAAAAAAACTGGAGCACCCGGAGAAAACCCAAACGTGTCACGGTGAGAACGTGCGCACTCCGTACAGACAGCACCCGCAGCCAGGATCAAACTCAGGCCTCTGGCAGTGACGCTGTGCTGCCCCCTATTAGTGAAAAATCACACTTTCTAATTTTAATAAATGTCAAAGGAAACACAATTTCACGTGTTGAGGCAAAAATCAGATTGAACAAAAAATGTAGGTTGAAGCTATTAAAACAGGTAATCTTAGAACTGGTTGGAAAAGAAATGGAATTTGTAACAGATTGGGGGAAAAAGACTAGAATTTTAATGTTACGATGCCTCAGGGGTAAAAGAATCGATTTATTTTGGAACAAGTGAAGTACTTTTCGCATTAATGTACACTCTACAAGCACTTGGTTAGATGTAATATAATTCAACGCAGTAACCTCCCGTTATAGCAGCTTCAGGAGGCAAAAATATCCCTGCTTGGTTTGCAGGAGCATTAGAATCCTTGAGTCATAGAGTCACACAGGGTTGACACAGGCCCTTCGGCCCAACCTGTTCATATCCACCAACATGCCCCATCTACACTAATCCCACCTGCCTGCGTTTGGCCCATATCCCTCCAAACCTGTCATATCCATGGACCTGTCTAAATATTTCATAAACAGTGTAACAGAACTTGCCTCAACTACCTCCTCTGGCAGCTCGTTCCATATACTTAATACACTTTGTGTAAAAAAGTTGTTCTTCAGCTTCCTATTAAATCTTTCCCCCTTCACCTTAAACCTATGTTCTCTGGTTCTCAGTTCCCCATCTCTGACAATTAAACAATAAATAGGAAGGATATCTAGGCATATACCCAGCTCCTGTGATGGTTGATTCAACCTATGAGTGCTGAAAATTAGTAATCACTTCATTGAGGGAATGATACACCTCGGAGTCAGGGGATGATCAGCCATGATCATATTGAATGGCGATGCTGGCTCGAAGGGCCGAATGGCCTACTCCTGCACCTATTGTCTATTATCTATTGTCTATTGTGGGAGCAAACATGGAAACATAGAAATTAGGTGCAGGAGTAGGCCATTCGGCCCTTCGAGCCTGCACCGCCATTCAATATGATCATGGCTGATCACCCAACTCAGTATCCCGTACCTGCCTTCTCTCCATACCCCCTGATCCCCTTAGCCACAAGAGCCACATCTAACTCCCTCTTAAATATAGCCAATAACTGGCCTCAACTACCCTCTGTGGCAGAGAGTTCCAGAGACCCACCACTCTCTGTGTGAAAAAGGTCCTTCTCATCTCGGTCCTAAAGGATTTCCCCATTATCCTTAAGCTGTGACCCCTTGTCCTGGACCTCCCCAACATCGGGAACAATCTTCCTGCATCTAGCCTGTCCAACCCCTTAAGAATTTTGTAAGTTTCTATAAGATCCCCTCTCAATCTCCTAAATTCTAGAGAGTATAAACCGAGTCTATCCAGTCTTTCTTCATAAGACAGTCCTGCCATCCCAGGAATCAGTCTGGTGAACCTTCTCTGCACTCCCTCTATGGCAATAATGTCCTTCCTCAGATTTGGAGACCAGAACTGTACGCAATACTCTCACCAAGATCCTATACAACTGAAGTAGAACCTCCCTGCTCCTATACTCAAATACTTTTGCTATGAAAGCTAACATACCATTCGCTTTCTTCACTGCCTGCTGCAGCTGCAGGCCTACTTTCAATGACTGGTGTACCATGACACCCAGGTTGCGCTGCATCTCCCCTTTTCCTAGTCGGCCACCACCGGAGCACCCGGTCACAGGGAGAAAGTACAATTACCATGCAGACAGCACCTGCAGTCAAGATCAAACATGGGTCTCTGGTGCTGTAAGGCAGCAACTTTAACGTTGCACCACATTGCACGTTGAAGAACGTTAATTGGTGGTCTTGTAAAGAGGAAAATACAAAGAGTGAACGTAATATAATAAAATCTCATATGAGTTTGGAAATAATATAATTTAACTTGAAACTTTTATTAACAAAGGAAACGTAGTAGATCTCAGGGGGAGAATTGGCTGTAGTTAATTTGGTAAATACATTGCAAAGATTGACACTGGACAGCTGAGAGCTGATATTTTAGGAAATAATGCATGAATTGCAAAGGCAAAATCCTTTCATGCAGAAAGCTCCGAAGGAAAGTGATTCCGATGACAAGACAAAATAAATATGTTATTAAATCAAATAAAGAGGCTACACGGTGGTGCAGCGGTGGAGTTACATAGAAACATAGAAACATAGAAAATAGGTGCAGGAGTAGGCCATTCGGCCCTTCGAGCCTGCACCGCCATTCAATATGATCATGGCTGATCATCCAACTCAGTATCCTGCACCTGCCTTCTCTCCATACCCCCTGATCCTTTTAGCCACAAGGGCTACATCTAACTCCCTCTTAAATATAGCCAATGAACTGGCCTCAACTACCTTCTGTGGCAGAGAATAGTAAGATTGAACGAGAACTTACCAGTTCGAAGGTTGATCATTATTTCATGAGGAGTCGAAGTGAGGGATTTCGTGAAGAGCCCGCCGGCGCGCATGCTCGACATACTTCAAAGTAGCGGCGTGGAATCACAGAAACCAATCAAGAAATGACTTCACATAGTAAGAATGAAACGACTAAGATTACCAGCTGAAGGTGATTGAGGGTTGGGCGAGGAGGGCACGAAATCCCTCACTTCGACTCCTCATGAAATAATGATCAACCTTCGAACTGGTAAGTTCTCGTTCAATCTTACTATTTCATTTCGGAGTCACGTGAGTGACTTCGTGAAGACTTCAAAGCTTCTGTGATGACACGCCCTGGACCACGTCCATGCTGTCACACCACTACCAGGGATGGATGGGAGGAATAACTTGCTGACTAGTCCATACTGCAAAACAAAGCATATTTATTAACAAACAAATCAAAACCCCTCATTCGGGGACATCTCCACGTTCTTGCCCCGCATCTAGCACGGCTTCTGCGAACTGTAGAGGCGCAGCAACGGGCCGGTTGTAGAACCGCTGGAACACCGTCTCATTAGCCCATCCTGCTGTGGCGAGAATATGGTCCATGGTCACCTCCATGACCCTCGCCGCCGACGTCGATGCAGCCCTGGTGGAATGAGATTTGAACACATTAGTGTCGATACCTGACTTACCCAAGACGACTCGAAGCCACCTGGATATCGTCTGTGTTGTCACTCGATGGTGAGGTCTCTTATGAGTGACAAGCAGGTATCTCTCCATTCCTCTGATGCTTGCCGTCACCTTGACGTAGTAACGGATATGGGAGGCTAAGCATAGCCTAGCATCGGCGGGGTATGCCGGGAACTTCAGCTGCAGCCCTGTGCACCCAGGTCTGTGTTGCTTCAGTAGCTCGTCAACAAAGAAAACTACTTCTGTGGGGGTAGACATCATTCTGTCGACACGTAGTTTGTGGAGTGTCTGTACCCTCTGTGCTGAAGTCAGCGCTAGTAACATCACCAGCTTCATGGTGAGTTTGTCCAGCTGGAGCCCTTCCATGGGGGACCACGTCCTGAGCAGAGTTAAAACGTCCCTGACATCCCAGGTGATATTGTAACGTGGTGTAGGCGGATTCGTATTGAAAATACCCCGCATGAGCCTGGACACTAGCCTGTTGGATCCCACCTCAATATTGAGGTAGAATGATAGAGCGCTCCTGGCGCTGTTGATGGCACTGTAGCTTAAGTGTTCATCATGGTGCAACCCCGCGAGGAATTCCAGGACGTCGGTTATAGTCACGGCATCGTACGTGATGCGAGAGCGGCTGCAGAAGGCTTCCCACTTCCTGATGTGAGAGCGGTATCTTCGCCTTGTAGACTCTCGGCACGACGCCGCAATGGTATCCATGGTCCGGGTAGAAAGGCCGTATTGTTCTAAAGGCCGATTCAGAATCTGCAAGCCAACAAATTTAAATAGCCATGGCAGGGATGTGGCTCCCCTGAAACAGGGTGAGTAACTAATTCTGGGCTACCCTGCAAACGGACCCAAGGTTCACTGAGCGTGTCAAAGACCATCGGATACCATGGCTGTGTAGGCCAGTCGGGTATGATAAGGATGCCCTTGGCACCGTCCATCTGAATTTTACGTAATACCCGACTGATGAGGCAAAACGGGGGGAATGCATAGAAAAAGCAATTCCCCCAGTCTAGCGAGAATGCATCTAACGCTATAGCCCCAGGATCTGGTTCCCACGCGACGTAGGTTGGTACCTGATGGTTCAACCGGGACGCAAAAAGGTCAATGTCCGGTTTCCCAAATTTGGCTGTGATTTTTGCAAAAATTTCAGGATGTAACATCCATTCAATATTATCATTGAACTTGCGTGACCTGGCGTCCGCCACAATATTAAGCTCACCTGGCAAATAGGTAGCTGAAATCCAAATGTCTCTCTTGACACACCAGAGACAAATTGAATTAGCCAATTTATCACATGAAACTGACCTGGTACCGCCCATGTGGTTTAAATATGCCACCGCTGTGGTATTGTCTATTTGGAGCCGGACATGTGCTCCAATGATCTTGGAACAATATGCACGAAGTCCGTGAAACGCTGCAAGCAGCTCCAAATAGTTGATCCCTTGTGATACCAACATCGTATTCTCAAGGGTATCCCATCGGCCCCCACAACTAGAGAATTGATTCGTAGATCCCCAGCCATCAGAGCTCGCATCAGTTTGTAAGTATATCATCGGTTTCGCCTCAATAATAGTTTTGAACGAGTTACTAATGTGGCAAACCCACCATCGTAATTCATCCAATGCTGCAGGCGGCAGCCGCATTGATCGATCATAATGACCAGCATGCCGTCGCAACGCAGCGATCTTGGCTCTCTGCAAGTTTTGATAATGCAGAGGTCCATACCGGGCTGCCGGAAACAAAGCCACAATCTTGCCAATGACAGTAGCTGTGTGACGAATCGATGGTATACGAGTATTAATCAAGTCTGTACACACCTGTGTTACCTCCTCAATTTTGTTAATTGGTATGGTGACTC
The DNA here is from genome assembly GCA_963514005.1 of Raja brachyura. The sequence continues at coordinate 110,548,885 of OY740785.1, forward strand.
TCATGCTAATGGAATTCACCTGGAACCCCAGATAATTAATTACCTGGGTGGGGCAGAACTTAGATTTTTCTGGATGAACAATGAACCCAAGCTGTTGGAACAAATTGACCGCAGCTGCCACCCCTTGTTGTGCTAATTCCAAGGTGTGGCCGACAATTAAAATATCATCTAAATAGGCCATAACAATATGATGTCTTTGTCTTAAATAAGCCATAATTGGCTTCACCAATTTAGTAAATAAGCGAGGGGCTGTGGTGAGCCCATTAGGCAACGCCCTATATTGCCACAGCTGATCCATCCAGATAAATTTTAAGAACCTTCTGTAATATTTTTTCATAGGTACGGTATAGTACGCATCCTGTAAATCAATGCATGCCATAAAGCACCCTTGTGAAATCAATGATTTGGCCGTTTCAAACGTGTCCATTTTAAAATGATTATATGTTACAAAGTTATTCAGAGTGGTTAGATCAATAATGACTCTACAGCCTCCATCCTTCTTAGGTCTAGTGAAAATATTGGAAACAAATTCAACGGGCTCATGAACCGTTCTCTCTATGACCCCTTTCTGTTCCAACCTTAAAATTTCCTTATAGCCTACTGACTGTTCCGCAGCCGTTAGTTTGAAAGTACGACCCGGTCTATGCTGAGGTGGAGGGATGTCCCCATTAATAAACTCAATACTATGGCCCTGAATATTCCGTAACACATACTCATCGCTGGTAATGTCACCCCATGCACCCGCAAACGCCCACCAACATGTGGAGTTAAACAAAGAGAAAAGAGAGAACCAGATCGCCTCACCTCTGTGGTTACCGGCGGTCCCTGACACGAGTGGGTGGTCGTGGAGGTGCTGGGTTGGTTTGAGGTCGTGGCGTCCTCATTTTCCACCTCGGCTTCTGCCGAGCCTGTCCTAAAAAAGACCCCTGGGGTTGGGGTGGCTGATATCGGTTTGGAGCTGGAGGGTAATTCCTGGTGGAAGTGCTGACAGACCCTCGTGAACGGCCAAGTGGGGCTTTCGAGCTTGATGGCGTGGGGGCACTGTGAGAGCGCATGAGCCCCACGGTCTTGGCTTGTTCATCCAGCTCTCTGACCCTTTTGGAGAGGTCTTCGCCAAAGAGCTGACGGGGCGGCGGCGGCGGCGGTGGTTTGCACAACCCTGCAAACTTAGGGTTGAGCGCTGGGCGGATGCTGTTTTTGCGAAAGCCGTTTATTTCGTTTTGAGTAGCGCACAGAAGCGCCAGAGCATCCTCCTGGTCCAATTAAGCTCCTCTCCGTCGACCGACCGCACAAAGGCAGTAATCCCGGCCATGAGGAGTTTCAGGATCCGCTGAATTTTCAGCTCCTGCTGACGGATAGCCGCACTGATGTTGCCCCATATTGGCGTATTGACCACAGACACGTTGAGGGAATTGCAGTTTGATGGAGCCTTGTGACGGCTCATGGCTTGTAGTAGGACTTCCTCCTGAAGCTGGTGATTATTTAGGAAGTCCACTGTGGCTGCCAACTTCGTATTGATGGGAAGCCCCAACGAATGAGGGGCTGCAAATTTGGTAGCCACATCGAGGAGGTCCTCCGCCGGTAATTCAGGCGGGGGTGGGATGGGGTCAACCACGGCCTCCTCGTCCTGCTGCTCCAGGCTGGTGTACGAAGCTGGTGATGAAGCCCTGTGCCTGTCGCTGCTGGATGCCTGTTGTTGTTGACCTTGTAGGAGAAGCTCCAGCAGCCGCTCCATCCGGTCAATACGCCCTTCACCCTGAACACTCAGGTGGTCGGAGTCCTCCGGCTCTGAAAATTGGCCGGGGCTCCTGTCATCGGCCCGCACCTCGTCGAGGCCCTGCCGGTGCCGGTAGTTGTCGTCGACAGCCGCCGAGGCGAAACTGCGCGATTCCTGCACGGGCGTGTTCAACCGCCTCCGTTTAGCGGGAGCGGAAGCCGTTGCCTCTATGGACAGGTGCGGCATGGTGTCGGCACCAGCCGAAGCCTGGATACCTTGGGCCCGTGCAGGCTTGCCAGCTGCCCACATCGTGGACCTTGCCGACGCATGGTCTCGCCCACCCATCCATGGGGGGCTCGGCGACCGTGACGGGACCCCCAACTGACTCGTCCCGGCGTCGAAAGTTGGGGGGCGACGGCTGGACCTCACAGCTGCCCCGGGTCCCGTCCTGGAACCTGACCGCTCCTGGGCGGCAGGCAGAGCCTTAGCCCCGACAGGGTTAGGCTGCTGGGCTCCTGCCCTTCCCCTTCTCAGAGGGCTGCGTGAAACGGGCCGTGCAGCCGCACGGACCCTTCTGCTCGAAGCCGTCAGCAAGCCTGCTGACGACCTGGCTGCCATGGCAGGGTCGTCCTGCTCTGGCGGCACACCACACTCCTCCTCGTCGGACTCCTCCGAGCTGTGGTGTGCGGGCGGGTCCGGACCTGAAAATACAGAGCTCACTGACATCTCCGCCCTCGTTCCGGTCTGCGTTGCAGGTACCCCCGACAACTCTCGCTCCGGAACTGCTGGCCGGCGACTTCTCCTCGAACTCCGGCCTCTCCCATCCATGTTCTTGCTGTGAAGCAAACACAACAAGAACCACCAACTTAAGGTAGCATACTTACCTGCGTGGTTCCCTTATGAAGGGCTGGCGAGGAGCACGCTCCTCCGTCAGCCGTCGCAGCAACGCGATACGACGATATGTCGAGCCTGCGCGCCGGCGGGCTCTTCACGAAGTCACTCACGTGACTCCGAAATGAAATTCCAGAGACTCACCACTCTCTGTGTGAAAAATGTTTTCCTCATCTCGGTCCTAAAGGACTTCCCCCTTATGCTTAGACTATGACCCCTTGTTATGGACCCCAACATCGGGAACAATCTTCCTCCATCTAGCCTATCCAACCCCTTAAGAATTTTGTACGTTTCTATAAGATCCCCCCTCATTTTTCTAAATTCTAGCGAGTACAAGCCAAGTCTATCCAGTCTTTCCTCATATGAAAGTCCTGACATCCCAGGAATCAGTCTGGTGAACTTTCTCTGTACCCCCTCTATGGCAAGAATGTCTTTCCTCAGATTAGGAGACCAAAACTGTACGCAATACTCCAGATGTGGTCTCACCAAAACCCTGTACAACTGCAGTAGAACCTCCCTGCTCCTATACTCAAATCCTTTTGCTATGAATGCTAACATAACATTTGCTTTCTTCACTGCCTGCTGCACCTGCATGACTATTTTCAATGATTGGTGTACCATGACACCCAGGTCTCGTTGCATCTCCCCTTTTCCTAATTTGCCACCATTCAGATAATAGTCTACTCCTGTTTTTGCCACCAAAGTGGATAACCTCACATTTATCCACATTATACTGCATCTGCCATGCATTTGCCCACTCACCCAGTCTATCCAAGTCACCTTGCAGCCTCCTAGCATCCTCCTCACACCTAACACTGCCCCCCAGCTTCGTGTCATCTGCAAACTTGGAGATGTTGCATTCAATTCAATCATCCAAATCATTAATGTATATTGTAAATAGCTGGGGCCGCAGCACTGAGCCTTGCGGTACCCCACTAGTCACTGCCTGCCATTCTGAAAAAGACCCGTTTACTCCTACCCTTTGCTTCCTGTCTGCCAGCCAGTTCTCTATCCACATCAATACTGAACCCCGAATACCGTGTGCTTTAAGTTTGTATACTAATCTCAGAGTTGCTGCCTTACAGCTCTTACAGCTCTTACAGCGCCAGAGACCCGGTTTTGATCCCAACTACGGGTGCTGTCTGTACGGAAGTTGGACGTTCTCCCGGTGACCACGTGGGTTTTTTTTCCGAGATCTTCGGTTTCCTCCCACACTCCAACGACGTACAGGTTTGTAATTTAATTGGCTTGTAAATTGTCCCTAGTGTGTGTAGGATAGTGTTAATGTTCCAGGATCGTTAGTCAGTGGGCCGATGGGGCTGTTTCCGCACTGTATCTCTAAAACAATATGTTTTTGACATTTTCCAAATTTGTATCTTTAATTTTAATTTTTTTTAATTTTATTTTTGTTCGAAGCAATTGTACAAAAAGAAAATGATCGACATAAATGTTATACAATTTTCGTACTGCTTCGGTTTTAACATTTTATGAACTAATAACTAGATCGGAAAAAAAAAGAAAAAGGAAAAAAGGGAAAGAAAGAAGAAAAGAAAAATAAAAGAAAGCATTTCAAGAAAAACAAGAGAAGAGAAAAACCCCGCAACTAACGAGGGTGTGAACGAAGCGGAGATATATCCCACTACCCTTCCATAATACCCTTCCATAACCCACATTTCCAGAATTAACAGTAACACTGAGGTATTTGGCAACTGAACGGCATTGGGGGTTCAGTATTGATGTGGATAGAGAACTGGCTGGCAAACAGGAAGCAAAGAGTAGGAGTAAACGGGTCGTTTTCACAATGGCAGGCAGTGACTAGTGGGGTACCACAAGGCTCAGTGCTGGGACCCCAGCTATTTACAATATACATTAATGACCTGGATGAGGGAATTGAAGGCAATATCTCCAAGTTTGCGGATGACACTAAGCTGGGGGGCAGTGTTAGCTGTGAGGAGGATGCTAGGAGGCTGCAAGGTGACTTGGATAGGCTGGGTGAGTGGGCAAATGTTTGGCAGATGCAGTATAATGTGGATAAATGTGAGGTTATCCACTTTGGTGGCAAAAATAGGAAAGCAGACTTTAATCTAAATGGTGGCCGATTAGGAAAAGCGGAGATGCAGCGCGACCTGGGTGTCATGGTACACCAGTCATTGAAAGTAGGCATGCATGTGCAGCAGGCAGTGAAGAAAGCGAATGGTATGTTAGCTTTCATAGCAAAAGGATTTGTGTATAGGAGCAGGGAGGTTCTATTTCAGTTGTATAGTGTCTTGGTGAGACCACACCTGGAGTATTGCGTACAGTTCTGGTCTCCAAATCTGAGGAAGGACATTATTGCCATGGAGGGAGTGCAGAGAAGATTCACCAGACTGATTCCTGGGATGTCAGGACTGTCTTATGAAGAAAGACTGGATAGACTCAGTTTATACTCTCTAGAATATAGGAGATTGAGAGGGGATCTTATAGAAACTTACAAAATTCTTAAGGGGTTGGACAGGCTAGGTGCAGGAAGATTGTTCCCGATGTTGGGGAGGTCCAGGACAAGGGGTCACAGCTTAAGGATAAGGGGGAGTTGGATGATCAGCCTTGATCATATTGAATGGCGGTGCAGGCTCGAAGGGCCGAATGGCCTACTCCTGCACCTAATTTCTATGTTTCTATGTTTCTATGAACCCTCCAATCACCAACCAGAGAGTGGTCCTGAGCTACCATCTACCTCATTGGAGACTGTAAATGATCACATGGAGACTGTCCTCAGTGTACAGATACAGGCTAAAGGGTTTAATGCAAGGTAAAGTCCAGTGATGTCCAGGTAAAGATTGTCCAAGTGTATCCAATGAGTTGGATGGTAAGTCAGGACTGCTCTCTAGTTGGTGATAGATTGGTTCAGTTGCCTGAAATAGCTGGGAAGAAACTGTCCCTGAATCTGGAGATATGTGTTTTCACACTTCTGTGCCTCTTGCCACCTGATGGGAGAGGGGAGAAGAGGGAGGGCCTGGGTTGCGACTCATCCTTGCTTATGTTGGTGGCCTTGCCGAGAGAGCATGAAGTCATAGTCATAGAGTGACTAACTCATCCTGTGCACACTGGTCCCACCTGCCTGCATTTGGTCCATATCCCTCTAAACCTGTTCTATCCATGTACCTGTCTAATTGTTTCATAAACATTGTCATAGTCCCTGGCTCAACTGACAAATGATGAAAGAATGGGTCGACTAGGCTGGTGTTCACTGGAATCTAGAAGGATGAGAGGATATCTGATTGAAACATGTACAACACTTAAGGTATTCGACAGGCTAGATGCAGGCAAAATGTTCCCGATATTGGGGGAGTCCAGAACTAGGGGTCACAGTTTAAGAATAAGGGGTAGGCCATTAAGAACTGAGATGAGGAAAAACCTTTTCATGCAGAGTTGTGAATCTGTGGAACTCTCTGCCACAAAAGGCAGTGGAGGCCAATTCACTGGATGTTTTCAAGCAAGGGTTATATTTAGCTCTTAGGGCTAACAGAATCAAGGAATATGGGGAAAAACGGGGTGCTGATTTTGGTCAGCCATGATCATATTGAATGCCGGTGCTGGCTCGAAGGGCCGAATGGCCATAACCTGTACCTATTTTCTATGTTTCTATGTTTAAGAAAGAACTGCAGATGCTGGAAAAATCAAAGGTAGACAAAAATGCTGGAGAAACTCAGCGGGTGAGGCAGCATCTATAGAGCGAAGGAATAGGTGATGTTTCAGGTTGAGACCCTTCTTCAACCATGAATTAGCCATTGAATGGCGGTGCTGGCTCCTCTTATCTATTGTCTACTTCACTGGCAGCTCATTCCATATGCCCACCACTGTGTGAAAAAATTACTCCTCAGATCCCTGTTAAATCTTTCCCCCATCACCTTAAACCTACTGTATGTAAAGAGTCGATGGAAGTGAGGTTGGATTGCATGATAGTCTCGGCTGCATCCACAGTTCTCTGCAATTTCTTGCGATCTCTCTTAATTTCTCCTTCACCATTTTCCTTTCTCCATCACTACAGAAAATATGTCACGGTGGCGCAGCGGTAGAGTTGTTGCCTTACAGTGCCAGAGACTGGGGTTCCATCCTGACTACGGGTGCTGTCTGTGCAGAATTTGTACGTTCTCCCCGTGACCTGCGTGTGGTTTTCGCGCGAGATCTTTCGGTTTCCTCCCACACTCCAAAGACATACACATTTGCAGGATGATTGCTTGGTATGAATGTAACATTGTCCCTAGTGTGTGTAGGACAGTGTTGATGTGCAGGGATCCCTGGTCAGTGCAGATTCAGTGGGCCTAAAGGCTTGTTTCTGCACTGTATTTCTAAACTAAACTAAACAACACAATTCTCGGCTTTCCTGAGAGCATTTGGAAATAATAACAACAGCGTTAGGAATTAGTAACAATAACGTTAAGGGCCTGTCACACTTGAGCGACCTAATTGGCGAGTTTAGAAGAGTTTGAAAAAATGACATGTTGAAGACCTCCTTCAACTATGTAGAAGACCTCCTTCGACCTCCTTTGACTATGTTGAAGACCAGCTTCAACTAGCTTCAACTAGTTGAAGTCCAGAACAAGGGGTCACAGTCTAAGGATAAGGGGGAATTCCTTTAGGACCGAGATGAGGAAAACATTCTTTACACAGAGAGTGGTGAGTCTCTGGAATTCTCTGCCACAGAAGGTAGTTGAGGCCAGTTCATTGGCTATATTCAAGAGGGAATAGGATGTGGCTCTTGTGGCTAAAGGGATCAGGGGGTTTGGAGAGAAGGCAGGTACGGGATACTGAGTTGGATGATCAGCCATGATCATATTGAATGGCGGTGCAGGCTCGAAGGGCCGAATGGCCTACTCCTGCACCTATTTTTCTATGTTTCTATGTTTCTAACTTGCTACGACTAGCTACGGGAACATTGGTCACCAAATAGTGGAGAGTGAAGACGACCTCCTTCGACTTCCTTCGACCTCCCTTCGACCTCCCTTCGACTATGATGAAGACTATCTACAACTACCTTCGACTACCCTCGACTACCCACGACTAACATGCCGACCTACTACGACCTACTACGACTAAACCTACGAGTAAAAAAAGTATTGATTTTTTTCCATGGCGACCTTTTTTTACTCGCGGGCTGTTTTTAGCATATTGAGAAAAACCCCGCGACCTAGCGGAGGCCTCGGGTACGCGGAGACCACTCTCGAGCATGAAGGAGAGTTACGAAGACCTCCTACGACCTCGTGTCGACCATGCTACGAGTATGAGTCGAGGGCAAACTCGCCAGAACTCGCGGATTGGGTCACCCAAGTGGGACAGGCCCTTTAGGAATTAGTAACAGTAGAGCTAATTTCCGTGTAGCGTCTGCAGTCGGTCCATCTTTCTTCTTTCTTTGCCTTATCATTAATGTTAGATGTGTGTTTTAGTCGAGGGGGTGGGGGAAACTTTGTTTTAATCCCTTCCTTCAACGGAGATGCAACCTTTTACGCGTTGTATCTTCGTTCGCGCCGAGGCCTAACATCGAGGAGCTGGCGGCCTCCAACTGGAATCGACCTTGAGGGCTCCTCTCGCAGAGCCTGTGGACTTGCCATCGCAGAGCTGGCTGACTTCGGAGGCTGCGGTGGCGCTGCGATGCGGCTGCAACTCGACTTTGGAGGCTTCCGCCGCGGACCCTGTGGACTGCAACATCAGGAGCTCGCGGGTCCCTGGTTGGGGACCGATGGGGGGCTTCAACATCGGGAGCCTCGATCGCCGCGATGCATCAGTTTGATTGCCTGACCACGGCAGGGAAGAGATAAGACTTTTTTAACCTTCCATCACTGTGAGGAGGTGCCTGGAGCAGAGTCAATGTGATGGATGTTTGTGTTAAATTGTGTTAATTGGGTGTTTTGGTGCTTTTTTACTGTTATGACTGCATGGCAACGAAATTTCATTCAAACTTGTTTTTGAATGATAAATAAAGAAATTCAATTTATTTCAATTCAATTCATTTTGCTGCATGCAATATCTTTATCGTAGCTCGATAATGATGTGGCACAGCTTTTACCTCCTATTAGCCACAGAGCCACACATCACGTTGTGTGTGTGTTTTTTTGTTCCCCCTGAAAGAGTTGGATTCACAGGAATATCTTCCCAAGTGTCAGGCAGTAGGTTTCAGAGAGCGGAGAAAATTATGCAATCCTGCTTGACTAATTAACGGAGAGCAGGCATGTTTACATTTAATGAGATGGAAAAAAAGTGTCTCACTTCTGTCCTGTGAGATGGCGTGAGGTGGACACTGATCTTAAAGCATTTGAACTGTTGTTCATTATAGCAAAGAACGTCAGAAAATCTAAGGACAGAATCAATCAAATGTTGGTTGGAGTTCACACACACAGAGCATCAGGTCATCCCTATATTTTACTAATTAAAGACTCTTTGAAGTCTTCCTTTGTGCCAGGTTGCGACGAAAATATATTGCTAAACCCATTAGCAAGAAGAATGCATTTTATTGAAATTCCAGGTGGATTGAGAAAGCAAGAGACTTCCTGTGACAAGTAGACTGTTTATTCTGCTCTTTTGTAAATATACCATGTTAACATGTAGAAGAATTATTTTATTTTATTGAGAGATTCAGCATGGAAAGAGGCCCTTCAGCCCACCCAGTCAGGAACGGAAATCGCTATCAAAACATGGGGGGGATACAATTTCTTGGTGGCTGCGCGCGCGTGCATGCGCACACACACGCACATACACGCACACACACGCACACACACGCACCCACACACACACACACACGCACACACACGCACACACACGCACCCACACACACACACCCACATACACGCACACGAGGGTCCATAGCCCTCTAAACCTGTTCTATCCATGTACCTGTCCAATTGTTTCATAAACATTGTCATAGTCCCTGGCCCAACTGACAAATGATGAAAGAATGGGTCGACTAGGCTGGTGTTCACTGGAATCTAGAAGGATGAGAGGATATCTGATTTAAACATATACAACACTTAAGGTATTTGACAGGCTAGATGCAGGCAAAATGTTCCCGATATCCAGAACTAGTGGTCACAGTTTAAGAATAAGGGGTAGGCCATTAAGAACTGAGATGAGGGAAAACCTTTTCATGCAGAGAGTTGTGAATCTGTGGAATTCTCTGCCACAGAAGGCAGTGGAGGCCAATTCACTGGATGTTTTCAAGCGAGGGTTATATTTAGCTCTTAGGGCTAAAGGAATCTAGGAATATGGGGAAAAAGCAGGAACGGGGTGCTGATTTTGGATGGTCAGCCATGATCATATTGAATGCCGGTGCTGGCCCGAAGGGCCGAATGGCCTTAACCTGTACCTCTTTTCTATGTTTTTATGTTTAAGAAAGAACTGCAGATGCTGGAAAAATCAAAGGTAGACAAAAATGCTAGAGAAACTCAGCGGGTGAGGCAGCATCTATGGAGCGAAGGTATAGGTGATGTTTCGGGTTGAGATCCTTCTTCAACCATGAATTAGCCATTGAATGGCGGTGCTGGCTCCTCTTATGTATTGTCAGGGACGGAAATCGCTATCAAAACATAAGGGGGACACAATTTCTTGGTGGCCGCGCGCGCGCGTGCATGCGCCCACACACACACGTACACACACACGTACATACACACACACACCCACACACACACACACACACAGACACACACACAAACACACACACACACATACACACACACCCACACACACACCCACACACACACCCACACACACACACACACACCCACACACACACATACACACACACACACACACACACACACGCACACACACACGCACACACACACACACACTCACACACACACGCCCACACACGCCCACACACGCACACATACGCACACACACACACACACACACCCACACACACACACACACACACACACACCCGCACACACACACACACACACACACACACACACACACACACACACACACACACACACACACACACACACACACACACACACACGCACACACGCGAGGCTTGGACGGTAACATCGGGAGCTGACCTGGTGGGTGACCGACTCCAAACTCCAGCAACAGCAGCTTCTTCCGCCCCGAATCGCGGGGCTTGAATCGGCCCGTTCGCAGGGGGCTTTCATCGCCCAGCAGGGGCTTCAACATCGGGAGCCTCAATTGCCTCGATGCAGCAGTTTGATTTTAATCCGTGCCGGGCGCTGAAAGGCCCCGCGAACGGGCCGATCCAGCCCTTAGAAAGCATCTGATGAAGTCTGGGTTACAAAACATGGGGTGGACTGTCCCCCACCTCACAAAGCATGGGGGGGGGGGGGGAACATGTCCTCCCATCACCCCCAGGATGTCCGCCCATACACTTAGTGTAAGATGTAGTCCAGCAAAGTCCGATTAATGAGAGTTCATAGGTCACCAATGTGGTAGATGGAAGGTCTGGACCGCTCACACCCACGTTTGGGATGTGCAAGGATCCCGAGCGTCAGGATGAAACCCACTCGGTCACAGGGATAACGTGCAAACTCCACACAGACAGCACCAGTGGTCAGGATCGAACCCGGGTTTTGTTTAGTTTAGAGATACAGCGTTTAAATAGGTTCTTCAGCTCACCGGGTCTGCAGCGACCAGTGCTCCCCACACACTAACACTGCCCTACACACAATGGGGACAATTTACACTTATACTAAGCCAATTAACCTACATGCCTGTACGTCTTTGGAGTGTGGGACGAAACGGAAAATCTCAACGAAAACCCACGTGGTCAAGGGAAGAATGTACAAACTCCGTACAGACAGCACCCGTAGTCGGTATCGAACCCGGGTCTCCAGCGCCACGGGCGCTGTAAGACAACAATTCTGCCACTGTGCCACCGTGCCCGACAATACGTTAGGAAATCTAAACATATATTGGGTAATGGAATTACACAACACCACTGTTCAATACATAAGGATGACTTACGTGTCAGTGTTTATTCAAGACCTTAACAGTGTGCACTAAGAAACACTCCGAGAAAACCCAAAGTGTTTCAATAATTCACAGTGCCCACAGCAGTTTTTGTATTCCCATGGCACAATGGTCACATGTGAATTTTACACCTATAAAATTATTCACCATTGATCAAAGGGTCAGGCAGCAACTCTGGATAAAAAGGGTGGCGTGACAAATTCGGGTCGAACGCTTGATCATAGTTGCACGTAACTTGTTACTTATGTTACACATGGTCACGGAAAGAGCATGCAAACTCCACACAGACAGCACCAGAGGTCAGGATCGAACCCGGGTCTCGGGTTTTGTGACGCAGCAGGTTTACAAGCTGCATCACTGTGTCATCCACCACGTTAGGGAATCTAAACTTATTGGACCTTACTCGGTATGATTGAAAATTGGATCTAATCTAATACTTGACCATTGTTAAGATAGAACAAACTACAGTTCCTGGAATCTTGAGCAAAAACAAAGTGCTGGAGGAACTTGGAGGTTCAGACCACAGGTGTGGAGGGAATGGATAGCTGATGTTTCGGATCAGGATCCTTCTTCAGACTGATGATCTGACGAAGGGTCTGATGATGGACCGTCCATTCCCTCCATAGATGCTGCCTGACCTCTTAGTTACAGAGTCTAACACCATGGAAACAGGTCCTTCAGACCAATTTTCCCACACCGGCCAATGTGTCCCATCTACACTAATCCTACCTGCCCACGTTTGGCCCATACCCCTCTGAACCTGTCCCATCCACGTACCTGTTTATGTTTCTTAAACGCTGCGAAAGTGTGTAATAGTCGTGAGTTACTCCAACACTTTGTGTTTTGCCCAGTCACTCTTGTCATCTCGAAAGGGTGCAGAGAAGATTTACGAGGATGTTGCCGGGAATTGAACGCCTGATCTGAAGGTTGACCAGCTTGGTCTCTATCTATTCCTTGGAGCGCAGGAGGATGAGGGGGTGATCTTATAGGGGTGTATAAAATCATGAGAGGAATAAATGCACAGTCTTTTGCCCAGAGTAGGGGAATCAAGAACCATAGGTTTAAGGTGAATGGGAAAAGATTATAGTGACAAATGGCCGCTACAAAGATTTAATATAAACCTGAGGGGCATTCTTCTTTACACAAAGAATGGCAAGGGTATGCAATGAGCTGCCAGAGGAGGTAGATGAGACAGGTAAGAATCATTTAGACAGTTACGTGGATTGAACAGGTTCAGAGGGACATGGGCCAAATGCAGGCAGGTGGGACTAGTGTAGGTGGGAAATTTGATTTGATTTGATTTGATTTGAGTCAACTTTATTGTCTTTGTTCATAGTACAAGTGCTGAGATGAAATGCTTTTTCCCCATACACCGAATAAAAGCACAAAGCACGATAGTCTACAACACAAACGTCCCCACAGCAGCACCAAAGCTTCCCACTGTGAGGGAAGGCACCAAAGTTCAGTCAACCTCCCCGTTGATGCTTTCCGATGTTCCTCGATGATCACCCGTGGTCGGGGTCTCCCGAGCCCTCCACAGTCACCGCTACGGGTTGCTCGATGTTCAGGCCCTCTCGCCAGGATGATGGAACTCCGACGTCGGATGGAAGAACATCCTCAGTGGCTTGAACCTCCGAATCTGCCGCTTCCTACCGGAGTCCGCGGCTCCCGAAGTCCACAGGTCGAGCCGGGCGGAGATTCAACGCTGGCTGCTCGCGCTGGGAGCTCCGCAAACCGCAGCTCCGCGATGTCGATGCAGTGGGCCCAGCGCTCCGGAGCTTCAAATGGCGATCCCAAGTAAGGCATCGCCCGCTCCGCGATGTATCCAGCGCTGAGCCGCCGCTGCTGAAGCTCTGGTCCGGTCCCCGGCAGGAAAGGCCGCTCCAATCCAGGTGGTAGGCCGTGAGGAGGGGGGGGCGAGGACGCGACTCGGAGAATAGTCGCATTCTCGGCAGGAACTGACCGAGAAACGGTTTCTCCCCTACCCTACACCACTCGCCCACACAAAAAACTGAAAAAAATCTTCTAAAACATACCTTAAACAAACTAAAATTACAAAAGATAGAAAAAACAAACAGGCTGTAGGCAGGCAGCCATCATGCAGCGCCCCGACATGTTTGGTTGGCGTGGGCAAGTTGGGCCGAAGGGCCTGTTTCCACACTGTATCACTTTCTCTGTCATGTCCAAATGGTGAAGTGAAGAGCAGCTTGTCTGAAGAAGGGTTTCGGCCTGAAACGTCGCCTATCCCCTTCGCTCCACGGATGCTGCTGCAGCCGCCGAGTTTCTCCAGCAATTTTGTCTACCTTTGATTTTCCAGCATCTGCAGTTCCTTCTTAAGCAGCTTTTAAATTATTCGTTAAACAAGCTAATATAATTAATTGTAATTTTAATTCATAATATCAGTGAGAATGTTTGAAGAAGGGCCTCAACCTGAAACATCACCTATCCATGTTCTTCAGAGATGCTGCCCGACCCGCTGAGTTATTCCGGCACTTTGTGTCCTTTTGTGTATTAACCAGAATCTGCAGTGGTTTGCTTTGACTGAATGTCTGCATGTTATTTTTGGTGCATTTTTAATTTAGTTTAGTTTAGTTTATTGTCATATGAACAGTGAAAATGTTTTGTTGCGTGCTAATCAGTCAGCGGAAAGACTATACATGATTTTGTACTTCAACCAAAATATGTAATTTTCAGTTCCATGCCTGTAAATTTTAACCTGTGTAGTTTTGTTGGTTGGTATTAAAATGTATATGAAGTAGTTTCACCCCGGTGAGATATAGAGTGCCATAGAATTTTCATGGGAAATCTTTTTATACGGTGATTTATTCAACTCCCTGCACATTTTCCAAAATTAAAAAAAAAACAATGAATCAGTATGGCTCATTCTGGGAATTGTCAGAGAATCAGAATAATGTAACACTAGAGACAGCCTTCAGCCCAGTGAGTCCGTGCTTTCAACCGAGTAATCTAGTTAATGCTATGTTTCTGCCTGGTTCCATATCCTTGAACTCTTAACTCCTTTCGGTTCCATTTAAATCCTTTTTAAACGCTCCCATTGAATTGTTTCCATGACTTTGTTTCCAAAATTTACCTTGATCGGACTTTACTGAACGTTATTCCTTCATCATGCTTAAGTAAAAACTGCAGATGCTGGAAAAATCGAAGCTGGAGAACCTCAGCGGGTGAGGCAGCATCTATGGAGCGATGGAATGGGCGACGTACCGGGTGTTTCCAGGCATGTGCGTGACTTTGTTTAACATGGGGAGACTGGTACACAGACAGCCACCACACTATAACCATATAACCATATAACAATTACAGCACGGAAACAGGCCTTCTCGGCCCTTCCAGTCCGTGCAGACCATTTATTTTCCCCTAGTCCCATCTACCTGCACTCAGACCATACCCCTCCATTCCCTTCCCGTCCATATACCTATCCACTTTACTTTTAAATGTTAAAATCGATCCTGCATCCACCACTTCTGCTGGAAGATCATTCCACACAGCCACCACTCTCTGAGTAAAGAAGTTCCCCCTCATGTAACCCCTAAACTTCTGTCCCTTAATTCTCATGTCATGCCTCTTGTTTGAATCTTCCCTACCCTCAATGGGAAAAGCTTATCCACGTCAACTCTGTCTATCCCTTTCATCATTTTAAAGACCTCAATCAAGTCCCCCCTTAACCTTCTGCGCTCCAAAGAATAAAGACCTAACTTGTTCAACCTTTCTCTGTAACTTAGTTGCTGGAACCCAGGCAACATTCTAGTAAATCTCCTCTGTACTCTCTCTATTTTGTTGACATCCTTCCTATAATTAGGCGACCAAAATTGTACCCCATACTCCAGAATTGGTCTCACCAATGCCTTGTACAATTTTAACAGTACTTCCCTACTCCTATATTCAATGCTCTGATTTATAAAGACCAGCACACCAAAAGCTTTCTTTACCACCCTATCTACATGCGATTCCACCTTCAGGGAACTAAGCACAGTTATTCCTAGATCCCTCTGTTCCACAGCATTCCTCAATTCCCTACCATTTACCATGTTGGGCCTGCTGCATCGACATCGCGGAGCTGTGGTTTGTAGAGCTCCCAACGCGGGCGGCACTGACCAACATCGCGGAATCCTGCAACCCTTTGTCAGGGGTTGCCAGCATGAATCTCCGCCCAGCTCGGCCTGTGGACTTCGGGAGCCGCGAGCTTCGGTAGGAGGTGGCCGATTTAGAGGTTCGGGCCGCTGAGGATGCTCTCCCGTTCGACGTCGGGGTCCCATCATTCCCGGCGAGAGGGCCTGAACATTGGGGCCACCCGTAGCGGCGATTACGGGGTGCTCGGGAGCCCCCGACCACGGGTGAACATCTAGGAAGATCAGCGAGGAGGTGGACTGGACTTTGGTTCCTTCCCTCACCGTGGGGAACTTTGGTGCCGCTGTGGGGTTGTGTTGTGTCGTGGACTTCTGTGTTTTGTGTTTTTTTTAATTATTTGTTTGATTGTAGGAAAATGGCATTTCGTTGTCTCTTAATTGAGACAATGACAGTAAATTGAATCCAATCCAATTCTGACCACAGGTGCTGTCTGTACGGAGTTTGTACGTTCTCCCCCATGACCGTATGGGTTTTCTCCGGGTGCTCCAGTTTCCTCCCACACTCCAAAGACGTACAGGTTTGTAGGTTCATTGGCTTGCTATAAATGCAAATTGTCCCAGGTCTGTGTAGGATAGTGTTAGTGTGCGGGGATCGCTGGTCTCTGCAGACTCAGTGGGCCAAAGGGCCTGTTCCCGAGCTGTATCTCTAAACTAACTATACTGGAGACGCTAGGATCTTGAGCAGAAGACAAAGAGATGGAGGAACTTTGAATACTTTGAACTTTGAACAAATAGTGAAGTATTTAAGTTTGTCATTACTGTTTAACTGTTTAGTTTAGTTTGGAGATACAGTGTGGAAACAGGCCCTTCGGCCCACAGAGTCTGCACTGACCAGCGATCACTCTGTACCCTAACGCTATCCTACACACTCTAGGACCAATTCACAATTTTACCTGTACCCTCTATCTGCAACCCGCAATGTTTATTTACAGGAGTTGAGAAGGATGAGGGGGTACCTCATTGAAATTTACCAAACAATGAAATGCCTGGATAGGGTGAATGTGGAGAGGATGTTTCCACTAGCCATAGAGTCCTCTTAAATCTTCTCTGTACCCTTTCCAGCTTGACAACATCTTTCCTGTAACATTGTGCCCAGAACTGAACACAATACTTTAAACGCGCTAGGGGTAGAGTCTCAGGCCAGAGGTTCAAGCCTCAGAATTAAAGACGTTCCTTTAGGAAGGAGATGAGGAGGAATTTCTCTTGTCAGAAGTTGGGTGAATATCTGGAATTCATTGTGGAGGCCAAGCCAATGGATATTTTTTTAAGGCTGAGATAGATAGATTCTTGATTAGAATGGGTGTCAGGGGTTATGGGGAAAAGGCACGAGAATTGGGTAAAGAAGGAAAGACAGATTAGCCATGATTGAATGGCGGAGTAGACCTGATGGACCAAATGGCCTAATTTTTCTCCTATCACTTATGAACTCAACAGGTCGGGCAGCATCTGTGAAGGGAATGGTCAGTCGATGTTTTGGGTCCAAACGTTTCTTCAAACCGGTAGCCTGAGGCCAGCAGTAAGGTAATCGCAATAATCCTTGTGAGTATTGAACTTTTAGAAACATAGAACATAGAAACATAGAAATTAGGTGCAGGAGTAGGCCATTCGGCCCTTCGAGCCTGCACCGCCATTCAATATGATCGTGGCTGATCATCCAACTCAGTATCCCGTACCTGCCTTCTCTCCATACCCTCTGATCCCCTCAGCCACAAGGGCCACATCTAACTCCCTCTTAAATATAGCCAATGAACTGGCCTCAACTACCCTCTGTGGCAGAGAGTTCCAGAGACCCACCACTCTGTGTGAAAAAAGTCCTTCTCATCTCGGTCCTAAAGGATTTCCCCCTTTATCCTTAAGTTGTGACCCCTTGTCCTGGACCTCCCCAACATCGGGAACAATCTTCCTGCATCTAGCCTGTCCAACCCCTTAAGAATTTTGATATCCTTTGCAAATTACCTCTTACCTCTAAAGGTTAAATCAACTGACGTGTCGAACAAAAGGCTCTGAACCAACGTTTAATACAAGTCACGTTTATTTCTATAGCACATTTAAAAAATAACTCTCGCTTTACATTGGTGGAGGTACTAACGTTATACAACAGTGGTTCATAGATTAAGTACATACATTAATACATACATAGAGCCCTCACTCAGAGGACGTCAAGAAAGGCTTGAGAGTAACGATGAGTTTTGTCTCGACTTAAAGGAGTCGATGGAGGGGGTAGTTCTGATGGGAAGGGGGACGCTGTTCCACAGTCTAGGAGCTGCAACCGCAAAGGCGCGGTCGGCCGCCCCTGAGCTTATGCCTAGACCGCGGGATGTTCAGTAACCCCAAGTCGGCCGATCTGAGGGACCTGGAGGTGGTGTGGTGGGTGAGCAGACTTTTGATGTAGGTGTGGGCGAGCCCGTTAAGGGCTTTGTAGACATAAAGGAGGATCTTGAAATTTAACACAACTTAATCAGCAACCATTGACTTCTAATAACTTCTCATTTGCTTTACTATTCCAACTTATCGCATCTTAAACTAAATTGGAGCAGCACGGTGGCACAGTGGTAGAGTTGCTGCCTCACGTCGCCAGAGACCCAGGTTCGATCCCAACTACGAGTGCTGTCTGTACAGAGTTTGTACGTTATCCCCGAGACCTGCGTGAAATTTCTCCGAGATCATCGGTTTCCTCCCACACTCCAAAGACAATAGACAATAGGTGCAGGAGTAGGCCATTCGGGCCTTTGAGCCAGCACCGCCATTCAATGTGATCATGGCTGATCATCCCCAATCAGTACCCCGTTCCTGCCTTCTCCCCATATCCCTTGACTCCGCTATCTTTAAGAGCCCCATCTAGCTCTCTCTTGAGGGCATCCAGAGAACCTGCCTCCATCACCCTCGGAGGCAGAGAATTCCACAGACTCACAACTCACTGTGAGAAAATGTTTTTCCTCATCTCCGTTCTAAATGGCTTACCCCTTATTCTTAAACTGTGGCCCCTGGTTCTGGACTCCCCCAACATCGGGAACATGTTTCTTGCCTGTAGCTTGTTCAAGCCCTTAATAAATATATATGTTTCAATAAGATCCACTCTCATCCTTCTAAATTCCAGAGTGTACAAGCCCAGCCACTCCATTCTACAGGTTTGTCGGTCAGTGTGATTGGCTGGTCATTGTTCAGTGTAGACCCAGTGGGCCAAAGGGCCTGTTTCCATGCTGTACCAATTAATCAATCAATTAAACTTACTTCACAATATAAGGGTTCCAGCCCAAAATGTTTCCTGTCCACTTCCCTTCACAGATGCTGCCTGACTTTCGATAAAGTCCCACACAAGAGATTAGTATACAAACTTAAAGCACACGGTATTGGGGTTCAGTATTGATGTGGATAGAGAACTGGCTGGCAGACAGGAAGCAAAGAGTAGGAGTGAATGGGTCCTTTTCAGGGTGGCAGGCAATGACTAGCGGGGTGCTGCAAGGCTCAGTGCTGGGACCCCAGCTATTTACAATATATATTAATGATTTGGACGAGGTAATTAAATGCAATATCTGCAAGTTTGCGGATGACACGAAGCTGGGGGGCAGTGTTAGCTGTGAGGAGGATGCTAGGAGCCTGCAAGGTGACTTGGATAGACTGGGTGAGTAGGCAAATGCATGGCAGATGCAGTATAATGTGGATAAATGTGAGGTTATCCACTTTGGTGGTAAAAACAGGAAAGTAGACTATTATTTGAATGGTGACCTATTAGGAAAAGGGGAGATGCAACGAGACCTGGGTGTCATGGTACACTAGTCATTGAAAGTAGGCATGCAGGTGCAGCAGGCTGTGAAGAAAGCGAATGGTATGTTGGCATTCATAGCAAAAGGATTTGAGTACAAGAGCAGGAAGGTTCTACAGCAGTTGTACAGGGTCTTGGTGAGGCCACACCTGGAGTATTGCGTACAGTTTTGGTCTCCTAATCTGAGAAAATACATTCTTGCCATAGAGGGAATATGTGGCAAGATTCACCAGACTGATTCCTGGGACGGCAGGACTTCCATATGAAGAAAGACTGGATAGACACGGCTTGTACTCGCTGGAATTTAGAAGATTGAGGGGGGATCTCATGGAGACTTACAAAATTCTTAAGGTGTTGGACAGGCTAGATGCAGGAAGATTGTTCCCGATGTTGGGGAAGTCCAGAACAAGGGGTCACAGTTTAAGGATAAGGGGGAAGTCTTTTAGGACCGAGTTGAGAAGATCATTTTTCAAACAGAGAGTGGTGAATCTGTGGAATTCTCTGCCACAGAAGGTAGTTGAGGCCAGTTCATTGGCTACATTTAAGAGTGAGTTAGATGTGGCCCTTGTGGCTTAGGGGATCAGGGGGTATGGAGAGAAGGCAGGTACGGGATACTGAGTTGGATGATCAGCCATGACCATATTGAATGGCAGTGCAGGCTCGAAGGGCCGAATGGCCTACTCCTGCACGTATTTTCTATGTTTCTATGTTTCTATGACCTGCTGAGATCCCCCAGCATCTTGAGTGTTTACCCTATAATCAGCTTAGGCCCAAGAAATGGAATTGAAGAAGAAAAGTAACATCACTGATAGAAACATGACTAACTAGCGGGAAATAGGCAGTAGTGTGAATGGCTATTTTCTGGACTGTAAATAAATAGAGAGCGGAATTCCCCTGGGGTCAGTCTTGGGCCATTATTTGTCTTAACATATATATTCATGACTTCGACTTGGGTAACATTTTCAGACCTGCAGTTTAAATAACATTTCATATATACACTGAACTGAGAGGAGGGTCGCAGTCGAATTCAAATGAAATCCTGAAGGTAATGGATAGGTCAGTGGTGGGTACACACAAAGTGCTGGAGTAACTCAACGGGTCAGGCCAGGCAACATCTCTGGAGAATAGGAATAGGTCACGTTTCAGACTGAGTCCCTGCTTCAGGGAATTAAGTCAAATGGAGGGAGCAGATGAAGGCCAACAGTACAAAAATATGAGGTGTTTAGGGAGGAACTGCAGACGCTGGTTTACACCAAGGATAGGCACAAAATGCTGGAGTAACTCAGCGGGCCAGGCAGCATCTCTGGAGGGAAGGAATGAGGTTGATTTGGTTCGAGACTCTTTCCGAAGAAGGGTCTCGACCCGAAATGTCACCAATTCCTTCCATTCCCGCTGAGTTACTCCAGCATTTTGTGTCTATCTAAAATATGAGATGTTACATTTTGGGAGTGAGAAGAATGTTCATTGATTGAAAAGACGCAGCATGGAAACAGGCCCTTCAGCCCACCGAGTCCATGTTGGGCGAAATGGTGTTGCTGCCTTACCGTACCATAGACCTGGGTTCGATCCTGACCTCAGGTACTGTCTGCGAGGAGTTTGAACGTTCCCTCGTGATCACGTGGGGTTTTTCCAGATGCTCTCACATTCCAAAAACCTGCAGGTTTGTGGATTAAGTGGCCGCTGTAAATTGTCCAATGTGTGTAGGATAGAACTAGTATGTAAAGGTGATTGCTGCTTCTTTTTCTTCGTTTGTGTAGCAACTTGTTCTATTTGATCTTCCGTTTGTGCACGTCGAGTTGTTTGCATTAGTCGAAACAGGGCGGACCGCGTGAAGGTTGCAATCTTCCACCCCAATTGCTGCTTCCATGCTGTATAACTCAACTAAACTAAACTAAACTAAACTAAATACGAAACATTAGTCCTATGTTATCCCACTTTCTCACACATTCCCTACACACTAGGGGCAATAACCTGTGATGCACCCCTCAAAATTATAGTGAATACAGAATTCGTAATACATTTCGAAAAATAGTTGGATAAGTTGGATAAGTCTGGGCAAAGAGTAGGAGTGAACGGGTCCTTTTTAGAATGGTAGGCTGTGGCGAGTGGAGTGCCGCAGGGCTCGGTGTTGGGGCCGCAACTGTTTACCATATATGTAAATGATTTGGAACAGGGAATTAGGAGCAACACTAGCAAGTTAGCGGATGACACAAAGCTCGGTGACAGTGTGAACTGTGAAGAGGATGTTAGGAGGTTGCAGGGTAACCTGGGCAGGTTGAGTGAGTGGGCAGATGCGTGGCAGATGCAGTATAATATAGATAAATGTGAGGTGATCCACTTTGGCGGCAAAAACAAGGGGGCAGATTATTATCTCAATGGGGTTAGGTTTAGGTAAGGGGAAGGCACAGCGAGACCTGAGTGTCCTTATAGACCAATCACTGAAAGTTGGTGTGCAGGTAACAGCAGGCAGTGAAGAAAGCTAATGGAATGTTGACCTTCATAACAAGAGGATTTCAGTACAGGAGTAAAGAGGTTCTTCTGCAGTTGTATAGGGCTCTGGTGAGACCACATCTGGAGTGTTAAAGAAGGAACTGCAGATGCTGGAGAATCGAGGGTTACACAAAAGCTGGAGAAACTCAGCGGGTGCAGCAGCATCTAAGGAGCATCTGGAGTATTGTGTACAGTTTTGGTCTCCTAAATTGAGGAAGGCCATCCTTGTGATTGAGGCAGTGCAGCGTAGGTTCACGAGATTGATCCCTGGGATGGCGGGACTGTCATATGAGGAAAGATTGAAAAGACTAGGCCAATGAGATAGATGGTAGTTCAGCACTGCTCTCTGGCTGTGGTAGGATGGTTCAGTCACCTGATAACAGCTGGGAAGAAACTGTCCCAGAATCTGGAGGTGTGCGTTTTCACACTTCTATACCTTTTGCCTGATGGGAGAGAGGATCAGTACGTCGAGCATGTGACTTTTTATAAACGTTGCCAAAATACTTGCATGTGTGATTCACTCTGCACTGCCAATAAAGAACCATTGAACCGTTGAAACACTATATTTTCCTATTGATACGATGGTATGACCAGCATGAACCTATTCAAATTGAACTAACAGGGTTAAAGTCACTGCTATCATCTCTCACCCTTCTTGTCCATTAACGTTACTGCAGCCTGTAAGGGTTTCATTTCTATTCCCTTGACCTCTCTGCCTGCTTTGAAATGCAATAGATTTTGAATCCCCGATCCTTTTTGCCAGACTTGCTCCTTCCATTATTGTTTCTGTGTTGCTCAGCTATTCCGCTTCTCCATTCCTCACCGAATCGCATCACACTGCACGTTCCACCTTGTAACATCATCTGCTTCTGCAGAACCCAATTAAACAACCTTCAATAGCCAGTGGTGATAATCTGGGGTCTACTTGGTGCATCTTAAGGGAGTCAATCGGTGACGTACATTAAAGGAGCAACATGGAGCTGCTGAGGAGACTCGTCAGTTCCCAACGACGGAACTTAAGGGTCTGTCCCACTTGGCCGTCATTTACGCGACAGGCCGGTAGTGACTGACGTCATCACGTTTCCACACAGCAGTCTGGAGCGCGTGACGTCATTTGGAGATAGACACAAAATGCAGGAGTAACTCAGCAGGACCGGCAGCATCTCTGGCGAGAAGGAATGGGTGATGTTTCGGGGTTGAGACTTTTCTTCAGTCTGAAGAAGGATCTCGACCCGAAACGTCGCCCATTGCTTCTCTCCAGAGATGCTGCCGGTCCCGCTGAGTTACTCCTGCATTTTGTGTCTATCTCCAATTGGGGGGATTGTGGGGGGGGGGTGGAGTCAGTCGACCCCATGATAGAAGGGGAAGGAGTTGCACGGTTTGATGGAAGGAGCTCTCATGTTGCTCTGTACTGTCGGTCTGGTAATCTTCTCTGGGGTAAAGGATGTGCCGGACCACCATGTTCTGGAAACTCAGTGGTGAACCTGAAGCACTGGAAGTAATCTTAACTGCTAATAGGTAAACATCAGTTTTAACCAGCTTCTCTCAAGACAGTTACGTCCTTTGGAAAGGATATTGAGTATAGGAGCAGGGAGATTCTACTTCAGTTGTACAGGATCTTGGTGAGACCACACCTGGAGTATTGTGTACAGTTTTGGTATCCAAATCTGAGGAAGGACATTATTGCCATAGAGGGAGTACAGAGAAGGTTCACCAGACTGATTCCTGGGATGTCAGGACTGTCTTATGAAGAAAGACTGGATAGACTCGGTTTATACTCTCTAGAATTTAGGAGATTGAGAGGGGATCTTATAGAAACGTACAAAATTCTTAAGGGGTTGGACAGGCTAGATGCAGGAAGATTGTTCCCGATGTTGGGGAAGTCCAGGACAAGGGGTCACAGCTTAAGGATAAGGGGGAAATCCTTTAAGACCGAGATGAGAAAGACTTTTTTCACACAGAGAGTGGTGAGTCTCTGGAACTCTCTGCCACAGAGGGTAGTTGAGGCCAGTTCATTGGCTATATTTAAGAGGGAGTTGGAGGTGGCCCTTGTGGCTAAGGCGATCAGGGGGTATGGAGAGAAGGCAGGTATGGGATACTGAGTTGGATGATCAGCCATGATCATATTGAATGGCGGTGCAGGCTCGAAGGGCAGAACGGCCTACTCCTGCACCTATTTTCTCTGTTTCTATGTTTCTATGTCCTTATTCAGTCAAAAAATATATTCTAACACCTTCTGAAATGGTTCCCTCAGAAATACTTATTCTGCCTTGGCCTACGCAATCTCCCTGGCTGCTGAATACTTTAACTCCCCTTCCCATCCCCGCACAGACCTTTCTGTCCTGGGCCTCCTCCACTGTCAGAGTGAGGCCCCACGTAAATTGGTGGAACAACACCTCATATTTGGTGATGGGCAGCTTACACCCCAATGGTATGAACAATTACTTCTCTAATTTCCAGTAACGCTTGTATTCTCTCCTTCCCCCCCCCCCCCCCCCCAACCCACCCACCTAGTCTCTGCCCAAAGTTATGCTTGGACTAACTTTCATCCATCTGTCGGAAAGAACTGCAGATGCTGGTTTAAACCAAAGATAGACACAGTGCTGGAGTAACTCAACGGGTCAGGCAGCATCGCTGGGGGAAAAGGATGGGTAACACTTCGGGTCGGGACCCTTCTTCAGAGATGCCACCTGACCCACTGAGTTACCCCAGAACTTTGAGTATCTTCGATATATCACAGCATAGAGTCATAGTCCTACAGCATGGAAACAGGCCCATCAGCCCAACTTGCCCACACCAGCCACCTACTGTAATCTCACCTGCCCGTGCTTTGTCCATATCCCTCCAAACATGCCCTATCCATGTCTAAAATTGCAGCAGGATCTTGATCCTGTTTCTTAAATGTCGGGATAGTCCTAGCCTCACTACCTCCTCTGGCACCTTGCTCCATACGCACACCACCCTTCGTGTGAAATAGTTACCCATCAGACTCCTATTTAATATTTTCCTTTGCACGTTAAAACTATGTCCTCTGGTCCTCGATACCCCTACTGGGCAAGAGACTCTGTGCATCTACCTGATTTATTCCTCTCGTGATTTTATACACCTCTATAAGATCACCCCTCATCCTCCAACACTCCAAGGAATAGAGTCCTAGTGTACTCAACCTCTCCCTATAGCTCACACCCTCTAGTCCTGGCAACATCCTCGTAAATCTTCATTGCCCCTTTTCCAGCTTGACAATATATTTCCCATAACGTGGTACCCAGATTGATCAAGATCCTGCTGCAATTTTTCACAATCTTCACCATCTGCGAAACTACCCATTTTTGTATCATCAGTAAACTTGCTAATCTTGCCCTGTATGTTCTTATCTAATCATTGATGTAGATGACAAACAGTAATGGGCCCAGCACCGAATCCTGATGGGCCTGTCCCACTTAGGTGACTTTTTAGGCGAGTGCAGGAGACACTGCACTCGCTACATGATCGTCACATGATTGCCACATGATCGCCACATGATCGCCACATGGTCGCCACATGTTCGCTGATTGTCTCTGGTGAGTCTCCTTCATGGTCACGAGGAGTTCCTGCACTCTGGGAACAAGTCGCAGCCTCAGTATGGTTGCCATGGAGAAAATCGATAACCCTGTAGTCGTAGGTGCAGTTGTAGTGGGGTCACCATGTAGTTATGGGTAGTCGAGGTAGTCGTAGTTAGTTTTAGTTAATCGCCTGTGCTGACCAGTCATTTTTATTGGCTCATTGGGGGAAAAAAACGCAAGCAAGAGTTTTCAGAACCAAGGATAACCGACCGGTAATGTTAAATGTCCGCCGAACTTCACAGCTGTGTATCTCTGGCTTATTAAAACTTGTCTGGCTTCTTAAAAATTGTCTCCACTCCTTCTCCCCTCCCTTCTCCCTCCTTCTCCCTCCTTCTCCCCCCCTTTTCACCCCTTCTCCCCCCATCTCCCCTCTTTTAAAGGACTTACCGTACACTGTGCTAGCCATCTTAATTACAGCGCCAACCTTCCTGTTCATCGCGGTTTGTGTCTGTATCACCTTGGCTTTGTACCATGTGAATTTCAGACAGCGCTCCCCCCACTTGCCCTGTCCCCTGCCTTTGCACTGTTTGTGTGTGTGTGTGTGTGCGTGTGTGTGTGTGTTTGTGTGTGTTTGTGTGTGTGTTCCATTCTGACAGTCGCCGTTCCAGTTCCCGCTTTTTCAGACAACTTGATGGTTGCAGGTAGTCCACTGAAAAATTGCCTTAGTAGGACAGGCCTATGTGGCACACCCCTAGTCACAGGCCTCCAGTCTGAGAAGCAACCTCCTCCATCACCCTCTGCTTCCTTCCATGGAGCTAATTTTCTATCCATTCAGCTATCGCTCTATGGATCCTATGCAATCTAACCTTCCAGAACAGCTGACCATGCAGAACCTTGTCGAATGCCTTACTGAAATCCATGTACGCAACATCTATAGCTCTGCCCTCATCAACCTTTTTGGTCATGTCTTCAAGAAAACGATATCAGATTTGTGAGACATGACCTCCCACGGACAAAGCTATGTTGACTATCCCTAATCAGCCCTTGTCCATCAAAATGCCTGAATATCCTATCCCTCAGTAACTGTCCAACCCCAGATGTTAAGCTCACCGGCCTATAGTTCCCAGCATTTTCCCTGCAGCCCTTCTTGAAAAGAGGCACAACATTTGGCACCCTTCAGTCTGCCGGCACCTCTCCTGTATTTAAGGACGACTCATAAATCTCAGCCAGGGCTCCTGCAATTTCCTCTCTAGTTTCCCTCAATGTCCTCTGACAATGTTTGTACTGTAGGACTTCATGGCTTAGTGCGTGGATATTCAGCTGCAACCTTAGTGGAGTGTTTTGGCAGAGGGGGTTGCCCACCCATGCTCAAATCTGCCTTTTCCAACTATTTGTCCCATGAGTGGTTTAGATGTACAGGTTCTGTGAGTGCTGCTGTCTCTGTTGGGCAACAGCTTAATAATGAAGTAGTAAGAGAAAATGGATAATTATGATGGCACTTGTTCTATGTTCTCCACCCCTTCATTAGCAAATTACTAATCAGTTCTACATCCCACAGTTATTGACTTGGTGCCACGTTGCAGTTGGATGTTGAAGTGTCAGTTCAAAAGCCATTAAGGCTTCAATATTTATTCAGCCTTTGAGAGCAGCTTAATAGACAATAGACAATAGACAATAGCACCTAGGATAGTAGGATATTCGGCCCTTCGAGCTGTGATCATGGCTGCTCATCTACATTCAGTTCCCCGTTCCTGGCTTCTCAGCATATCCTCTGACTCTGCTATCTTTAACAGCTCTATCTAACTCTTAAAGAGCTGTTAATGCCTCATAACTAAGCACACCAACGCCTCGGTCCACTATCGTTTCGCCAAACACCTCCGCTTGGTCCGCACATCCGTTGCTCCAGATGCCAGCTGATCTATATCGGTGAGACCAAGCGGAGGCTTGGCGATCGTTTCGCCGAACACCTCCGCTCGGTCCGCAATAACCAACCCGACCTCCCGGTGGCTCAGCACTTCAACTCCCCCTCCCATTCCGTATCCGACCTCTCGGTCCTGGGCCTCCTCCACGGCCAGAGTGAGCATCACCGCAAGTTTGAGGAACAGCACCTCATATTCCGCTTGGGGAGTCTGCATCCTCTAGGCTTAAACATTGAATTTTCTCAATTCTGTTAACCCTTGCTGCCTCCTCCCCTTCCCACCTCTCCCTCAGCCCTCGGGCCCTGGTATTCCCTCTCTTTCTATCTCTCCCCCACCCAAGTCGCACTAGCTTCTCATTTTCACACTGCAAACAGCTTACAATGGCCTGTTTCCTTTATCATCGATTCTTTTTTGCATACCTTTCATTCATTGTTCTTTATCTCTCCACATCACCGTCTATATCTCGCGTTTCCCTGATCCCTAACCACATCTAACTCCCTCTTAAATATATCCAATGACTGGCCTCAACTACCCTCTGTGGCAGAGAGTTCCAGAGACCCACCACTCTCTGTGTGAAAAAATTCCTTCTCATCTCGGTCCTAAAGGATTTCCCCCTTATCCTTAAGCTGTGACCCCTTGTCCTGGACCTCCCCAACATCGGGAACAATCTTCCTGCATCTAGCCTGTCCAACCCCTTAAGAATCTTGTAAGTTTCTATAAGATCCCCTCTCAATCTCCTAAATTCTAGAGAGTATAAACCGAGTCTATGCAGTCTTTGTTCATAAGACAGTCCTGACATCCCAGGAATCAGTCTGGTGAACCTTCGCTGCACTCCCTCTATGGCAATAATGTCCTTCCTCAGATTTGGAGACCAGACTGTACGCAATACTCCAGGTGTGGCCTCACCAAGACCCTATACAACTGAAGGAGAACATCCCTGCTCCTATACTCAAATCCTTTTGCTATGAAAGCTAACATACCATTGGCTTTCTTCACTGCCTGCTGTACCTGCATGCCTACTTTCAATGACTGGTGTACCATGACACCCAGGTCGCGCTGCATCTCCCCTTTTCCTAATCGGCCACCATTTAGATAGTAGTCAGTTTTCCTATTTTTGCCACCAAAGTGGATAACCTCACATTTATCCACATTATACTGCATCTGCCAAACATTTGCCCACTCACCCAGCCTATCCAAGTCACTTGACTGAGCTCCCATCTACCTCATTGGAGACCCTCGGACCTTTCTGGACATAGTCTTGCAGTAAACATTATTCCCTTTATCCTGTATCTCTACACTGTGGACGGCTTGATTGTAATCATGTATACTCCTTCCAACAAATGGACAGCATGCAACAAAAAATAAATAAATAAATGTATATGACTCTATGATTCTACATGTACATCCAAGACTGACGCGTGGAGGAAGGAACTGCTGGTTTAAATCAAAGCTAGATAACAAAATGATGGAGTAACTCAGCGGGACAGGCAACATCTCTGGAGAGGAGGAATGGGTGACATTTCGGGTTGAGTCTGAAGAAGGGTCTCGACCCGAAACGTCACCCATTCCTTCCCTCCAGAGATGTTGCATGGCCCGCTGAGTTACTCCATCATTTTGTGTCTGCCTTCCAAGACTGAAGCTGTTGTTATTCAGCAGAGAGTGGCTCTCAATCTGGTTCTCTCGTTCACTCCCCATCTTCCTTCCTGACCAGATTCCACAATCTACGTCCACTCCTCCACATCTCCAGCCTTGGGCATTATCTCCACCCATCTCCCTACGCCTGACCCATATGCTAATCAACCCGTCCTCACCTGAATCCACCACCACTAACTTTCCCCTCCCTTCCCTCGATCAGCCATCTCCCACCACTCCATCAGTCCCAACTCAAAGCATCGCCTGTTCATTTCCCTGCCAGCATTTTGTATGGTTTTACAGCAGATTAAATATACAGTTTCAAAAAATCAAAGTCTACCCTCTACAGCTGTGCCTATTTCAGTTTAGTTTAGTTTAGTTTATTGTCACATGTCTCATAGTCACGGTGGCACAGCGGTAGAGTTGCTGACTTCCAGCAAAATGCAGTGCCAGAGACCCGGGTTCAATCCCGACTAAGGGTGCTGTCTGTTTGGAGTTTGTACGTTCTCCCCGTGATCTGCTTGGGTTTTCTCCGGGAACTTTGGTTTCCTCCCACACTCCAAAGACGTACAGGTTTGTAGGTTAATTGCCTTGTTTAATTGGCTTGATAAAATGTTAAATTGTCCATGTTGGCGATATGCAGAGTACCGCCCTGCCGACTACAAATGTTCAGAAGGCTCAGAAGGTTTACAATTATAATCATACTTTATTCGCCAAGTATGTTTTGCAACATTCGAGCTACAGTGAAAAGCTTTTGTTGCGTGCTTACCAGCCAGTGGAAAGACAATACATGATTACAATCGATCCATTCACAGTGTACAGATACTTGATAAGGGAATAACGTTTAATGCAAGGTAAAGCCAGTAAATTCCGATCAAAGATAGTCCAAGGGTCACCAATGAGGTAGATAGAAGCTCTCTAGCTGTGGTAGGATGGTTCAGCTGCCTGATAACAGCTGGGAAGAAACTGTCCCTGAATCTGGAGGTTTGTGTTTGCATTGTGTTGTGTTTGAGATGTGGTGACATCTTATTGACAAAGGGAAACAAAAGATTTACTCTAGTCTAATGAGACACATTCATCCAATGAGATCATTATTAACCGTACTCCTATTGTGTTTAGTTTAGAGATACAGCATGGAAACAAACCCTTCGGCCCACCGAGTCCATGCCAACCAATGATCGCCTGTACACTTGTACTATCCTACACACTAGGAACAAATTACAGAAGCCAATTAACCTACAAATAGACAATAGAC
Organism: Raja brachyura; assembly: GCA_963514005.1. The sequence continues at coordinate 110,579,200 of OY740785.1, forward strand.
AATAGATGCAAGGAGTAGGCCATTCAGCCCTTCGAGCCAGCACCACCATGGGCCTGTCCCACTTGGTGATTTTTTTCAGCGACTGCCAGCAACATTGATTGACGTATCAGGTCATCGTAAATTTTGCGGTGTGATGCAGCGTGATGTAGTGTGATGCGGCCTGAGGAAGGACATTATTGCCATAGAGGGAGTGCAGAGAAGGTTCACCAGACTGATTCCTGGGATGTCAGGACTGTCTTATGAACAAAGACTGCATAGACTCGGTTTATACTCTCTAGAATTTAGGAGATTGAGAGGGGATCTTATAGAAACGTACAAAATTCTTAAGGGGTTGGACAGGCTAGATGCAGGAAGATCGTTCCCGATGTTGGGGAGGTCCAGGACACCGGGGGCACAGCTTAAGGATAAGGGGGAAATCCTTTAGGACCGAGATGAGAAGGACTTTTTTCACACAGAGAGTGGTGGGTCTCTGGAACTCTCTGCCACAGAGGGTAGTTGAGGCCAGTTCATTGGCTATATTTAAGAGGGAGTTAGATGTGGCCCTTGTGGCTAAAGGGATCAGAGGGTATGGAGAGAGGGCAGGTACGGGATGCTGAGTTGGATGATCAGCCATGATCATATTGAATGGCGGTGCAGGCTCGAAGGGCCGAATGGCCTACTCCTGCATCAAATTTCTCTGTTTGTACTTTTCTATGATGACGTATGACATGCGGTGTTTTTTCAAGTGTCGCCATATTTTTATTATCGCCGCTGGATTTTGAAATGTTCAAAGTCTTTTGCCATCACTGATATGTCACCGAAAAAATCGGCAAGTGGGACAGGCCCTTAAGTGGGACAGGCCCATTAGGCAGCAACGCTACCATGCAAGTTCTTTTGTTTTTTTATTTCAAAATTGTCTTTATTCAGGTAATAAATATATACAATACATGAGCTGTGCAACAAATTCATCTGATATTTTCGGAGGCTATACAAATTATTTAATACAGTCTACTTACATTGCTCAAATATCACAAATTTATCCCCCACCCGTGCCACTCATGTGGCGCACTGGCATGGGATACCTTCCCTTATTTTGAGGGCGTCTCCACCACCCGTGCCCCCCATGTCCAGCAGCGGAAGGACCCTAGACTGTGGCCCTCCCCCACCGAGCCTTGGCGTTGGCTGCATCGAGCTTCAGTGCGTCCCTCAGCACGTACTCCTGCAGTCTGCAGCGGGCTGGTCGGCAACATTCCCCGACGGACATCTCACTCTGCTGGAAGGTGAATAACGCTCGGGCAGACCAAAGAGTGTCTTTCATCGAGTTGATGACCCTCCAGCAGCACTCTACGTCAGTCTCTAAATGTGTCCCTGAGAACAGTCCGTAAATCACAGAGTCCTCTGTGACGAAACTGTTAGGAATAAACCGTGACAGGGACCCCTGCAGACCTCTCCAGACTCTCTTTGCGAATCCACACTCTGCAAAGAGGTGGGCAACCGTCTCCTCTCCAATAGCAGCTGTCCCGAGGGCAGCGTGCGCTGGCAGTGAGGTTCCGGCGGTGCAGGAAGGATCTGACTGGGAGGGCTCCCCTCACCGCCAGCCAAGCCAGGTCTTGGTGCTTGTTGGTGAGTTCTGGCGATGAGGCATTTTGCCAGACAAGCTGGGCAGTCTGCTCAGGGAACCACGCCACCGGGTCCATCGAGTCCTTTCCCTGCAATGCCTGCAGGACATTCTGTGCTGACCACTGCCCAATGGACTTGTGGTCAAAGGTGTTGGTTCGGAAGAACCTTTCCACAGACAACAGATGGGGCGGCAATGTCCAGCTGACTGGCACATTGCATGGCATCTGCACCAGGCCCATCCTTTGCAGCACCTGGGACAGGTAGAACCTCAGCAGGTAGTGACACTTTGTGCCCAAGTGCCTAGGCTCTACACTCCGCCTGATGCAGCCACACACGAAGGTGGTCATCAGGATGAGGGCGACGTTGGGCACGCTTTTACCCCCGTTGTCTGCTGACTTGTACATTGTGGCCCGTCGCACCCGGTCTATCCTCGACCCCCAGATGAACTGGAAGACGGCTCGGGTGATCCCTGTGGCGTAGGAAGGGGGGACAGGCCACACCTGTGCCAAGTACAGCAGCCCTGAGAGCATCCCGCACCTGATGGCCAAATGTTTCCCCGTTATGGAGGGGGAGCGTTGCCTCCACAGCTCCAGTTTCTTCCCCACCCTGGCTATCCGCTCCAGCCAATTCTTGTTACACGCCTCAGCCCCCCAGAACCAGATCCCCAGCACCTTCAAGAAGTCAGGCTTGATGGTGAAGGGGACGGAAGATCAGTCGGGCCAGTTGCCAAAGAGCATGGCCTCGCTCTTCCTGCGGTTCACCCTGGCTCCTGTGGCCGACTCAAACTGGTCGGAGATACTGATCAACCTGCGGACCGACCCTGGATCCGAGCAGAAGACGGCGACATCGTCCTTGTACAGGGAGGTTTTGACCTGAGTGCCCCCACTGCCTGGCAATGTCACCCCTCTTATGCTCGCATCCTTCCTGATGGACTCGGCGTGATGCGGCATGATGCGGTGTGACGTGGCACGATGACGTATGACGCGCGGTGTTTTTTTGCAACTGTTGCAACGTTTTTTTGCCGCAGCAGGATTTTGAAATGTCCAACATCTTTTGGCGTCACTGAAAAAATCGCCAAGTGGTACAGGCCCTTAAACTGGACAGGCCCATTAGGCAGAAACTCTAGCGCTGCGCCACCATGCAAGTTACGAGGAAGTTGACTCTTGTTGCAGGTTTAACTGCCGGTTTAAAACTGAAAAAAGATTTGCTTGACTTTTGCCTTCCTACTATTGTATTGAAATAAGTTCTGCAGGGGAAGGGTAATTGCCACAACCATTTGAAAAGTGCCGTCTTTTTAATATTTGCACACCTGCACAGTGACAAGAAAATGTGCAGTGCAAGGGAAAAGTAAAATTCTAATTTTAGAGCAGATGCCTAGGAGAATGTAGTCCAATCAAAACATATCAAAGTATGGTAATACAAGGACTTTATTTCCATTACACTTTCCGAGCATATATTGCAAGTCATCTTCTATTGTGAAACAGAAATATTGAGGTTACAAATTGAGTTTTGTAGATCTCTTGAGAGAGGAGAAAACCTGCTTTCAACATCTGTAGGCTCAGTGCATTGCCTTCATATCACCGAATGATTTCTGACAGAGCTTTAATAAGATGCAGTTTCCAAGGCACTCTCACAGATGCTACATAACGAAAGCCCATGTGTTTTGTTCCTCCACTATCCAGGCATTGCTGGAACTACAATGGCCAGCGTGTCGAGCATACACTGTGCGTTTATGTCAAATCTGGCCTGCTGTTCATTTAAGATAGACACAGAATGCTGGAGTAACTCAGCGGGACAGGCAGCATCTCTGGATAGAAAGAATGGGTGACATGTTAGGTCGAGACCCTTCGTCAGACTCAACTGGAAACATCACCCATTCCATCTATCCAGAGATGCTGCCTGTCACGCTGAGTTACTCCAACATTTTGTGTCTATCTTCGGAGTAGACCAGCATCTGCAGTTTCTTCCTACACTGCTGTCCATTTAATTTAAGACAAGATTTACCAGGATGTTGCCACGACTCGAGTGTCGGAGGTATAGGGAGAGGTTGAGCAAGCCAGGACTCTATTCCTTGGAGTGCAGGAGGATGAGGGGTGATCTTATGGAGATATACTTAATCATGAGAGGAATAAATCGGGTATATGTACAAAGTCTCTGGCCCAGTGTAAGGGAATCGAGAGCCGGAGGACATAGGCTTAAGGTGAAGGGGGAAAGATTTAATAGGAATCTGAGGGGTAACTTTTTCACACAAAAGGGTGGTGGGTGTATGGAACAAGCTGCCGGAGGAGGTTTTTTGAGGCTGGGACTATTGCAAAGTTTACGAAACTTGGATAGGACAAGTTGGGAGGGATAAGTACATGGATAGGACAAGTTAGGAGGGATATGGGCCAAATGCAGGCAGGCGGGACTAGTGTAGGTTGGGGCATGTTGGTCGATGTGGGCATTTTTGGCTGAAGGACCTGTTTCCACCCTAGATGTCTCTACGACTCTCTAATCTTACTGAGGTCTATCAAATCATGAGAGGAATATATCGGGTAGACGCAAAGAGTCTCTTGCCCAGAATAGGGTTTGGTCTCTCTGGAAAGTCGGAGGCTGAGCAGAGACCTGATGGAAGTTTATAACTTTACGGGAGGCATCGAGAGAGTAGAGAGTCAGAACCGTTTTCGCCAGGTGGAATTATCAAAGACTATGGGGCATAGCTTTAAGGTGAGAAGGGCATACATAGTTTAAAGGAGAGGTGCAGTGCAAGTTTTTAAACACAGGGGGTGGTAGATACTTGGAACAAGCTGCCAGGGGTAGTGGTGGAGGAAGATAGGACAGTGGCATTTAAATGGCTTTTAGATAGACACATGTATATGGAGGGAATGCAGGGATATGAATCATGTAGAGGCAGAGGAAAATAGTTTTTTGTGACATGAATAAATGAATGATACTTTATTATCACATGTGACATGTCAGAAGGTCATAAGTGATAGTAGACTTAGGCCATTCGGCCCATCAAGTCTACTCTGCCATTCAATCATGGCTGATCTATCTCTCCCTCCTAACCCCATTCTCCTGCCTTCTCCCCATAATCTCGGACACCCGTACTAATCAAGAATCTATCGGTCTCTGCCTTAAAAATATCGATTGTCTTGGCTTCCACAGCCTTCTGGGGCAAAGAATTCCCACAGATTCGCCACCCTCTGACTAAAGAAATGCCTCCTCATCTCTTCCTAAAGGACTTCTGGTCCTAGACTCTCCCACTAGTGGAAACATCCTCTCCACATCCACTCTATCCAAGCCTTAAGGGCCTGTCCTACAAGCATGCAAATCTATGCGATTAGCGCGACCTAACGTGGTCGCTTGAGCCGTCTGGCGTCGTGGGGCCGGTGCCACTTCGATCGCTGGAGCCATGCGGAATTGTGCGGAGTTCGTCCTGACATCGCGCGGGGCTCCGAAAAACTGACTATGTTCAAAAATTCCGCGTGGTAACGGCTTGTCGGCTCGCAGTCGCCTCGACGCATTACACACCGCCCCGACATCGTGCCTCCGTGAACCTATCTGTAGGTGCCTCCGTGACCCTCTATGTGTATGGCTCCGTGGCCCTCTGTGTGTGTGTGCCTCTGTGCCCCTCTCTGTGTGCATGCTTGTAGGACAGGCCCTTTACACTGTGTCACGGTGAAATGATTTGTTTTGCACACCATTGACAAGCATATAAAAGCATAGGTTGAAGTCACGTTCAGCATGGACATTTTGGGTGAAAGGGCCTGTGCCAATGCTGTACTTTTCTGTTCTAATTTCTATAGAGAGTGTCTGCGTGGATTTGACAAATTGGGGATGAAATTTGTTTCATGCTTTAATGGAATGAGCTGAAGACCGAACGTGATAATAGAACGTTAATAAGCTCCACTTTTAACAATGAAACTTTCTGGAGCAGGAAGCAACGAGGCCAAGAGGGTCAGAGCTCTAATGCCAAATCAGTGGAGGCCAATGCAGCAAAGGTTGGCACAAAGCAGCAGACACTGCTCTCGTCAGTATGCACTTTAAATACTGAGTGAATGTGAGTCTATTCATCCATCATCGTTGAAAACATTAGTGACGCAGTGGTGCTGGTTTCCGATGGGAACAGTGACGGACGCACCACACATCTCTGTCCTCCAGTTCCTGTGGACTTCTGCCGCTGGAAGTATAGGATTTTGGTGCGTGTGCTTCATCATCGTTCCTTACAATGCTGTGAACGACAGTGATCGCAACTTGTACTGAAGTGTGGATGGCCGTTGGCTCGCTAGAAGATCATCCGCCCTTTGCCAGGTCTTGTTTTTGGTCCTGCTGTGGGGTCCGCAGCCCCCTCCACACCTGGCAAACCAGATGGGGGAGACGTTTTAGTTGCCGACTATCAGACCATGGAGCAGGTAGCACGGGATTACGTGGTATCCGTGGTTGGGGGGGAACTCCCCCCGACCTGACCTGTGAGTTTAACTCAAAAGGAAATCTTTAGGAAATGGAGATAGTTCACAGATCTAACAGGGTGAGGTTTTGTGTTGAGTCTGAAACGACCCGAAACGTCACCCATTCCTTCTCTCCAGAGATGCTGCCTGTCCCGCTGAGTTGCTCCAGCATTTTGTGTCTATCTTCGGTGTAAACCGCCATCCACAGTTCCTTCCTACACAAGAATTTAATTGTTGTGTCTGGGATATATGGCAATAAATCACTCTACTCTTAAAGTACAATCAAACCAAACTCAAGTGCAATAGAGACACAAGGAACTGCAGATACCAGTTTGTGTCTCTTTTTTCCAAGTACAATAGCTAGGGCAAAGGGAAAGATAATGAGTGCAGAGAATGCAACAAACGTCAGGCCAAGTCGAGATCTGAAAGCTCTTGGCATTGTATTAAGCAACGCAAAGCCTTTCACAGAAGTTGAGCTTCCAGCAGCCTCTTTCAAAGCCAGAGCCAAATTCAGGTTTTAAGATTAGGCATCCTTCCATCCTCAGTCTCAGTGGTACTCTGGAACAGTGTGGGCTTCCTGTTGCCATGACAACAAAGTGGTGATAGCTCAACTTTGTACGCCGGACCACTAAAAAGAAAAATGGAGAATATTTACTTTGCTATCGAATTATACCTCTTGCAAAGGCTGTCTTCGATGGCAAGGTCATTTCTTTAACGAGATGAAAAGAGAGGTTGGTTCCACTAGGATCAGAGGTTGTTGCCTCAGAATTAAAGGATGTTCCTTTAGGAGGGAGATGAGGAGGAATTGCATTAGTCAGAGGGTTTGGAATTGAGTCTGTGGAATTCATTGCCACAGAAGGCAGTGGAGGCCAAGTCAATGGATATTTTTAATGCAGAAACAGATGGATTCTTGGTTCTTGGTTACTTGGTCCTCCAAAATATTCCAACTGGAATTTAAACTGGAGGTGGTGAAGGGAGGGGTTTAGCCAGAGAGGGTTATTGGGAAGAAAGTGCCACTTTAAATTTAGTTGCATCTGGCTGGGCAACCGTGGCTTGGTGGAGATTATTCCATGCTTTAATAGTGCGTGGAAAGAACGAATTGCTGTACACATCTGTCTTTGTGGCTGGGACCACAAATTGCATCGAATGCCCTCGTCTGCTCCTAATTGGTTTGGGGTTGGTGTAGGTCTTGTGATCTATGTCTAGCTGACCATTTAACATTTTGTAAAAACAGGTCAAACGGTGAGCTTCAGGTCTGTCTTGGAGAGGGTTCCACACCAGAGAATTCAGAAGTTTGGTGACACTCGCTTCTCTCTCGTAGGTGTTAGTAACAAATCAAGCGGCCTGTCTTTGGACACGGTCGATGGATTGATTGGCGCGGGTGTCAGGGGTTATGGGGAAATCGCAGGAGAATGGGATTGAGAGGAGAGATAAATCAGCCATGATTGAACGGCGGAGTAGACTTGATGAACCAAATGCCTAATTCTGCTCCTATCACTTATGAACATGAACAGAACCAAACATTTTGTCAGAGTATGAGCTGTGGCTTATACTGCCTGCCCCAACATCATAGTGTACAGGGCGATCGCTGGTCGGCATGGATTTGGTGGATGGAAGGGCCTGTTTCTGCACTGCATCTCTAATGCCTACAGTCTAAAGTAGATTCTATAGTAGACTCTATGGGCCGAATAGACCAATTCTACTCCTATGCCTTCTGACCTTTGATCTTCTCAACTGTGACTCCAGAAACACCAATGTGGGACAATGTGCCTCAGTTCAACAATGGAAAGGGATGGACAATATATGATGTCCTTGCTGGAGATGCCTTTATCCCATGAGAATATAAATTATCAAGCAAACCCGTTAAAGTGTTCTATATTCAGCAGAGAAATACTATATATATATAGATGGGGATCATCAGCCTGGGAAGGCAGTCCATCTAGGAGAGGGAAAATGCTGATTTAAAATGTCCACTGACTTGTGGCCATATCCATCCATGGAAAAGGCTCCAGGAGTAAACCTCAGGAAAATCCGGAGTCGGAGCCCCTAAGGCAGTTCGTCGTTGTCTACAACCTCGCTCTGGCAGCTCCTGTGGCGGCACTGGTGCCAAACTGTAACGGCCCTGCTGTTCCTTTGGATCGATCAGTGAGCAGGGAGGGGGGACTGTGCTGCATGGCCAACAGACTGTCCTCCAGTTGACATCGCCCAGGATTGCATCCGACAGCGACAATGCTCCAGCAGAAGTTTGGCGCAAGCAGCCGACAACCAGGATGCATCACCCATGGTCAGTCATGTCTGGGGGGGGGGGGGGGGGGGTAACATATATCTATATTACTAAAAGTCTGATCTTGACTACTTCCTGTTGTTCAGTACATTGATTTTAGAAAAAACACTGCCACTTACGGCTGTGATTTTTGGCCATCTTACTCAGAGACCCCCCCCCCCTCCCCGCTGCGCAGGACAAGATGGTTTTTCCCATTGATTAAAAATAAAAGAGTTATTAGTGTTCTAATATTCTCTCTCCTAAGATTCTCTTTCCTGAAGGCCATGCCCCTTCCGGAGGGAATATAAAACTCAGAAGTGTTAAGTGCCTCAGTCAGTCTCTGCAAGATGGGGGAGCGAGAGGGTCACGTCTCTCAGCCTGAGCTGTGAATAACACTGAACACATGTCTACTAAACTGTTAGTGGTTTTACTGACCTGTAAGTGCCCTTAATGTGGTTTGTAAATATGGTTTGGAAATGTTAAAGCTGTGTTGCTTTTGGTTTGGTAATGCTAAAGGTATGTTGCCTTTGGTTTGGAAATGCTAATGATGTGTTGCCTTTGGTTTGGAAATGCTAAAGCTGTGTTGCCTAATTAAAGTTGCCTTGCCTAATTAAAGTTGCCTTGCCTAATTAAAGTTCCCTTTCCTAATTAAAGTTAGCTTCCCGTCTATATAATTAAAAGTCTAATCTTGACCACTTCCTGTTTGTCCTTTATATTGATTTTAGAAATAATGCTACCACATATGCCTATGATTTTTGACTATCTTACTCAGAGCCCCCCTCCACTCATCAGGTGCCGAGGATTTTTCCAATCGATGAAAAATAAAAGAGTTATTAGTGTTTACAAAATGATGATTTACAATATATATTAATGATTTGGACGAGGGAATTCAATGCAACATCTCCAAATTTGCAGATGATACCAAGCTGGGGGGTATAGTTAGGTGTGAGGAGGATGCTTGGATGCTGCAGGGTGATTTGGATAGGCTGAGTGAATGGGCAGATGCATGGCAGATGCAGTATAATGTGGATAAATGTGAAGTTATCCACTTTGGTAGCAAAAACATGAGGGTAGACTATTATCTGAATGGTGGCAGATTAGGGAAGGGGGAGATGCAACGAGACCTGGGTGTCATGGTACACCAGTCATTGAAAGTAGGCATGCAGGTGCAGCAGGCAGTGAAGAAAGCAAATGGTATGTTAGCATTCATAGCGAAAGGATTTGAGTATAGGAGCAGGGAGGTTCTACTGCAGTTGTACAGGGTTTTGGTGAGGCCACACCTGGAGTATTCAGTACAGTTTTGGTCTCCAAATCTGAGGAAAGACATCCTTGCCATAGAGGGGGTACAGAGAAGATTCACCAGACTGATTCCTGGGATGTCAGGACTTTCATATGAGGAAAGATTGGATAGACTCGGCTTGTACTCGCTGGAATTTAGAAGATTGAGGGGGGATCTTATAGAAACGTACAAAATTCTTAAGGGGTTGGACAAGCTAGATGCTGGAAGATTGTTCCCGATGTTGGGGGAGTCCAGAACAAGGGGTCACAGTCTAAGGATAAGGGGGAATTCCTTTAGGACCGAAATGAGGAAAACATTCTTTACACAGAGAGTGGTGAGTCTCTGGAATTCTCTGCCACAGAAGGTAGTTGAGGCCAGTTCATTGGCTATATTTAAGAGGGCGTTAGATGTGGCACTTGTGGCTAAAGGGATCAGGGGGTATGGAGAGAAGGCAGGTATGGGATACTGAGTTGGATGATCAGCCATGATCACATTGAATGGCGGTGCAGGCTCGAAGGGCCGAATGGCCTACTCCTGCACCTATTGTCTATGTTTCTATGTTTCTATGATGAGATTCACTCTGCTGTCAATCACACCATGAAGGCCATGCCCCTTCTGGGGGAAGGGGGAGGGACTATAAAAAAAGTGTGGGTGTGGCTCTTTCTCTGCAAGATGGAGGAGGGAGAGGTCACAACTTTGCACCCTGCTTGAAGTGGTATGAAACTGCACTTGAATTTGGTGGCCTTTGCGCCCTGTTTGAAATAGAATTTCATGGAATTGCCATGAGTAAACTGCAGCCCACCAGCCATGAGTGAGTGAGCTGCCAGCATAACAGGCTTGAGTGACTGAGCCGCCAGCCCAGGAATCCATTCGGCCCACAATGTCCATACTAGCGCTCCAGATGGTCCCTCTGGAAACCAGTCCCCTCAGCCCACAACACCCATACCATCATTCCAGAAAGCCCCCACTGGCCACCAATATTGGAATTGGTGGAGAGGTGGAATATTGCGTTGGAGAACCAGCCCTCAAGTGCGAGGCTGGGACCCAACAGGTCCCACTTAGTCGATATATAGGCTCCTATATATTGTTGTGACTAAGCGCAGGCTTGGCGATCGTTTCGCTGAACACCTTTGCTCAATCTGCCTGGGCCTACCTGATTTCCCAGTTGTTAAACACTTTAACTCCCCCTCCCATTTCCACACTGACTTTTCTGTCCTGAGCCTCCTCACTATCAGAGTGAGGCCCAGCACAAATTGAAGGAACAACATCTCATATTTTGCTTACAAACCAGCGGTATGAATATTAATTTCTCTAACTTCAAGTAACACTTGCTTTCCCTCTCGCTCTGTCCCTCCCCACCCTAGTTCACCGACTATTTTCACTGCCCTCCTGATTAAATATTACTGGTTGTACGCCTCCTTGTCACTTCCCCTCCGCTAACAATGTACCGGTCCGAAGAAGCATCTCGATCCGAAATGTCACCCATTCCACCTCTCCAGAGATGCTGCCTGTCCCACTGAGTTACTCCAGCATTTTGTGTCTACCTTCGGTGTAAACTAGCATCTGCAGTGTCTTCCCACGGAGAAATCGAACAAGTGCTCGTAATTTATCTTCTACGGCCTGTCCCCATTAAACTGGTTTTATTGCAATACACATGCATGCGGTGTTAGCAAAATTATTACAGAAATAATAAACTTCTAAGTGGCAAATGTACTAAAGCTGTAATCCTGCTGTACTTGAGTATTTAACAAAATAGTGCCTTCTTTGCAGAACTAAAATATCACAGTGACCTTTTCTTCTGTTCAGTAGCAGGCAGTGAATTAGAAAAGATAGTTAATTTATCTCCACTGGTGTTGAATTGTGAAGCTCAATACTGATGGATCTGTCGGGGGAACTTGAAGGGACTAATTTGAAATGGTAAAGTACTCTTTGCACTTGCATTTGCCTCCATTAAAATCAAATAAGATTTCATTTTTAATCATATTCCGCACGTTATCGTGGATAATGCAGAGAGCAGAATAATCATAACTCCAGCCAATTCCTGCACCAAAAGTTGACATTTAAGATTGGCTCGTAACGATTCTTCATTAATTACCAGCTACTCCTCAGCTGAATGAAAAGCACAAAGTGCCTCAAATATCACTTGTTCCCTTTTTCCCAAGAAGCAGCGAGTGTGAAAATGCAGCTAATAGGGAAGCTTTTCTGTGTTTTTTTTAATGGAAAGTTGGTGTCAGAGGTAAGACCCCAGAAGGGACACCAAAGGTTAGACACATAGTGCTGGAGTAACTGAGTGGGTGGGTCCGGCAGCATCTCTGGAGAACACGGATAGATGAGGTTTCAAGTCGGGATCCTTCTCCAGATGGAATGTTTTGTAACTTTGATGGTGCCCTTTAGGTGGGGCCTCTTTGCATACCTTGGGTACGCAAAACAAGGAATATCACTGTGACATCATAGAAACATAGAAAATAGGTGCAGGAGTAGGCCATTTAGCCCTTTGAGCCAGCACCGACATTCAATATGATCATGGCTGATCATTCACAATCAGTACCCCGTTCCTGCTTTCTCCCCATATCACTTGATTCTGTAATATGTGACATCATCATCGGTGGTCATTTGAAACGAGTACGACTGTCCTCTTATGGAGGACGCCTGTGCGTGACTTTATTTAACATGGGAAGACGGGTGCACAGACAGCCACCACCTTGACAGATCTGGGTCAGGATCCAGTGGCATGGGGTCCAAGATGACTGGGGACCCTTTTCTGCTGCAGCCTTCATCTGCCTTCCCAGCCGTTGTGACGCTCCACTAAGGTCAGCCACCGTCCTCCGCCTGTTCCACCGTTGAGGTCTTGGTTGGATTGCTCTTTGTCAGGGACCTCCCCCTCGACCTTACCGCCATGGGTGGCCCTACCAGGAGCATCGCTCCAGACGGCATCGCTCTCAGGATCTCAGGACCACACAAGCTTCTCCACCACGACAAGGTGACAATCCACGGAGAAGAACATGTCGCAATAAAGTATCGTTCATTCATTCATTCATTCATTCATTCATTCTTTCATTTATATCCTTCTGCCTGAAGAAGGGTATCGGCCCGAAAAGTTACCTCGATAAGTTTAATTTAGTTTTGATTATTATTATTGTCACGTTTACCGAGGTATAGAAAAATTATTTTTTTGTTGCATGCTAGCCAGTCAGCAGAAAGACTGTCCATGTTTATAATCAAGCCTTCCACAGTGTACAGATGTGGGATAAAGGGAATAACGTTTAGTGCAAGATAAAGTCCAGTAAATTTCAATTAAAGATAGTCCGAAGGTCTCCAATGAGGTAAACGATAGGTCAGGTCTGCTCTCTCGATGGTTATAGGATGGTTCAGCTGCTTGATAACCATCTATCCATGTTCTCCAGGGATGTCGCTTGACCCACCGAGTTACTCCAGGACTTTGTGTCTTTGCTAGGTGATCTTATAGAGGTGTATAAAATCATGAGAGGAATAAATCGGGTAGAGTCTCTTGCCCAGAGTAGGCAAATCGAGGACCAGAGGACATGGGTTCAATGGGAAAAGATTTAATAGGAATCTGAGGAGTCAATTTTTTACACAAAAGGGTGGTGGGTGTATGGAACAAGCTGCCAGATGAGGTTGTTGAGGCAGGGACTCCCCCAACGTTTAAGAAGCAGTTAGAAAAGTATATGGATAGGACAGGTTTAGAGGGATTTGGACCGAACACGGGCAGGCCGGACTAGTGTAGATGGGCAAGTTGGGCTGAAGGGCCTGTTTCCACACTGTATCACTCTATGATTCTATGACTTTATAACAAGCATCTGCAGTTCCTTGTTTCCACACCCATACTCTGCTTCTGATGCTGAGAGTGGTTCTCTCGGGCACACAATCAGGTGCCGAAGGGGAAATGGTTGCGAGCTTCAAGTTCCTCGGCATCAATATTATCAACGATCTGTCGTGGAACAACCACATTGAAGTGTGTAGCAACGGACTGCAGATGCTGGTTTAAACCAAAGATGGACACAAAAAGCTTGGAGTAACTCAGCGGGTCAGGCAGCATCTCTGGAGAGAAGGAATTTGAGGAAGGACATTCCTGTTATTGAGAGAGTGCAGCGTAGGTTTACGAGGTTAATTCATGGGATGATGGGACTGTCATGTGTTGAAAGAATGGAGCAGCTGGGCTTGTACACTCTGGAGTTTAGAAGGATGAGAGGGGATCTTATTTTGGTCGCCTAATTATAGGAAGGATGTCAATAAAATAGAGAGAGTACAGAGGAGATTTACTAGAATGTTGCCTGGGTTCCAGCAACTAAGTTACAGAGAAAGGTTGAACAAGTTAGGTCTTTATTCTTTGGAGCGCAGAAGGTTAAGGGGGGACTTGATTAAGGTCTTTAAAATGATGAAAGGGATAGACAGAGTTGACGTGGTTAAGCTTTTCCCATTGAATGTAGGGAAGATTCAAACAAGAGGGCATGACATGAGAATTAAGGGACAGAAGTTTAGGGGTAACATGAGGGGGAACTTCTTTACTCAGAGAGTCGTGGCTGTGTGGAATGATCTTCCAGCAGAAGTGGTGGAGGCAGGATCGATTTTAACATTTAAAAGTAAAGTGGATAGGTATATGGACAGGAAGGGAATGGAGGGGTATGGTCTGAGTGCAGGTAGATGGGACTAGGGGAAAATAAATGGTTGGCACGGACTGGAAGGGCCGAGAGGGCCTGTTTCCGTGCTGTAATTGTTATATGGTTATATGGTTATTGAAACGTAAAAGATTATTAAGGGTTTGGACACGTTTGAGGCAGGAATCATGTTCCCGATGTTGGGGGAGTCCAGAACAAGAGGCCACAGTTTAAGAATAAGGGGTAAGCCATTTATAATGGAGATGAGGAAACACTTTTTCTTACAGAGAGTTGTTAGTCTGTGGAATTCTCTGCCACAGAGGGCGGTGGAGGCAGGATGCTTTCAAGATAGAGCTAGATAGGGTTTTTAAAGATAGCGGAGTCAGGGAATATGGGGAGAAGGCAGGAACAGGGTACTGATTGGAGATGATCAGCCATGATCACATTGAATGGCGGTGCTGGCTTGAAGGGCTGAATGGCCTACTGCACCTATTGTCTATTGTCTATTGTCGTGAAAATAATCAATGAAAAATAATCATTGAACTCTGGAGGTTTTAGATATTAGATTTGAGAGATAGTGTGCGGAAACAGGTCCTTCGGCCCAATGAATCCCCGCTGACCATCGATCTCCCTGTATCCTACGCACTATCACACACACACACTCGGGACAATTTTACCACAGGCAATTAACCTACAAACCTGTACTTTTGGAGTGTGGGAGGAAACAGGAGCACCTGGAGAAAACCCACGCTGGTCTGGGGGAGAATGTACAAACTCCGTACAGACAAGCACCCGTAGTCAGGATGGAACCCGGGTTTCTGGTGCTGTGAGGCGGCAACTCTACCGCTGCGCCACCGTGCTGCCCATGATTTTTATTCAGTCTGGCACATGATTCCCAGCGTGTACTTGTTATGTGCGTACAGTAGAATTCACACTACATGCCACTTTCACGCTGACTGCAATCCCCCCCATCCATCATCGCCCACATTGCTTACTCGTTGTACACCAGATAAATGGCATAATTAACTGCTGAGCCATGAAACTACCAAAACCTCCAGGTCAACGCTGAAAAGCAATGTTTTTTTTTGTTAGCCTGATTAGATACCACCCCAATGCCAGTTCTGGAGGGGGTCTGCTCTGCTAATTATAGAAGGATCCAGGTGGGAATTCAGGTGGAGGAAGAACCTCAGGATGTTTGTCCTGAGAATTGGTGGAATTCCCTGCCACAGAGGGCAGTGGAGGCCAAGTCACTGGATGGATTTAAGAGAGAGTTGGATAGAGCTCTAGGGGCTGGTGGAATCAAGGGATATGGGGAGAAGGCAGACACGGGTTATTGATTGGGGACCATCAGCCATGATCACAATGAATGGTGGTGCTGGCTCGAAGGGTCGGATGGCTTCCCCCTGCACCTATTTTCTATGTTTCTATGTTTCTATGTTTCTATGTTTGCTGATAGGTGGACACCAAATGCTGGAGTAACTCAACGTGTCAGGCAGGAACTCTGGAGAAAAGGAACAGGTGGCGTTTTGGGTCAGAACCCTTCTTCCTCCGACTATCCTTGATCAGAATTTGCTGGCTTTACCTTGCGCTAAATGCTATTCCCTTCTCGTGTATCTGTAAATGGTTCGAGTGTAATCATGTATTGTCTTTCCACTGACTGGTCAGCACACAACAAAGGTATTTCACTGTAACTTGATACATGTGACAATAAACTGAACTGTAAACTGTTGAATGCCTCTAAATCATCTTCTTTCTGGAACACCACGCAGAGATTTGCCATGTTCCGGTGCCATCTTGCAACTTCCAGGACTCTGTAAAGTCAATTTTGCCCTGAGGAGATGCACATTTAGTTTATTGTCACGTGTACCGAGGTACAGTAAAAAGCCTTTGTTGCGTGCTAACCGGTCTGCGAACAGAGAATGCATGATTACAAGCGAGCCGTTCACAGTGTACACACACAGGATGAAGGGAATAACGTCAGTAACTTTTAGTGCGAGATAAAGTTCAGTAAAGTCCGATCAAAGATAGTCCGAGGGTCTCTAATGAGGCAGATAGTAGCTCATAGCCAGGCTCTAGTTGTTGGTAGGATGATTCAGTTGCCTGATAACAGCTGGGAAGAAACTGTCCCTGAATCTGGAGGTGTGTGTTTCACACCTCTACACCTTTTGCCTGTTGGGAGGCGGGAGAAGAGGGAGTGATCCAGGTGCGAGTCATCCTTGATTATGCTGCTGGCCTTGCCGAGGCAGCGTGAGGTGCAGATGGAATCAATGGAATGGAGGTTGGTTTGTGTCATGGTCTGCTCTTTAAGGGATGGTGTTCTGGTGGTACTGGATGGGTGAATTAGGGGTGGGCTTGGACCAGCATGATGCCATCGGCTACTTGCACCACCGCACCGTGCCGCTGCCGCAGACTGCGCTCGAACCGCTCGCTCACCCGACTGGTGTAGGACCTGTCCCTGCCAACACCACAACGGGCATCACCGCAACCTCAATCCCAACCGATCTTTTCCTTCAGTAGCAGTGCACGGTAACGCAGCAGTAGAGTTGCTGCCTCGCAGCGCCAGAAACCCGGGTTCCATCCTGACTACGGGTCCTGGCTGTGTGGAGTTTGTATGTTCTGTCCGTGACCTGGGTGGGTTTTCTCTGGGTGCTCCGGTTTCCTCCCACACTCCAAAGATGCTAGGCTTTAGACTTCAGAGATACAGCATGGAAACAGGCCCTTCGGCCCACCTAGCCCTTCCACAATGTTTGTAGGTTTCTCGAAATTGTCCCTAGTGTGCAGGATAGAACTAGTGTACAGGCGATCACTGGTCGGTGTGAACCTGTGGGTTGAAGGGCCTGTTTCCACGCTGTATCACTAAACTAAACTAAACTAATTCTTAGTTATTAAGTAGGAAAGAGAAAATGTCCAGATGCCTGCGATTTGTATTGCTGGTTCGAGTATTGGAGACATTAATATTCCTTGTGTTGCTTAGCAATGTGCTCTATCACAAATTTACGTGAATTTTGCCAATAGATTACTTTATTGATCATAAACTATTATGCTATGATGACCATCAACAATCCCAAGCAACTATTGAGGATGATTTATCTGTCAATTATGTACAGTAAATGTACATTCATTGAATGTCCACATTATATGTAGCCTGCATAACATGTATTCAACAACATGGATGGCACAGTGACAAAGTGGTAGAGTTGCTGCCTCACAGCTCTAGAGATCTAGGTTCGATCCTGACCGTGGGTGCGGTGTGGATTTTGCATGTTCTCCCTGTGACCACGTGTTTTTTCTCCGGGTGCTCCGGTTTCCTCCCACATGCCAAAGACGTGCAGGTTTGTAGGTTAATTGGCCTCTTGAAATGACCCCTAGTGTGTAGGGAGTTGATGTGACAGTTGGATAAGAACAAGTGATCGATGGTCGATGTGGGTTTGTTGGACCGAAGAGGCTGTTTACATGCTGTATCTTTCAATCACTTTCCTCTAGATGTTGAAATCAGGGAAGCAAACTTTACGAATAAATATGAATAATTTCATGCAAACATTCAGGTCAAGTTGAAATGGAATAGGAATACTTTATTGTCACAGATTCTTTGCTTGCGTACACAATGTACACAAATAGCCGCCACCTACGGCGCTGACAAAGCTACAAAGTACGGAGGCCCCTCCTTTTGTTCCCCCCCCCCCCCCACACAGCGGTCCCCCCAAGCCAGGTCCTCCATTGTCCTTCCCCTCCCCCCCTCGCTGTGGACCTCCACGCTGTCAATCACGGGATGACCCGCTATGCATTCCCGCCGCCACGAGGCTTCACCGCCACCTAGGCCTCGCTATCTTCGACGCCCCACTTCACGCCTCCCAGCCGCGGGCTCTGTTGGCCACTTTGTCGACCCTCAAGGCCCCGGCTCCTCCGTCCGACCCGTGAGGCTCCGGCTGGCTCGGGCCCCGACCCGGTCTTCTACGCAGTGTTCCGGGACGCATCGAGACGGCGACCCCTCGATAAAGGTCTCCGGCCGTGTTCCTGGAGTTACAATAGTTCATTGAAAACTAGCGTGAGGCCAAAACAAATTGGAAAATTACAAAAAAGTGCTAAAATATTAAATAAAAAAATAAAAGGTATTTAACATTGTTGGGCAACACGTTTATCTCAAGTAGGGGAGGAACGGTGGCGCAGCGGTAGAGTTGCTGCCTTACAGCGCCAGAGAGCCGGGTTCGATCCTGACCGTGGGCTGCGTGGATTTTCCCTATGACCTGCGTGGATTATTTTCCAGGATCTTCACACTCCAAAGACATACATGTTTATGATCTAATTTGCTTGGTATAATTGATATATTGGCTTGGTATACGCTTCCAAATTCAGCCACTGATTCTTCCCAGTTTTTATCAGGCAAGTGAATCATCCCACCACAACTTGAGAGCAGCCCTGAACCACTATCTACCTCATTGGTGACCCTCATATTATATTTGATCAGACTTTACTGGCTTTAACTTGCACTAAGCATTATTCCCTGATCATGCAATTGTCCACTGCAAGTGGATCGATTGTAATCATGTATTTACCGCTGACTGGTTAGCATGCAACAAAAGCATTACACTGTACATCGGTACACGTGACAATAAACTAAACTAAAACTAATTGTGAATTGTCCTCAGTACGTGTAGGGTAATGTTAGTGTGCGACGATTGCTGGTCGATGCGGACTCGGTGGGCCTGTTTCCACACTGTATCTCTAAACTGAACAATAATAGAAACGTAGAAAAGAAATCATAGAAAATAGGTGCTATATTCGAGCCAGCATCACCATTCAATGTGATCATGGCTCATCATCCAAAATCAGTGCCCCGTTCCTGCTTTCTCCCCATATCCCTTGGTTCCGTTAGCCCTAAGAGCTAAATCTAATGGCAAGCTTCAATGCAAAAAAACAAGCCAGTTTGATGGCATGTCTGAATTAAGGGTTTGGTAGCGTGCATTAAATGTCAGAATTGCCTGTTGTTGATTATTCTCGTCTCTGTCACACTCTGTGACGCTCCCTTTGGTAGCATCTGCTGTTCCTTCCTCTCATATGCCAACTGGGAGGAGACCTGCTGTGTGATTCTGAAGCTCACTCTGTGCACTTGGATGGCAATCTGCTCAGCAATCGGAACAAAGGGCCGCACTTTGCAGCACCTCGGGAAGGAAGCACAATTTACCTCATTTTACGAAACGATCGGCAATTGTAACTTTGCTCGTAAAAGTATAAAAAGGCCAATAGAACGTCGCAGTAAAATGTTACATATCATTGTAAAAAATTGAACCTTCAACACATCACTGCGTTTTCCTATTACCTTGCTCTAATTTGACTTTCGGAAACATTCTCTCCGCATGCAAATCTAGGACCATTAAACACTTTGCTGTGGAGGTTGTTAGCATTCAGCGAGCTGGCCTTTAAAATGTTTGTTTTTGTGTTGAGAAGGTGGTGAATTGCGGTTTTCTGGACTCCCCGCATTCCCATTTACATCACGCTATGCAGCAGGAAATTGGGGGCTTTTCCAGTTACAAAACATACTCTATTTCAGAGCCTTCAGAACAGGTGACAAAAGCGGGGAAGACCGATCAGCTATGATTGAATAGCGGAGTGGACTTGATGGGCCGAATGGCCTAATTCTACTCCTAGACCTTATGAACTTATGAAGTCATGAATATAAAGTGCTGGCAGAATGGTAGCAAGGTGGTGCAGCGGTAGAGTTGCTGCCTTACAGCCAGGGCCTGTAAAGCAGGTCTTAAGGGGTTGGACAGGCTAGAGGCAGGAAGATTGTTCCCGATGTTGGGGAGGTCCAGGACAAGGGGTCACAGCTTAAGGATAAGGGGGAAATCCTTTAGGACCGAGATGAGAAGGAATTTTTTCACACAGAGAGTGGTGGGTCTCTGGAACTCTCTGCCACAGAGGGTAGTTGAGGCCAGTTCATTGGCTATATTTAAGAGGGAGTTAGATGTGGCCCTTGTGGCTAAGGGGATCAGAGGGTATGGAGAGAAGGCAGGTATGGGATACTGAGTTGGATGATCAGCCATGATCATATTGAATGGCGGTGCAGGCTCGAAGGGCCGAATGGCCTACTCCTGCACCTAATTTCTATGTTTCTATGTGAAAGGGGGGTGACTAGGGGGTACATCGTACCCGGGCCAGCGGTCCAAAAGGGGGCCCGGGAGCCAAAGAAGGGGGGCCAGGAATTTCCTGGAATCTCAGAAAATGTTTGCATATATTTTGTGAAGGCTAGCATCCACATTTTGTGTGCGCCTACATAGTTTCATATATCGTAATATGTAGAAATTGTGATCCATAATAAAACGGGGAATTTTAACTAGCGGTTGTGAGGTCGGGGTGACCTGATTAAAAGAGGGGGAAGGGGAAGTTCCATCACTACTGATGAGTCTTCTCTTTAGGAAGGGTGAGCACTAGGACCCAGCAGAGTCATCACTACTGATGGGTCTTCCTGTAAAGGGCCTGTCCTACAAGCATGCAACTCTATGCGATGAGCGTGATCAAACTAGAAGCGGGGGCCGCGCGGAGGTCAGGTGAGTGGCGCAACGCGGCGCAAAGTGAGGCGAACTTGGAGCGAAGTCTAAAGTAAGTTCGCCAGGACAGAGAGGGGCACACAGAGAGGGGCACAGAGGCACACACACACACAGAGGGCTACGGAGTCACACACACAGAGGGTCATGGAGGCACCTACAGATAGGTTCACGGAGGCACGATGTCGGGGCGGTGTGTATGGGTCGAGGCGACTGCGAGCCGACAAGCCGTTGCTGCACGGAATTTTTGAACATAGTCAGTTTTTCGGAGCCCCGCGCGATGTCGGGACGAACTCCGCACAATTCCGCACGACTCCGGTGATCGAAGTGGGATCGGCCCGCGACGCCGGACGGCTCAAGCAACCACGTTAGGTCGCACTCATCGCATAGAGTTGCATGCTGGTGGGACAGGCCCTTAAAGGGGTGAGCACTAGGACCCAGCAGAGTCATCACTACTGATGGGTCTTCCCTGTAGGAGAGAGGGGGGGGGTGGGAGCACTATGACCCAGCAGAGTCAGACCAAGTGCTGTCTGCATGGTGGAGGATGTGGGCCTGGTGCTGAACCGGGAACTCTGGTGAGGTGATGGCTCCGGCCCGCTGGTGGCCGGTGGAGAGGCGAGGGTCGGCGGAGCCGCTGGTGGAGGCCCGTGGGGAGCTGGAGTAGAGATACAGTCAGCAGCGTCGGTGGCTTTCTGAAGACAATGAAGTTTGGCGGTGGCCCCGCCCGGGGAAGCGGTGAGAGTCGACGACGGTGGGCGGCAGTTTTGGTGGTCCGGGCCTGGGTTTGGCCTGTAGGCGGTGTGAGATATAAAAAAAATCACAAATGCTGTTTGAGACAAAGTCAGCAAAGAAGCTTTTATTAAGATAATATTCTGCAGAATAGGTGCCTCTCCTTTGCTGTCCCCTAGAGGCACACCGAGGGTCGGGATGTATTCTATCTTTATACATTTCATTACATTATAGCCTCACCCTCTTTTCTCACCATTTTGCCTCTTTTTAATTATAACATAAAGCCCACATTCCCACGAGAAAGTCCAGGAACGTCTCGGAACATCTCCTGACGTCAAAGGCTTATACTGAAGTTTCTATCTGTCTGCTACTTTTTATCTCAAAGTTCTCTCTGTGCTCTGTTCTATCTGTCGTGACTTTCTATCTCAAAGTTCTCTCTATCTGTCGTGACTTTCTATCCCACTAACAGTCTAGCTTTGTTGAAACCTTATTTCTTTCTAAGCTACATTTTTTCTATTCCTAGTTTAAATCAACCATGTCTGTTAACCCCTTTTCTCACAGGCGGTGAGGGTCGGAGAGGGGTGGATGTTGTTGCTGCTCCTGGTGTTGGCCATCTCGGTGTGTGTGAGAGGGTGGGTGTGTGGTGTGGGTGTGTGTGGTGTGGGTGGGTGTGTGGTGTGGGTGTGTGTGAGTGGGTGGGTGTGTGGTGTGGGTGTGTGTGAGTGGGTGTGTGTGAGTGGGTGTGTGTTGGTGGGTGTGTGGTGTGGGTCTGTGTGAGTGGGTGGGTGTGTGGTGTGGGTGTGTGTGAGTGGGTGTGTGTGAATGGGTGTGTGTTGGTGGGTGTGTGGTGTGAGTGGGTGTGTGTGAGTGGGTGTGTGTGAGTGGGTGTGTGTTGGTGGGTGTGTGTTGGTGGGTGTGTGGTGTGGGTGTGTGTGTGTGGGTGTGTGGTGTGGGTGTGTGGTGTGGGTCTGTGTTGGTGGGTGTGGGTGTGTGTTGGTGGGTGTATGTTGGTGGGTGTGGGTGAGTGGGTGTGGTGTGAGTGGGTGTGTGTGAGTGGGTGTGTGTGAGTGGGTGTGTGTTGGTGGGTGTGTGGTGTGGGTGTGTGGTGTGGGTCTGTGTGGGTGAGTGGGTGTGGTGTGAGTGGGTGTGGTGTGAGTGGGTGTGGTGTGAGTGGGTGTGGTGTGAGTGGGTTTGGGTGAGTGGGTGTGGTGTGAGTGGGTGTGAGTGAGTGGGTATGGTGTGAGTGGGTGTGGGTGAGTGCGTGTGTGTTGGTGGGTGTGTGTTGGTGGGTGTGGGTGAGTGGGTGTGGTGTGAGTGGGTGTGGGTGAGTGGGTGTGGGTGAGTGGGTGTGGTGTGAGTGGGTGTGGTGTGAGTGGGTGTGGGTGTGGGTGAGTGGGTGTGGTGTGAGTGGGTGTGAGTGGGTGTGAGTGGGTGTGTGTGTGTGAGTGGGTGTGGGTGGGTGTGGTGTGAGTGGTGTGGATGTGTGAGAGTGGGTGTGGTGTGGGTGTGTGTGAGTGGGTGTGTGAGAGTGGGTGTGTGTGAGTGGGTGTGTGTGAGTGGGTGTGTGAGTGGGTGTGTGAGTGGGTGTGTGTGAGTGGGTGTGTGAGTGGGTGTGTGAGTGGGTGTGTGAGTGGGTGTGTGTGAGTGGGTGTGTGTTAGTGGGTGTGTGTGTGTGAGTGGGTGTGTGTGTGAGTGGGTGTGGTGTGGTGTGGGTGTGTGTGAGTGGGTGTGTGTGAGTGGGTGTGTGTGAGTGGGTGTGTGTGAGTGGGTGTGTGTGGTGGGTGTGGGTGGGTGTGGTGTGAGTGTGAGTGTGTGTGTGTGTGAGTGGGTGTCTGTGGGTGGGTGTGGTGTGTGTGGGTGGGTGTGGTGGGTGTGGGTGGGTGTGTGGGTGTGTGAGTGGGTGTATGTGGGTGGGTGTGTGTGAGTGAGTGGGTGTGAGTGGGTGTGAGTGGGTGTGTGTGAGTGGGTGTGTGTGTGTGTGTGTGAGTGGGTGTGTGTGTGAGTGGGTGTGTGTGTGGGTGTGGTGTGGGTGTGGTGTGGGTGTGTGTGTGTGTGTGTGTGGGTGGGTGTGTGTGGGTGGGTGTGTGTGAGTGGGTGTGTGAGTGGGTGTGTGTGAGTGGGTGTGTGTGGTGTGAGTGTGAGTGGGTGTGTGTGTGTGAGTGGGTGTGTGTGAGTGGGTGTGGTGTGGGAGTGGGTGTGTGTGGGTGTGTGAGTGGGTGTGTGTGGGTGGGTGTGTGTGAGTGAGTGTGTGTGAGTGTGGTGTGAGTGGGTGTGTGTGAGTGGGTGTGTGTGAGTGGGTGTGTGTGAGTGGGTGTGGTGTGTGTGTGTGAGTGGGTGTGTGTGAGTGGGTGTATTGCGCCCCAATTAAAAAAAAACATGATCATGGCTGATCATCCAAATGACCGCACCCATCGCACCCCCCTTTTTTTCCAGAAAAAATAAAAATCCAGAGTGAATTTAGATGATCAGCCATGATCATTTTTTTTTAAGTTGGGTCGCAATGAGGGGGGGAGATGAGGGGGGAGATGAGTGGAGGCAGCAGGCAGCGAGGAGCAGGCATCAACCAAATGAGGGAGGGGTGGGGGTGATGACACTCGCAGAGCAAGATGGCGCAGACTTCAAAGTTTGTCAGATTTTTGAAGATTTTCATTAATAACTTGTAAAATAAAGCATGACTTTTTTAGATTAGGCAATTTTGGAATCCAGGGGAAAAATCTCTATCGGAATAGGTGTGGGGGAGGGAGGTGGTATGGGGGAGGAGGGGTGGTGAGGGGGAGGGGGTGTGGGGAGGAGCGGGAGGGGGTGCTGTTGTGGGGGGAGGGTGTTGTGGGGGGAGGGGTGGTATTGGGGTGAGGGGGTGATGTGTAGGGGAGGGGTAGGTGTGTGGGTGGTGTGGGGAGGAGGAGGGGGTGGTGTGGTTTCAGGAGTGGGGTGGTGTGGGGGGGAGGGACTCCATTCAGCGGCCACTGGTTGCGGCATCACACAGTACCTCCCGACTCCACACAGCGACTTTCCTGACTCCATATAGCAGCTTTACCGACTGCACACAGTGGCTTACCCGACTCCACAAAACAGCTTTTCCAATTTCACACAGCGGCTTTCCCGACTCCACTCTTGCCTCCGGGGCTTTATTCTCCAGCAGGAGCAGAAAGGGGGCTTTACCTTCATGGTGACTGACAGGTGAGAAGACCCATCTGCTAATCTCATGATTTTTTTAAACCTTCAGAACTTTTGTGATCTGCTACCGATCGGAACAAAACATGGTATGCTTGGAAAGAGGAGAATGGTGAGTAAGGTGGCAAAAATAATCCTAGCGATAAAGGTTTCCGTTTTTGTGAAAACTTTAAAAATTAAACCGGAAGTGACCAAGTTGAGAGTTTTAGTAATAGTGTCGATATGATTGAATCAAAATCAAGAATTATAAATTAATATTTCAAAAATGCTTTCACAATTCAGCAGCTAATTTTCAATATTCCATACTGATATTTGAGAATACATCAGGTTGCATGCAAAATACAGATTTTCTAAAATCCAGTTTCTGTGTAGTACGTTCTATTGTATTTCTGTGAGAAATACCGATTTCCCCAACAAAATACTGATTTTCAGCCATCAAAATACGGAAATGCTCGGTGGAACTTAGCAGCTCTGTAATTATTCACAATCACATTGTGTTTGAGAATTCAAAATGTAATTTGTGATCTTGTTTATGAGTCATCATGGAACTAGAATTTGTTATAATAGTATGACAGGTTAGTTTGAAAACGATCATAGTAATGTAAAGGCACCATTTAGTTTGACTTCAATTTTCATGATGGTAATTGAAGTCTAACTAAATGTTGTGTTCACATCACTTCCATGTTGAAATTGATGTGATGTGAAGTTGTTATGACAGAAGGACCATTAAAGTTGCAGTGCGCACACTAACACAGTCAAACAGTAACAGGCAATCAAATGAACACACAAATATTTTCTTACTGCAAAAATTACAGTTTTATTTACAGTTTTTGCATGCTCCTTTACAACATTTTACATAATATTTTACAACAGTACAACTTGATTATTAAAATCAATTCTTGATTAAAAAGAATGCATGCAATAATGAGCCCAATCATCCCATTCCACCCACTCATTACTCTTGACTCAACCAAACTTATTTCTGAAATATTGGGCATACATTTGGTGCAAAAATGCTTCAAAATAAGGCTCAGTGCAGCAGAGAGCATCTAAAACCCCAGAACTTCCAAGGCCCTTAAGTTGGCCCTGGACCCTGGCCACATGGGACTTCGAGCTGTGCACATTATCTATATTCTGATTTTGACCGCTTCCTGTTGTTCTCTATATTGATTTTAGAAAAAGCACTGCCACGTACAGCTGTGATTTTTGGCCAACTTACTCAGTCCCCCTCCACTACGCAGGACAAGAGGATTTTTCCCATAGATTAAAAATAAAAGTGTTATTAGTGTTTAAAAAATGTTGAGATTCTCTCTCCTTTCGGCCACGCCCCTTCTGGAAAAACAATAAAACCGGAAGTGTTGATGTGCCTCAGACAGTCTGTGCAAAATGGGGGAGCGAGAGGGTCATATCTCTCAGTCTGAGCTGTGAATAACGCTGAACACATGTCTATTAAACTGTGAGTGGTTTTACTGACCTGCCAGCGCCCTTAATGTGGTTTGAAAATATAGTTTGGAAATGCTAAAGCTGTGTTGCCTTTGGTTTGGAAATCCTAAAGCTGTGTTGCCTTTGGTTTGGAAATCCTAAAGCTGTGTTGCCTTTGGTTTGGAAATTCTAAAGCTGTGTTGCCTTTGGTTTGGAAATGCTAAAGCTGTGTTGACTTTGGTTTGGAAATTCTAACGCTATGTTGCCTTTGGTTTGGAAATGCTAAAGCTGTGTTGACTTTGGTTTGGAAATGCTAAAGCTGTGTTGCCTAATTAGTTGCCTTGTCTAATTAAAGTTGCCTTGCCTAATTAGTTGCCTTGTCTAATTGAAAAGTTGATTTGAGAATGTCTTGCCTAATTGAAAAGTTGTTTTGAGAATGCTAAAGTTGCCTTGCCTAATTGAAAAGTTGGTTTGAGAATGCTAAAGTTGCCTTGCCCAATTGAAGTTGGTTTGAGAATGCTTTGCCCAATTGAAACGTTGATTTGAGAGTGCCTTGCCTAATGGAAAAGTTGGTTTGAGAATGCAAAGGTTTCCTTGCGTAATTGAAAATTTGGTTTGAAAATGCTAAAGTTGCCTTGCCTGATTGAAAAGTTGGTTTGAGAATACCAAAGTTGCCTTGCCTAACTGAAAAGTTGGTTTGAGAATGCCAAAGTTGCCTTGCCTAATTGAAAAGTTGGTTTGAGAATGCCAAAGTTGCCTTGCCTAATTGAAAAGTTTGTTTGAGAATGCTAAAGTTGCTTTGCTGTCTATATAATTAAAAGCCTAATCTTGACCACTTCCTGTTTGCTCTCTATATTAATTTTAGGAAAAACGCTACCACGTATGGCTGTGATTTTTGACCATCGTACTCAGAGTCCCCCTCCGCTCATCAGGGTCTGAGGATTTTTCACATCTATGAAAAATAAAAGAGTTATTAGTGTTTAAAAAATGTTGAGATTCTCTCTCCTGTCAATCACACCATGAAGGCCACACCCCTTCTGCTGGAGGGGAGGAGGGACTATAAAACCCAGAAGTGTGGGCGTGGCTCAGTCTCTGCAAGATGCAGGAGGGAGAGGTTACGACTCGCTGTCTTTAGTGGCCTTGCACCCTGCTGAAAATGGTATGAAACTGCACCATGAATTTGGTGACCTTGCACCCTGCTTGAAATGGTAAGAAACTGCACTTAAATTTGGTGACCTTGCACCCTGCTTGAAATTGAATTTCAAGGAATAGCCGTGTCAACTGCCATCCCACCAGCCGTGAGTGAGTGAGCTGCCAGCACAACAGGCTTGAATGACTGAGCCGCCAGCCCAGGAATCCATTCGGCCCACAATTTCCATACTAGCCCTCTGGAACCAGTCCCTACTGCCCACAACACTAGTGCTCCAGAAAGCACCCCCCCCCCACTGGCCACCAATATTGGAATTGTTCGAGAGGTGGATATTGCGTTGGGGGACCAGTCCTCCCGTGTGAACATGAAGTGCAGACTTGATGACCTGTTTCCAAATGTTTGTGTTAGCTTAAGAATGCTATTAACAATTCCAGCAACGTAGCTTCTGCAGAGAGGTCATTTAGCCAACTCAAGCTGATTAAGAATTATTTAAGGTCCACAATGTCTCAGGAACGTCTTGTGGATTTGGCCAGGCTAAGTATTGAATGAAACATTGCCAGAACAATACATTTTCATGCTGTGATTTGAACTTTTTCACAACAAAAGGCCAGGAAAGCTCTTTATTTAAAGTAAATACTAAGCCTATCTACCTTCTTTTACATGTTACCAATAATTATGTCTTCTGATGATCTGATCTGAATTGAAATATAAAAGGGTGTTTCAATGTGAATTCTTTCTCCTCATCTGTATTGTAGCATAAACAAAGATGTTCAAAACAAATGTGCTTTCTTCTTCTTTCTGATCCTTTTATTTTATTTATATTTATTTATATTTATCATAAATATACGGAGAATGCACGTTCTCCCCGTGACCTGCGTGGGTTTTCTCCGGCTGTTCAGGTTTCCTCCCACACTCCAAAGACGTACAGGAATGTAGGCTAATTTGGGTTTGGTAAAAATTGTAAATTGGCCCTTGCATGCATGTAGGAAAGTGTTAGTGTGTGGGGTTTGCCGGTCGGCGCGGGCGAGGTGGGACGAAGGGCCCTGTTTCTGCGCTGTATCTCTAAACTAAACTAAACACAATAGGTCAGGCAGCATCTGTGGAGGGAGAAACACAAAGGGCCGGAGTAACTCAGCGGGTCTGGCATCATCCCCGGAGAACATGGGTAGGTAAATTGCCATAGAGGGGGTTCAGAGAAGGTTCACCAGACTGATTCCTGGGATGTCAGGACTTTCATATGAAGAAAGATTGGATAGACTCTGCTTGTACTCACTGGAATTTAGAAGATTGAGGGGGGATCTTGTAGAAACTTACAAAATTCTTAAGGGGCTGGACAAGCTAGATGCAGGAAGATTGTTCCCGATGTTGGGGGAGTCCAGGACAAGGGGTCACAGTCTAAGGATAAGGGGAAATTCCTTTAGGACCGAGATGAGGAAAATATTCTTTACACAGAGAGTGGTGAGTCTCTGCAATCCTCTGCCACAGAAGGTCGTTGAGGCCAGTCCATTGGCTATATTCAAGAGGGAGTTGGATGTGACTCTTGTGGCTAAAGGGATCAGGGGGTATGGAGAGAAGGCAGGTATGGGATACTGAGTTGGACGATCAGCCATGATCATATTGAATGGCGGTGCAGGCTCGAAGGGCCGAATGGCCTACTCCTGCACCTATTTTTAGGTCAGAGTAATAATTAAGTCAGAAACAAGGGTTCTGAACTTGAACAAAGGTAACTTTGAAGGTATGAGATGTGAATTGACCAAGATAGACTGGCAGGTGATTCGTAAAGGGTTGACAGTGGATGTGCAATGGAAGGTATTTAAAGACTGCATGGATGAAGTGCAAAAATTGTTCATACCAGTTTGGCAAAAGAATAAATCGGGGAAGGTGGTGCATCCATGGATAACAAGGGAAATCAGGGATAGTATAAAAACAAAAGATGAGGCATACAAATTTGCCAGAAAAAGCAGCCTACCAGAGGACTGGGAGAAATTCAGAATCCAGCAGAGGAGGACAAAGGGCTTAATTAGGAAAGGGAAAATAGATTATGAAAGGAAACTGGCAGGGAACATAAAAACTGACTGCAAAAGATTTTATAGATATGTGAAGAGAAAGAGACTAGTTAAAACAAATGTTGGTCCCTTGCAGTCAGAAACAGGTGAATTGATCATGGGGAACAAGGACATGGCAGACCAATTGAATAACTACTTTGGTTCTGTCTTCACTAAGGAAGACATAAATAATCTGCCGGAAATAGCAGTGGAACGGGGTCAAATAAGATGGAGGAACTGAGTGAAATCCAGGTTAGCCGGGAGGTGGTGTTGGGTAAATTGAACGGACTGAAGGCCGATAAATCCCCAGGGCCAGATAGTCTGCATCCCAGAGTACTCAAGGAGGTAGCCACAGAAATAGTGGATGCATTAGTGATAATTTTTCAAAATTCCTTAGATTCTGGAGTAGTTCCTGAGGATTGGAGGGTAGCTAATGTAACCCCACTTTTTAAAAAAGGAGGGAGAGAGAAAGCGGAGAATTACTGACCAGTTAGTCTAACATTGGTAGTGGGGAAACTGCTAGAGTCAGTTATTAAAGATGGGATAGCAGCGCATTTGGAAAGTAGTGAAATCATTGGACAAAGTCAACATGGATTTACGAAAGGTAGATCATGTCTGACAAATCTGATAGAATTTTTCGAGGATGTAACTAGTAGAGTGGATAAGGGAGAACCAGTGGATGTGTTATATCTAGACTTTCAGAAGGCTTTCGACAAGATCCCGCATAAGAGATTAGCATACAAACTTAAAGTACACGGTATTGGGGGTTCAGTATTGATGTGGATAGAGAACTGGCTAGCAGACAGGAGGCAAAGGGTAGGAGTAAACGGGTCCTTTTCAGAATGGCAGGCAGTGACTAGTGGGGTGTCGCAAGGATCAGTGCTGGGACCCCAGCTATTTACAATATATATTAATGATTTGGATGAGGGAATTCAATGCAACATCTCCAAATTTGCAGATGACACCAAGCTGGGGGGTATATTTAGGTGTGAGGAGGATGCTTGGAGGCTGCAGGGTGATTTGGATAGGCTGAGTGAATGGGCAGATGCATGGCAGATGCAGTATAATGTGGATAAATGTGAGGTTTTCCACTTTGGTAGCAAAATCATGAGGGTAGACTATTATCTGAATGGTGGCAGATTAGGAAAAGGGGAGATGCAACGAGACCTGGGTGTCATGGTACACCAGTCATTGAAAGTAGGCATGCAGGTGCAGCAGGCAGTGAAGAAAGCAAATGGTATGTTAGCATTCATAGCGAAAGGATTTGAGTATAGGAGCAGGGAGGTTCTACTGCAGTTGTACAGGGTTTTGGTGAGGCCACACCTGGAGCATTGCGTACAGTTTTGCTCTCCAAATCTGAGGAAGGACATCCTTGCCTTAGAGGGGGTACAGAGAAGATTCACCAGACTGATTCCTGGGATGTCAGGACTTTCATATGAGGAAAGATTGGATAGACTCGGCTTGTACTCGCTGGAATTTAGAAAATTGAGGGGGGATCTTATAGAAACTTACAAAATTCTTAAGGGGTTGGACAAGCTAGATGCTGGAAGATTGTTCCCGATGTTGGGGGAGTCCAGAACAAGGGGTCACAGTCTAAGGATAAGGGGGAATTCCTTTAGGACCGAGATGAGGAAAACATTCTTTACACAGAGAGTGGTAGTCTCTGGAATTCTCTGCCACAGAACGTAGTTGAGGCCAGTTCATTGGCTATATTTAAGAGGGCGTTAGATGTGGCACTTGTGGCTAAAGGGATCAGTGGGTATGGAGAGAAGGCAGGTACGGGATACTGAGTTGGATGATCAGCCATGATCACATTGAATGGCAGTGCAGGCTCGAAGGGCCGAATGGCCTACTCCTGCACCTATTTTTCTATGTTTCTATGTTTCTATGTAATATTTTGGGTCTGGACTCTTCTTCAGGGATCCAAAACATCACCTATTAATCTCTCCAAAGGTGCTGCCTGACCTGCTGAGTTACTGCAGCACTCTATCCCTCCTTGGTAAACCAGCATTTGTAGTCCCTTATTTCTATCATTTATTCACGAGTAGTTGCGCTACTCAATAGCCAAAAATCTGTAGCCTCCCTTTCATCTGGTATTTTGTTGGTTCACATGCTTGATCAATGGTGTTATCGTTAATGTTTTATTATTGTTAATGTTTAGTGTTTTCTGAGTCATTCGTAACAGTCACTGTATGTCATGTTGCTACTTGTGGGCGGAGCACCAAGGCAAATTCCTTGTATGTGCATACTTGGCCAATAAACTTACTTACTTACTTACTTTATGGAGGGAATGGATGGACAACATTTCGGGTCGGGACCTTTCTCTGTATAAATGCTGCCTAACCCACTGAGTTCCTCCAGCACTTTGTTTTCATAGAACTTTGAACAGTACAGCACAGGAACAGGCCTTTGGTCCACAATGTCTCTGCCCAAAATGATGCTCAGACTAACTTTTATCCACGTGTGGGAAGGAACTGCAGATGTTGGTTTAAACCAAAGATAGACACAAAGTGCTGGAGTAACTCAGTGGGTTAGGCAGCATCTCTGGTGAAAAAGGATGGGTGATGTTTCTGGTTAGAACACTTCTTCAGACTGATGTTGATGTGCCTGCCCCACCCCCCCCACCATTCCCTGCAACTGAAAGTGCATCTGGCTGCATCGTCAACCCTGGCAATGTGTTTAAGAGCAACAGAGAGACAAGAGACATTTATTTGTCACATGTACCAATTGGTACAGTGAAATGTGTGGCCACAGTCTTAGAATAAGGGGGAAGCCATTTAAGAATGAGGTGAGAAAAATTGTTTTCACCCATGTGAATTTGTGGAATTCCCTGCCACAGAGGGCAGTGGAGGCCAAATCACTGGATGGATTTAAGAGAGAGTTGGATAGAGCTCTAGGGGCTAAGGAATCAAGGGATATGGGGAGAAGGCAGGCATGGGTTATTGATTGGGGACGATCAGCCATGATCACAATGAATGGTGGTGCTAGCTCGAAGGGCTGAATGGCCTCCTCCTGCACCTGTTTTCTATCTTTCTATGTCACCATACAGCCATACGAATAAAAAAGAGCACAGAACACGATAGTCTTTAACATAGACATCCCCACACAGCGGAATTCCCACTGTGAGGGAAGGCACCAAAGTTGAGTCATCCTCCTCTGTTGTCCTCTGTTGTTCACCCGTGGTCGGGGGGCTCCCGAACCCCTCGCTGTCGCCGTTACGGGCGGCCCGATGTTCAGGCCCTCTCGCCGGGATGATGGAACTCCGACGCCGGAATGGGAGAACAACCTCAGCGGCTTGGACAACCGAATTGGCCACTTCCTACCGGAGTCCACGGCTCCCGAAGTCCACAGGCCGCGCTGGGCGGAGATGCAACGCTGGCGGCCCTCGGCAAAAGGTCCCAGGACTCTGCGATGTTGAAGTCAGCGCCGCTCGTGCTGGGAGCTCTACAAACCACAGCTCCCCGATGTTGAAGCAGCAGGCCCAACACCCCGGAGCCTCAAATGGCGATCCAGGTAAGGCATCGCCCGCTCCGCGGTGAATCCAGCGCTGCGCCACCGCTGAAGCTTTGGCCGGTCCCCGGCAGGAAAGGCCACGCCATTCCAGTTGGTAGGTCGCGAAGAGGGGGCGAGGACGCAACTCGGTGAATAGTCGCATCCTCGCCAGGAAGTGACTGGAAAACGGTTTCCCCCTTACCCTACCAACATTCACTATTTAGAAAAACTAAAGAAACCTTTAATAAAGAGTCAAGAGTGTTTTATTGTCATATGTCCTGAAACAGAATAATGATATTCTTACTTGTAGTCATAAAGTGATACAAAGTACATGGCTCAATTTTCCCACACCGGCCAACAATGTCCCAGCTACATTAGTCCCGCCTGCCCGCGTTTGGCCCATATCCATCCAAACCTGTCCTATCCATGTGCCCGTCTAACCTGTTTTCTTACACGTGGCAATACTACCTGTCTCAACTACCTCCTCCGGCAGATCATTCCAGACAACCACCGCCCTTTGTGTGAAAAAGTTACCCCTCAGATTTATGTTCAATACTTTCCCCCTCCTGTGCTATACTGTTTGTGTGGTGTTTGCACGTTCGCCCTACGACCATGTGTGTTTCCACCGAATGCTCCGGTTTCCTCCCGCATCCCAAAGACGTGCGGGTTGCTGAGTTTGTAAGTTACAGGAGCAGAATTAGGCCATTCGGCCCATCAAGTCTACTCCGCCATTCAATCATAGCTGATCTATCTTTTCCTCTCAACTCCATTCTCCTGCCTTGTCCCCATAACCCCTGACACCCGGGTTTATATGTTAATTGGCTCTATCGACTGGTAAGTGCTCTTCTGACTCACAATGTCAATGTGAGGACAAAAGAAGTAGTCTAATAATAATAATAGTAATAATAATATCTTTTATTGTCATTACACATAAGTGCAACGAGATTTGGTTTGCAACTTCATCCGATGTCATAACTTAAACGACTAATAAAATTTAGGTTTTGATATTTAGGTTTAGGTTTAGATGCCCCGAGAACAAGGATTGTGAAAAGAAGATTAGAACAGTTAAACACTCAAAACCATAACAGACTAAAGTTTTGGTTTTGACTGTTTTACTCTTCTAATGGTTAGATCTATGCGTAGGAACGAACTGCAGATGCTGGTCTAAATCAAAGACACAAAATGGTGGTATAACTCAGCATCTCTGGAGAGAAGAAATGGGTGACGTTTCGGGTCAAGACCCTGCTTCAAGTCTTCTTCAGACTTGAAGAAGAGTCTCGACCCGAAACACCACCCGTTCCTTCTCTCCAGAGATGCTGCCTGTCCCTGTGAGTTACTCCAGCATTTTGCGTCTAGTTTAGATCTATGATCTGCTTCTATGCTCCATGTCTATTAACTAAACTAATAGAATGTAGGTGTAGGAAGGAGATACTGTCTGACCCGCTGAGTTACTCCAGCTTTTTGTGTCTGTCTTCGGTTTAATAGAATGTAGGGTTAGTTTAATTTAGTTTAGTTTAGTTTATACTTGCGTGCTATCCAGTCAGCTGAAAGACAATGCATGATTACAATCGAACCATTTACAGTGTACAGATACATGTTAAGGGAATAACGTTTAGTGCAAGGTAAAGCCCTCAAAGTCTGGTCAAGGATAGTCTGAGTGTCATTGAAAAGGGAGATAATAGCTCAGCATTGCTCACTGGTTGATTCAGTTGCCTGATAACAGAAACTGTCCCTGAATCTGGAGGTGTGCGTTTTCACACTTCTATACATTTTGCCCGATAGAAGACCGGAGAAGAGGGGGTAACCAATAAACAATGGACAATAGGTGCAGGAGTAGGCCATTCGGCCCCTCGAGCCAGCACCACCATTCAATGTGATCATGGCTGATCAGGGTGCGACTCGTCCTTGATTATGCTGCTGGCCTCGCCGAGGCAGCGTGAGGTATAAATGGAGTCATTAGAAGGGAGGTTGGTTTGTGTGGTGGTACGGGATGTGTCCACCACTCACTGCTGTTTCTTGCGGTCTTGGATGGGGCTGTTTCCAAACCAAGCAGTGATGTATCCTAAATCTTAGGAAGTAGAGGCGTTGGTGTGCTTTCTTCGTCTTTGCTTCAATATGGGTGATCCAGGAGAAGTTGGTGGTGATATCTCTACTTCGGCACTGTCAATGCAAACTGGGGTATATATACCACTTCACTTCCTGAAGTCCATCACTCTCCTTTGTCTTGCTGATCTGAACTTCTTAGGCCCCTTCAGTCATGGATGACCATGGGTGTCTCCAGGGTGCTATTCCCTATATGGAGGACACCTGTGTGTGACTTTGTTTAACGTGGGGAGACAGGTGCACAGACAGCCACCCCACAGTCCTTGACAGATCTGGGTCAGGATCCAGTGGCATGGAGTCCAAAACGACTGGAGACCCTTTTCTGCTGCAGCCTTCATCTGCCTTCCCAGCCGTTGTAACGCTCCACTAAGGTCAGCCATCCTCCTCTGCCTGTTCCACCATTGAGGTCTTGGTTGGATTGCTCTTTGTCAGAGACCTCCCCCTCGAGCTTACCGCTATGGGTGACCCTACCAGGAGCATCGCTCCAGACGGCATCGCTCTCAGGATCTCAGGACCACACAAGCTTCTCCACCATGACGTGGTGACAATCCATGGAACTAAGCTAACCAAAATGCAGGAGGGTGAATTTTGCCATGACTTCCACCAATGAATCTGATATTATAATAAAATAAATAAGATCTGCATTTATTCAGCACTTTAACTGGTCTAAACACCTTGCAGGATTTATTGCGCCCGGCAGCATTGACTGCAGTTAATGTGATAAAACACGCCAGATATTTAACACTAACACAAACCCACAAGGGCCAACAATATTTACACTCAGTTATACCTTTTCTCCAGAGATGCTGTATGACCCGCTGAGTTACTCCAGCTTACACTCAGTTATAATTGACAATAATAGACAATAGGTGCAGGAGTAGGTCATTTGGCCCTTCGAGCCAGCACCGCCATTCAATGTGATCATGACTGATCATCCCCAATCAGTACCCCGTTCCTGCCTTCTCCCCACATCCGCTGACTCTGCTATTTTTATGAGCGGTATCTAGCTCTCCTGCCTAGAACCTGCCTGCACCGCCCTCAGAGGTAGAGAATTCCACAGACTCACCACTCTCTGTGAGAAAAATTGTTTCCTCGTCTCCGTTCTAAATAGTTTACCCATTATTCTTATATAACCTGTATAACCTGTTTTATAATTGTAGAAGTTGGTGATTGGTAGGTGGGATAATTCAATTAGGCTTGTATTCGCTGGAGTTCAGAAGGATGAAGGGAGATCTTATAGAAACATATAAAATTATAAAAGGACTGGACAAGCTAGATGCAGGAAAAATGTTCCCAATGTTGGGCGAGTCCAGAACCAGGGGCCACAGTCTTAGAATAAAGGGGAGGTCATTTAAGACTGAGGTGAGAACGAACTTTTTCACCCAGAGAGTTGTGAATTTATGGAATTCCCTGCCACAGAGGGCAGTGGAGGCCAATCACTGGATGGATTTAAGAGAGAGTTAGATAGATCTCCAGGGGATAGTGGAGTCAAGCGATATGGGGAGAAGGTAGGCAAGGGTTATTGATAGGGGACGATGAATGGCGGTGCTGTCACGAAGGGCCGAATGGCCTCCTCCTGCAGCTATTTAAAAAATGTAATAAATAATAAAAATTGCCTGATGGTTGGCATGGACTTGGTGGGCCAAAGGGCATTTTTTGTATGACTTGAACTCTGCAATACAGCTGAAATTCATTGGACTTTGTGCCCCATGAACGATTAAATCAAGGAGACTAAGCATTGTTCGGACAGCAATAAATTTCTTTGTATTCCAGTCTAGGGACCAGAGTATTATTGCGAATGATCCTTTTACATCTGTCGTGTAACAATATTTGTCCAAAGCACAGTTGCAACACAGCACTTTGACACTACTGCCTGCTGCTGCTGGAATAAAGATAAACATCGCCATTCCTCTCGGTCTCAGCTCATGGTGAGTGCAGGCCTGCCTCGAGGGCCTCACACAGCCTGCGAGTGCTGCTGTGACATGAATCAGAAGGATTGTTTCATGCTGGAGTCATATGGCGGCACGGTGGCGCAACGGTAGGGTTGCTGCCTTGCAACGCCAGAGACCCGGGTTCCATCCTGATGACGGGTGCTGTCTGTACGGGGTTTGTACGTGCTCCCCGTGACCTGCGTGGGTTTTCCCCGGGTACTCCGGTTTCCCCCCGCACACTCCAAAGTTGTGCAGGTTTGTAGGTTAATTGGCTTTGGGAAAAACATTGTAACCCGGGCGCACTGGACAGGAGGAATACGGACCAGCGGGCTGGTAGGCGGACCGGTAGTGGGAATCAGTAGGCTCCAGTACACCTGTGGCCCGGCAAGCCGTGGCTTAATCCCAACCGCAGGCCCTGCTCACCGGGAGAGGGAAGGCTGCTGCAATTTAGAAGATTGAGGGGGGATCTTATAGAAACTTACAAAATTCTTAAGGGGTTGGACAGGCTAGATGCAGGAAGATTGTTCCCGATGTTGGGGGAGTCCAGAACAAGGGGTCACAGTCTAAGGATAAGGGGGAGTTCCTTTAGGACCGAGATGAGGAAAACATTCTTTACACAGAGAGTGGTGAGTCTCTGGAATTCTCTGCCACAGAAGGTAGTTGAGGCCAGTTCATTGGCTATATTTACGAGGGCGTTAGATGTGGCACTTGTGGCTAAGGGGATCAGGGGGTATGGAGAGAAGGCAGGTACGGGATACTGAGTTGGATGATCAGCCATGATTACATTGAATGGCGGTGCAGGCTCGCAGGGCCGAATGGCCTACTCCTGCACCTATTTTTCTATTTTTCTATGTTTCTATGTTTCTATGTAACTCCTGCTCATCCCATGGAAAGGGAATCAGAGAGGGGGTGGAGGGAGACAAAGGGCCCTGATGAGAATGACATGTGTGGAGGGGGGATGGGGAGAGAGGGAAACTTGAAGTTGGCAAAATCAATATTCATACCACTGGGCTGTGAGCTGCCTAAGAGAAATATGAGGTGCTATTCCTCCAATTTGTGTTTGGCCTCAAGGGGCTGTCCCACTTGGGTGACCTAATTGTCGAGTTTAGAAGAGTTTGAAAAAATGACACGTTGAAGACCTCCTTCAACTATGTTGAAGACCTCCTTCAACCTCCTTCGACTACGTTGAAGATCAGCTTCGATTAGCTACAACTAACTTTGTGAAAACTGGACACTGAATAGTGGAGAGTGAAGACGACCTCCTTCGATCTCCTTCGACCTCCCTTCAACTACGATGACGACTATCTTCGACTACCTTCGACTATCCTCGATTACCTACGACTAGCATGCCGACCTACTACGACCTACTACAACTAAACCTACGAGAAAGAAAAGTAGCGATTTTTTCCATGGCGACTTTTTTTACTCGCGGGCATTTCTTAGCATATTGAAAAAAACGCCGCGACCTAGCTGAGGCCTCGAGTACGCGGAGACCACTCTCGAGCATGAAGGAGAGTTATGAAGACCTCCTACAACCTCGTGTCGACCATTCTGCGGGTATGAGTCGAGGGCAAACTCGCCAGAACTCGCGGATTAGGTCGCCCAAGTGGGACAGCCCCTTCACTCTGATAGTGGAGGAGGCCCAGGACAGAAAGGTCAATGTGGGAATGGAAGGGGGAATTAAAGTGTTTGGCCACAGGGATTTATCCCAACCACAGGCCCGGCTCGCTGGGAGAGGGAAGGTCACTGAGCCCGGCCCCTGCTCACCCCGTGGATCGGGCATCAGAGGGGGTGGATGGAGACGGAGATCGGAGACGGACGCTGGACAAAGGGACTCAGTGAAAGGGTTACACAAAAAGCTGGAGAAACTCAGCGGGTGCAGCAGCATCTAAGGAGCGAAGGAGATAGGCGACGTTTCGGGTCGAGACCCTTCTTCAGACTCAGTGAAAGGAATCGGTGTTGGGGGTCTTACCTTCCTTGCCCTCGAGTTCGGCCACAGGAGACACCCCCCCCCATCGGGGAACGAGGGCTGGAGAGGGCCGGGTGAGGAGAGGGACGACGGTTCACGGGACGACCGGAATGGAGACGACAGCTGCAACGGGCCTTTGTGGCCGGCTACAGCTGGGACTGTAAAATAGCACCAACATGGCCCCTCTTGCATATGGACTCAGTGGGCTGTTCTGTACACTCTGTACTGACCAGCGATTGTGCTCATGTACCAGGATAGTCTTACAAATCAATATATTAAAAAATGTATTTCACTGTACCTGGTGTACATGGCAATAAAGAAGCCATTAACCATTGGCCATTGAGCATGATGTGTGGGATAGTGCTAGTGTGCGGGATGATCACCAGTCAAGTCAAGGGTGTTTTATTGTCATGTGTCCCAGACAGAACAAAGAAATTCTTACTTGCAGCAGCACAACAGAATATGTAGACATAGTACACTGTAAACAATATCATGAACAGTGCCCGCTGAGTTACTCCAGCTTTTTGGTGTCTCTCTTCGGTTTAAACCAGCATCTGCAGTTCCTTCGTACACTCAGTCGAACCTGTTTATAATTGTATTGGTCGAGGGAGTTTTTTTAGCTGAGGGACATCACGAATCTTATGGAAATAGTGCCAGATGGGGTGGCACGGTGATAGATTTGTTGCCTTACAGCACCAGAGACCCAGGTTCAATCCTGACTAAGGGTGCTGTCTGTATGGAGTTTTTTCGTTCTCCCCGTGACCTGAGTGGATTTTCTATGGATCTTACAGAGACATATACAATTCTTAAGGTGTTGGACAGGCTAGATGCAGGGAAAATCTTCTCCATGTTGGGGGAGTCCAGAACCAGGGGTCACAGTTGAAGAATAAGGGGTGGGCCATTTAGGACTGAGATGAGGAAAAACCTTTTCACGCAGAGAGTTGTGAGTCTGTGGAATTCTCTGCCTCAGAAGGCGGTGGAGGCCGGCTCCCTGGATTCTTTCAAGAGAGAGCTCGATAGGGCTCTTAAAGATAGCGGAGTCAGGGGATATGGGGAGAAGGCAGGAACGGGGTACTGATTGGGGACTATCAGCCATGATCACATTGAATGGCGGTGCTGGCTCGAAGGGCCAAATGGCCTACTCCTGCACCTATTGTCCATTGTCTATTGAACCTGGGTCTCTGGCGCTGTAAGGCAGCAACTCTACCACTGTGCGCCCTATATTCTCATATGAGTTAAACATTCAATTAGCACCTTGAAAGAGGTAATAATTCATAACTTTCTACTGCTGCATAAGAAATTGCTGCTGTGATAGACTACGTTGTAAGGTTAAAAGGACACAAAAGGAAAAGTAAATAAATAAGAGGATCCAAAGGGAGTAAAAGTAATTTCTCAATTCTTGGATGATTATTTTATTATTGATTTCCCTCCCTCACTAAATGTTCCCTGAGTTAGTCTATAATAATTTATATTCATAGAGTCAATTATATTCCACAGCGTGGAAACGGGTGCTTCAGCCCAACTTGCCCACACCGACCAACATGTCCCACCTGCCTGTGTTTGGCCCATATCCCTCCAAACCTATCCTATCCATGTACCTGTCTAACTGTTTCCACTGTTGGGATATCTCCTCTGGCAGCTTGTTCCATGCACCCACCACCCTTTGTGTGAAAAAGTTACCCCTCAGACTCCCATTAAATTATTTCCCCTCCACCATAAACCCAAGCCCTCTGGTCCTCAATTCACCAAATTTGGGCAAGAGACTCTGTGCATCTACGCGATCTCATTCCACTCATGATTTTATACACCTCTATAAGATCACCCCTCTTCCTCCTGCCCTCCGGGGAATAGAGTCCCAGCCTACTCAACCTCTCCCTGTAGCTCACACCCTACATTCCTGGCAACATCCTCGTAAATCTTCTTTGCACCATTTCCAGCGAGAACATTTTTCCTATAATAAGGTGCCCAGAACTGAACACAATATTCTTAAATGCGGCTTCACCGATATCCCACACAACCGCAACATGACCTCCCAACTTCCAAACTCAATAGTCGAGACTGATGAAGGCCAACGTGCCAAACGCCTTTTTGACCAACCTATCTACCTGCGACTACATTTTCAAGGAACCAGGTCCTTACAAAATAAACCGTGATTTTGAAACCTCCTCCACACTGTTGATCCAGCTGCTTTCAAAGATTCTTCCTGCTCCATATTTAGTTTGGAGAAACAGCATAGAATCAGGCTTTTCATCTGGATGCATCGCAGCTTGGTTTGGGAACAGTTCCGTCCAAGACCGCAAGAAATTGCAGCGAATTGTGGACGCAGCCCAGACCATCACACAAACCAACCTCCCTTCAATTGACTCCATCTACACCTCACGCTGCCTCGGCAAGGCCAGCAGCATAATCAAGGACGAGTCACACCCTGGCCACTCTCTCTTCTCCCCTCTCCCATCAACCAAAAGGTACTGATATGATTCTGCATTGTTGACTCCATCTACACTTCACGATAGCTGGGAAAACAGCCAACATAATCAAAGACTTGTCCCAGCACAGTAATTCTTTCTTCTCCATGGTCCCACCGTGCAGGCAGCTCAGAAGCTTGAAAGCACCAACCACCAGACTCGGGAACAGCTTCTTCCCCTCTGTTATCAGGCTTCTGTGCGGTCTTTCCCTAAGCTAGGGTACTTCAGGGTTGTAGTTGAGGACTACTCTCTAGTTGTTGGTAGGATGGTTCAGTTGCCTGATAACAACTGGGAAGAAACCGTCCCTTTCACACTTCTACACCTCTTGCCTGATGGGAGAGTGGAGAAGAGGGAGTGACCAGGGTGTGACTCATATGTGGTTATGCTGCTGGCCTTGCCGGGGCAACGTGAGGTGTAAATGGAGTCAATGGAAGGGAGGCACAAAATGCTGGAGTAACTCAGCGGGACAGGCAGCTTCTCTGGAGAGAAGGAATGGGTGACGTTTCAGATCGAGACCTTTCTACTCTTGAGAGAAGGAATGGGTGACGTTTCAGGTCGAGACCTTTCTGCTCTTGAGAGAAGGAATGGGTGACGTTTCGGGTCGAGATCCTTCATCTCTGGAGAGAAGGAATAGAAGGGAGGTTGGTTTGTGTAACGGTCTGGGCTGCGTCCACAATTCTCCGCAGTATCTTTTGCGGTCTCGGATGGAGCTGTTCTGAAACCATGCTGTGATGCCATCCCGATAAAAAGACTTATACTTGCTCTGGTGAAACACAGAGGAGTTGAGAGCTAGAGTAAATATAGTTGAGATACAAATCAGACGTGATCTAATTAAATGGCGAATATCAAGGGACTAAATGGCATACTTAATCCTTAGTGCTCTATCCTTGCAAAACGCATTTAGTTTCAGTCCTGATGAGGATACTGCCTCAAGTTATGCAATTTAACTTGTTTTTATTGGAAACGAGCTAGAAGGATGATGGGAATTTGCTCTTTAAAAAGGCAGAGAGGCCTAGATAATGGAGATGTGAGCGCGTGATTACATTTAAATTAGGAATTCAAAACCAGGTAAGTGCAAAATGCACTGGCCTGAAGGAAGACACATATGCTGATGGAATAGATTCTTCAATAGATTCTTCATTCAGCACAGTGAAGCATAGATTTGCTGCAGCCATCCCTACACCCCGTCTGACCGAAAACAAGGAGTCCTGTGTCCACTTGTATATTTTAAAAGGAATGTGTAAAGGGCCTGTCCCACCAGCATGCAACTCTATGCGATGAGCGCGACCTAACGTGGTCGCTTGAGCCGTCCGGCGTCGCGGGGCCGGTCCCACTTTGATCGCCGGAGCTGTGCGGAATTGTGCGGAGTTCGTCCCGACATCGCGCGGGGCTCCGAAAAATTGA
The DNA here is from genome assembly GCA_963514005.1 of Raja brachyura. The sequence continues at coordinate 110,621,813 of OY740785.1, forward strand.
CCATGTTCAAATATTCCACGCGGCAACGGCTTGTCGGCTCGCAGTCGCCTCAACGCATTACACACCGTCTCGACATCGTGCCTCTGTGACCCTCTCTGTAGGTGCCTCCGTGACCCTCTATGTGTGTGGCTCCGTGGCCCTCTGTGTGTGTGCCTCTGTGCCCCTCTCTGTGTGCCCCTCTCTGTCCTGGCGAACTTACCTTTAAGACTTTGCTCCAAGTTCGCCTCACTTTGCGCCGCGTTGCGCCACTCACCCGACCTCCGCGCGGCCCTCGCTGCCGGTTTGGTCGCGCTTGCCGCATGCAGGCGCATGCTGGTGGGACCAGCCCTGTACAGGGATCACCCGACCTCCGCGCGGCCCCCGCTTCTAGTTTGATCGCGCTCATCGCATGGAGTCGGATGTTGGTAGGACAGGCCCTAAAGAAGGAACTGCAGATGCTGGTTTCACACCGAAGATAGACCCAAAATACTGGAGTAACTCAGGCTCCAGGATTTGTATTCCCATCAGTTAACCTCTGTGTTTCATAAACTCCATTCTTACTGGGTGGCACGGTGGCACAGTGGTAGAGTTGCTGCCTTACAGCGCTAGAGACCCGGGTTTGATCCTGACCACCGGTGCTGTCCGTACTGAGTTTTTACGTTCTCCCCGAGACTCGCGGGGGTTTTCTCCGGGTGCTCCGGTTTCCTGCCACACCCCAAAGACGTACAGGTTTGCAGGTCAATTGGCTTCAGTAAATTTGTAAATTGTCCCTAGTGTGTGTAGGATATTATTAGTGTGCGGGGATCGCTGGTCGGTGCGGGCTCGGTGGGCCGAAGGGCCTGCTTCCGTGCTAGAATCTCTGAAACTAAACGGCCGTTACAACAATTCTCACGCTCTTATATTTCAGTATCTCTGTCTCCCTCTCCCCCGACTCTCAGTCTGAAGAAGGGTCTCGACCCGAAACGTCACCCATTCCTTCTCTCCTGAGATGTCGCCTGTCCCGCTGAGTTACCCCGGCATCTTGTGAATATCAATAAACAATAGACAATAGGTGCAGGAGTAGGCCATTCGGCCCTTCGAGCCAGCACCGCCATTCAATGTGATCATGGCTGATAGTCCCCAATCAGTACCCCGTTCCTGCCTTCTCCCCATATCCCCTGACTCCGCTATCTTTAGGAACCCTATCTAGCTCTCTCTTGAAAGAATTCAGGGAGCTGGCCTCCACCGCCTTCTGAGGCAGAGAATTCCACAGACTCACAACTCTCTGCGTGAAAAGGTTTTTCCTCATCTCAGTCCTAAATGGCCCACCCCTTATTCTTCAACTGTGACCCCTGGTTCTGGACTCCCCCAACAAGGAAAAGATTTTCCCTGCATCTAGCCTGTCCAACACCTTAAGAATTGTACATGTCTCTGTAAGATCGATAGAAAATCCACTCGGGTAACGGGGAGAACGAACAAACTCCGTACAGACAGCACCCTTAATCAGGATTGAACCTGGGTCTCTGGTGCTGTAAGGCAACAAATCTATCACTGCGCCACCGTGCCGCCCCATCTGCCACTATTTCCATAAGATTCGTGATGTCCCTCAGCTAAAAAAACTCCCTCAACCAATACAATTATAAACAGGTTCGACTGAGTGTACGAAGGAACTGCAGATGCTGGTTTAAACCGAAGAGAGACACCAAAAAGCTGGAATAACTCAGCGGGCACCGTTCATGATATTATTTACAGTGTACTATGTCTACATATTCTGTTGTGCTGCTGCAAGTAAGAATTTCATTGTTCTGTCTGGGACACATGACAATAAAACACCCTTGACTTGAGTGGTGATCATCCCGCACACTAGCACTACCCCACACATCATGCTCAATGGCCAATGGTTAATGGCTTCTTTATTGCCATGTACACCAGGTACAGTGAAATTCATTTTTTAATATATGGATTTGTAAGACTATCCTGGTACATGAGCACAATGCCCCGGTCCTTGCCAGTTACAGTGAAATACATTTAGACAAATGTAAAAAAAATAAATGTCTAAAGCATCCTGATTATTACACTGTCAAAGGGCACTCTTTCTCTGATTTATTTGTGTTGCTGAGAGAAGTAACAACATTTGCAATGAGTCTAAAATATTACATCTCATCCTAATTTCACAATCCATTCAAGCATTAACTTCGGGATATCAGTTTAATGACAAAATATATTATTCTCATCAATTACGTTATTATTATCCAACCCTGACCACTCACTTTTCTCTGATAACAATTCCCACAGTCCCAGCAGCCCAAGAACCAGAGCGTGCAGCAAGGTATTTAATCATCTAGATCTCCACTATCTCTATGCAACCCGCAGCCTTGTAACGTTTAATATTTTTAGCGAATTTCTGGGATTCTCTGGGGATGTTGTGCTACAAAGTGGGACAGCTTAATGATCTTGCAACAGCATTAATTACCACCAATCACGGTGGGAAGTGCGGATGCTGGTTTACCACCGGAGGTAGACACAAAATGGTGGAGGGACTCTGCGGGACGGGCAACATCTCTGAAGCAAAGGAATGGGTGACCCTTCTTCAGACCGAGAGTCACGGGGAGAGGGTGACTAGAGATATGGAAGGGTAAGGTGTGAAAACGGCAGATCAAAGGGGACAATGCTCAATGGTTTGGACGCAGGAAACATGCTCCTGATGTTGGGAGAGTCCAGAACCATGGGCCACAGTTTAAGAATAAGGGGTAAGCCATTTAGAACGGAGATGAGGAAACATTTTTTCTCACAGAGAGTTGTGAGGCTGTAGATTTTTCGGCCTCAGAGGGCGGTGGAGGCCGGTTCTCTGGATACTTTCAAGAAAGAGCTAGATAGGGCTCTTAAAGATAGTGGAGTCAGGGGATATGGGGAGAAGGCAGGAAAGGTTACTTGAAGTGAGAGAAATCAATATTAATACCACTGGGCAAGCGAAATATGAGGTGCTGTTCCTCCACGTTGCATCTAATTACTTACAGGTAAGGTACATGGCGACTTCTTAGCACCAGCATAGTGGCCTTACCTCAGTCACAAATATCACAGAGGCATTGAACTGTATTGCGTACAGTTTTGGTCTCCTAATCTGAGGAAAGACATTCTTGCCAGAGAGGGAGTACAGAGAAGGTTCACCAGACTGATTCCTGGGATGTCAGGACTGTCTTATGAAGAAAGACTGGATAGATTCGGCTTGTACTCGCTGGAATTTAGGAGATTGAGGGGGGATCTTATAGAGGCTTACAAAATTCGTAAGGGGTTGGACAGGCTAGATGCAGGAAGATTGTTCCCGATGTTGGGGAAGTCCAGTACAAGGGGTCACAGTTTAAGGATAAGGAGGAAGTCTTTTAGGACCGAGATCTTTTTTCACACAGAGAGTGGTGAATCTGTGGAATTCTCTGCCACAGAAGGTAGTTGAGGTCAGTTCATTGGCTATATTTAAGAGGGAGCTAGATGTGGCCCTTGTGGCTAAAGGGATCAGGGGGTATGGAGTGAAGGCAGGTACAGGATACTGAGTTGGATGATCAGCCATGATCATATTGAATGGCGGTGCAGGCTCGAAGGGCCGAATGGCCTACTCCTGCACCTATTTTCTATGATTCTATGATTGTATGAACATATGGGTAGAAGGCAGGAACGGGGTACTGATTGAGGATGATCAGCCATGATCGCATTGAATGGCGGTGCTGGCTCGAAGGGCCGAATGGCCTACTCCTGCACCCATTGTCTGTTGCCCACTGTCTATAACATTTAATCACTTCCTTACTGGTCGTCAATTTGGTGTGAAATCTGACCGATTTGGCAAACCCTTAATGAACCACAGTCAGTTCACAGAAACAAGGACGTTCATTTCAGTCCAGTTTAGTTTATTGTCACGAAAGGCTTTTTGTTGCGTGCTATCCAGTCAGTGGAAAGACGATGCGTGATTACAATCAAGCCTTTTACAGTGTACAGGTACATGATAAGGGAGTAATGTTTAGTGCAAGATAAAGCCAGTAAAATCCGATCAAAGATAGTCTGAGGGTCACCAATGAGGTAGATAGTAGTTCAGCACTGCTATCTAGTTGTGGTAGGATGGTTCAGTTGCCTGATAACAGCTGGGAAGAAACTGGCCCTGAATCTGGAAGTGTGCGTTTTCATGCTTCTATACCTTTTACCTGATGGGACAGGGGAGAAGAGGAAGAGGCCGGGGTGAGTTTCCTCCTTGATTCAAGAGAGCTATTTGTTATAAAAGCCAGACTGTCCAACTGCATTAGGACAAACAATGGAGGTATAACCTTTGGAATGAATAAATGACACAATGGTGTCACACTTCTATACTTTTGCCCGATGGGAGAGGGTGGGAAGAGGGAGTGCTGGTTTAGCAGGGAAAAATACAATATCCAGGAACTCAAGTAATTGCAGAGAGTTGTAGATGTAGCCCAGACCTTCACACAATTTAACCTGCCTTCCCATGGACTCCACACTGCCAGCAGTATAATCAAGGACCAGTCTCTCCCCCCACCCCCCACGCCCCCCTTCTCCCCTGCCCCATCAGGCAAGAGGTACAGAAGGTTGAAAGCACATATCTCAGCCTCTCTCTGTCTGTTATCGGAACTCTCTGTCTGTTATCGTCCTCCCACCAGTGAGAGTGCGGACCTGACCTCCCATCTACCTCATTGGGAACCTTTGAACTATCTTTCATTTGACTTTGTTATTCCTTTTATTTCGTATCGGTACACTGCAAAGAGCATGACTGTAATCATGTATGGCCTTTTCATTTACTGGATAGCATTCTGCAAAAAATCTTTTCACTGTGCCCCGGTATACGTAACAATAATAGATTGAAATAAACTAAGCTTAAAGTGCTGGAGTAACTCACCGGATCAAGCAGCTTCACTCGGGTCGAGACCTTGCTTCAGGCTGATCTAACAGTTATTTCTTTGTGTTGGCTTGATGCTGGGTTGGCAGGTTTCTAACTTGGTTAGCTTGTACATTACAGGTAGAAAAAGCTTTTCATCAAATTACTCTTAGACTCATAGAGCCATACAGCATGGAAACAGACTCTTCAGGAGACTCTGTGCTCGTCACATGGTCGCCACATGTTTGCTGGTGGTCTCTGGTGAGTCTCCTTCATGGTCGCGAGGAGCTCCCCCGCTTGCCCTGGCCCCTCCCTTTGCGATGTGTTTGTGTGTGTGTTCCGCTCTGACGCTCGCCATTCCAGTTCCTGATTTTGCAGGCAACTTGACAGCCACCGGCAGTCCGCTGAAAAATCGCCTAAGTGGGACAGGCCCATTAGTGTGGAAAAATGTACCCTTCAGGTTCCTGTTAAATCTTTCCTCCCCTCGCCTTAAACCTGTGTCTTCTGGTTCTCAATTCCCCTACTCTGGGCAAAGACTGTGCATCTACCCAATCTATTTCTCTCATGATTTCATACACCTCTATAAGATCAAAAGTCAAAGTCAAACAAACGTTATTGCCATTTAGAAATACATTGATATATGCAGTTCCAAACAAAATTCCGTTGCATTTGCTCCCTGTGCAACACGATAATTAACAGGAGGATAGGCATGGATAAAATGGATAAAATGGATAAAAGGATAAATAGACAATGGTGGCAGCCCATTACATGGCATTCAGGAGTCTGATGGCTCGTGGGAAGAAGCTGTTGCAGAACCTTGATGTTCTGCTCCTTATGCTGCGATATCTTTTGCCCGAGGGCAGCAGAGTGAACAGTCCGTGATGGAGATGTGCGGGGTCTTTTATAATACTGCTGGCCTTAGACACGCAACGTTTGGTCGCAATATCCCCGATTGAGGGGAGAGAGGTCCCGATGATTTTTTCCGCTGTCCTCACCACTCTCGGCACGGACTTCCAGTCAAAGGCTTTACAGTCCCCAAACCAGACAGAGATACAGCTGGTCAAAATACTCTCTATGGTGCCCCTGTAGAAAGTGGTGAGGATGGGATGGGGGAGGTGAGCTCTTCTCATCCGGCGCAGAAAGTGCAACCGCTGCTGCGCTCTCTTAACTGTTGATGAGATGTTATTCGACCAGGTCAGACTGTTAGTGATCTGCACCCCCAGGAACTTAGTGCTACTGACCACCTCCACATCGCTGTCATTGATGTGAAGTGGTGTGGGACTGTGCCGGTTTTTCCTGAAGTCGACGATGACCTCCTTTGTTTTTTCGACATTCAGGATCAGGTTGTTCGTATTGCACCAGTCCACCAGTTGTTTCACCTCCTCCCTGTAAGCCAGCTCATTGTCGTCCCTGATGAGGCCCTATCACCACTCATCCTCCTGCGCTCCAAGGAATAGAGTCCCAGCCTGCTCAACCTCTACCGAAAGCTAAAAGCCCTGTCCCACGGTGCGAGTTCACTCCAAGTGCTCTCCCGAGTTTTAAAATAATCAAACTCGTGGTAAGCACGGAGAATGAACGTAGCGGCTACGTCGGAGCTCGGGGACGTCTCTTATCGGCTAGTACCGCTAACGGCAGGTACTCGGGAAGACTCGCTAACGGCAGGTAAGCACGGGAAGATTTGTGAAGATTTTTTCAACACGTTGAAAAATGGCCACGAGAGCCCCGAGTACCAACGAGTGGCCATTACCGTAAATCTCCGAGTTCGAATCAGGGGAAACTCGGGAGAACTCTTGCAATGAACTCGCACCGTGGGACAGGGCTATAAGGCCCTCGAGTCCTGGCAACATCCTCGCATCCAGGAGGGGGATGCAGTTCCCAATCTATCCTCACCTGTATTTTAGCAGGAACTATCTTGACTTAATCACCAGAGTTGCCTGAAGCATGGCATCGAAAATTGTATCTTTTAATAATTTCTCAGTGACTGGTTGAACTCTAAAGCTCCTTGAGGTGTTGATGCTCCAAAAATAACAATTAATTTGGATGGCTCTCATGCTGATTTCAAAGCTCTGATAAAAAACGATTTGACTTGAATAGATCTGCCAAAGTTATGTATTTTGTTAGTAATTAAAGTGGCAGAATCTTGAACCTAGAAAATGAAACTGTTCCCATTCATGTGGGTTTATAAATGCTGGGAGGAGACCCTTCTCCAGGTTGATCCAACAGTCAGTTCTTTGTCAACGGGACAGGCAGCATCTCTCGAGGGAAGGAATGGGTGATGTTTCGGGTTGAGACCCTTCTTCAAACCCCACAGAATTTAAACCAGCATCTGGAGTTCTTTCCCACACAGGCAGTTCTTTGTGTAGGCTTGATACTGGATTCTAAGATTCTTGACTTAGTATAATTGTACATTACCCATTGAAAAAGCTTTTCATCAAGTTATGCTTAGATTCATACAGCGTGGAAACAGGCCATTCAGCCCAACTTGCCCATGTCGGCCAACATGTCCCGTCTACACTAGCCACACCTGCCTATGTTTGGCCCTTATCCCTCTAAACATGTCCTATCCATGAAGCTTTCCAAATGTTTCTTAAACATTGCGAGGTCAGGTCAGGTCGGGGGGAGTTCCCCCCCGCCACGGGTACCATGTAATCCCGTGCTACCGGCTCCATGGTCAGATAGTCAGCAACTAAACCGTCTCCCCCACCTGGTTTGCCAGGTGAGGAGGGGGCTGTGGACCCCCCAGCAGGACCAAAAACAAGACCTGTCAAAGGACGGATGAGCATCTAGCGAGCCAATGGCCATCCATACTTCAGTACAAGTTGCGATGAATGTCATTGTAAGGAACGATGATAAAGCACACACACCCAAAATCCTTTACTTCCAGCGTCGGAAGTCCGCAGGAACTGGAGGACAGAGATGTGTGGTACGTCCGTCACCGTTCCCGTTGGAAACCAGCACCGCTGCATCACTAATGTTTTCAACAATGATGATGATAATGATGATGATGATGATGATGATGATGCGATAGTCCCTGCCTCAAGTACCTCCTCCGGCAGCTCGTTCCATGCACCCACCACCTTTAGTAGGTGTGAAACAGACCTTGTCTGAGCCAGTACCTAGAACATCAAACAGTACAGCACATGAACAGACCCTTTGGCCCACTATGTCTGTGCTAAATATAATATGTGCGGCACGGTGGCGCTGCGGTAGAGTTGCTGCCTTACCGAGCCAGACACCCGGGTTTGATCCTGACTACGGGTGCTGTCTGTACGGAGTTTGTACGTTCTCCCTGTGACCTGTGTGGGTTATCTCCGAGATCTTCGGTCTCCTCCCACACTCCAAAGATGCATAGGTTTGTAGGTTAATTGGCTTGGCATAAAGTAAATTGCCCCTAATGTGTGTAGGATAGTGCTAGTGTGCGGGGATCACTGTTCGATGCGCTCGGTGGTCCTAAGGGCCTGTTTCTGCCCTGTACCTCTAAAGTAAAGTAAACTATACTAAACTAAACTAAACTAAACTAAATTGAACTAAACTAATCCAACCCTTACCTGCCTGCATATAATCCATATCCTTCCATTCCCTGCATATCTAAGGTAGACAATAGTGCTGGAGAAACTCAGCGGGTGCAGCAGCATCCATGGAGCGAAGAAAATAGGCAAAGTTTCCGGCCAAAACCCTTCTTCAGACTCGACCCGAAACGTTGCCTATTTCCTTCACTCCACAGATGCTGCGTCACCCGCTGAGTTTCTTCAGCACTTTTGTCTACCTTCAATTTTCCAGCATCTGCAGTTCCTTCTTAAACAACCCTGCATATCCATCCATATGTCTCTACAAAAGTCTCTTGAATGTCACAATTGTATCTGCCTCCACCTCCACCCCAAAAGGTGTATTTCAGGCACTTTAGACGTTAGACTTTCAAGATACAGCGCAGAAACAGGCCCTTGGGGTCACCAAGTCCGCGCCGACCAGCGATACCCGTGTCCACCACCATTATCTTACATACTAGGGACAACTTACAATTTTTTACCAAAACCAATCAGCCTCCAAACCTGTACATTTTGGAGTGTGGGAGGAAATCGGTGCTCCCAGAGAAAACCCACATGGTCACAGGGCGAACGTACAAACTCCGTACAGACAGCACCCGCGTCTTTGCCACAGTAAGGCAGCAACTCTACTGCCATGCCACTGTAACACACTAATCCTACTTATTGGGCTGCTTTTTAGTTTTCAAATTTGCTGCATACTATCTTTTCCATTTGTAAATATCTGCAAAGATCTCGGGTGCGGTCTATGTGGAGTTTGCACAATTTCCCTGTGACCACAGTGCTCCTGTTTCCCCCCACATGCCAAACATGTGCGGGTTTGTAGGTTAAATGGCCTCTGTCAAACTGGTGACGTTGTATAGTGTCTCTATAGACTGAATAAGTAGCATCTGTGCTAACTCAGCCTTTGATTTTCCAGCCTCTGCAGTTCCTTCTTAAACAACCTCCTACACTAACACTATTCGACACACTTAGAACAAGTTACAACTTACAGAAGCTAAACCTGTACGTCTTTAAAGTGTGGGTGGAAAACAGAGTTCCCGGAGGAAATCCACGCAGGTCACGGGGAGAGATAGTACAAACTCCGTACAGACAGTGGTTAAGGATTAAACCCGGGCCTCTGGCACATAGAAACATAGAAAATAGGTGCAGGAGGAGGCCCTTCGGCCCTTTGAGCCAGCACCGTCATTCATTGTGATCATGGCTGATCGTCCCCTGTCAATAACCCGTGCCTGCCTTCTCCCCATATCCCTTGACTCCACTAGCCCCTAGAGCTCTATCTAACTCTCTCTTAAATCCATCCAGTGATTTGGCCTCCACTGCCCTCTGTGGCAGGGAATTCGACAAATTCACAACTCTCTGGGTGAAACAGTTTTTTCTCACCTCAGTCTTAAATGGCTTCCCCTTTATTCTATGACGGTGGCTCCTGGTTCTGGGATCACCCAACATTGGGAACATTTTTATTTCCTTTATTTAGGTCTGATTAAGATAGATTAAACCGCCATGAAGCATTAATCAAGTTGGATCTCAGATGAGGTCGAAATATTCATAATTTCATAAGTGATAGGAGCAGAATTAGGCCATTCGGACCATCAGATCTACTCCACCATTCAATCATGGCTGACCTGCCTCTCCCACTCAACCCCATTCTCCTGCCTCCCCATAACCCCTGACACCCATTCTAATCAAGAATCTATCTATCTCTGCCTTAAATATATCTACTGACGGCCTCCATAGCCTTCTGTGGAAATGAATTCCACACTTTCACAACCCTGTGACTGAAGAAACCCCTCCTCATCCCCTTTCTAAAGGAACGTCCTTTAATTCTGAGTCTAGTCCTAGACTCCCGCTAGTGGAAACATCCTCTCCACATCCACTCTATCCAAGCCTTTCACTATTCAATATGTTTCTGTAAGTCCCCCTCATCCCTCTAAACTCCAGCGAGTACAGGCCCAGTGACGTCAAACGCTCATCATATGTTAACCCACTCATTCCTGGGATCATTCGTGTAAACCTCTGATCCTAGTAGGTCCTGCGGTCTCTGGTCTTAGTGGAAACATCCTCCACATTGACTCTATCCAGGCCTTGAGATAAAGTTGTTTTCATGTGACAGGAGTAGAATTAGGCCATTCGGCCCATCAAGTCAACTCCACCATTCAATTATGGGTGATCTATCCCTCCCTCCTAACACCATTCTCCTGCCTTCTCCCCATAACCTCCGACACCCGCACTAATCAAGAATCTATCTATCTCTGCCATTGAAACATCCACTGACTTGGCCTCCACAGACTTCTGTGCATATCATATAACCATATAACAATTACAGCACGGAAACAGGCCATCTCGGCCCTTCAAGTCCGTGCCGAACAACTTTTTTCCCTTAGTCCCACCTGCCTGCACTCATACCATAACCCTCCATACCCTTCTCATCCATATGCCTATCCAATTTATTTTTAAATGATACCAACGAACCTGCCGCCACCACTTCCACTGGAAGCTCATTCCACACCGCTACCATATCCTGCATAATAGAATGAAAGAGATCTGCTTTATGCTTTTTTTCTTGCTTCTAACTTGGCTTTTCTTTCCTCTTTTCTACCTTGGAATGAAGCAGAACCTGCACTGATCACATAAATCCCTGGTGTCTGATGAAAAGCTATTTCTGGTGACCCCAGTTGTAATAAAAGTGACCTGGCTGTCATTCAACGTGTGTAGATTGAAAGCAATTTAATGAACCACCAGGTAACTTTAGTTGGATTGTTGAACTGGATCGGCAGATAGCAGAGCAGCCATTAAGATGGGTTGATAATCCCATCACCCTGATAAAAATGTACCAGAATATAAATTCTCTGCTGATGTGAGCCCAGCTGATTTTCTATTTGCGCTTCCTATTAGTTTAGCTTGGTTTAGCTCAGAGATGCAGTGCGGAAACAGGCCCTTCGTCCCACGGAGTCCGCGTCGACCAGCGATCCCCATGCATTAGAAACATAGAAACATAGAAATTAGGTGCAGGAGTAGGCCATTCGGCCCTTCGAGCCTGCACCGCCATTCAATATGATCATGGCTGATCATCCAACTCAGTATCCCGTACCTGCCTTCTCTCCATACCCTCTGATCCCCTTAGCCACAAGGGCCACATCTAACTCCCTCTTAAATATAGCCAATAGCCTCTGTGGCAGAGAGTTCCAGAGACCCGCCACTCTCTGTGTGAAAAAAGTCCTTCTCATCTCGGTCCTAAAGGATTTCCCCCTTATCCTTAAGCTGTGATCCCTTGTCCTGGACCTTCCCAACATCGGGAACAATCTTCCTGCATCTAGCCTGTCCAACCCCTTAAGAATTTTGTAAGTTTCTATAAGATCCCCTCTCAATCTCCTAAATTCTAGAGAGTATAAACCGAGTCTATCCAGTCTTTCTTCATAAGTCGGTCCTGACATCCCAGGAATCAGTCTGGTGAACCTTCTCTGCACTCCCTCTATGGCAATAAAGTCCTTCCTCAGATTTGGAGACCAGAACTGTACGTAATACTCCAGGTGTGGTCTCACCAAGACCCTATACAACTGAAGTAGAACCTCCCTGCTCCTATACTCAAATCCTTTTGCTATGAAAACGACTACGCCCACATTGGGAACAATGTACATTTATACCAAACCAATTAACCTACCAACCTGCACGTCTTTGGAGTGTGGGAGGAAACCGAAGATCCCGGAGAAAACCTACGTGGGTCATGGGGAGAACGTACAAACGCCGTACAGATGAGCACCCGTAGTCAAGATCGAATCTGGGTCACTGGCGCTGTGAGGCAGCAACTCTACCACCATGCCACTTTTGATCAAACGCCTAATACACCTTGAATCAATGTCATCCACTTGATTGTGCTTGATGAAATTGGGATTCTAAATGGAGGACACGTAATGATACGTCACTGAATGTGAGATGAAAAGGCAGGGCGCTGAAAGAAAATCCTTTCACTGAAGAAGGATCTCGATCCACCCATTCCTTCTCTCCAGAGATGCTGCAGTTACTCCAGCATTTAGTGTCTATCTTCGGTTTAAACCAGCAACTGCAGTTATTTCTTACACAAAAATCCCTTTACGTTAGGTGCAAGTACAAGGGGTGCAGTTTGAAGACCCACAGACTCACAGCCTTCTAACCTTCAGGGCTGTCTGCGTGGAGTTAGCACGTTCTCCCTGCGACTGTGTGGGTTTTCCCAGGGTTTTTCCCGTCACTATCCACATGCCACAGACCTGACGATAGACGAATGAATGAATGAGTAAATGAACGAATGAATGAATAAATAAATACTTTGTTGTCACATATAACAAGTCACAGTAAAATTCTTTGTTTTGCAGGCCCAAGGTATGCAAAGAGTAGCCACATAAAGGGCAGCGACAATGTTACAAAGTATCCGGTGCCAGGTCCTCCTTTGTTTCCACCTCTCCACCTCCCCCACCCTCCATCTCCCGTCCCCCTCCACCTCCCCCCCTTCACCTCCCCCTTTCCCTCCCCATCATCGCGGTTCACCCACGCCAGGTCCTCCTTTCGAGGTTAATCGCCCACTGTCTTCGCCCCTTGTGTGTGGGTGAGTGGTAGAAACTGGGGGGGGGGGGGGGGGGGTGGAAGACAATATGGAGAGAATAAAGTTGGATTAGATTTGTGTTGGGTTATTACAAATGGATGGGTTATAGACAATAGGTGCAGGAGTCGGCCATTGGGCCCTTCGAGCCAGCACCGCCATTCAATGTGATCATGGCTGATCATCCACAATCAGTACCCCATCCCTGTCTTCTCCCCATATCCCCTGACTCTGCTATAAGAGCTCTATCTAACTCTCTCTTGAAAGCAGCCAGAGAACCAGCCTCCACCACCCTCTGAGGCAGAGAATTCCACACTCACCACTCTCTGTGTGAAAAGGCTTATCTTCATCTCCGTTCTAAATGGCTTACCCCTTATTCTTAAACTGTGGCCACTGGTACTGGATGCCCCCAACATCAGGAACATGTTTCCTGCCTCTAGTATGTCCAAACCCTTAATAATCGTATATGTTTCAATAAGATCCCCTCATCCATCTAAATTCCAGAGTGTCAGTCCAAAAAGACGAATTTTTACACTTTCGAGATACAGTGTGGAAACAGGTCCTTCTGCCCACTGAGTCCATGCCGATAACCGATTACCCCGCACACCAGCACTATTCTACGCACACCGAGGACAATTTTTACCAAAGCCAATTAACTTACAAACCTGTACGCCCTTGAAGTGTGGAAGGAACCCGGAGAAAACCCCATGTAGTCACAGGGAAAACGTACAAACTTCGTACAGACAGCGCCCATAGTCAGGATCGAACCCGGGTCTCTGGCGTTGAAAGGCAGCAATTGTACCTCTGTGCCACTGGGTGATTGATTGTCAGTGTGAAATAGGTTGGCCAAAGGGCAGTTTCTATGCTGCATCATTAAGGTCGCGTGTATACAATGACGAGCTTAGTTTTTTAGGTTTAGGTTTAGGTTTATTGTTGTCACATGTACCGAGGTACAGTGAAGAGCTTTTTTGGAAGCTAACCAAACAGATCAGATAAGATCAGATAACATCTGAGCTTATATGAGTGAGTGAATGAATGAATGAATAAGTTTATTCACATACAAGGAATTTGCCTTGGTGCTCAGCCCACAAGTGACTATATGGCCGATTAGGAAAAGGGGAGATGCAGCGCGACCTGGGTGTCATGGTACACCAGTCATTGAAAGTAGGCATGCAGGTGCAACAGGCAGTGAAGAAAGACAATTGTATGTTAGCCTTCATAGCAAAAGGATTTGAGTATAGGAGCAGGGAGGTTCTACTTCAGTTGCATAGGGTCTTGGTGAGACCACACCTGGAGTATTGCGTACAGTTTTGGTCTCCAAATCTGAGGAAGGACATTATTGCCATAGAGGGAGTGCAGAGAAGGTTCACCAGACTGATTCCTGGGATGTCAGGACTGTCTTATGAAGAAAGACTGGATAGACTTGGTTTATACTCTCTAGAATTTAGGAGATTGAGAGGGGATCTTATAGAAACATACAAAATTCTTAAGGGGTTGGACAGGCTAGATGCAGGAAGATTGTTCCCGATGTTGGGGAGGTCCAGGACAAGGGGTCACAGCTTAAGGATAAGGGGGAAATCCTTTAGGACCGAGATGAGAAGGACTTTTTCACACAGAGAGTGGTGAGTCTCTGGAACTCTCTGCCACAGAGGGTAGTTGAGGCCAGTTCATTGGCTATATTTAAGAGGGAGTTAGATGTGGCCCTTGTGGCTAAGGGGATCAGAGGGTATGGAGAGAAGGCAGGTACGGGATACTGAGTTGGATGATCAGCCATGATCATATTGAATGGCGGTGCAGGCTCGAAGGGCCGAATGGCCTACTCCTGCACCTAATTTCTATGTTTCTATGTTTCTAATATGACATACAGTGACAGCTGGGAATGACACAAAAAACATTAAACATTAATAATACAACATCATCGATTAAACATATATTGACTGGAATTTAGAAGTGAGCTTATATTAAGTGGAATTTAGAAGGATGAGAGGGCACCTTATAGCAACATATAACATCCTTAAAGGATTGGACAGGCTAGATGCAGGAAAAATGTACCCAATGTTGGGGGAGTCCGGAACCATGGGTCACAGATTAAGAATAAGGGGTACGCCATTTAGAACTGAACTTTTTCACCCAGAGAGTTGTGAATCTATGGATTTCTTTGCCACAGAAGGCAGTGGAAGCCAATTCCCTAGGATGATTTCAAGAGAGAGTTAGATATAGCTAACGGAATCAAGGGATATGGGGAGAAAGCAGGAACGGGGCACTGATTTTGGATGATCAGCAATGATCATATTGAATGGCAGTGCTGGCTCGAAGGCCCAAATGGCCTACTCCTGCACCTATTTTCTATGTTTCTATAAGACTATACATAAATACGATGGTCACACTCAAGTACAATGCGTAGAGTGGAAGAAGTGCAGAATATAGTTCTCAGCATTGTAGTGCATCGCACCCAGGGACAAGGCCCAATGTCCGCAATTGGGGTAGAGACATTCCTCTGTCTCATGGAAGGATCGTTCAGAAGCCTGATAACAGAGGGGAAAAAGCTGTTCCTGAGTCTGGTTTCTTTTTGAAACTTCCAGCATTTTCTGTTTTTATTTCAAATTTCCGGCATGTGTTTTTTTTTAAGGTATTTTAAAATCACTTCTTCCAGACTGATATGACATTGAAAATGAAAAGAGTGAAAACGAGAGCTTGCGTGTTCAGTTGAAAAAATCATTTAAAGATATTTCTGTATGATTATAGAAATCTAATAAAGAAACATGTGGGTTCTGTCACACAAATATTAATAACCTTTACTTATAATTCTTTACCATCTGTTGGTACTTATTCAATCATTGTGTCATTTATTAATTTCAAAGGTTATGCCTCCATTGTTTGTCATAATACAGTTGCACATTCTGGCTTTTATAACAAATAGCACTTGAATCAAGGAGGAAACTAACCTGGCCTCTCCCCCTTCTCCCCTCTCCCATCAGGTAAAAGGTATCGAAGATTGATCCCTGGGATGGCGGGACTGTCATATGAGGAAAGATTGAAAAGACTAGGCTTGTATTCACTGGAGTTCAGAAGGATGAGGGGGGATCTTATAGAGACATATAAAATTATAAAAGGACTGGACAAGCTCGATGCAGGAAAAATGTTCCCAATGTTGGGTGAGTCCAGAACCAGGGGCCACAGACTTAGAATAAAGGGGAGGTCATTTAAAACTGAGGTGAGAAAAAACTTTTTTTACCCAGAGAGTTGTGAATTTATGGAATTCCCTGCCACAGAGGGCAGTGGAGGCCAAATCACTGGATGGATTTAAGAGAGAGTTAGATTGCTCTGCAGGGGCTAGTGGAGTCAAGGGATCTGGGGAGAAGGCAGGCACGGGTTATTGATAGCGGACGATCAGCCATGATCACAATGAATGGCAGTGCTGGCTCGAAGGGCCCAATGGCCTCCTCCTGCATCTATTTTCTTTGTTTCTATGTTTCTATGAAGTGTGAAAACGCACACCTCCAGATTCAGGGACAGTATCTTCCCAGCTGTTATCAGGCAACTGAACCATCCTAACACCATCTAGAGAGAGATTAAACCTGGCTCGGAACTCTGAACATTAATATCCCTCCATCTGTTATTTGCACTTTATTAATTTATTAATTCATGGGTGATTTATGCATAGAATTGTAGTCAATGACTTCTATGTTCTGTTGTGCTATGCAAAGAAAAATTTTCATTGTCCTGTCAGGGACACATGACAATAAACTCTTTTGACTTTGACTTGACTTTGAGAGTGGTCCTGACCTATATAGAGAGCATTTTATCGGGATGCATCACAGCTTGGTTTGGGAACAGCTCCATCCAAGACCGCAAGAAATTGCAGTGAATTGTGGACGCAGCCCAGACCATCGCACAAACCAACCTCCCTTCCATTGACTCCATTTACACCTCGCGCTGCCTCGGTAAGGCCAGCAGCATCATCAAGGAAGAGTTGCACCCTGGCCACTCCCTCTTCTCCCCTCTCCCATCAGGCAAAAGATACAGAAGTGTGAAAACGCACACCTCCAGATTCAGGGACAGTTTCTTCCCAGCTGTTATCAGGCAACCGAACCATCCTACCACAACTAGAGAGCAGTCCTGAACTACTATCTACCTCATTGGAGACCCTCAGGCTATCCTGATCAGACTTTGCTGGCTTTACCTTGTACTAAACGTTATCCCCTTATCTTGTATCTATACACTGTGGATATCTCGATTGTAATCATGTATTGTCTTTCCACAGACTGGTTAGCATGAAACAAAAGCTTTTCACTGTACATGTCAATAAACTTAAACTAAACTAGACAATGAACTCAACTAAACTAAAGAGCTGTCACTTACGACCGGGATGCAAATAATTTATTTTAAGTGAGAGTTATTGAGTCTTTAGAGTCGTTGATTAATGCAGTGTGGAAGCAGGCCCTTTGGCCCAACCTGCTCTCACTGGGCAACATGTCCTAGCTGTACTAGTCCGACCTGCCTGCAATTGGTCCATAGCCCTCTAAACCTGAGCTATCCATGTACCTGTCTAAAGGTTTCTTAAGCGTTGCAACAGTCCCTGCCTCAACTACCCCTTCTTGCAGCTCGTTCCATACACCCACCACCCTTTATGTGAAAAAGTTACCCCTCAGATTTCGATTAAATCTTTTCCCCTTCACTTTAAACCTATGTCCTGTGGTCCTCAATTCATCTACTCTGGGCAAGGGACTCTGTGCGTCTACCTGATCTATTCCTCTCATGATTTTACACACCTCTATAAGATCACCCTTCACCTTCCTGCACTTCAAGGAATAGAATCCCAGCCTTCTCAACCTCTCCCCATAGCTCAGACCCTTGATTCCAGGCAACATCCTCGTAAATCTCCTTTGTCATTCTCTGGTTCAGATGGCAGTAAATGTTCAGTCATTGAATATATTCAAGGGTCACTTTTTGGACATTGGTGCAATAAGGGGATACGGGAAGCAGGTAGTGACTGCATCTGTAGAATCAGATCAGCTGGATAGATAGATCAGCTGTGCTGAGTTCTTCCAGCACTTTGTACTTCACTCCAGCAACGGTTCCAGCATTGGCAATTTCTTGAATCCAATTCCGTGATTGGATTAAAGTCTGAAGAAGGGTCTCGACCCGAAACATCACCCATTCCTTCTAGCCAGAAATGCTGCCTGTCCTGCTGAGTTACTCCAGCATTTTGTGTCTATCCTTGATTCCTTGCTTCCATGACTGCTGCAACCTATTTTCTCTTGTACATGTACAGCATCTCAGCTTTGATTTCTTTATGTCACTTTTTATACTACGAATTAAGGAAACAAAGCGGTATATACCTCGGCATGCATTGACAGCACTGAGTTAGAGATGGTTGAAAGCTTTAAGTTTCTCAGAGGCAATATCACCAACAACTTCTCCTGGACCTTCCATATTGAAGCAACGACCAAGAAAGCACACCAACGCCTCTACTTCCTTAGAAGGCTTAGAAGGCTTAGGACAGGGGTTCCCAAGCTTTTTTGTCCCCTTTACCCCTGGCAACTTTGATGAACAGAACTTTGGTATACCAGAACCAAACACAGTCAGTCAATGAGAAAAAATACTGTATGTACAAATACAGAATCAACAAATTTACCCCCTGGCTAGGCTAAATTTACTCCCTGGGGTAAATTTACCCAGGTTGGGAACCCTTGGCTTAGGATGTTCGGCATGTCCCCTACAACTCTTTACAACTTCTACAGATGCACTGTAGAAAGCATTTTACAGGGATGCATCACAGCACGGTTTGGGAACAGCTCCATCCAAGACCGCAAGAAATTGCAGAGAATTGTGGACGCAGCCCAGACCATCACACAAACCAACCTCCCTTCCATTGACTCCATTTACACCTCACGCTGCCTCGGCAAGGCCTGCAGCATAATCAAGGACTAGTCGCACCCCGGCCACTCCCTCTTCTCCCCTCTCCCATCGGGCAAGAGGTACAAAAGAGTGAAAACACACACCTCCAGATTCAGGGACAGTTTCTTCTCAGCTGCTATCAGGCAACTGAACCATCCTCTCACCAGCCAGAGAGCTGTTCTACCTCACTAAAGACCCTCGGACTATATTTAATCATACTTAACTGGACTTTATCTTGCACTAAATGTCATTTTCTTTATCGTATATCTGTACAGTGTGGACAGCTCGATTGTAATCACGTTTGGTCTTTCTGCTGACTGGTTGGCACGAAACAAAAGTACCTCGGCACACGTGACAATAAACTAAACTAAACTATGAGGTAATTTGCTGCGGTGATTAGACGACCAGCATGTCAGCAGTAGATCCCTAGGACAGTGAAGCAAGTAAGGATAGACACAAAATACTGGAGTGCCTCAGCAGGGCAGGCAGCATCTGCAGGAATGGGTGACGTTTGCGGTTCGAGATCCTTCTTCAGACTGCTACACCACACCAAGACACACAAAGGGTCATAAGCGATTCGGCATCTTGAGATAGATGCTCGATGCAGGTTTAATTTTTGATACATCAATAAGAATCCAATTTTCTGCACTGATTAATCAGGAGACTGGTTTTGTTCACTGAATTCACAGATCCATAAAGATTTCAGCATCGTGTCTGATAAACAACTCAAAATACACTCCCAAGGGGTAACAGGGATGACGCACTGGCAAATCACTTCTCTAAAAACTTTTGAAGTGAATAATTATAAATCTATTTATTATTTTCAACTTTCTATTTTCTTGTATGGATGCTGACCAAAATGTTCACTGAGGGTTTCAGCGTAAAATTCCTCCTTATCTCCTTCCTAAAACAGCGTTCTATAATTCTGAGGTTATGAGCTCTAGTCTTAAACTCTCCCACTCGTGGAAACATCCTCTCCAAATCAACTTTATTCAGGACTTTCATAATGATATTATTCTATAATCAAGACCTAGTTTGTTACCTAATTAAGTCTTTCTGTAATGGCCATGTCCCACTCTACGAGTTCATTCAAGTACTTTCCCGAGTTAAAAAAAGAATCAAACTCGTGGTAAGCGAGAATGCAGCGGGTACGTCGGAGCTCGGGGACGTCCCTTAGCGGCTCGTAACGCTAATGGCAGGTACTCGGGAAGACTCGCTAATGGCAAGTCAGCTCGGGAAGACCTGGGAAGATTTTTCAACACGTTGAAAAATGTCCACGAGAGCCCCGAGTACCGGCGAGCGGCCATTACCGTAAATCTCCCAGTTCGAATCAGGGCAAACTCGGGGAGAACTCTTGAATGAACTCGCACAGTGGGACAGGGCTTTTACCCCATTTTGTAATCAAGATCTAGTTTTACTGTTAATCAAGTTTTAGTGTAATCTTGCCAACTGAGAATATAAAACCTGTACCAAAATCATGTTCAGGAGATCAGCTTTGACTGGTCTCCTGGTGTGCACTAGTTTTAATAAATCACCCATTAATAAAGTGGTCACGGTGGCGCAGCGGTAGAGTTGCTGCCTTATAGCGAATGCAACCGAGAGTCCTGGGTTCGATCCTGACGACGGGTATTGTCAGTATGGAGTTTGCACGTTCTCCCCGTGACCTGCATGGGTTTTCTCCGAGATCTTCGGTTTCCTCCCACACTCCAAAGACGTAAGGTTTGTAGGTTAATTGGCTTGGTAAATGTAAAAATTGTACCTGGTGGGTGTAGGATAGTGTTAATGTGCGGGGTTCGCTGGTCGGCGCGGACCCGGTGGGGTGAAGGGCCTGTTTCCGCACTGTATCTCTAAACTTCCAACACCAACTCTGTGCGGCTTATCCATTCGCTACTGCAGACATGTTTATAATCATGAGTTGTTTTATGAAATGTCTTTTAAAATGTCAAACAGCTGACACTACCTCATGTGTTAATCTGTTATGCAGTCATCTTTGCACAACTCTTCCTATACAATGTGGAATGAACAATGAAGTGCAGAGAAATAGGAAGGAAGTGCAGATGCTGGTTTACACCACAGATAGACTCAAAATGCTGGAGTAACTCAGCAGGACAGGCAGCATTTCTGGAGAGAAGGAATAGGTGATGTTTTCTTCAGACTGATGTTGGTTTACCAAAAGACTTCTAAAGAAGGGTCCTGGCCTGAAACGTCACCTATCCATGTTTAGTTTAGAGGTACACCGCGGAAACGGACCCTTTGGCCCACCGTGTCTGCATCAACCAACGATCCTCGTACATTAACAATATCCCACACACTTGGGGCAATTTACAGTTTTACTGCCAAAGCCAATTAATCTACAAACCTGTACGGCTTTGAAGTGTGGGAGGAAACCGGAGCACCCAGAGGAAACCCATGTAGGTCACAGGGAGAACGTACAAACTCTATCCAGACAGCACCCCTGGTCAGGATCGAACCTGGGTCTCTGGGGCTGTAAGGCAGCAACTCTATCGCTGCACCACCTTGCCATCCTCCAGAGATGCTGCCTGAAGCATTGCATTACTCCAGCACATTGTGTCTATTTTACTTTTTTTTCCTAAACAAGATGGTTGGAAGAATGGCAGATGGAGTTTAATCCAAACAAATACACGCTGGGTGGTCGAATGTGAAGTATGCAGCTGTTGGGAAGACTGTTAACATCATTGATATAAGTTCATCAATTCATAAGTTATAGGAACAGAAGTAAGCCATCAAGTCCACTCCACCATTCAATCGTGGCTGTTCTATCTCTCCCTCCCAACCCCATTCTTCTGCCATCTCCCCGTACCCCATGACAACCGTACGCTTCAAGAATCTATCAATAACCGCCTTAAAAATATCCATTGGCAGCTTGCACAACCTTCTGTTGCAATGAATTCACAGATTCAACAGGTATAAAGAGGGATCTTGAGGTCCAAGTTTGCAACTCCCTGAAAGTGGCAACAGAAGTGGATAGAATGGTAGAGAAGGTCTATGGTATGCTTGCCTTCATTCATTGAGCCATTGAGTGTAAGAGTCGGGAAGTCATGAAGCAGTTTGATGCGGATATGGATGATGTGCCGGCAGATGAGAGTGATTCTTGACACCATGTTTGGCACAGATATTATGGGCTAAAGGACATGTTCCTCATAGAGTGATACAGCGTGGAAACTGGCCCCTCGGCACAACTTGCCCACACCGAGCAACTTGTCCCATCTGCACTAGGCCCACCTGCTTGCATCGGAGGGCCCATATCCCTCCAAACCAGTCCTATCCATTTACATGCCTAACCTGTTTCTTAAACGTGGTGATACTACCTGTCTCAACTACCTCCTCTGGCAGCTAGTTCCATACACCCACCACCCTTTGTGTGAAAAAGTTACCGCTCAGATTCCTGTTCAATTATTTCCCCTTCCTGTGCTATGCTATTCTATATTCTATGTTATAAAATATAAGTCCCTTTATTTAAATGTAAGACAGTACTTCTATGTTACCCTCAAACCAATGCTAATTTCATTTCGGAGTCACGTGAGTGACTTCGTGAAGAGCCCGCCGGCGCGCATGCTCGACATAGCGTCGTACCGCGTTGCTGCGACGGCTGGCGGTGGAGCGCGCTCCTCGCCAGCCCTTCAGAAGGGGCCACGGAGGTGAGTATTCTACCTTTAGTTGGTGGTCCTTGTTGTTGGTTTGTCTTGCAGCAAGGACATGGATGGGAGTTCCAAGGGCCGGAGGACGTCAGGACGAGTTCGCCGGTCAACAGTTCCGGGGCCTTTACCATCGGCAGTACCTGCAACGCAGGCCGGGACTTAGGCGGAGATGTGGGTAAGCCCTGTGTTTACAGGTCCGGATCCGCCAGCACACCACAGCTCGGAGGAGTTCCACGAGGAGGAGTGTGGTGTGCCGCCAGAGCAGGAGGACCCTGCCATGGCAGTCAGGTCGTCAGCGGGCTCGCTGGCGGCCTCGAGCAGGGCACGTGCCGTTGCACGGCCTGTTCCACTCAGCCCTCCGAGAAGGGGGAGGGGAGGAGCCCAGAAGCCTAACCCTGTTAGGGCTAAGGCATTGCCTGTCGCGGAGGAGCGGTCAGGTTCCAGGGCGAGACCCGGGGCGGCTGTGAGGTCCAGCCGGCACACCCCGACTCTTGACGCCGGGACGGGTCGGTCGAGTCGGGTCTCGTCACGGTCGCCGAGCCCCCCATGGATGGGTGGGCGAGACCATGCGTCGGCAACGTCCACAATGTGGGCAGCCGGCAAGACTGCGCGGGCCCCAGGCAGCCATGCTTCGGCTGGTGCCGACACCTCGCCGCGAGTGCCCTTAGTGGCAGCGGCTTCAGCTCTCGCTAAACGGAGGCGATTGAACACGCCCGCGCAGGAATCGCGCAGTTTCGCTTCAGCGGCTGTTAGCGACAACTACCGGCACCGGCAGGGCCTCGACGAGGTGCGGGCCGATGACAGGAGCCCGGTTTTCTTTTCAGAGCCGGAGGACTCCGACCACCTGAGTGTTCAGGGTGAAGGGCGTATTGACCGTATGGAGCGGCTGCTGGAGCTCCTGCTTCAACGTCAACAACAGCAGGGCAGCAACAGGCACAGGGCGTCTTCACCAACATCCACTATCAGCCTGGAGCAGCAGGAGGAGGAGGTTCTGGTGGATCCCGTACCACCTCCGTTGGAGGTGCCAGCGGAGGAACTCTTGGATGTGGCGACCAAATTCGCGGCCCCACATACGGCTGGTCTTCCTCTAAATACAAAGCTGGCAGCCACAGTGGACTTTCTTAATAATCAGGTGCTGCAGGAAGAAGTCCTCATCCAGGCTATGAGCCGTCACAAGGCTCCATCAAACTGCAACTCCCTCAACGTGCCTGTGGTCAATACGCCAATATGGGGCAACATCAGTGCGGCTATCCGTCAACAAGAGCTAAAATTGCAGCGGATCCTGAAACTCCTCACGGCCGGTATTACCGCCTTTGCGCGGTCGGTGGACGGGGACGAACTGAATTTGGACCAGGAAGATGCTCTGGCCTTATTGTGCGCGACCCAGCACGAAATCAACGGGTTTCGCAAAAACAGCATCCGCCCAGCACTCAACCCGAAGTTTGCAGGATTGTGCAAACCACCGCCGCCGCCGCCGCCCCATCAGCTCTTTGGTGAGGACCTCTCGAAGAGAGTCAAAGAGCTTGACGAACAAGCCAAAACGGTGGGGATCATGCGCTCTAAGAGTGCCCCCACACCGTCCGGCTCAAAAGCTCCATACATTCGCTCACGAGGGTCGGCCAGTGCCTCGACGAGGACTCACCCTCTAGCTCCACAACGACAACAGCACCAGAACCAGCACCAAGGGTCTTTTTTAGGACAGGGTCGGCAGAGACCTTTGTGGAAATCGAAGACGCCGCGCCCTCAAGCCAACCCAGCACCTCCACGGCCACCCACACGTGTCAAGGACCGCCGGTAACCACGGAGGTGAGGGGGTCTGGTTCTCTCTTTCTCTGTTTAACTTCACATGTTGGTGGTCGCCTTCGGTGGTTTTTGGGTGCATGGGGTAATTTTACTGGTGACGAGTATGTGTTGCAGAATATTCGGGGACATAAAATTGAGTTTATTAATGGCGATATTCCTCCATCCCAGCACATGCCCGCTCGAACGTTTAAATTATCTGCTGCAGAACAGGCAGCCGGCTATAAGGAATTGTTAAGTCTTGAGCACAAAGGTGTGATTGAGAGAGTGGTGCATGAGCCAGTTGAATTTGTTTCGAACATATTCACCAGACCTAAGAAGGATGGAGGTTGTCGTGTCATTATTGATCTGACCCGTTTGAATACTTTTGTAACATATACTCATTTTAAAATGGATACGTTTGAAACAGCCAAATCATTGATTTCTCATGGCTGCTTTATGGCATGCATTGATTTAAGGGATGCATATTATTCAGTATCCATCCAGAAATATGATAGAAGGTTTTTGAAATTTATCTGGATGGGGCAACTTTGGCAGTATAAGGCTTTGCCTAATGGGCTCACTACAGCCCCTAGATTGTTCACTAAATTGGTGAAGCCAATCATGGCTTATTTGAGACAACGACATCATATAGTTATGGCCTATTTAGATGATGTCTTTATTGAGGGCCACACCCTGCATTTGGCTGAACAGGGTGTTGCAGCTGCTGTCAATATATTTCAACAATTAGGATTCATTGTCCATCCAGAGAAATCGAAGTTCTGCCCTGCCCAGGTAATTAATTACCTAGGGTTCACGGTGAACTCAATGAGTATGAGGATAACTATACCAATTAACAAAATTGAGGAAGTCACTCAGGTGTGCAGAGATTTAATTGGCACCAATATACCATCGATTCGGCATACAGCCACAGTAATTGGCAAGCTAGTGGCTTTGTTTCCGGCAGCACAATATGGACCTTTGCATTATCAGAATTTGCAAAGAGCTAAAATTATTGCGTTAAAACGGAACGCTGGTCATTACGATCGATCAATGCAGCTGCCGTCCGAAGCGATAACTGAGTTGCAATGGTGGGTGTGTCACATTAGCAACTCATTTAAGCCTGTTAGGGAGGCTAATCCGGTGGTATATTTACAGACTGATGCAAGCTCCAACGGGTGGGGAGCTACTGATAATTGCTCTAGTTGTGGGGGCAGATGGGACACCCTTGAGGCATCGATGTTGTTGACTCAAGGGATTAACTATTTGGAGTTGCTGGCAGCATTCCACGGACTTCGTGCATATTGTTCCAAGCTTGTTGGAGCACACGTCCGTCTCCAAATAGACAACACCACAGCTGTGGCATATTTAAACCATATGGGTGGTACCAGGTCAGTTTCGTGTGACAAATTGGCTAACTCAATTTGGCTCTGGTGTGTTCAAAGAGACATTTGGATTTCAGCTACCTATTTGCCAGGTGAGCTTAATACTGTGGCGGACACCAGGTCACGCAAATTTAATGACAACATTGAATGGATGTTGCATCCTGAGATTTTTTCTAAAGTCACAGCCAAATTTGGTAAACCGGACATTGACCTTTTTGCGTCACGGTTAAACCATCAGGTACCAGCCTACGTTTCATGGGAACCAGATCCTGGGGCAATAGTGCTAGATGCATTCTCGCTGGACTGGGGGAGTTGGTTTTTCTATGCCTTCCCTCCGTTTTGCCTCATCAGTCGGGTATTGCGAAAGATTCAGGCAGATGCTGCCAAGGGCATCCTTATTATACCCGACTGGCCCACACAGCCTTGGTATCCGGTGGTCTTTGACATGCTCAACGAACCTTGGGTCCTTTTGAGGGGTTGCCCACAATTGGTTACTCACCCTGTCTCAGGGGAGCCACATCCCTGCCATGGCTATTTAAATTTGTTCGGCTTGCAGGTTCTGAACAGGCCGTTAGTCCAATACGGCCTCTCGGCTCGGACCATGGATACCATTGGGGCGTCGTGTCGAGAGTCCACAAGGCGAAGATACCGCTCGCATATTAAGAAGTGGGAAGCCTACTGCAGCCGCTCTCGCATCACGTACGATGACGTGACAATAACCGACGTCCTGGAATTCCTCGCGGGGTTGCACCATGATGAACACTTAAGTTACAGTGCCATCAACAGCGCCAGAAGTGCGCTATCATTCTACCTCAAGATTGGGGTAGGATCCAACAGGCTAGTGTCCAGACTCATGCGGGGTATATTCAATATGAATCAGCCTACACCACGCTATAATATCACCTAGGATGTCAGGGACGTATTAACCCTGCTCAGGACGTGGTCTCCCATGGAAGGGCTCCAACTGGACCAACTCACCATGAAGCTGGTGATGTTACTAGCGCTGACTTCAGCTCAGAGGGTACAGACACTACACAAACTTCGTGTCGACAGAATGACATCTACCCCTACAGAAGTAGTCTTTTTCATTGACGAGCTACTAAAGCAGCATCGACCTGGGTGCACAGGGCTGCAGCTGAAGTTCCCGGCATACCCCGCAGATGCTAGGCTATGTTTAGCCTCACATATCCGCCACTATGTCAAGGTGACGGCACGCATCAGAGGAATGGAGAGATACCTGCTTGTCACTCATAAGAGACCTCATCATCGAGTGACAGTCCAGACGATATCCAGGTGGCTTCGAGTCGTCTTGGGTATGTCAGGTATCGACACTAATGTGTTCAAGTCTCATTCCACCAGGGCTGCATCGACGTCAGCGGCGAGGGTCATGGAGGTGCCCATGGACCAAATTCTCGCCACAGCAGGATGGGCTAATGAAGCTGTGTTCCAGCGTTTTTATAACAAGCCTGTTGCGGCTCCTCTTCAGTTCGCCAAAGGCGTGCTGAATGCAGGTCAAGAACGTGGAGATGTCCCCGCATGAGGGGTTTTTGATTTGTTATTAATAACTCTGCTCTTGTTTTGCAGTATGAACTATTGAGCAAGTTTGTTCCTCCATCCATCCCTGGTAGTGGTGTGTCAGCATGGACGTGTAATCACAGAAGCTTTGAAGTCTTCACGAAGTCACTCACGTGACTCTGAAATGAAATAGTAAGATTGAACGAGAACTTACCAGTTCGAAGGTTGATCTTTATTTTATGAGGAGTCGAAGTGAGGGATTTCGTGCCCTCCTCGCCCAACCCTCAATCACCTTCATCTGGTAATCTTAGTCACTTCAATCTTACTATGCGAAGTCATTTCTTTTGTTGGTTTCTGTGATTCCACGCCGCTACTTTGAAGTATGTCGAGCATGCGCGCCGGCGGGCTCTTCACGAAATCCCTCACTTCGACTCCTCATAAAATAAAGATCAACCTTCGAACTGGTAAGTTCTCGTTCAATCTTACTATTCTCTGCCACAGAAGGTAGTTGAGGCCAGTTCATTGGCTATATTTAAGATGGAGTTAGATGTGGCCCTTGTGGCTAAAGGGGTTCAGGGGTATGGAGAGAAGGCAGGTACGGGACACTGAGTTGAATGTTCAGCCATGATCATATTGAATGGTGGTGCAGGCTCGAAGCGCTGAATGGCCTACTCCTGCACCTATTTTCTATGTTTCTATGTTTCTATCTATATCTGATGATGGTTTCTCATATAAATTTCAGCTAGGTTCAGTCCATATTTCCCTACAAGCGTGACTCGTATTTAAAGCAATCCATGAAGAATGCATCAATTCAACCAAATTCACTCAGAATTCAATTTAATATTTTATATTATTCATAAAATATTTTAACATTTTAAGAAGGGTCCGTCTCACCCTTCTTATTCCACAGCTTGTGGTCGATAATACAATTCCACCCAATTCCTGTGGAATTCCCGATGTTCAAATGTATTCAATCAATTTCCATATGTTGTCAATGTTATTATGAAGCCAAACAAGAATGACAAATCTAGGGACAATTTCTTCGCACCTTGATAATAGAAGCCGCTTTACCGTCAAGGGTTAGACACATTTAGATCCACCGGTCAAATTCATGGATTCTGATACCAATACTCATTCCCTTCTTCCTCCTTCTAATGTATTAAGACTATACCTCTTCCTTAGTATGTTGTATCGGCTCTCAGCCAATAGGGGTTCATCCTTATTAGCTTCCTCTTACCACTAAGTAACTCTCTTAGTATGTTAACTTTGGTCTCTTAAAGGGAGTCTTGCTACTCACATTTCCTCTTTGTTACTCTTTCAATGCCAACTCTCATGCTCCCTGAATAACTCTTCCATTTCACCAGATCTTCCCAAGTTCCATCCTTCCCTGGTGTTCATTGAATAATCCTTCCCGTCTTTGGCTGCCTGTCTGGGGATCAGACAATAAAAATATCAAGTTAATAATCAGATTAGAAATACTTCAAAGCCAGATCTCATAAGTCAGTTCCAAATCTCAAACTTTAAAGTCCTTCCAATTCATCACCATACAATTTAGAGATTGAATTCAAAATGTTATCAATTTATTTTTAATGACTATAATTTATGTGCAAAGTAGGTGTCTTGCCCCGAACCACAGAGGAGTATCTAGTTTCAAATTTAAATTATATTCTTCAAATCGGAGCTTTCTGTAGAAAATGTTGGATGTTGTTATTTTCTTTTCCCTTCAATGCTGTGAAATGTATGTTGTTAAAGTTGGGCACTAGGGTAGGTATCCTCTTCTTCTTCCTTGATGTTAGTTTCAAAGGAGTAGGGATACTGAGGAGAAGTCTTTCCTATTTGTTGGCCTCTCCCATATGTCTTAAAGGGACAGGACAGTATCATTTCTTCCTTGTTGTTGGTCCTTGTCTCTGGGGAGCTACCTGGATGGAGATAATAACTACACATCCTACCTGAGCTGTATCTTCTGCCTCTTAAGGGTCCACATACTCTTTACCTCAGGCACGGAACTCGCTATCAAAATATGGAAGGGGCCGGGGTACAGGGGGGGGACACAATTTTTTGGCGGGACTTCAGAGGCTCAATCCAGTGCTAAATGCAGCTCAACTCTGCTTGGCGCGCCGGGGTAACCCACAAGCCCTGCCTGGATACCAGCCCTGTTTCTCCGCACTGGCCATATTTCCCGCAAGCCCAGGCAGGTTAACCTGGCCGGATAGGCAGAGTTGAGCTGGGTTTGGGGCTGCTTCTCTGCGCTGGCTGTGGGGCTGGGGGTACAGCTCACGTCTGACTGCCGACCTCTCTGGCCACCTATGGGGGGGGGGGGGGGGGGGGGGGGGGGGGGCACTCGGGTGGGGACGGACCAAGCTCTTAAAGGGATGAAACAGGCTCTTCGGCCCAACTCATCCATGCCAGCCATTTGCCCACAGTTGGCCCATGTTTCTCTAAACCTCCGATCCATGCACCTGTCAAAATGTATTTTAAATGTTGTTATAGTACCTACCGCAACTACCTCCTTTGGTAGCTCAGTCCATATGCCCACCGCGCACACCATTAACACCATTTTTCATTTTTGTATTTTCAAATAGTCAAATTTAAATTCTCAGCTATCAATAAACGATTGGAATCTATATCACCGATTATGAGTCCTATAATCCAGTCGGTGAGTAACTATTCCTTTCATAAACTCAAATTTCACTGTACATGTGACAATTAAATTGAATCTTGATTTTAAATCTTATGTAATAGGGGCAGAATTAAGCCTTTCGGCCCATCGAGTCTACTCCACAATTCAAACATGGCTGATCTACTGTTCTCTCTCAGCCCCATTTTCCTGCCACCCCCCCCCCCCCCCCCCCCCCCCCATTAACCCAGACACCTGTACAGCATGGTGGCGCAGCGGTGGAGTTGCTCCCTTACTGCACCAGAGACCCGGGTTCGATCGTGAACAC
Organism: Raja brachyura; assembly: GCA_963514005.1. Next base: position 110,651,943 of record OY740785.1, read on the forward strand.
GGGTGCCTTCTGTACCTTCTCCCCTTGCTCTGCTTGAGTATTCTCCGAGATCTTCGGTTTCCAAACTCCAAAGACGTACAGGTTTGCAGGTTGTTGGCCTGGTATAAATCTAAATTGTCCCTAGTGTGTGTAGGATAGTGTTAACGTGCGGGGATTGCTAGTTGGTGGGCCGGTTTCTATGCTGTATTTCTAAGCAAAAACTATACTAAACTAACAGTAAACGACTTGGAATGGAATGGAATGCTACTTATTGTCATTCAAACAACTAGGTTTGAGCAACATTTTATTTCTACAGTTTTTTACATTACAAAAAAACCAAGACCCACACTTAAAACAGTTTACTTAACATCCCTCACAGTGAATCTCCAACACCTCCTCACTGTGATGGAAGGCAAAGTCTTGTCTCTCCCCTGTTCTTTATTCTTCTCCCGATGTTAAAGGGCTAACGGAATCAACGGATATGGGGAAAAAGCAAGAAAGGGGTACTGATTTTGGATGATCAACCATGATCATATTGAATGGGGGCGTTTGGCTCGAAGGGCCGAATGGCCTACTCCGCCACCCATTATCTATGTTTCTGTGTTTCTATTAAAATGTAATGCATAATAATAAAGTTTAGTTTAGTTTAGTTTAGAAATACAGCACGGAATCAGGCCCTTTGGCCCACCGAATGCGCCCTGACCTGTAATCCCCGCACATTAACACAAGCTAACACACGCTAGGGACAATTTACACTTATACCAAGTATACAAATGCAAGCCAATTAACCTACAAACCTGCACGCCTTTGGAGTGTGGGAGCAAAGGGAAGATCTTGGAGAAATTCCATATGGTCACGGGGAGAACGTACAAACTCTGTACAGACAGCGCCCATGTTCGGGATAGAACCCAGGTATCTGGCGCTGCAAGTGCTGTAAGGCAGCAACTCTACCGCTGCACCACTGTGCCACCCACAAAGTGTACAGATAATTCTGTAAAGGAAGAAACTACAGATGCTAGTTTACACGGAAGATAAATCCCAGTCTCTCTAGCCCTTCCCCACCCTAGTCATCCTGCTAGTTTTACTGATCATAAACCTTCGTTACCAACTCCACCACAGCCAACAATGAACCATTGTGGGCTCGTTAGTCATCGGTGCCGGCTCTAATCTGTTTTGTACCATTTCATAACTCTAGTTTCCCTCTCTCCTGACTCTCGGTGTGAATAAGAGAAAACGAAAGCAATCCCAAAATGAGTGTTTATTTTTTCCAATTGATCTTGCTCCATCTTGTGCTAAAGCTGTTGGAGTAACATATGTCTCTTGTATCAAAGGAGACATGAAGGCTCTGGGAAAGATAATGTGAAGTGTTGGGCTTGACAACACTTCCCATCCTGCAAACCTCCAGTTCCTGAGTCTGAAAATCTTGCCACCTGTTTGCCAACTTCCACAGGGTTATGGTGGCACTTGGTAAGGACTTGTACTTGAGAGAAAAGTAGAATAAAATAAATTGTTTGTGGCGCATATGCAGCATGTAAAGTCCTACGCTGCTGCGTTATAATGTCATTCCCACTATATGTTTGAATGAATGAATGAATCAATCAATCAATCGATTAATTAATTACTTAATTAATTAATTATAATTCATTGTTACAGGTGACGGGTCACAGTGATATTCTTTGTTTTGCATACCCAAGGTATGCAAAGAGTCGCCACTTAAAGGGCGCTGGCAAAGTCACAAAGTGTCCCACAAAGAGCATCACAGTGAATGAAGTATCATTCATTCATTCTATTTATTTCTTGATAAGAAATTGTGTCATTCTATGTATTTCTTGCTAAGAAATCAAAATAGGATGTACATGGTAAATGGTAGGGAATTGAGGAATGCTGTGGAACAGAGGGATCTAGGAATAACTGTGCATAGTTCCCCGAAGGTGGAATCGCATGTAGATAGGGTGGTAAAGAAAGCTTTTGGTGTGCTGGCCTTTATAAATCAGAGCATTGAATATAGGAGTAGGGAAGTAATGTTAACATTGTACAAGGCATTGGTGAGACCAATTCTGGAGTATGGTGCACAATTTTGGTCGCCTAATTATAGGAAGGATGTCAACAAAATAGAGAGAGTACAGAGGAGATTTACTAGAATGTTGCCTGGGTTCCAGCAACTAGGGTACAGAGAAAGGTTGAACAAGTTAGGTCTTTATTCTTTGGAGCGCAGAAGGTTAAGGGGGGACTTGATTGAGGTTTTTAAAATGATGAAAGGGATAGACAGAGTTGACGTGGATAAGCTTTTCCCATTGAGGGTAGGGAAGATTCAAACAAGAGGGCATGACATGGGAATTAAGGGACAGAAGTTCAGGGGTAACATGAGGGGGAACTTCTTTACTCAGAGAGTGGTGGCTGTGTGGAATGATCTTCCAGCAGAATCGGTGGAGGCAGGATCGATTTTAACATTTAAAAGTGAAGTGGATAGGTATATGGACGGAAAGGGAATGGAGGGGTATGGTCTGAGTGCAGGTAGATGGGACTAGGGGAAAATAAATGATCGGCACGGACTGGAAGGGCCAAGAGGGCCTGTTTCTGTGCTGTAATTGTTATATGGTTATTATATGGTGTCGGGGAGACACGTCGGTGCAGCGGTAGAGTTGCTGCCTCACAGTGCCAGAGATCCGCGTTCGATCCTGACTACGGGTGCTGTCCGTGCAGAGTTTGTACCTTCTCCCTGTTTAACACGTGGATTTTCTCTGAGATCTTCAGTTTCCTCCCACACTCCAAAGACGTACAGGTTTGTAGGCTCATTGGATTGGTATAAATATAAATTGTCCCCGGTGCATGTAGGATAGTGTTAATGTGAGCGGAGATCGCTGGTCTGCGCGGACTGGATGGGCCGAAGGGCCTGACTCTCCTGACTCACTCCCTGACTCACTGCCTGACTTGCTGCCTGACTCGCTGAGTTACTTCAGCATTTTATGCCTATCTAAGAAACAAGAGAGTCCAGTTTTGAAATGTTATATGTGCCAGGAACCGAACGATGAAGTTCATACTTGTTACAGCCCATTAACGCAATAACGCAACAAATAAATAAGCAATACACAATAACAGCATAAATTATTGAATATTCTGCGCTAACCACTCTATAATAGTGCAAATTTAAATACATACTAGATTCAAACTAAGATCTACAGTGGATCATTGTAGGGTTAGGGTTGTGGTTATGGAGAATGGCAGAATTCAAGATCCTGATGGTTGATGGAAAGAAGCTGTTCTTGAACCTGGAGCTCATGGTTCCTTGGGTCCTGTACCTTATTCTCGATGGTAGCAGCCAGTTGAGACTGTCCCCATGGTTGAGTGGTTTGAAGATGATATTAGCTGTCTTCTTGAGGCACTGCTTCCAGGAATTCCCTTCAATGGTAGGGAGGTCAATTCCCGTGATGAACTCGGCAATGTCCATCTTTACAGTTTATGTTTGTTTATTGTCACGTTTACCGAGGTACAGTGAAAACTTTTTACAGTAATTCCGAGGGTGTTTAAGTTAGTCAGAGCATCATAGAGTGATACAGCGTGGAAACAGACCCTTCAGCCCAACTTGCCCACACCAACCAACGTGCCCATCTGCAGTAGTCCCACCTGCCTGCCTTTGGCCCAAATACATCGAAACCCGTCCTATCCATGTACCTGTCCAAAGGTTTCTTAAATGTTTTAATAGAACCTGCCTCATCTACCTCCCCTGGCAGCTCGTTCCATACACCCACCAGCCTTTCACTTCTTTCAGAAAATGTTACTTATTAGGTACCTTTTCAATCATTCCCCCCTCACCTTAAACCAATGTACTCTTGTTCCCGATGGACGTTAAGTCTTTTGGGCAGCCACGGTGTGGGCAAGGTGGCAAGGTGGGCCGATGAGTCTGTTTCCACGCTGTGTCTCTCTTTGACTGGGGTTCAATCCTGTACAGAGTTTGTACATTCTCCCCATGACTCGTGGGTTTTCATAGAAAATAGGTGCAGGAGTAGGCCATTCAGCCCTTCGAGCCTGCCCCGCCATTCAATATGATCATGTCTGATCATCCAACTCAGTATCCTGTACCTACCTTCTCTCCATACCCCCTGATCACTTTAGCCACAATGGCCACATCTAACTCCCTCTTAAATATAGCCAATGAACTGGCCTCAACTACCTTCTGTGGCAGAGATTCTGTGGCACCACTCTCTGTGTGAAAAATGATTTTCTCATCTCGGTCCTAAAAGAATTCCCCCTTATCCTTAAACTGTGACCCCTTGTTCTGGACTTCCCCAACATCGGGAACAATCTTCCTGCATCTAGCCTGTCCAACCCCTTAAGCATTTTGTAAGTCTCTATAAGATCCCACCTCAATCTTCCAAATTCCAGCGAGTACGTCGAGTCTACCCAGTCTTTCTTCATATGGACGTCCTGCCATCCCAGGAATCAGTCTGGTGAACCTTCTCTGTGCTCCCTCTATGGCAAGAATGCCTTTCCTCAGATTAGGAGACCAAAACTGTACGCAATACTCCAGGTGTGGCCCCACCAAGACCCTGTACAATTGCAGTAGAACCTCCCTGCTCTTGTACTCAAATCCTTTTGCTATGAATGCCAACATACCATTCACTTTCTTCACAGCCTGCTGCACCTGCATGCCTATTTTCAATGACTGGTGTACCATGATAATAGTCTACCCTCCTGTTTTTGCCACCAAAGTGGATAACCTCACATTTATCCACATTATACTGCATCTGCCATGCATTTGCCCACTCACCCAACCTATCCAAGTCACCTTGCAGCCTCCTAGCATCCTCCTCACAGCTAACACTGCCCCCCAGCTTCATGTCATCTGCAAACTTGAAGATGTTGCATTCAATTCCCTCATCCAGATCATTAATATATATTGTAAATAGCTGGGGTCCCAGCACTGAGCATTGCGGTACCCCACTAGTCACTGCCTGCCATTCTGAAAATGACCCGTTTACTCCTACTCTTTGCTTCCTGTCTGCCAGCCAGTTCTCGATCCACATCAATACTGAACCCCCCAATACCAAGTTTGTATACTAATCTCTTATGTGGGACCTTGTCGAAAGCCTTCTGAAAGTCCAGATATAACACATCCACAGGGTCTCCCTTATCCACTCTACTAGTTACATGTAAGATTCATCAGACATGATTTACCTTTCATAAATCCATGCTGAATTTGTCCAATGATTTCACCACTTTTCAAATGTGCTGCTATCCCATCTTTAATAACTGACTCTAGCATTTTCCCCACTACCGATGTTAGACTAACTGGTCTGTAATTCCCCGTTTTCCCTCTCCCTCCCTTTTTAAAAAGTGGGGTTGCATTAGCTACCCTCCAATCCTCAGGAACTACTCCAGAATCTGAAGAGTTTTGAAAAATGATCACTAATAGATCTTCGGTTTCCTCCCACGCTCCAAGGATGTACAGGTTTGTAGGTTAATTGGCTTGGTTTATGTGTAATTATGCCTGGTATGTGTAGGGTAGTGTTAGTGTGCGGGGCGCACTGGTCGGTGCGAACTTGAAGGCCATAGGCCCTGTTTCGTGCTGTATCTCTAAACTAAACTACACTTACAGCAAGAGTGAATAAGGAAGTATGACATTGCATTGAAATTCCACTAATCGGCAGCTTTCTCTCATGTTCTGCACAAAAAAGCATGTTAATTTGGCAGGCCTGAATGGTGTTCCCATGGAATTTATCTGGATATGATTTCTTATTGGCATATTGGAATTATGACTTAATTCAGGAGTAATTCGGAACACAGGAAAAAAAGCAATTTAGTGCTCCAGTGCACAGAGTGGATATTGCACATATTGTTTTCATAATTGTGCCCTTACTCACACAAGTCAAGGACTCCATGCCTCAAATTTGAAGACAAATCCATCGGGCTTCGCAGTGCAACTGTATCTTGGTGCAACCCCTCTGACAGTCTCGGTGATAGAGAGACACAGCGCAGCGTGTTAGGGCAACGATATTGCTGTCTCCGTCTAGTCCCGCCATTATACCGCCTACTCAAGAGGTCAAGGAGTGCATGCATATGCAATCTGCGTGCTGCCATACAAGATATTTAGGGCTATCATCTGTAAATCACCAAGGCCCTAAATCGAAGGTGGATGTAGGGACACAATTCAAAGTTCTGTAATTATGTGACCTCTTGTGATACCAGATCAATGCATAGAGTCATAGAGTGATACACTGTGGAAACAGGCCCTGGTCCCAACTTGCCCACGCTGGCCAACATGTCCCAGCTACATTAGTCCCACCTGCCTGCGTTTGGTCCATATCCCTCCAAGCCTACCCTATCCATGTACCTGCCTAAAGGGCCTGTCCCACTTGGGCGACCTAATCTGCGAGTTCTGGCGGGTTCTTCGGGCTCATACACGGCATGGTCGACGAGGTCATAGGAGGTCTTGGTAACTCTCCTTCATGCTCGAGAGTGGTCTCTGCGTACTCGAGGCCTCTGCTAGGTCGCGGCATATTTTTCAACATGTTGAAAAATGCCCGCGAGTAAAAAAAGGGTGCCATGGAAAAAAATCTATACTTTTTTTACTCGTAGGTTTAGTCTTTGTGTGAAAAAGTTACCTCTCAAATTCCTATAAAATCTTTTCCCCTTCACCTTAAACCTATGTCCATTGGTCCTCGATTCACCAACTCTCGGCAAGAGACTCTGTGCATCTACCTGATCTACAGTATTCCTCTCTTGAGTTCATACACCTCTATATAGGTATGTTACAAAACTTACCTTGAGCAGCGCTGCAGTTCTGCCGCTCCCCGAGTGTGTGACTTTGCCGCCTTTCAGAGGGGGGCGGGCTTAAAGTGCCGTTTTTCTACAGACTGGGCAAATCGATCCATGTCGGGCGGAAGAAAAATTGCTCTGACATTTCATTAATGAAGGTATTTTTAAATTACGCTAGATTATTTATTATCTAGAGTAATTTAAAAATCACCTTCAAGCCGTGAGCGCCGACAACGGGAAGGATTTTGCGTAGGGGAGAAAAAAAGTTACACAGTTTAGTTTTATATTAAAAGTTGTTTTTTATGGAGGCTTTAATAATATTTTCATGCTGCGAAATGGGGTCCAAAAAAAATGTATGAACCAACAGTATTTTTCTTCCCGACTTCCCCGCTAACCGCAATGTTCCAATCCACCGCATTCCACTAAAACCCACTCGCTAGTTGATTTAAATGGCCATTAATTTGCAGGCATTAAACACTAAATTCCTTCCATTTGGCCCAGAAATTCATGAAAATGAGATTTAAAAATTATGTTATATTGTGGATTATTGTGTGAATGTTATTTGGACACTTAGGCAATTAAAAAAAAGTTTATCTTTTCTTAAGAAATGGATAGATGTTTAGATCTACTCATTGAATTTTGTAATTAGGTACAATTAGATAACTAACTAATTATATGCTTTAATTTCAGGTCATCCAAGTAAGATTGTTTCATATTTGTTCCAGAATGCTTCAATCTATAATAAATGAAAATTTCATTGAGTTCTCTTAATTTTTAAGAAAGTTATGGGCTTTTAACGGTTCTAAATCACAGCTTTTGAGTTAAGTCAATGGCAATGGGGAACAAGATGCTAATTTCCGAGTGTGAAAATGGTCATAATTTTCTTAATACTGAAGATATTAAAGTGAATTAGGTGTCAAATTCTTTTTATGCTTTATCTGATGGGATAAATTGCAGACTTGTTGTTTTTTTAATCTCAAAATTTTGTAACATTGCTACTCTATAAGATTACCCCTCATTGCCCTGCGCTCCAAGGAACCTCTCCCTATAGTTCAGACCCTTTAGTCCTGACAACATACTCATAAATCTTCTCTGTACCCTTTCCATCTTGACAACATTTAGTTTAATTTAGTTTAGACATACAGCACGGACACAGGCCCTTCGGCCCACTGAGTGCACACCGATCAGTATACCCCGCACATCAACACGATCCTACACACACTAGGGACAATTTACATTTATACAAAGCCAATCGACCTACAACCCTGCACGTCTTTGGAGTGTGGGAGGAAACCAAAGATCTCGGAGAAAACCCACGCAGTCACGGGGAGAACGTACAAACGTCATGCAGACAGCACCTGTAGTCGGGATTGAACCCGGGTCTCTGGCGCGGAAAGCACTGTAAAGGCAGCATCTCTACCGCTGCGCCACTGTCAGGCTGGAAGCCTGGAATTCCAACTTGGAATCCTTTTCACTGGCCCAGCAAGCATCCTTGCATATTAAATGGATCATTTCATATTAAATGCCCAAGGATGAAGGAGATTATTCACAGCGGTGAACACAGCATGTAATGTTGTATCTGCCTCCACCACCAACCCTGGCAATGCGTTCCAGGCACCCGCCACTCTCTGTGTTAAAACACTTGCCCACCGTATCTATCTATACTATCACTAAAACTCTCACTTGCCCACCGTATCTATCTATACTCTCACTAAAACACTTCCTGTCTGCGTTGTAATTACATTTGAGCATAAACGATCCCCCATAGTGCTACGATTATGAAGGTTATGAAGGTTTTGAAGGTTCTCCCTCCCCCCCACCCCCCTCACCCCTCCCCCACACAGATCCCTCCTCCCTCCCCTAAACACATCCCTCCCCCCTCCCCCCTCCCTCCACCCTCCCCCTCCCCCACACACATCCCTCCCCCCTCCCCCCCCCCCCCTCCCCCACACACATCCCTCCCCCCCTCCCTGAGGAGTAACTCAGCGGGACAGGCAGCATCTCTTGAGAGAAGGAATAGGTGATGTTTCGTGTCGGGACCCTTCTTCAAATTAAACTAAACATCTTCAGTTCCTTGTTTCTACAGTTTCTTGTTCTTCATGCAATAACTTCATGCTGGAAATTACTTTTTGTTTACCAAGCAGTTTGATGTTGTAAACTTTAATATTTTAAATGGCCTCACTTCAGTTCAGCTCAGTTTAGTTTATTGTCACGTGTACCGAGGTACAGTGAAAAGCTTCTGTTTTGCGTGCTAACCAGTCAGTGGAAAGACAATACATGATTACAATTGAGCTAGTCACAGTGTAGATTCAAGAGAGTTTATTGTCATGTGTCCCAGATAGGACAATGAAATGAGATACATGATTAGGGGATAACTTTTCATGCAAGGTAATGCCAGTCAAGTCCGATCAAAGATAGTCCCAGGGTCACCAGTGAGGTAGATAGTAGTTCAGGATGGCTCTCTGGTCATGGTAGGATGGTTCAGTTGCCTGATAACAGCTGGGAGGAAACTGTCCCTGTATCTGGAGGTGTGCGTTTTCACACTTCTTGCCCGATGGGAGAGGGGAGAAGAGCGAGTGGCCACGGTGCGACTCGTCTTTGATTATGCTGGAGGCCTTCAGGAATTCTGCCCAAAAGAACCATTGAACCAATGATCTGAGATAACCTTGTGCCTGATTTGAAAGCAGTGTATGGTTAATGAACTTTCACTGCACTGTCCATAGTGAAAGCACATGGGAAGCACGGTGGCGCAGCGGTAGTGTTGCTGCCTCACAGCGCCAGAGACCCAGGTTCGATCCTGAGCCCGGGTTGCTGTCTGTATGGATTTTCCACGTTCTCCCCGTGAACTGTGTGGGCTTCCTCCAGCTGCATCGGATTCCTCCCACATTCCAAAGATGTGCGGGTTTGTAGTTTAATTGGCCTCTGTGACTGCGAGAGTGTAGGGAATGAACGGAAAATGGGATAACGAAGAACTAGTGAGAACCGGTGATAAATCGTCAGCGTGGAATCTGTGGGGCGAAGGACCTGTTTCCTTGCTGTGTCTCTGCATTAAACATAGTGAAGGGCTGACACGATGGCGCAGCGGTAGAGATCTGGGATTGATCCTGGCTACGGGTGCTGTCTGTACGGAGTTTGTAAGTACTCCCCGCGACCTGCGTGGGTTTTCTCCGGGCGCACCGGTTTCCTCCCACACTCCCAAGATGCACAGGTTTGTAGATTACTACTGAATGCGACTGTAGATTGCTACTGTATGTACATACATACATATATATATATATATATATATATATATATATATATATATATATATATATATATATATATATATATATATATATTGCTATTTGCTACTGTATGTACATATATATCTTGCTACATCTTGGCAGGACAAATCAAAATAGGACATACATGGTAAATGGTAGGGAATTGAGGAATGCTGTGGAACAGAGGGATCTAGGAATAACTGTGCATAGTTCCCTGAAGGTGGAATCGCATGTAGATAGGGTGGTAAAGAAAGCTTTTGGTGTGCTGGCCTTTATAAATCAGAGCATTGAATATAGGAGTAGGGAAGTAATGTTAAAATTGTACAAGGCATTGGTGAGACCAATTCTGGAGTATGGTGTACAATTTTGGTCGCCTAATTATAGGAAGGATGTCAACAAAATAGAGAGTACAGTTGAGATTTACTAGAATGTTTCCTGGGTTCCAGCAACTAGGTTACAGAGAAAGGTTGAACAAGTTAGGTATTTATTCTTTGGAGCGCAGAAGGTTAAGGGGGGACTTGATTGAGGTCTTTAAAATGATGAAAGGGATAGACAGAGTTGACGTGGATAAGCTTTTCCCATTGAGGGTAGGGAAGATTCAAACAAGAGGGCATGACATGAGAATTAAGGGACAGAAGTTTAGGGGTAACATGAGGGGGATCTTCTTTGCTCAGAGAGTCGTGGCTGTGTGGAATGATCTTCCTGCAGAAGTGGTTGAGGCAGGATCAATTTTAACATTTAAAAGTAAAGTGGATAGGTATATGGACGGGAAGGGAATGGAGGGGTATGGTCTGAGTGCAGGTAGATGGGACTAGGGGAAAATAAATGGTCGGCACGGACTGGAAGGGCCGTGAAGGCCTGTTTCCGTGCTGTAATTGGTATATGGTTATATGGTTATAGATATTTTGCTGTTCCATTATTCTATGTTCGCTCTTCTGGGTGAGATGCTAACTGTACTTGTACACTGCACAATGACAATTAAAGTTAGAATCTGAATCTGAATCTGAATCTGATTCATTGGCTTGGGTAAAGACTGTGAATTGTCCCTAGTGTGTGTGTAGGATAGTGCTAGTGTATGAGGATCGCTGGTCGATGCAGATTCAGTGGGCCGAAGGGCCTGTTGCCGTGCTGTATCTCCAAACTAAACTAAACATATCAGTTGCACAGTCTCTGTCGTGGCATAGACTGGAAAACCAATAAAACCATTTCCCTGTAGATTTTGTGAGGCTATTTATTCCTTTACGTACAGCACATGATTTTATTTGTTGTTCAATACCATTATTGGCACTGCATTATTTTTGTTACGTGTAACCATTAATCGGCCAACTAGCCAAGTGTAGGTATTTAATGTTTCAACATCACGTTATGCTGTCATATTGCATGGGAATAGATTTTACAAGGATAAGTGTGTCTGTTAAATACAAAGCGTAGTGAATGGTTACATTATCAATATTCCTAGAGGTCTTTGGAGGTCTTTTCAAACTGGAAGATTTGGAGTCATAATTGAAGGCAGTGGTTTCTAGATGAGCAGAATAATACAATAAATATCTAATCAGTACTTTGATCTACTGTGAGTAAAACCTTATCATGACTTTTTATCCAAAGCATGAAAATACTGATGCAGTTACTATCTCATCATATTTTGTATCCATCATAAAGCATACAGGGGTTATTACAGACTCTTTTGCTACACAGCAACTGGGCATCACGGTGGCGCAGCGGTAGAGTCGCTGCCTTACAGCGCCAGAGATCCGGGTTCCATCCCGACTGCGGGCACTGTCTGTATGGAATTTGTACGTTCGCCCCGTGACCGCGCAGATTTTCTCCGGGTGCTCCGGTTACTGCCCGCACTCCAAAGAGGCACAGGTTTGTAGGTGAATTGGCCTCAATAAAATTATAAATTGTCCCTAGTGGTGGGATGTTTGCGTGTACGGGATGATCACTGGTCAGCGGGGACTTGGTGGGCCAAAGGCCCTGCTTCCGCACTGTATCTCTAAAATCTATAGTTTAAAGCGGGGTGGGGAACCTTTTCATGTTGGAAGGTCACATTAAGTTAGCTGTAATCTAATAAGGCCACATTCCAAAAAAACGTCAATTAGGTATAGGATTATTTCATTGAATCTTCTTTTACACTTTGGTATTTTAAATAGGTTCATTTTAAGATTAAAATAAAAATAATAAAAGACGAACAAAAACATATTAATAAAAATAAAAGGATTTGTTCTACAAAATTTGGATTCATTCAAAAGGCCGTACTTAATGACCGAGAACACCGCATGCGGCCTTAAGGCAACAGGTTCCCCACCCGTGGTCGAATGCAACGGAGGAACACTTTGTATTCATAGAAACAAAGAAACATAGAAATTAGGTGCCCTTCGAGCCTGCACTGCCATTCAATATGAACATGGCTGATCATTCAACTCAGTATCCTGTACTTGCCTTCTCTCCATACTATCTGATCCCCTTAGCCACAAGGGCCACATCTAACTCCCTCTTAAATATAGCCAAAGAACTGGCCTCAACTACCCTCTGTGGCAGAAAGTTCCAGAGACTCACCACTCTGTGTGAAAAAGGTTTTCATATCTCGGTCTTAAAGGATTTCCCCCTTATCCTTAAGCTGTGACCCCTTGTCCTGGACTTCCCCAACATTGGGAACAATCTTCCTGCATCTAGCCTGTCCAACCCCTTAAGACTTTTTTTGTCAGTTTCTATAAGATCCCCTCCATCTCCTAAATTCTAGAGAGTATAAACCGAGTATATGCAGTCTTTCTCCATGAGACAGTCCTGACATCCCAGGAATCAGTCTGGTGAACCTTCTCTGCACTCCCTCTATGGCAATAATGTCCTTCCTCAGATTTGGAGACCAAAACTGTACGCAGTGTACAAACAGCACACAGTATATTTTCAGAGAATCAAGAAGTTCCAAAGATTTTTTTGTTGAATGACCTTTCTTTTGGAAATATTTAGCATCTGTTGTAAAATCATTGCCACGGACGCTGGGCAGGCCAAGTCATCGAGTATATTTAACACAGAAATAGTCAGGGTGTCAAATATTACGGGGAGAAGGCCGGAGCAGGTACTAGGTTAATGTTTAAGAAGCGATTTAGACAGGTGCATGAATAGGACAGGTTAAGAGGGATATGGACCAAACACAGGTGGGCTTAGTGTTCATCGTTGTTTCCAGCTTCAGCCCACTGAGTCCACATCGATCAGCGATCCCCGTACATTTACAATATCCTACACACACAATTTAAACTTAAACAAAACAAATTATCAGTCTGAAGAAGGGTTTTGGCCCAAAACGTTGCCTATTTCCTTCGTTCCATAGATGCTGCCTCACCCGCTGAGTTTCTCCAGCATTTTTGTCTGCTTTCGATTTTCCAGCATCTGCAGTTCCTTCTTAAACATCCTACAAACCTGTATGTCTTTGGAATGTGGGAGGAAACAAGATCTCGGAGAAAACCCACGCAGGGGATAGGGAGAATGTGCAAACTCTGTACAGACAGCACCCGTAGTCAGGGTCGAAGGCAGAAACTTTACTGCTGCGCCACCGTGCCGACTCTGTGGCTCAATTTGGTTTTGAATGGAAATGAACACAGCAAGGACCCAGAATCGGCAGATTGCTGCTCTCGTGTCTTGGTGTAAAGGCAAACTGGTGTGAGACAATCTCCGGAGAATAGTCTCACACCTTTCGATTGAAAACGATCCAGGAAACGTCTTACATGAAGAACACGGTATCATTTGAATTAGTGGAGAGACAAAACAACACAAACGTGAGAATAGATTTGTAGGACATGTTCAAATAGCAGGAGCAAGAGTACTTCGTAGTCACATGATAGTTGTTTTATTTCAGGTCCGACATTCATTTAGGAAGGAGACAAGGAGGAATTTCTTCAGTCAGAGGGTGGTGAATCTGAGGAATTCATTGCCACAGACGGCTGTGGAGGGCAAGTCAGCGAATATATTTAAGGCAGAGATAGATAGGTTCTTGATTAGTACAGGTGTCAGGGGTTATAGGAGACGGAGGAGAATGGGGTTAGGTGGGAGAGATAGATCAGCCATGGATGAATGGCGGAGTAGACATGATGGGCCAAATGGACTAATTCTACTTCTATTACTTTTGATCTTCTGATCTTATGTGTCGCAGTGGGCGCTTTGCAAAGCAAGTCCATTGTTTGTGTAGGAAGGAACTGCAGATGCTTGTTTACCCCAAAGATAGACACAAAATGCTGGAGTAACTCAGTGGGACAGGCAGCACCTCTGGATAGAAGGAATGGGTGATGTTTCGGGTCAAGATCCTCCTCCATTGGTTAGTTGGACCCTTCCAATTGGCTAATTACAGCAGCTCAGAAAAGAAGGCAAAGTGTAGCGATCTTTTTCACGAGTTCACAAGTCATAGGAGCAGAATTAGGCCATTCGGCCCATCGAGTCTACTACGCCATTCAATCAAGGCTGTGCTATCTCTCCCTCTACCCCATTCTCCAGCCTTCTGCCCATAACCCTTTACACCCGTTCTAATGAAGAATTTGTCTATCTCTGCCTTAAAAATATCCACTGACGGCCTCACATTCCTTGCACACCTCTGTACTCTCTCCAGTTTAACAATATCCTTAATAAATAAAAGAGTGTAATAATTGAGTGGATTTCTACTGAGACAGTCCACAAATGTTGCCACATATCCGGCACGTTGAGTGTTTCCAGATACGTTCACAAGATCTAGCAACTTTGCAGATGACACAAAGCTGGGTGGCAGTGTGAACAACGAGGAGGATGCTATGAGAGTGCAGGGTAACTTGGACAGGTTGGGGGAGTGGGCAGATACATGGCAGATGACGTTTAATGCGGATAAATGTGGGGTTATCCACTTTGGTAGCAAAAACAGGAAGGCAGATTACTATCTAAATGGCGTCAAGTTGGGAAAAGGGAAGTACAATGGGATCTGGGAGTCCTTGTACATCAGTCTATGAAAGTAAGCATGCAGGTACAGCAGGCAGTGAAGAAAGTGAGTGGCATGTTGGCCTTTATAACAAGAGGAATCGAATATAGGAGCAAAGAGGTCCTTCTGCAGTTGTACGGGGCCCTAGTGAGACCACACCTGGAGTATCGTGTGCTGTTTTGGTCCCCTAATTTGAGGAAGGCCATTCTTGCTATTGAGAGAGTGCAGCGTAGGTTTACAAGGTTAATTCCCGGAATGGCGGGTCTGTCATATGCTGAGAGAATGGAGCAGCTGGGCTTGTACACTCTGGAGTTTAGAAGGATGAGTGGGATCTCATTGACATATATAAGATTGTTAAGGGCTTGGACACGCTAGAGGCAGGAAACATGTTCCCGATGTTGAGGGAGTCCAGAATCAGGGGCCACAGTTTAAGAATAAGGAGTAAGCCATTTAGAAGGGAGACGAGGAAACACTTTTTCTCACAGAGGGTGGTGATTCTGTGGAATTCTCTGCCTCGGGGGGCGGTGGAGGCAGGTTCTCTCAAGTTCAAGTTCAAGTGAGTTTATTGTAATGTGTCCCTGACAGGACAACAGAACAACAGAACATAGTAGGCATTTACTTCTCTGGATGCTTTCAAGAGAGAGCTAGATAGGGCTCTTAAAAATAGCTGAGTCAGGGGAGATGAGGAGAAGGCAGGGACAGGGTACTGAATGGGGATGATCAGCCATGATCACATTGAATGATGGTGCTGGCTTGAAGGGCAGAATAGCCTACCCCTGCACCTATTGTCTATTGTCTATTGTCTATCTAGGTGCAGAATGAGGCCATGCGGCCCATTTATACTAATCTGCCATTCAATCATGGCTGATCTATCTCTCCCTCGTAACCCCATTCGCCTGCCTTCTCCCCATAACCCCTGACATCCATACTAATCATGCTTCTGGTAATCTCCGCCTTAAAAATATCCTTGGCAATGAATTCCACAGATTCACCACCCTCTGACTAGTTTAGTTTAGAGATACAGCGCAGAAACAGGCCCTTTGGCCCACTGGGTTCACGCTGACCAGCGATCTCCGCACATTAACCATATAACCATATAACAATTACAGCACGGAAACAGGCCATCTCGGCCCTTCAAGTCCGTGCCGAACAACTTTTTTCTCTTAGTCCCACCTGCCTGCACTCATACCATAACCCTCCATACCCTTCTCATCCATATGCCTATCCAATTTATTTTTAAATGATACCAACGAACCTGCCGCCACCACTTCCACTGGAAGCTCATTCCACACCGCTACCACTCTCTGAGTAAAGAAGTTCCCCCTCATGTTACCCCTAAACCTCTGTCCCTTAATTCTAAAGTCATGTCCTCGTGTTTGAATCTTCCCTATTCTCAAAGGGAAAAGCTTGTCCACATTAACTCTGTCTATCCCTCTCATCATTTTAAAGACCTCTATCAAGTCCCCCCTTAACCTTCTGCACTCCAGAGAATAAAGACCTAACTTATTTAACCTATCTCTGTAACTTAGCTGTTGAAACCCAGGCAACATTCTAGTAAATCTCCTCTGTACCCTCTCTATTTTGTTGACATCCTTCCTATAATTGGGTGACCAAAACTGCACACCATACTCCAGATTTGGTCTCACCAACGCCTTGTACAATTTTAACATTACATCCCAGCTTCTATACTCAATGCTCTGATTTATAAAGGCTAGCATACCAAAAGCTTTCTTTACCACCCTATCTATATGAGATTCCACCTTCAAGGAACTATGCACGGTTATTCCCAGATCCCTCTGTTCAACTGTATTCTTCAATTCCCTACCGTTTACCATGTACGTCCTATTTTGATTTGTCCTGCCAAGGTGTAGCACCTCACATTTATCAGCATTAAACTCCATCTGCCATCTTTCAGCCCATTTTTCCAACTGGCCTAAATCACTCTGTAGACTTTGGAAATCCTCTTCATTATCCACAACACCCCCTATCTTGGTATCATCTGCATACTTACTAATCCAATTTACCACCCCTTCATCCAGATCATTGATGTACATGACAAACAACAAAGGACCCAACACAGATCCCTGAGGCACCCCACTAGTCACCTGCCTCCAACCCGACAAACAGCCATCCACCATTACTCTCTGGCTTCTCCCATTCAGCCACTGTTGAATCCATCTTGCTATTCCTGCATTTATACCCAACAGTTGAACCTTCTTAACCAACCTTCCATGAGGAACCTTGTCAAAGGCCTTACTGAAGTCCATATAGACAACATCCACTGCTTTACCCTCGTCAATTTCCCTAGTAACCTCTTCAAAAAATTCAAGAAGATTAGTCAAACATGACCTTCCAGGCATAAATCCATGTTGACTGTTCCTAATTAGACCCTCTTTATCCAGATACTTATATATATTATCTCTAAGTATCTTTTCCATTAATTTGCCCACCACTGAAGTCAAACTAACCGGTCTATAATTGCTAGGTTTACTTTTAGAGCCCTTTTTAAACAATGGAACAACATGCGCAGTAAGCCAATCCTCGGGGACTATTCCCGTTTCTAATGACATTTGAAATATTTCTGTCATAGCCCCGGCTATTTCTACACTAACTTCCCTCAATGTCCTAGGGAATATCCTGTCAGGACCTGGAGACTTATCCACTTTTATATTTTTCAAAAGTGCCAGTACTTCTTTTACTTTGAAACTCATAGTATCCATAGCTACTCTACTAGTTTCCCTTACCTCACATAATTCAATATCCTTCTCCTTGGTGAATACCGAAGAAAAGAAATTGTTCAATATCTCCCCCATCTCTTTTGGCTCTGCAGATAGCTGTCCACTCGGTCTCTCCAATGGACCAATTTTATCCCTTGTTATCCTTTTGCTATTAATATAGCTGTAGAAACCCTTTGGATTTACTTTCACCTTACTTGCCAAAGCAACCTCATATCTTCTTTTAGCTTTTCTAATTTCTTTCTTAAGATTCTTTTTACATTCCTTATACTCCTCAAGCACCTCATTTGCTTCATGCTGCTTATAATTATTGTAGATCTCCCTCTTTTTCCGAACAAGATGTCCAATTTCCCTTGAAAACCAGGGCTCTTTCCAATTTTTACTGGTTCCTTTCAACCGAACAGGAACATAAAGATTTTGTACTCTTAAAATTTCCCCTTTAAATGTCCTCCATTTCTCCTCTACATCTTTCCCATAAAACAAAATGTCCCAGTTCACTCCTTTTAAATCATCTCGCATCTCGTTAAAGTTAGCCTTTCTCCAATCAAAAATCTCAACCCTAGGCCCAGTTCTGTCCTTCTCCATAAGTTTGCCACAAGCCACAAGTGGGGGACACAGCAAACATGTGGTGGAAGGTGCTCTGGTCTGATGAGACCAAAATTGAAGTTTTTGGCCTAAATGCAAAGCACTATGTGTGGCGGAAAACTACCACTGCACATCACCCTGAACACACCATCCCCACTGTGAAACATGGTGGTGACAGCATCATGCTGTGGGGATGCTTTTCTTCAGCAGGGACAGGGAAGCTGGTCAGAGTTGATGGGAAGATGGATGGAGCCAAATACAGGGCAATCTTGGAAGAAAACCTGTTAGAGTCTGCAAAAGACTTGAGGCTGGGATGAGAGTTTCTCATGTGTTAGAATGGCCCAGTCAAAGTCCAGACCTAAATCCAATTGAGAATCTCTGGCAAGACTTGGAAATTGCTGTTCACAGACGCTGTCCTTCCAATCTGACTGAGTTTGAGCTATTTTGCAAAGAAGAATGGGCAAATATTTCAGTCTCTAGATGTGCAAAGCTGGTAGAGAATACCCCAAAAGACTTGCAGCTGTAATTGCAGCGAAAGGTGGTTCTACAAAGTATTGACTCAGGGGGGCTGGATACTTTTGCGCGCCACACTTTTCATTTTTTTATTTGTAATGAAATTTGGAAACCATGTATTCTTTTCCTTCAACTTCACAATTATGCACCACTTAGTGTTGGTCTATCACATAAAATCCCAATAAAATACATTTACGTTTGTGGTTGTAACGTGACAAAATGTGGAAAAGTTCACGGGGCAAGAAAATTTTTGCAAGCCACTGTAGATCAGCCATGATTGAATGGTGGAGTAGACTTGATGGGCTGAATGGTCTACTTCTGCTCCTATTACTTATGACCTTAAAATATGCTGGAATTATGAGAGACAGTTCAGCAGTTACAGGAAATCGGTACAAAAAGGAGAATGCTCGAAGTGCACAGCAGATCAAATGGCATCTGTGGAGAGAGAAAGAATACGCAGTTAATGCCATGGGTGGATGATTTTACATAGAACATATAACACATACTATGTATGTATAACGCATGGAAACATGACCTTTTGTCCTCCCACATCAGCACTCACCAAGATGATATCTAACTTATCCCATCTGCCTGCACATGGGTGGTATCCCTTTGCACACTGCCTGTTCATGTATCTGTTTAAATGTCTCTCAAACATGTGTAGTGTATCTGCTTCAACCATTTCTCTTCGCAGAGCTTTCCAGGAATCTACCATTGTACGTGTTTAAAAATAAAATCTCGCAAATCTGCTTTAAACATTACCCATCTCACCTTAAATCTATGCTCTCTCACATTTGACATTTCCACCCTGCGAATGCAGACTCTAACTAGAATCCCATGGAGGGTATAATCGTAACAATTGATTAATAAATTACTTAGGCAGAGAGTCCTACAGCACAGAAACAGACCCTTCAGCCCATCCTGCCCATGCTGACCAAGGTGCCCCATTTACACTAGTCCCACCTGCCAATGTTTGCCCATAACTCTCCAAACCTTTCCTATCCACGTGCCAGTCCAAATATCTTTTAAAATGTTGTTATAGTTTCTGCCTCAACTACCTCCTCCGACAGCTCACTCCATAGTCTCACCACCCTCTCAGATATGAATTCAGACTCCCTTTAGAAACATAGAAACATAGAAAATAGGTGCAGGAGTAGGCCATTCGGCCCTTCGAGCCTGCACCGCCATTCAATGTGATCATGGCTGATCATCCAACTCAGTATCCCGTACCTGCCTTCTCTCCATACCCCCTGATCCCTTTAGCCACAAGTGCCACATCTAACGCCCTCTTGAATATAGCCAATGAACTGGCCTCAACTACCTTCTGTGGCAGAGAATTCCAGAGACTCACCACTCTCTGTGTAAAGAATGTTTTCCTCATTTCGGTCCTAAAGGAATTCCCCCTTATCCTTAGACTGTGACCCCTTGTTCTGGACTCCCCCAACATCGGGAACAATCTTCCAGCATCTAGCTTGTCCAACCCCTTAAGAATTTTGTAGGTTTCTATAAGATCCCCCCTCAATCTTCTAAATTCCAGCGAGTACAAACCGAGTCTATCCAATCTTTCCTCATATGAAAGTCCTGACATCCCAGGAATCAGTCTGGTGAATCTTCTCTGTACCCCCTCTATGGCAAGGATGTCTTTCCTCAGATTTGGGGATCATATAAGGAACATTATATAAGGATTACATTAGACATTAAACATTATATATGTTCCTTTATATAAGGAACAGTTCATTGATAAATTCTCCTCTGTGCCTCAACCTAAATATCCTTTAATATTTTTTTGTTTGCCGCTGTACTGAAAAATAAACACATTAATTCACCAGGCCATACCTATAATACCACCTCATCAAAATATCCTGGTGCAAGACATTTTATTACAGTTTCAGTGGATCTGTTATCGAATGCAATGAATATGCTTTACACATAATTCCTATCTGATGAAACTGAATCCAAGATAATTAAATGCATCACACCTAAACAAGATTTTGCTCCATTGTCAAGCTGGAGTAGATTGAGAAGCCCAGATGCATCATTATTAAACGTTGAACTTTATGAAGTGTCAACAGTTATGCTGTGAATCAGAATGGTGAGGTTTAAATACTTTTTTGGTGCTGAAATTGTAGAATAAAAACAGAAAAACCTAAAGGTACATCAGGCAGTATATGTGGAGGGAGAAACAGAGTTAAGGATTCAGATCACTGATCTTTGGCTGATGGGAAGACTTCAACTTGAAACATGCAATCTGCTTCTCTCTCCACAGATGCTCCAATTAATATTTACAGCATTTACTTTTTTTTTATTTAAGTGCAGAGTGTATTGGTGTAAATGGGAAAAAAAGTTTAGCCTGGGCAAAGTGGCAGAAGTGCCCATTTCTATGCCAAGTAACTCTGCGAGTCAGAGCCATATCACATCAAAACAGGCCTTTCAGCCCACCACATCCATGCTGACCAGTGTCACTCATCTGTGTTAATACCATCTTACAGTACTTGACCAACAGCCTTCTATGCTAAGGCAATTTCAGTGCTCATCCAGATACGTCTTAAATGCTGTCAGCTTACTGTGCTTTCACCACTCTCTCCAGGAGTGCATACCAGCCACTCACTATTTGCACACCAGCTACTCACTACTCCAAAATAAATCCTTCTCAAATCCCCTTTAAATGTCTGACTCCTTATCTTAAATCTATGTCCTCTCATTTTATTCACATGACTTCATGACCCCCACCACCCTTTACAGTGTGTGAAAAAGTTACCCCTCAGTTTCCTATTAAATCTTTTCCCTCTCACCTTAAACCTATGCACACAGGTTCTACATTAACACTATCCTACACACGCTTTGCACGCTTTACATTTACCAAAGCCAATTAACCTACAAACCTGTACGTCTTTGCAGTGTGGGAGGAAACCAAAGATCTCGGAGAAACCCCGCGCAGGTCACAGCGAGAATGTACAGACAGCACCCGTAGTCGGGATCGAACCCGGGTCTCCGGCGCTGCATTCACCACTGTAAGGTGGCAACTCTACCGCTGCGCCACTGTGACCGCCCTTTAAGAAACATCCGTTAATTCTGAGGCTGTGACCTCTTGCCCAAGACTCTCCCACTAGTGGAAACATCCTCTCCACATCCACTCTATCCAGGCCTTTCACTGTTGAATTTCGTTATCAAAAACAAAATTCTACTTACAAAATTCTTAAGGGGTTGGACAAGCTAGATGCTGGAAGATTGTTCCCGATGTTGGGGGAGTCCAGAACAAGGGGTCACAGTCTAAGGATAAGGGGCAATTCCTTTAGGACCGAAATGAGGAAAACATTCTTTACACAGAGAGTGGTGAGTCTCTGGAATTCCCTGCCACAGAAGGTAGTTGAGGCCAGTTCATTGGCTATATTTAAGAGGGTGTTAGATGTGGCACTTGTGGCTAAAGGGATCAGGGGGTATGGAGAGAAGGCAGGTACGGGATACTGAGTGGATGATCAGCCATGATCACATTGAATGGCGGTGCAGGCTCGAAGGGCCGAATGGCCTACTCCTGCACCTATTTTTCTATGTTTCTAAAAGATCAGCATAAAAACTTGTTTTTGTTTGTTCCTGGAATTGCTGAAGGAACAATCAGGAAAATGAGATTTTCTTTTCTTCTGGAAATTATTGTGACCTGAATCGCGCTCGACAAATCGAGGATGGAAGCAAATTGAATAGCAACAGCTCCACAGCCACCTGAGGAGGGAGTTGGAAAGTAAATATTTACAGTGGATGCAAAAAGTAGCAGGGAAGGGGAATAATTGTGCTGCTATTTTATAGACCTGCCACAGGCACAGTAGCCGGAATGGCTTTGTTGTACAAATCAATGATTATAATACTTCTTAAAAGATCCCTGGAAATTTTTGCAACCAAATGACCTCGAACTATGCAGCAAAAACGAGTGTGGAGATTGGGATGTGTAGGAAAGAACTACAGATGCTGGTTTAAACCGAAGAGAGACAC
The DNA here is from genome assembly GCA_963514005.1 of Raja brachyura. Next base: position 110,674,694 of record OY740785.1, read on the forward strand.
AAAAAGGTGGAGTATCTCAGCGGGTCAGAGAGCATCTCTGGAGAGAAGGGATAGGTGATGATTCGGGTCGAGACCCGGAGGTTGTGTTACGGCTGTACAAGACATTGGTGAGGCCACATTCGGAGGATTGCGTTGAGTTTAGGCCACCCTGTTATAGGAAAAGATGTTGTTGAGCTGGAAAGGGTGCAGCGAAGGTTCATGAGAATGTTGCCAGGACTCGAGGGCCTACAGGGAGATGTTGAGCAAGCAAGGGCTCTATTCCTTCAAGAGCAGGAGGATGAGGGGTGATCATTAAATAAGATCATTCATTAAATAGATAAGATAAGTGCATGGAGTTTTTTTACCCAGAGTTGGGGAATCAAGAACCTGTGTGCATAGGTTTAAGGTGAGAGGGAAAAGATTTAATAGGAAACTGAGGGGTAACTTTTTCACACACTGTAAAGGGTGGTGGGGGTATGGAATGTGCTGCCAGAGGAGGTATGGAAGCAGGTATTGTTATTATCAAATTTTAAAAACTTTAGACAGGAATATGGATAGAGTAGGTTTAGATGGACACGGGCCAAATGCAGGGAACTAGGGTGTAGTGTAGATGGGACATGTTGGTCGGTGTGCGCAATTTGGACCGAAGCGCCTGTTTCCACAATGCAAGACTCAATGACTGTAAAATATTATATTCCTTGCTATCAGTGCATGGGGTTTGTCCAGATACCAGCTGATTGATAATATTGTCGTCTCAACTGCACAAGAGCTCACAAAAGGAGGATATTTTTGACCCATTTGACAAATGAGAAAAAAGTCTATGGAATCTATGGCCCCATAGCAGAAGCCTCCAGATCGCGGGGCTGGAAACTGGAAGTATCCTGAACTAATTCTGCTACCACCATCATCTACTGCGACAAGTGATGGATTCCACTGATTGCCGCCGGAAGCTTGCGTCCTTTCCAGGACGGACGATGATGGCGAGGTCATCATTTGTAACAAGACGGACACGGAAAAGAAGGAGATGGAGTCTATAGTAGGTTTAAGGTGAGAAGGGAAAGTAAACGAAAGAGCAACATTTTCACTCAGGGAGTGGTGGGCACATGCAAACAAACTGCCAAAGGAAGAGGTTGAGGCAAATACAACAACACCAATTAAATGTCCTCTGGATAGGGAAGATTTAGAGGGATTTGGGTCAAAGCGGTCCTGAGCTGCCATCTACCTCGTTGAAGACCCTCATAATATCTTTAATCAGTCTCCACTGGAGTATGTCTTGCATTAAATGTTATTCCCTTTATCCTGTACCTGTACACTGAGGGCTGTACTCATGTAGTGTCTCTTCATTGACTGCAGAGCACACATCAAGAAGCTTTCTTCTGTACCTCGGTGCACGTGACAATAATAAACTATACTAAACTGAAATGCAAGCAAATGGGACTAGCTTTGACAGGCATTTTGGTCAGCATGGAAAAATTGGGCCGAAGGGCCTGTTTCTGTGCTCTGTGACTGAATTTAAGAAAAAGAGCAGATTGCTTTTCAAGTCTTTTATCCTTCTTTGGAATTAAGATTAGAAAAAAGGTGGAGTTGCTGCCTTACAGCGCCAGAGACCTGGGTTCGATCCTGACTATGAGTGCTGTCAGTACGGACTTTGTACTTTCTCCCACGTGACCTGCGTGGGTTTTCTCCGGGAGCTCCGGTATCCTCCCACACTCCACAGGCGTACACTTTTGTAGGCTAATTGGCTTGGTATAAGTGTAAATTGTCCCTAGTGTGCGCAGGATAGTGTTAGTGTGCGGGGATCGCTGGTCGGCGGGGACGGTGGGCCGAAGGGCCAGTTTCTGTGCTGTATCTCTAAACTAAACTAAACTAAACTAAAGGTTGCCTCATCAATAAATCCTGTAACGTCGCTACCACACTGCCATGCCGCTCGATCACCGGAGTTGCTGTGTGTTACAGCACTTAGAGTCATGGATGCATAGAGTGATTCAACGTGGAAATAGGCCCTCCTGCCAACATGTCCCATCTACACTAGTCCCACTTGCCCGCGTTTGGCCCACATCCCTGCAAACCTGTCCTATCCATGTACCCACCTCCTTATTTTAGGATCACATTTCCAACCTACACGATAATTGCTGTTTTCCTTGTTGCAATAAGAGGCGGATGAATGTTGCATTATCAGAAGGTTATGGTCCTGAATTTAAAGCTCCATCTATCTGCTCTGTTGAAACAGGATCCCGTGAACACTCGTGGAAGATAGATAACAAAGCCAATGAACAAACGAAGGAATACAGTTGAAGATTATCCCCACTCAATTTTTCTTCTTGATAAATTGTACTGCCTCAAAAACACATGGTTATTCCTCAATGTATTTTTTATATGTTGTCACGCTGGAAAGGGTGCAGAGAAGATTTATGAGGTTTTTGCCAGGACTTGATGGTCTGAGCTATAGGGAGAGGTAGAGCCGGCTGGGACTCTGTTCCTTGGAGCGCAGGAGAATAATGGGCGATCTTACTGAGGCATATAAAATCCTGAGAGGAATAGATCGGGTAGATGCACAGAGACTCTTGCCCAGAGTAGGGGAATCGAGAACCAGAGGGCAGTGGTTTAAGATGAAGGAGGAGAGATTTAATGGGAATGTGAAGGGTAACACTTTCACGCTAGCGGTGGTGGCCGTGTGGAATTAGCTGCCAGAGGAGGTAGTTGAGGCTGGGACTATTACAATGTTCAAGAAACAGCTAGACAGGTACATGGATATGACAGGTTTGGAGGGATATGGACCAAACGCAGGCAGGTGGGACCAGTGTAGCTGGGATGTGTTTGCCAGTGGGAGCAAGTTCGGCCAAAGGGCCTGTTTCCACGCTGTATCACTCTATAACTCTCTATGACTCTGAAGAAGGACAGTCTGAAGAAGGGTTTTGGCCCGAAACGTTACCTATCTCCTTCGCTCCATAGATGCTGCTGCACCCGCTGAGTTTCTCCAGCATTTTGCGTACCCTCGATTTTCCAGCATCCGCAGTTCCTTCTTTAACAACCTACAAACCCGTATTTTTTTGGAATTGGGGAGGAAACCAGAGCACCCGGAGAAAACGCGCCAGTTCACAGGGAGAACGTGCAAACTCAGTAAAGACAGCACCCGTAGTCAGGATTGAACCCAGGTCTCTTGTGCTGTAAGACCCAAACTCTACCACTGTGCCAACGTGCCACCCTATTGTTGATTCAAGTACATTGGTTTTAACATTATCATTGCCTAGTTGACTTAGTCATCGAGTCATGCAGCACAGAAATAGTCCCTTCAGCCCAACTTTCCCACACCAACCAAGGTTTCCCACCCACACGAGTCCCACTTGGCTGCATTAGGCCCACATACCCCTCTAAACCTGTCCTATCCATGCAGCCGTCTAAATGTTTCTTAAAAGTTGGGATAGTCCCAACTTCAACTATCTCCTCCAGCAGCTCCTTCCATATACCCAACAACCTTTGTGTGATCTGGAATCACTTGGAATAATTGATCATTTATTGTATATGTATTGTCGTCATTGGATTGAATGTGCTGGTAAATTTCCATCCAATTTGCATGTAAGAATTTCCATGTACCATCTACACTAGTCCCACCTGCCTGCATTTGGCCCGTATCACCCTAAACCTGTCCTATCCATGTGACTGTCTAAATGTCTTTTAAAAGTTGTTTCCTTACCTGCCTCAATTACCTCCTCTGGCGGCTTGCTCCATACACCCACCACCCTCCGTGTGACGAAGTTGCCCTTCAGGCACCAACTAAATCTTTCCCCTCTCACCTTAAACCCTTAACCTCTAGAACGTAGGAACATAGAACATAGAGAAACACAACACAATAACAGGCATTTCAGCCCACAATATCCGTGCCCAATATAACACCAAGAAAAAATAACTTCATCAGCCTACACATAATCCATATCCCTCGATGTCCTGCCTATCCATGTGAATGCAACATAGAACAGCATGGCCAACACCATTGGCATGGGGCACAGGGGTAGATTGCTGTCTTGCAGCGCCAGAGCCCCGGGTTCGATCCTGACTACATCTGTACAGTGTTTGTACATTCTCCCCGTGACCCACGTGGATTCTCCCTGGGAGCTCCGGTTATCTCCCACACTCCAAATACGTACTGGTTGGTAGGTTCATTGTCTTTGGCAAAATCGTAAATTGTCCCTAGTGTGCAGCAAGTGCAGCAGTGCCAACAGCAGCTTTGAGGAGCGCCGCATGGAGCGCCTTAACAAAGTCAGGGAGAGGAGGTAGGCTGCCGCCCAGAACCCGCCAGCGATGACCTCCATCTGCCCCCACTGCCCTCGAGTGTGTGAGTTCACGAATTGGGCTCCTGGGCCATGTCAGAACTCACCAGAATTGAGACTACATAACACCGCCATTGTCTTTACCAACAGGCCACCACCACCAATGTAGTAGGTAGGTAGGTAGATAGATAGATAGATAGATAGATAGATAGATAGATAGATAGATAGATAGATAGATAGATAGATAGATAGATAGATAGATAGATAGATAGATAGATAGATAGATAGATAGATAGATAGATAGATAGATAGATAGATAGATAGATAGATAGATAGATAGATAGATAGATAGATAGATAGATAGATAATCTTTATTGTCATTATAACATGCGAACATGTACAACAAAATTAAAATGCCAACCAGTCAGTGCACCATTCACACATTTCTAAAAGCTAACGATACGTAAGCATACACACACCACCATAAAATAAGCATAAACACACAACCATACATTCTTCTGTCAATTTCACAATCCATTTGGTATGTAGCGCACCTGCGCTCATTTGGAGGCTACATTAAGTGTAGTTATTGCTGTGGGATAAAAACTGTTTTTTAGTCTGTTTGTCCTTGTCCTCATTGATCTGTACCGTCTGCCTGACGGCAACAGTTCAAACAGGGAGAGGCCAGGGTGGGAAATGTCCTCTATAATGTTCTGGGATTTCTTGAGACAGTGGGAACTAACATTTCTTTAGTTCTTGATGCTCCTTTCCTGGGAAATAGATTGATCATTCAACTACCTATTCCTCTAATCCATCTATTCCTCTCATGGTTTTATATACTTCAATAAGATCATCACACAGCATCCATGCACTTCTGTAATAAAGTCCTAGGGTGCCCAATTTTCCCTTATTGTTCAGGGTCTTAAGTTCCGGCAGCATCCTCGCAAAGCCTCTCTGCACTCTTTGCGGGTTAATGTCATCTTCCCTACAGCAGGATGATCAAAACTGGACAGAATACTCCGTGCAGCCTCATAGAAACACAGAAACATAGAAAATCGGCGCAGGTGTAGGCCATTCGGCCCTTCGACCCAGCACTGCCATTCAATATGATCATGGCTGACCATCCACAATCAGTACCTCGTTTCTGTTTTCTCCCCATATCCCTTGATTCCGTTAGCCCTAAGAGCTATACCTAACTCTCTCTTGAAAACATCCAGTGAATTGGCCTCCACTGCCTCCTATGGCAGAGAAATCCACAGTTTCGCAACTCTCTGGGATGAAAAAAAATTTAATCTCAGTTCAAAATGGTCTACCCCTTATTCTTAAACTGTGACCATGGTTCTGGATTCCTCCAACATGGGGCACATGTTCGCCTACCAATTCCCTACACAGATGCTGCTTGACCTATTGAGTTACTCCAGCACTTTGTGTTTTGCTCAAGATTCCACCATCTGCAGTTTCTGAGACTCCTTGTCACAAATGTATCTGTGTGCTATTTTCTAATATACCTCACATGATGGCATGGTTGCAGAGTTACTGCCTCATAGCGCCAAAAACCCAGGTTTGATATTGACTACGGGTGGAGTTTGTACGTTCTCCACGTGACCTGTGTGGGTTTTCTATGAGATCTTTGGTTTCCTCCCACACTCGAAAGACGTACAGGTTTGTAAGTTAATTCTTCTTCTTAAGCCCTTTGCTCCTTTAGGGAGCATAGGCCATTGACAAATATTCTTCACCTCACTCGGTTTTTGGCAGATCTTTCGAGATCTTCCCAGTTGAGCCCACTCTCAGACATTTCTGTGTCGACACCTCATCTCCAGCTGTTCCTGGGGCCACCTCTTTTCCTTTTTCCTTGAGGGTTCCATTTCAAGGGCTTGCCGGGTGATGTTTGTGGCAGGTTTACCAATTTGATCTCCCCTGACTGTGTCCACCTTGTTTCAGCCAAGCCCAGGACTAAGAGATTGTAGTGCACATTTTGTTGGCAATGGTGGCAGCCTTGCCAGCCTGGAACATGGTTCGGATGTTCCAAGTCCCCAGAAGGATGGATTTATTTTGCGTCAGAAGGAGTGTCAGCTTCCCAGTGCCTTGCGGCTTTGGCTGGGAAGTGTCATGTTCCTCATCGCTGGGGCACCTTCTTCAACCAAGTGCGTAATTTGGTTTTCATTTGTCAAAGTTTCTGTAACTCACATGTTTTTCCAGGGTAGGATAGTTACCCCCCCACGCCCAACCCCCAACCTGGAGGACCAGTGACTGCTTCACCTGCCTCCTCATCCGAGACCTGTCTGGTTCGATTGGACCTGCCGGGGATATGAAACCCCATCCGACATATCTCTCAGGATCATTGGAGTACACAAGCGCCTCCTCCACGTCAACATTGCAGTCCAGGAAAGGTTGTAGGTTAATTGGCTTAGTATAAATGTAAATTGTCCCTAGTGTGTGTAGGATATTAATATGCGTGGATCGCTGATCGGAGCAGACTTGGAGCGAAGGGCCTGTTTCCGCACTTCATCGCTAAATTAAACTAAACTAAACTAAAAAAAAGGCACTCGCAGCAACCAGCCATTGGGCATTACTAATCAAAGCTTCAAGCCGATTAAGATTCAGTTTAATATCAATGAACATTATACTTTTCATAGAATAGACACAAAGTGCTGGAGTAACTCATTGGGTCCGACTGCATCTCTGGAGAGAATGAATGGGTGACGTATCAGGTCGAGACCCTTCTTCAGACTGAGAGTCAGCGGAGGGGGAGACTAGAGGTATGGTAGGGTAAGGCGTGAAAATGACAGATCAGAGTGGACGATGATCAAGGAAATGCAGAATGGATACTTTTCATGTCCCGATATTTGTTTTTAGTTGTTTGAGTCCACCAGCATTTCAGAGCGTGCTCCATCATAACACTGTTATTACAACATGATGTCCTTGCCCACAGCATGCATCACCCAACCAAATTGATTTTCAGTAATTATCAGATTAAATACCTTCCGAACCTTCAAAACTTATCTAAATCCCTTTAATTACTTCAACTAATAGGTCTGTAGGTTATCACCATTCTGAGCAGCTTAAGGCCTGACTTTCAACACTTGCCACGATTTCTAATGAAAAAAATTGTGTTGCATTTTGTTTCTCAGCTGCTTTGTTAGCAGTCCACCGGCCTGACATTAGTTGTGTGTTTGTGACAGAGGCATTGTCGTGTATAATGTTTAGTTTAGTTTAGTTTAGAGATACAGCGCGGAAACAGCCAGCGTTCCCCGCACATTAACGCTATCCTACACATACTAGGGAGATCTTTACATTTATGCCAAGCCAATTAACCCACAAATCTGTACGTCTTTCGAGTGTTGGAGGAAACCAGAGCTTCCCGGAGAAAACCAACGCAGGTCACGGGAAGAACGTACAAACTCCGTGCTAAAGGCACCTGTAGTCAGGATCGAACCCGGGTCTCTGGCGCAGTAAAGCAACAACTCTACCGCTGCGCCACCGTGCCGCACTTAAAGTACGGGTGTCAGGGTTAAGGGGCTGTCTAACTGTACGAGATAATTCAAGAGTTCTCCCGAGTTTTCCCCTGATTCGAACGCGGAGAATTACGGTAATAGCCGCTCGTAGGCACTCGGGGCTCTCGTGAATATTTTTCGTGAACATGTTGAAAAATCTACACGAGTCTTCACGAGCTTACCATGTTTACCCGAGTACCTGCCGTTAGCGTTACGAGCTGCTACGTCTCGAGCTCCGACGTACCCGCTACGTACATTCTACGTACTTACCACAAGTTTGATTTTTTTTTAAACTCAGGAGAGCTCTTGAATTAGCTCCTACAGTGGGACAGGCCCTTTAATGGGGAGAAGGCGGAAGAATGGGATTGAGCGGGAACGATTGAATGGTAGAGTAGACTTAAGTCTTTAGAATGTGGGAGGAAACCGGAGCTTATCGGATAAAACCCACGCAGGTCACGGGGAGAACGCACAAACTCCGTACAGACAGCACACGTGGTCAGGATCGAACCCAGGTCCCTGGCGTTGAAAGGCAGCAACTCTACTGCTGCGCTGCTGTGCCACTTTCAACACTTGACCACATTCTTACATAATATGTCTTTGCCCTCTGTCAGTATCCCACCTGTCTGACATTCTCTGTGTGTTTAAGACAGAGGCATAGCAGTGTATAATGTCTGCAGGGTGAAGTTGGGGGAAATATGCTTGCCTAGGGAACAGCGCAGAAACCTGCGTTGATCATTACACACATACTCATACATTGATACAGTGTGGAAACAGGCCCCTTCAGCTGAACTTGCCCAAACTGGCTTGATACTAAGATAGGTGGTGCTGTGGATAATGAAGTAGATTTTCAAAGTCTACAGAGAGATTTGGGACATTTGGAAGAGTGGGCTGAAAGATGACAGATGGAGTTTAATGCTGATAAGTGTGAGGTGCTATATCTTGGCAGGACAAATAAAAATAGGGCGTACATGGTAGATGGTAGGGAATTGAGGAATGCTGTGGAACAGAGGGATCTAGGAATAACTGTGCATAATTCACTGAAGGTGGAATCGCATGTAGATAGGGTGGTAAAGAAAGCTTTTGGTGTGCTGGCCTTTATAAATCAGAGCATTGAATATAGGAGTAGGGAAGTAATGTTAAAATTGTACAAGGCATTGGTGAGACCAATTCTGGAATATGGTGTACAATTTTGGTCGTCTAATTATAGGAAGGATGTCAACAAAATAGAGAGAGTACAGAGGAGATTTACTAGAATGTTGCCTGGGTTCCAGCAACTAAGTTACAGAGAAAGGTGGAACAAGTTAGGTCTTTATTCTTTGGAGCACAGAAGGTTAAGGGGGGACTTGATTGAGGTCTTTAAAATGATGAAAGGGATAGACAGAGTTGACGTGGATAAGCTTTTCCCATTGAGGGTAGGGAAGATTCAAACAAGAGGGCATAACATGAGAATTAAGGGACAGAAGTTTAGGGGTAACATGAGGGGGAACTTCTTTATTCAGAGAGTGGTGGCTGTGTGGAATGATCTTCCAGCAGAAGTGGTGGAGGCAGGATCGATTTTAACATTTAAAAGTAAAGTGGATAGGTATATGGACGGGAAGGGAATGGAGGGGTATGGTCTGAGTGCAGGTACATGGGACTAGGGGAAAATAAATGGTCGGCACGGACTGGAAGGGCCGAGAAGGCCTGTTTCCGTGTTGTAATTGTTATATGATTATATGGTTATATGGTTAACATACCCCAACTACACTAGTCCCACCTGCCTGCATTTGGCCCATATCCCTCCAAACCTGTCCTATCCATGTATCTGTACAAATGTTTTTTAAACATTGTGATAGTACCTGCCATACACTCACCACCACGATGTCCATGTGACTGCGTGTGTTTCCTCTGGGCGCTCCGGTTTTCTCCCTCACCGCAAAGACATGCGAATGTTTAGGATATTTGGCCTCTGTAATCTTGTGCCTCGTGTGTAGGGGGTGGATGAGAATGTGGGATAGCATAGAACTAGTGTGAGCGGATGATCGATGGTCGGTGTGGACTCAGTAGGCCGAAGGGCCTGTTTACATGCTGCATCTTTCAAACAACTCAAAGGTAGAAGCCTCAGAGTTCACCATCATCATCATCATCATCGTTGAAAACATTAGCGACACAGTGGTGCTGGTTTCCGACGGGAACGGTGACGGACGCACCACACATCTCTGTCCTCCAGTTCCTGTGGACTTCCGCCGCTGGAAGTATAGGATTTTGGGTGTGTATGCTTTATCATCGTTCCACACCATGCTATGTACGACAGTGATCGCAACTTCTACCGAAGTATGGATGGCCGTTGGCTCGCTAGATGCTCATCCACCCTTTGACAGGTCTTGTTTTTGGTCCTGCTGTGGGGTCCACAGCCCCCTCCTCACCTGGAAAACCAGGTTGGGGGAGACGGTTTAGTCGCCGACTATCCGACCATGGAGCAGGTAGCACCGGATTACATGGTACCCATGGCGGGGGGGGGGGGGTGGGGGGGGGGGTAATTCTGCACACTCACATTTAGAAATAGTGTCATGGATGATCGATGGTCGACATACATGTGGACCGACATGTTTCCGTGCTGTATCTGTCAATCAATCAATTAATCTGGCAAGATAAATCTAAACTCATTGTAATTACAAATATTACATTCAGGAGAACCAAATGTCTCGAGGAATATGGACCAAACACCAACAGGTGGGACTGGCGTAGATGGGTCGTGTTGGTCGGTGTGGGCAAGTTGGGCTGAAGGGCCTGTTTCCACGCTGTATGACTCTCTAATAAAAATGTTCCTTCATTGACAAATGTGCTAACGGCTTGTCTTTAATTAATGATATCCATCCATTAAAGAACAATTAAGAGGCAATTTATGCTGCAGTCCATCAGAATAAACTGCCAGGTGTCTTAATTTTCCACTGAGCCTTCATATGCTAAATGAGAATTTGCAATGCGATCTATCTTGGATGAGTGGGCGTTGGTGATGGGTAACAGTAGGATTTTAATTTAGTGAAACTTAGACAAGGTTGGCACAGAGAGAAGGTGACACAGTGGAGAATGATTCCAGGCCAAAACCAAGACCATCTGCCTCTTAGATTTACATGACTCCTAGCTGGTAAATCAGACCAATTCTTAAAGATCTGGTCTCCCTTTATCGATTTATTACAAGCATATGGTGCAAATTAATCCTGAAAATAAACTGGTTCAGAACCGGGTGAGGGATGCGCAAAGATACGGTAATTTTATTTTCCTTTTATTATCTTTTTTGCTTTACTTTCTTGTTAAAAATGTTTTTATATATATTTGTATATCTCTCCTCCATTCTCTCTCTTGCATGTACTTTTCACAAACTATCACTTTCACCACTTTACCTAACTTTCTTTTTCTCTCGGGGGTTACACAAAAAGCTGGAGAAACTCAGGGGGTGCAGCAGCATCTAAGGAGCGAAGGAGATAGGCGACGTTTCGGGTCGAGACCCTTCTTTTTCTCTCTTTTTGCTTAATATTACTTTTTTTATTATTAAATTCAAAAAGCAAGAAGTTGTATATGAAATGTATTATATTGTTCTTAATGTACCCTATTGTATATGACTTCTAATAAAAATATTATTTACATTATTATTTTTTTAAATTTACCTGACTGCTGATGGAATACACATGCCCATAAGTGATAGGAGCAGAGTTAGGCCATTCGGCTAGGGTTGCAAATGTCCTGTATTAGCCGAGACATCCCGAATATTGGGCTGAATTGGTTTGTCCCATAGGGGACCGCCCTTGTCCTGCCCCGGCCCCGACCCACCCGTCCCGACGTAGTGCAGCCCATGGAGTGCAGCAGCAGCAGCAGCAGCAGCAGAACCTCGCCCGTGGCCCCGTCGGTCCGCAGCCCGGACAGCTGTCCGACCTTCGGACCTTCGCTTACCGCCAACACCACCAACACCCCTCCTTCTCATGGCCGACCATCGGTTCATGAGTTGGATGGGGAGTCGGACTTTGTGCGCGATGTCGCTCTTGCCAAAACCCCTCAGCTGGCCCGCCGGCTGGGCTTTGTGAGCAGTCCAGCACCCGGGCCAACTCATCATTCACCCAACCACGACCGAGTTGGTCAACAAATTGTCGTCGGGAATTTATCCCGTATTTTGACCTTTTGTCCCTTATTTGGGAATGAGAAAGTCAGCAACCCTACATTCGGCCCATCACGGGTAGCACGATGGCTCAGCGGTAGAGATGCTGCCTAAAGCCCCTGTCCCACTTAGGAAACCTGAACGGAAACCTGTGGGGACTTTGCGCCCCACCCAAGGTTTCCATGCGGTTGCCGGAGGTTGCAGGTAGTGGAAGGTAAGGCCTCCCTGGTGGAATAAAACTGGGTGAAAAAAAGGTCTTACCTTCCACTACCTTCAACCTCCGGCAACCACCTTCAACTAGCATCGCAACCGGCTTCGACTAAAAAATTACTGATTTTTAAAACAGCAACCTATTTTTAGTCATGGTTGGTTTTGATTTTTTTAAAAATAATCGCCGGAACATAGGAGAAGCGGAAACCACTTTCGATCATTAGGGAGACTGACAAAAACCTCCGGGAACCGCACGGAAACCTTGGGTGGGGCGCAAAGTCTCCAGAGGTTTTCATTCAGGTTTCCTAAGTGGTACAGCAGCAGAGACCCAGGTTCGATCCTGACTATGGGTGAAGTCTGTACGGAGTCTATACATTCTCCCTGTGACGTGTGTGTTTCCTCCGAGATGTCCGCATTCCTCCCACGCTCCAAAGACCTACAGGTCTGCAGGCTAATTGGCTTGCTAAAACTTTAACTTTTTCCCACTGTGTATGTGATAGCGTTAGCGTGTGAGGATCGCTGGTTGGCGAGGGCTCTGTGGGCCCAAGGGCGTGTTTCCATGCTGTATCTCTAAATTAAACTAAATTAAACTACAAAGTCTATTCCGCCATTCAACCATGGCCGATCTATCTTTCCCTCTCAACCCCATTCTGCTGCCTTCTCCCCATCACCCCTAACACCCGTACTAATCAAGAATCTGTCTGTGCCTTAAAAATAACCATTGACGGCCTCCACAGCCATCTGTGGCAATGTATTCCACAGATTCACCACCCTCTGACTAAAGAAATTCCTCCTCATTTCCTTCCTAAAGGCATGTCCTTTTATTCTGAGGCTGTGGCCTCTGGTCCTTGACTCTCCCACTAGTGGAACCATCCTCTCCACATCCACTCTATCCAAGCCTTTCACTATTCGGTAAGTTTCAATAAGGTCCCCTCTCACCCTTCCAAACTCCAGGATAAAAGTTTTGCATTTAGGCTTGAAGAATTGAAAGTTAGTTAGTTTAGTTTATTGTCACGTGTACCGAGGTACAATGAAAAGTTTTTGTTGCGTGCTACCCAGTTAGCAGAAAGACAATACATGATCACAATTGAGCCATTCATAGTTTAGGGATATATGATAAGGGAATAACCTTTAGTTAGTAAAGTCCGAACAACGATAGTCCGAGGGTTACCAATGAGGTGGAAAGTAGTGTGTGGGAAGGAATTGCAGATGCTGGTTTAAACTGAAGATAGACACAAAAAGCTGGAGTAACTCAGCGGATCAGACAGCATCTCTGGAGGATGCAGTGGTAAATTTGCTGGATTACAGTGCTTGAATCGCCAGAGACCCAGGTTCAATCCCGACTATGGGTGTTGTCTGTACGGAGTTTGTACGTTCTCCCCGTGACCGGCATGAGTTTTCTCCGAGATCTTCTGTTTCCTCCCACACTCCATAGATGTACAGGTTTGTAGGTTAACGGGCTTGGTATACTTGTAAAATTGTCCCTAGTGTGTTTAGGGCAGTATTAATTGTCCCTAGTGTGTTTAGGGCCTAAAGGCCTGTTTCCGCGCTGTATCTCCAAGCCCAACCAAACTAAACTAAACTAACAGGACTAGGTGACGTTTCGGGTGGAGGCCCTTCTTCAGAGTGATAGTCATTCAGGACTGCTCTCTGGTTGTGGTACGGTGATTCAGTTGCCTCATAAACTGTTCGGCTGCTGATGGTGCTAAATATTACAGTAAATTTTGACAGGATGGAGTAGAAGCAGCAGGCAGAGTGTTTGCCTTGATCTCAGCCCAGCCCCAAGCTGCCTCACGTTGGGACCTGAACAGACAGCGGGGCAGATGAGCTGAGAAGTGATCTAAGCGACAACTGCAAAGGTGTGAAGCAGAGAGCAAAACAAGCGTTCAGCAAGGAAGGCTGACTGCCAACATGAAATGAGATCAGATAGGTAAAATGCTGGAGTAGCTCAGCGGGACTCCAATCCTATTCCTTATGACCTCCTGACCCAAAATGTCACCCATTCCTTCTCTCCACAGATGCTGCCTGTGACATTTTGGGTCATAAGGTCGTAAGGTCACAAGGAGCAGAGTTAGACCACTTGTACGTAAGTTCTTCTTATCGCGTCCATGATTAGAAGTTGTTCAGCCAGAACTGAACACACATCTCGGCTCCTGCGTGCAATGGTGTCTGTCTTGCACTTCCTGTGTTCCTTGTGCATGGTGGCAGAAAGATTAGTGGAAACAGGGCCACGACGTGAACACTCTTTCCTTGGCCCCTGTACGTAAGTGAGTTACACGATAATTTGCTGTGATGACAATTTCATGGACATGATGTGTGGGCCACAACGGTTGATAAAATTATCAACACACGCTCTCTCCTTGAGCATAGATTCGTAGAGTCATGTTCAAAAGGGCATCAGTGTTAGGAGCAGAATTAGGCCAGTCAGCCCATCAGGTCTACTCTGCCATTCCATCATGGCTGATCTATCTTTCCCTCTCAACCCCATTCTCCTGCGTTCTCCCCATAACCCCTGATACCTGTACTAATCAAGAATCATTCTATCTCTGCCTTACAAATATCCACTGACTTGACCTCCACAGCCTCACTTGGCCTCTTCAGACTGAAGATGGGTCTCAAAACAAAATCGTCACCCGTTCCTTCTCTTCAGAGATGCTGCCTGTCCCGCTGAGTTACTACAGCTTTTTGGGTCTATCTTGGGTTTAAACCAGCATCTGCAGTTCCTTCCGACATAAAATTAGATAATCTGGGTGCTTCAAGGCCAAACCTTAGGGTGGCACAAGTGGCGGTAGAGTTGCTGCCTTACAGAGTCCTGGGTTCGATCCTGACTATGGGTGCTGTCTGTACGGAGTTTGTCTGCTCTCCCCGTGACCGTGTATGTTTTCTCCAGGTGCTCCGGTTTTCTCCAACATCCCAAAGACGTTGCAGGTTTGTAGGATAAGTGGCTTCTGCAAATTGTCCCTAGAGTGTAGTATAGAACTAGCGTACAGGGTGATTACTGGTTGGTGTGGACCAGGTGACAATAGACAATAGACAATAGGTGCAGGAGTAGGCCATTCGGCCCTTCGAGCCAGCACCACCATTCAATGTGATCATGGCTGATCATCCCCAATCAGGACCCCGTTCCTACCTTCTATCCATATCCCCTGACTCCGCTATCTTTAAGAGCCCTATCTATCTCTCTCTTGAAAGTATCCAGAGAACCGGCCTCCACCACCCTCTGAGGCAGGGAATTCCACAGACTCACAACTCTCTCTGTGAAGAAGTGTATCCTCCTCTCCGTTCTAAATGGCTTACCCCTTATTCTTAAACTGTGGCCCCTGGTTGAGGACTCCCCCAACATCGGGAACATGTTTCCTGCCTCTAGCGTGTCCAAGCCCTTAATAATCTTATATGTTTCAATAAGATCTTCTGTCATCCTTCTAAACTCCAGAGTGTACAAGCCCAGCCACTCCATTTTCTCAGCACATGACAGTCCACCATCTGAGAAGTGGGCCAAAGGGCCTATTTCCACACTCTATCTCTAAACAAAACACTAAACTAAACTAAACTAAACTCAAAGCGATCATTGACAATTGAGTTAATTGACTGGTTGCTTGAGGGCCTGGTTCGCCAACTGGAATGAAAGTTTGAATGATGGAACTAAAGGCTTCGAAGTTATGAATGCCCAGGAATTAAGAAGATTACAGAGACTGGTAGATACTGCCTGCTCCGTCACAGGCACTGACGTCCCCGACATTGAAGAGACTCATACAAGGAGGTGCTTCAAGAGGGCAGCTGATATCATCAATGGTCCACATCACCATGGGCCACACCCTCATTTCACTCCGAATCATCGGGAAAAGGTATTGGCGATGGTGACAGAAGAATACAGGTCATTTACAATTGACGGAAGCCTGCATGTCTTTGGAGTGTGAGAGGAAACCAGAGCACCCGGAGAAAACCCACATGGTCATGGGGAGAAGGTACAAACTCCGTACAGACAGCACCCATAGTCAGGACCCATAGTCTACTTATAGACTCATAGAGTCATACAGAATTGAAACATGTTCTTCGGCCCAACTTGCCCATGGTGACCATGATGCCCCATCTACACTAGTCCCACCTGCCTGCGTTTGGCCCATGTCCCTCTAAACCTGTCCTATTCGTGGCTGTCCAAATGTCTTTTAAATACTCCATGTTTATGCAAACCTTCTCCTTTCTGTCAGTTCCAAAGGGAAACCTCATTGAGAGATAAAATAAGGCCTGGATAGAGTAGATGTGGAGAGGATGTTTCCACTAGTGGAAGAGTCTAGGACCAGAGGCCACAGTCTCAGAATTAAAGGACGTTCCTTTAGGAAGGAGATGAGGAGGAATTTCTTTAGTCAGAGGGTGATGAATCTGTGGAATTAATTGCTACAGAAGGGTGTGGAGGCCAAGCCAATGGATATATTTAAGGCAGAGATAGATAGATTCTTAATGAGTATGGGTGTCAGGGGTTATGGGGAGAAGGCAGGAGAATGGGGTTAGGAGGGAAAGATAGATCGGCCATGATTGAATAGTGGAGTAGACTTTTTAGGTTAGTTTAGTTTAATTTAGAGATGCAGCGCGGAAAGAGGTCCTTTGGCCCACCAAGTCCGCGCCGACCAGCGATCCTCACACACTAACGCTATGCCATACAAAGTAGGAAAAGATTACAGTTTTAGCAAGCCAATTAGCCTGCAGACGTATTTGGAGTGTGGGAGGAAAGCGGAGATCTCGGAGGAAACCCACATATGTCACGGGGAGAATGAACAAACGCCGTACTGTCTTCACCCGTGTTACGACTCCCGAAGGCAGGTACCTCAGAGTCGCGTAACATAATCAAAAACCAGGTTCAAGTTTAAGAAAATAGTCTTTAATTTAGTTAAAAGACAAAACCCCGAACTTGATCTAAACAACACAGTCAGGGACAAGAATAATAAACAAATATAACAGTGCTCCAGCCAGCCTTGCAATGGACCGTCAAACTGGAGTCTCTAATCCTGCCTAAATAGAGATATCCCTGGAACAAAAACCTTCGGGTCAGCCCTTATCCATCCCAATACAACAGTAAATGACAAATATAGGTAACAATACACAAAGTTCTATGCCATGCAGCCAGGCCTCCTGCAGCTTAGACTGGCAGCCTGTTCACTTGTCAGGGTCGGTGAAGAAGAGAGAGAATTCTGGGAACTCCTGATATTTAAGCTTCCGATGAGTCACCGGTCACCTGATGCAGCTTGGCCAATCAGGTACAGGAGCTCTTAACCCCTTGATTCCTGACTCCCAGCCACGGGGCCTGCACTCAGGAGAGAAACAGAAAAGGTAAGTACATAGCATTCACCGGGGGGGGGGGGGGAAGCGCCTAACACCCTGTAGTCAGGATCGCACCTGGGTCTCTGGGGCTGTAACGGGGTTGGGAGGGAGAGATAGATCAGCCATGATTGAACGACCGAGTTTACTTGATTGGCCGAATGACCTAACTCTGCTCCTAAGGATGACCCGTAGGATATGCATCTGAAGTTTATTCACACATTATAGGATGGATGCCCCCGTAATCAAGGAGATGTTTAAGACGAAGGAGGGCTACTACTGGTGTTTTCCTTTTGTGATGAGGCATGTTCTCTTTGAATTCATTGACGGCTTTTCCCAAATGTGTTCATTTCTCAGCGCAGCTCACTGAGAGAAGCAATTATCACAAAAACATGATGGGTAGAGGGTGGATTTTAGTGGATATGTGGCTATTAATAACATGGAGTCAACATGACACTTTTATTTAAGTACATCACATCAGGCTGTAACTTTAGCAATGCACACTGATGCAAGATCGCCTCATCCCATAGAGAACACAACCAGAGAGCAGTCCCCAACTACTATCTCCCTCATTGGTGACCCTCGGACTATCCTTTAAGAAAGAACTTTGATTTGGATCCTTTTGCTGCTATCATTTGGATAGCAGTAAGAGGATTAGTCCCGTGTTAAAGAAGGAACTGCAGATGCTGGAGAATTGAGGCTACACAAAAAGCTGGAGAAACTCAGCGGGTGCAGCAGCATCTGAGGAGCGAAGGAGATAGGCATCGTTTCGGGCCGAAACCCTTCTTCAGAGTAATGAGAGGTGGGGGGGGGGGGGGGGGGGGGGGGGGGGAGAAGAAAGGAAAAAGGAGGAGGAGGAGCCCGAGGGCTGGAGGAGAGGTGGGAAGGGGAGGAGACAGCAAGGGTTAACAGAATTGAGAACATTCAATGTCCAAGCCAAGAGGATGCAGACTCCCCAAGCGGAATATGAGGTGCTGTTCCTCCAACTTGCGGTGTTGCTCGTTCTGGCCCAAGTCTGAGAGGTCCCATTTGGATAGCAGTAAGAGGATTAGTCATTTGAACAGCAGTAAAAGGATTAGTCCAAGTCAACATGGATTTGTGAAAGGGAAATCATGCTTGACTAATCTTCTGGAATTTTTTGAGGATGTGACAAGAAAAATGGATGAAGGGGTGCCAGTGGATGTAGTGTGTCTAGACTTTCAGAAATCCTTTGATAAGTTCCTGCACGGGAGACCGGTGACTAAAATTAGAGCACATGCTATTAGGGGTAGGGTGTTGACATGCATAGAAAATTGGTTGGCAGACCGGAAGCAAAGAGGAGGAGTGAACGGGTCCTTTTCAGAATGACAGGCAGTGGAGTGCCGCAAGGCTCGGTGTTGGGGCCACAATTGTTTACCATATATATTAATGATTTGGAAGAGGGAATTAGGAGCAACACTAGCAAGTTTGCAGCTGACACAAAGCTGGGTGGCAGTGTGAACTGTGAAGAGGATGTTAGGAGGTTGCAGGATGACCTGGACAGGTTGAGTGAGTGGGCAGATGCGTGGCAGATGCAGTATAACATAGATAAATGTGGGGTTATCCACTTTGGTGGCAAAAACAAGGGGGCAGATTATTATCTCAATGGGGTTAGGTTAGGTAAGGGAGAGGTACAGCGAGACCTGGGTGTCCTTGTACACCGGTCACTGAAAGTTGGCGTGCAGGTACAGCAGGCAGTGAAGAAAGCTAATGGAATGTTGGCCTTCATAACAAGAGGATTTCAGTATAGGAGTAAAGAGGTTCTTCTGCAGTTGTATAGGGCTCTGGTAAGACCACATCTGGAGTATTGTGTACAGTTTTGGTCTCCTAATTTGAGGAAGGACATCCTTTTGATTGAGGCAGTGCAGCCAGTTCACGAGTATGATCCCTGGGATGGCGGGGCTGTCACATGAGGAAAGATTGAAAAGACTCGGCTTGTATTCAGTGGAGTTTAGAAGGATGAGGGGGAATCTTATAGAAACATATAAAATTATAAAAGGACTGGACAAGCTAGATGCAGGGAAAATGTTTCCAATGTTGGGTGAGTCCAGAACCAGGGGCCACAGTATAACTTTTTTACCCAGAGAGTTGTGAATTTATGGAATTGCCTGCCACAGAGGGCAGTGGAGGCCAAATCACTGGATGGATTTCAGAGAGAGCTGGCTCGAAGGGCCGAATAACCTCCTCCTGCACCTATTTTCTATGTTCTATTGTCTCTGTTCTAACTGCTGATGCTGGAAAAATCGAAGGTGGACAAAAATGCTGGAGAAACTCAGCGGGTGAGGCAGCATCTATGGAGAGAATGAATGGGTGATGTTTCGTGTCGATCCGAAATGTAACCTATTTCGTCGCTCCTTGGATGCTGCCTCACCTGCTGAGTTTCTCCAGCATTTTTTGTCTACCTCGGACTATCCTTGATCGGACTTTGCTGGCCTTATCTTGCATTAAATGTTATTCCCTTATCATGTATCTGTACACTGTAAATGGCTCGATTGTAATTATGTATTGTCTTTCTGTTGACTGGTTAGCACGCAGCAAAAGCTTTTCACTGTACCTCGGTACACGTGACAATAAACTAAACTTAAACTAACCTGAATTTAAAGCTGCAGTCTACAGATGACTGGAATGTAAGCATGCAGGTACAGCAGGCGGTGAAGCAAGCTAATGGCATGTTGGCCTTTATAACAAGAGGAATTGAGTATAGGAGTAAAGAGGTTCTTCAGGAGTTGTACAGGGCCCTAGTGAGACCACACCTGGAGTATTGTGTGCAGTTTTGGTCTCCAAATTTGAGAAAGAACATTCCTGCTATTGAAGAAGTGCTGCGTTGGTTCACCAGGTTAATTCCCGGGATGGATGGTCAGCCATGATCATATTGAAGTGGGGTGGGAGATTGCAACCTTCACGTGGTCCGCCCTGTTTCGACTAATGCAAGCAATCCGACATGCACAAACAAGATCAAATAGAACAAGTTGACCTACAACTTCAGGCTGTGCACGCCATACACAAGAAGAAGATCATATTGAATGGCGGTGCTGGCTCGAAGGGTCGAATGGCCTACTCCTGCACCTGTTGTCTATTGTCTATTGAATTTCTCCATTAACTCGCAGCTCGATCTGTATCGCACGCGTGGCCATGAACGTGGTGAATTTAAGCCGCCTGTGATTAGAAACATAGAAACATAGACAATAGGTGCAGGAGTAGGCCATTCGGCCCTTCGAGCCTGCACTGCCATTCAATATGATCATGGCTGATCATCCAACTCAGTATCCCGTACCTGCCTTCTCTCATTACCCCCTGATCCCTTTAGCCACAAGGGCCACATCTAACTCCCTCTTAAATATAGCCAATGAACTGGCCTCAACTGCCTTCTGGGGCAGAGAATTCCAGAGACTCACCACTCTCTGTGTGAAAAATGTTTTCCTCATCTCGGTCCAAAAGGAATTCCCCTTTATCCTTAGACTGTGACCCCTTGTTCTGGACTTCCCCAACATCGGGAACAATCTTCCTGCATCTAGCCTATCCAACCCCTTAAGAATTTTGTAAGGTTCTATAAGATCCCCCCTCAGTCTTCTAAATTCTAGCGAGTACAAGCCAAGTCTATCCAGTCTTTCCTGATATGAAAGTCCTGACATCCCAGGATTCATTGACTTAAAGCGACCCTCTCCCACCTGATAGTGGAGGAAAGAACTGCAGACGCTGGTTTACACCGAAGATAGACACAAAAAGCTCGGGGTAACTCAGCGGGACAGGCAGCATCTCTGGAGAAGAGGAATGGGTGACGTTTCGGGTCGAGACCTTCTCCCTTCTCCTTAGTTCAATGGTGTTTTTACTGTCACACGAGTAAAGTGCAAATGTTAAGTGAAATTCTCTGCTTGGAAAGTATCCAGCAGAGTACTGCCACACCTAAACACATCACCGATTCGCAAGTTGCAAGTTGAGGACGTCCACTGATCCTGCAAGTTCGGTTTAGTTTGGAGATGCCGCACGGAAGCCGGCCCTGCGGCCCATCGAGTCTACTCCGCCATTCAATCATGGTTTGTTCAATCAATCCGTGCCGCCCAGCGCTCCCCGCACACCAACGCTATCCCCCACATACTGGGGACAAGTTACATTCAGCCAACTACCCTGCAAACATGTACGTCTTTGGAGTGTGTGAGGAAACTGGAGATCCTGGAGAAAGCCCACGCAGGTCACTGGGAGAACGTACAAACTCCGTGCAGTCAGCACCCGAGGTCAGGATGAAAGCCGGGTCTCTGGCACTGTAAGGCAGCAACTCAACTGCTGAGCCAACGCGCCGCCATTATTTAGCGTTGTCAAGTCCGTGGAAGTTATTAAGAATTTTTAAGGCGGAGATTGACAGATTCTTGTGTAGAACGGGTGTCAGGGGAGAAGGCAGGAGAATGGGGTTGAGAGTGAGAGACAGGCACCACCCGTGATCTGGATGGAACCCGGGTCTCTGGCGCTGTAAGGCAGCAACTCTCCCCGCTGCGCCACCGTGATGCATTCTCCGAGCAGGGGCCGGCTCAGTAGCTTCCCCCTGTAGGCTGCAGAATAATGATGTGCACTTAAGCCATGCTCGATGATTGTTACGAGCAGCAGGCTGCCTTTCTTCCGCATGTTCATCTACAGTACATGACTGGAATGCGGATTTAGTACTAAGCTCACAGCTCATCTCTTGCAAGCCACAGCAGGAGTGCTGAAACCATGAAACTTAAATCCGCTTCTAGTTTAGTTTAGTTTAGTTTAGTGATAAAGCGTGGAAATATGCCCTTCGACCCACTGACTCCATACCGACCAACGATCCCCCATACACCAGTTCTATCCCACACACTGGGGACAATTAACAGAAGCCACTTAACCTACAAACTTGCACCTCATTGTGTGGACTCTGGTGGCACGGTGGCGCAGTAGTTGAGTTGCTACCTCACAGCGCCAGAGACCCGGGTTCGATCCTGACTACGGGTGCTGTCTGTATGGAGTTTGCATGTTCTCCATGTGACCTGCGTGGGTTTTCTCCGGGTGCTCCGGTTTCCTCCCACACTACAAAGACGTGCACGTTTATAGGTCT
The DNA here is from genome assembly GCA_963514005.1 of Raja brachyura. The sequence goes on from OY740785.1 coordinate 110,697,176, forward strand.
ATTTACCATTCGGCCCATCAAAGTCTACCCCGCCATTCAATCATGGCTGACTCTGCCTCCTAATTCAATTTTCCTGCCTTCTCCCCATAACCTCTGACACCCGTTCTAATCAAGAACCTGTCTATCGCTGCCTTAGAAACATCCACTGACGTGTCCTCCACAACCCTCTGTGGCAATGAGTTCCAGCACAGATAGAACTCAATAGTGAGGGGGGGGGGCAGCAAGTGGAAGTGTAATTCCCCTGCCCAACTTAGGAAACCTGAACGGAAACCTCTGGAGACTTTGCGCCCCACCCAAGGTTTCCATGCGGTTCCCCGAGGTTTTTGTCAGTCTCCCTAATGGTCGAAAGTGGTTTCTAGCAATTATTTCAAAAAATTCAATATCAGCCGCGACTAAAAATAGGTTGCCGTTTTAAAAATCGGTAATTTTTTTACTCGAAGCCGGTTGCGATGCTAGTTGAAGGTGGTTGCCGGAGGCTGCAGGTAGTGGAAGGTAAGACCTTTTTTTCCACGCAGTTTTATTCCACCAGGGAGGTCTTACCTTCCACTACCTGCAACTTCCGGCAACCACTTTCAACTAGCATCACAACCAGCGATTACCGATTTTTAAAACGGCAACCTATTTTTAGTGTCGGTCGGTTTTGAATTTTTTGAAATAATTGACGGAACATAAAAGAAGCGGAAACCACTTTCGACCATCAGGGAGACTGACAAAACCCCCCGGGAACCACACGGAAACCTTGGGTGGGGCGCAAAGTCTCCAGAGGTTTCTGTTCAGGTTTCCTAAGTGGGACAGGGGCATAAGGGTGGAGTTAAAGGGAAAGAGAGTGCAGGATATGTTACTGAAGTCTTCCAAATTAATGGGACGGAAAGTTCAAGAAGGGGTAAGAGAGTAAGATTGGGTGAAATCAGGACTGGTGTGAGAAGGAATGTGTATACCGAATTAACGGTGATGTATTTGAATGCGTGTAGTAGAAGAAATAAAGTGGATGAGCTTCTAGCTTAGAGATTGGTAGGTATAGAAACATAGAAACATAGAAATTAGGTGCAGGAGTAGGCCATTCGGCCCTTCGAGCCTGCACCGCCATTCAATGTGATCATGGCTGATCATCCAACTCAGTATCCCGTACCTGCCTTCTCTCCATACCCTCTGATCCCCTTAGCCACAAGGGCCACATCTAACTCGCTCTTAAATATAGCCAATGAACTGGCCACAACTACCCTCTGTGGCAGACAGTTCCAGAGGCCCACCACTCTCTGTGTGAAAAAAGTCCTTCTCATCTCGGTCCTAAAGGATTTCCCCCTTATCCTTAAGCTGTGACCCCTTGTCCTGGACCTCCCCAACATCGGGAACAATCTTCCTGCATCTAGCCTGTCCAACCCCTTAAGAATTTTGTGTTAAAGAAAGAACTGCAGATGCTGGAGATTCGAGGGTTACACAAAAGACTGAAGAAGGGTCTTGACCCGAAACGTCGCCTATCTCCTTCGCTCCTTAGATGCTGCTGCACCCGCTGAGTTTCTCCAGCTTTTTGTGTAACCCTTAAGAATTTTGTAAGTTTCTATAAGATCCCCTCTTCCTAAATTCCTAAATTCTAGAGAGTATAAACCGAGTCTATCCAGTCTTTCTTCATAAGACAGTCCTGCCATCCCAGGAATCAGTCTGGTGAACCTTCTCTGCACTCCCTCTATGGCAATAATGTCCTTCCTCAGATTTGGAGACCAGAACTGTACGCAATACTCCAGTGGTCTCACCAAGACCCTGTACAACTGAAGTAGAATTTCCCTGCTCCTATACTCGAATCCTTTTGCTATGAATGTTGTGGGAATTACAGAGACGTGGCTGCAAGAGGATAGGAGCTGGGAGCTAAATGTTCAGGATTATCCGTCATATTAGAATGACAGGAAGGTGGGCAGAAGGGTTGGGGTAGCTCTGTTGATTAGGAATGAAATTCAGTCCTTAGTGAGGGGTAACATAGGATCAGAAGATGTAGAGTCATTGTGGCTAGAACTCCTTCTTCTTTCATGTGGCGTGCACAGCCTAAAGTTGTTGGACAACTTATTCTATTTGATCTTCCGTTTGTGCACGTCGAGTTGATTGCATTAGTCGAAAAATGTGAAGGTTGCAATCTTCCACCCGGTGGCTAGAGCTAATGGGAGTTATTTACAGGCCCCCAAACAGCACCCAGGGTATAGGGTTCACGTTACATCAGGAGATAAAATTGGCATGTTATAAAGGCAATGCTACAGTGGTCATGGGAGATTTCAATGTGCAGGTAGGCTAGTACTTGACCCCAAGAAAGGCGAATTTGTGGAGTGCCTCCGAGATGGATTCTTAGAGCAGCTTTTAGTGGAGCCTACCAGGGGAAAGGCAATTTTGGATTTAGTGTTATGTCTTGAACCGGATTTGTGGTAATTCGAAGGGAATTCAAGGTAAATGAACCATCAGGAGGTAGTGACCACAACATGACAAGTTTTCATTTGCAATTTGAGAGGGAGAAAGTGAAATCAGATATATCAGTACTGCAGTTGGACAAAGGGGACTACAGGGGCATGAGGGAGGAGCTGGCCAAAGTTGACTTTAAATTTATGGATTTAAGAGAGAGTTAGATAGAGCAGGCACGGGTTATTGATAGCGGACGATCAGCCATGATCACAATGAATGGCGGTGCTGCCTCGAAGGGTCGAATTGCCTCCTCCTGCATCTATTTTCTATGTTTCTATGTTTCTATGTTTCTATGACCGGAAAGGGACCCTAGCAGGGATGACGGCAGAACAGCAATGGCAGGGATTTCTGTGAATAATCCGGAAGATGCAGGATCTTTTCATTCCAAAGAGGAAAACAGATTCGAAGTCATGCATTTTGGTAGTGGGAATAAAGGCGTGAAACATAGAAACATAGGAAAATAGGTGCAGAAGTAGGCCCTTCGAGTCAGCACCGCCATTCGATATGATCATGGCTGATCATCTAAAATTCAATATCCCATTCCTACATTTCCCCCATATCCCTTTAATCCATTTATCGCTAAGAGCTATATCCTGCATCTAGCCTGTCCAATCCTTTAAGGATTTTATATGTTTCTATAATATCCCCCCTCATCGTTCAAAATCCCAATGAATACAAGCCCAGTCGACCCATTCTTCCATAAGACAGAGATGGATAGATTTTTGATCAAGTGCAGGATCATGTTAGGGCACTTTCTTCCCAATAACCCTCTCTGGCTAAACCCCTCCCTTCACCACCTCCAGTTTAAATTCCAGTTGGAATATTTTGGAGGACCAAGTAACCAAGAACCAAGAACCAAGATTAGTACGGGTGCCACAGGTTATGGGGAGAAGGCAGGGGAATGGGGTTAGGAGGGAGAGATAGACAGACTTGATGGACCGAATGGCCTAATTCCTTATGACTATATGACTAACCACCCTCTGACTAAAGAAATTCCTCCTCACCTCCTTTCAAAAAGAGAGCCCTTTAATTCTGTCTTCAATTATATCTGTGTAAGTGCAGATGCTGGTTTATACCAAAGACAGAAACAAAATGCTAGAGTAAATCAGCGGGTCAGTTAGCATCTCCGGAGAAAAGGAATAGGTGATGTTTCAAGTCTGAAGAATGGTCTTGACCTGAAATGTCTCCTATTCTTTCTGTCCAGAAGTGCTGCTTGACCCGCTGAGTTACTCCTGGGTTTTGTGTCAACCTAAATTATAACTATTCATATAACAGGCATCTGAACTGAACAGACAACAGATTCAATCTTCCCCTCAGATATTAAATCGAACTTCATTTTTATGTGGAGCAGTACGGTGGCAGCGCGGAGGTGCAGAGGTAGAATTGCTGCCGGAGACCCGGGTTCGATCCCGACTACGGGTGCTGTCTGTACGGAGTTGGATGTTTGTAGTTTAAATGGCTTGACTAACTGGCTTGATACAAAAAAAAGTAAAATTGTCCAAGTTGGCGATGTGCAGAGTATTGCCCTGCCGACTACAAACATTCAGAAGGTTCAGAAGGTTCTCCCCGCGACCTGTGTGGATTTTCTCCGAGATCCTTCCAGGACAAGGGGTCACAGCTTAAGGATAATGGGGACATCCTTTAGGACCGTGATGAGAAGGACTTTTTTCACACAGAGAGTGGTGGGTCTCTGGAACTCTCTGCCACAGAGGGTAGTTGAGGCCAGTTCATTGGCTATATTTAAGAGGGAGTTAGATGTGGCCCTTGTGGCTAAGGGGATCAGAGCGTATGGAGAGAAGGCAGGTACGGGATACTGAGTTGGATGATCAGCCATGATCATATTGAATGGCGGTGCAGGCTCGAAGGGCCGAATGGCCTACTCCTGCACCTAATTTCTATGTTTCTATGTTTCTATCTTTGGTTTGCTCCCACACTCCAAAGGTGTAGAGGTTTGTAGATCTAATTGTCTTGGTATAAATGTAAATTGTCCCTAGTGTGTGCAGGATGATGTTAGTGTGGGGATCGCTGGTCTGAGCAGACTCGGTGGGCCGAAGGGCCTGTATCAATATATAGTTAAATTACTCAGACTGAAGCTCAGGAATGCCTTCGATTTCAACTGTGTGGGAAGGATGCTGGTTTACTCTGAAGACAGACACTAAATGCTGGAGTAACTCACTGGGCCAGGCAGCATCTCTGGAGAAAAGGAATAGGTGACGTTTCAGCTCAGGATGCTGCCTGTCCCGTTGAGTCACTCCAGCATTTTGTGTCTACCTTCAATTATAAATACTCATCAAACAAGGAACTGGACTGAACAGCCAACAGTTTTCGATTTTCCCCTCATATATTAAATCTAACTTTATTCTTATGCGGAGATGTACAATCTATATGGAGATGTGCGATTCTTCCATGAACATTTCAGTGATTGTACAAGCTGAAAACTCTTTTAATATCTTTGTCATCTCTGAGCAGCAGTCAGATCTACTGGGAGGATCGACAAGAGTCCTTCACTTCATGGTCTTTGATTACACCCACATATATTCAATACCCTCTACTTTCATATGAACAGAAAGCAGCTTTAAATGCTTTGGGGATTACATCCTTCTTTAACATTACCGTCCATCCAAAAACAAAACATGGAAAAGCTATCAAAGCCGTCCATTTCACTTTGGCGCCTGTCCCACCAGAGTAAGTTCAAGTGCAGTCTCATAATTGGCTTTAAAAATATTTTCCAGCCTCGAGCTGTTCAGAATGTATGTTGGACAGCAGAAGCTAAAGGCTTGGTTCGATCCTGGCAGACTCATACAGTCATACAGCATGGTAGCCGGGTCTTCGGCCCAACTTGCCCACGCCGACCAAGGTGATACAACCCTACTGCCGCATCACTGTGCCGATCAGTGTTGCACGGTGGCGCAGCGGTAGAGTTGCTGCCTCACAGCTCCAGAGACCCGTGTCCGATCTTTTTTTTTTTTTTTCATTTTTGTTAGGAGTAAGTACAATAGTGTGGTACTTGAGTACCTAATACATACATACATATTTCCATTCTTGTACAACTTCATACTTTTAATTTAATAATAAAAGAACAGTGGAAGAAAAAAGAAATAAAGAGTGTGGGAATAGATAGACAATCGAGTAGAAACAGATAGCAAAATAAATAAAGGACATAGAAGAGAAGGTGAAAATATTGAAATAGAAGGAGAAAGTAAAGAAAAGAGAGATTAGGAGAGATCTACCTATTTCGTATTTTTGCCCATCCGTCACCCGGTTCTAAACCATTTAATTTCTGAGGTTATGTTATGTTGCACCATATGTTTGCAAAAAGTTGATAAAAGTAGACCAAGTCTTTGACAATTGGTCTACTTTGCCTAGTAGGAGAAATCTCATTTCTTCAAGATGAAGCGTTTCAGACATATTTGAAATCCACATTTTGAATGTTGGCGTGATTGCGTTTTTCCAAAATTTGAGTATACATTTTTTTGCTGTTATTAGACCGTAATTAAGAAAAGCTTCTTGGAATATAGTTAGTTTACTTCCCTCTTCCATTGATCCAAAGATAATCAGTTCTGTATTGGGGTTCAATTTTGTGTTAAATAGTTTTGTACAAATTCCAAAGATTTCATTCCAAAATTTATACAGTTTTATACACGAGACAAAGGAATGTGCTATTGTGGCATTTTGAGTAAGACAGTTGTCACAGATGGGGGAAACATTTGGGAATATTTTATTCAGTCTAGTTTTAGAATAATATAATCTATGTAAAATTTTAAATTGAATTAGGTTATGTCTTACATTAATTGAACATTTATTTACATATAATAAATTGTTTTCCCATCTATCGTTAGGAATTTTTATCAATAACTCTTGTTCCCCGTCCCTTCCAATTGTCTCTGTCGTTGGCATTTCTATATTTAAAATTATATTATATAAGTAAGATATTAAATTGCTTGACTCTGCCTTTCTATTCATTCCTTCCTCCAATAAATCTGGGGTTAGGGTTTGATATCCTTCCGTGTCCGATCTTAACTACAGGTGCTGCTTGTACGGAGTTTGTATGTTCTCCCCGTGACCTGCGTGGGATTTCTCCGGCTGCTCCGAATTTACTCCCACACTCCTAAGACATAGAGGTTTGTCGGTTAATTGGCTTCAGTAAAAATGGTAAATTGTCCCTAGTGTGTCGGATAGTGTTCGTGTACGTGGTGATCGCTGGTCAGCACAGATTCCATGGGCCAAAGGCTGTATTTCTAAAGTCTAAAGTCCAAAAACCCATCTAAAGTAATTCTACCTGCCTGCGTTTGGCCCTTCTCTTTAGAAACATTTCCTATCCATGTACCTATCCAGATGTAAATGGTAAATGGTAGGGAATTGAGGAATGCTGTGGAACAGAGGGGTCTAGGAATAACTGTGCATAGTTCCCTGAAGGTGGAATCGCATGTAGATAGGGTGGTAAAGAAAGCTTTTGGTGTGCTGGCCTTTATAAATCAGAGCATTGAATATAGGAGTAGGGAAGTAATGTTAAAATTGTACAAGGCATTGGTGAGACCAATTCTGGTGTATGGTGTACAACTTTGGTCACCTAATTATAGGAAGGATGTCAACAGAATAGAGAGAGTACAGAGGAGATTTACTAGAATGTTGCCTGGGTTCCAGCAACTAAGTTACAGAGAAAGGTTGAACAAGTTAGGTATTTATTCTTTGGAGCGCAGAAGGTTAAGTGGGGACTTGATTGACATCTTTAAAATGATTCAAATAAGAGGGCATCTACTAGACTAGGGGAATCTACAGGTTCGCCCCCATTAAATCTTATTGGGTCTTTATTCTTTGGAGTGCAGAAGGTTAAGGGGGGACTTGATTGAGGTCTTTAAGATGATGAAAGGGATAAACAGATGGATATCCCTCCATCTGTTATTTGCATTTTATTAATTTATTAAGTCATGGGTGTATTTATGTATAGAATTGTAGTCAATGCCTTCTATGTTCTGTTGTGCTATGCAAAGAAAGATTTTCATTGTCCTGTCAGGGACACATGACAATAAACTCTTTTGATTCTCTTTGACTCTTTGAGATAGAGTTCACGTGGATAAGCTTTTCCCATTGATGGTAGGGAAGATTCAAACAAGAGGGCATGACATAGAAACATAGAAACATAGAAAATAGGTGCAGGAGTAGGCCATTCGGCCCTTCGAGCCTGCACCGCCATTCAATGTGATCATGGCTGATCATCCAACTCAGTATCCCGTACCTGCCTTCTCTCCATACCCCCTGATCCCTTTAGCCACAAGTGCCACATCTAACGCCCTCTTAAATATAGCCAATGAACTGGCCTCAACTACCTTCTGTGGCAGAGAATTCCAGAGACTCACCACTCTCTGTGTAAAGAATGTTTTCCTCATTTCGGTCCTAAAGGAATTCCCCCTTATCCTTAGACTGTGACCCCTTGTTCTGGACTCCCCAACATCGGGAACAATCTTCCAGCATCTAGCTTGTCCAACCCCTTAAGAATTTTGTAGGTTTCTATAAGATCCCCCCTCAATCTTCTAAATTCCATCGAGTACAAACCGAGTCTATCCAATCTTTCCTCATGAGAATTAAGGGACAGAGGTTTAGGGGTAACATGAGGGGGAACTTCTTTACTCAGAGAGTGGTGGCTGTGTGGAATGATCTTCCAGCAGAAGTGGTGGAGGCAGGATCGATTTTAACATTTAAAAGTAAATTGGATAGGTATATGGACGGGAAGGGAATGGAGGGGTATGGTCTGAGTGCAGGTAGATGGGACTAGGGGAAAATAAATGGTCGGCACGGACTGGAAGGGCCGAGAAGGCCTGTTTCCGTGCTGTAATTGTTATATGGTTATATGTCTTTTAAATGTTGCAATAGAACCGGCATCAACTACCTCCTCATGGCCATTCGTTCCGTGTAGTCACCACTCACTGTGTGAAAAAAAGTTATCCTTCAGCTTCAAAGAAACATAGAAACAGAGAAAATAGGTGCAGGAGAGGCTATTTGGCCCATCGAGCCAGCACCGTCATTCATTGTGATCATGGCTGATCATTCTATCAAATCTTTCCACTCTCATCTTAAACCCATGTCTTCTGGTTCTTGATAAACAGGGTGAAAGACTCTGTGCATTCACTCTATTTATGTGATGCCTATTGTAGATTTTTTGAAATAAACAAAAATCTTCAAGCTTTGCCAAATTGCCTGGAGATTGTTTCCTGTAGAAAATTGAAATTTAATGTTGAATGTCTACAAGGGGTCATTCAGTGTACTCTTGTATCAGCAAGTGAATACTCACTCAATTTAGTCACTAACTTCAGAGCCTCTCAACAAAGTTTTATAATAATATTGTTGTACCCCAGAGCAATCTACAAGTCTCTTCAAACCCCATATTAATAGCCGACCTGTGAAACTCATTGTTTCTTTTGAAATCGAATAAGACTCTGTTATCTCTTGCAGACACGATTGAGAAATCAAACTCAATGCTAGCATTTATTTCAAGAGGGCTTGTATACAAAAACAGGGATGTAATGCTGAGGCTCTATAAGGTGCTGGTCGGGATGCATTTGGAATATTCTGAGCAATTCTGGGCACCATATCTGAGGAAGGATGTGCTGGCTCTGAAGAGGGTTCAGAGGAGGTTTGCAAATAATGATCCCAGTGATGAGTTGGTTTACATATGATGAGCATTTGAAGGCACTGGGCCTGTACTCCATATAACCATATAATAATTTCAGCACGGAAACAGGCCCTCTCGGCCCTTCCAGTCCATGCCGAACATTTATTTTCCCCTAGTCCCATCAATCTGCACTCAGACCATACCCCTCCCATTCCCTTTCCAACCATCTACCTATCCACTTTACTTTTAAATGTTAAAATCGATCCTGCCTCCACCACTTCTGCTGGAAGATCATTCCACACAGCCACCACTCTCTGAGTAAAGAAGTTCCCCCTCATGTTACCCCTAAACTTCTGTCCCTTAATTCTCATGTCATGCCCTCTTGTTTGAATCCTCCCTATCCTCAATGGGAAAAGCTTATCCACGTCAACTCTGTCTATCCCTTTCATCATTTTAAAGACCTCAATCAAGTCCCCCCTTAACCTTCTGCACTCCAAAGAATAAAGACCTAACTTGTTCAACCTTTCCCTGTAACTTAGTTGCTGGAACCCAGGCCACATTCTAATAAATCTCCTCTGTACTCTCTCTATTTTGTTGACATCCTTCCTATAATTAGGCGACCAAAATTGTACACCATACTCCAGAATTGGTCTCACCAGTGCCTTGTACAATTTTAACATTACTTCCCTACTCCTATATTCAATGCTCTGATTTATAAAGGCCAGCACACCAAAAGCTTTCTTTACCACCCTATCTACATGCGATTCCACCTTCAGGGAACTATGCACAGTTATTCCTAGATCCCTCTGTTCCACAACATTCCTCAATTCCCTACCATTTACCATGTACGTCCTATTTTGATTTGTCCTGCCAAGATGTAGCACCACACACTTATCAGCATTAAACTCCATCTGCCATCTTTCAGCCCACTCTTCCAAATGGCCCAAATCTCTCTGTAGACTTTGAAAATCTACTTCATTATCCACAACACTACCTATCTTAGTATCATCTGCATACTTACTTATCCAATTTTCCACCCCATCATCCAGATCATTGATGTACATGACAAACAACATTGGACCCAACACAGATCCCTAAGGCACCCCACTGGTCACCGGCTTCCAACCTGACAAACAGCCATCCACCATTACTCTCTGTCATCTCCCATTCAGCCACTGCTGAATCCATCTTGCTACTCCGCCATTAACACCCAAAGATTGAACCTTCTTAACCAACCTTCCATGGGGAACCTTGTCAAAGGCCTTACTGAAATCCATATAGACAACATCCACTGCTTTACCCTCGTCAATTTCCCTAGTAACTTCTTCAAAAAATTCAAGAAGGTTTGTCAAAACTTCCAGGCACAAATCCATGTTGACTGTTCCTGATCAGACCCTGTTTATCCAAATGCTTATATATATTATCTCTAAGTATCCTTTCCATTCATTTGACCACCACTGACGTCAAATTAACAGGTCTATAATTGCTAGGTTTATTCTTTGAACCCTTTTTAAACAATGGAACAACATGCGCAGTGCGCCAATCCTCCGGCACTATTCCCATTTCTAATGACATTTGAAATATTTATGTCATAGCTCCTGCTTCCCTCAATGTCACTAACTTCCCTCAATGTCCTTGGTAATATCCTGTCAGGACCTGGAGACTTATCCACTTTTATACTTTTCAAAAGTGTCAGTACTTCCTCCTCTTTGAATCTCATAGTTTCCATAGCTATTGTTCAATACCTCCACCATCTATTTTTGCTCTGCAGATAGCTGTCCATTCTGGCTCTCTAATGGACCAACTTTATCCCTCGTTATCCTTTTGCTATTAATATAACTGTGGAAGCCCTTTGGATTTACTTTCACGTTTCTCGCCAAAGCAACCTCATATCTTCTTTTAGCCTTTCTAATTTCTTTCTTAAGATACTCGCTGGTGTTTAGAAGAAGGAGGGGGGACCTCATGGAAACATACAGAATAGTGAAAGGCTTGGATAGAGTGGATGTGGAGAGGATGTTTCCACTAGTGGGAGAGTCGAGGACCAGAGGGCAATGCTCAGAATAAAATGAAGTTCTTTTAGAAAGGAGATGAGGAGGAATTTCTTTAGTCAAAGTGTGGTGAATCTGTAGAAGTCATTGCCACAGAAGACTGTGGAGGCCGTTAATGGATATGTTCAAGGCAGAGGTAGATAGATTTTTGATTAGTACGGGTGTCAGGAGTTATGGGGAGAAGACAGGAGAATGGGGTTGAGAGGGAGAGTTTGGTCAGGCATGATTGAATGGCGGAGAAGACTTGATGGGCCGAATGGCCTAATTCCACTCCTATCACTTATGACCTTATGACAATTTTAGCCTAGTAACTACTGTGGCGCAGTGGTAGAATTTTTGCCTCACAGCACCAGAGACCCGGGTTTGATCCTGTCTATAGATGCTGTCTGAATGGAGTTTGTATCTTCTCGCTGTGACGTGGGTGGGTTTCCTCCAGGTGCTCTTGGCAGTTCTTTCGAGAACTCCCCAGTTCTGCCCACTCTCAGACATTTCTGTGTGGACACCTCTTCTCCAGCTGTTCCTGGGGCGACCTATTTTCCTTTTTCCTTGGGGGTTCCGTTTCAGGGCTTGCCGGGTGATGTTTGTGGCAATTTTCCTGAGGGCGTGTACAATCCATCTCCATTTTCTCCTTTGAATTTGTAAGTCAATGAGCTCCTGGCTTGTTCTTTTCCACAGGTCCACATTGCTTACTTTGTTATGCTTAGCTCCCTCCTCTTCCTGTCCAGAGTAGATAACGGACTGCCCGCTGACCAATCTGATCTCCCCTGACGGTGTCCATCTTGTTTCGGCCAAGCCCAGGACGGAAGCCCCTGTCCCACTGTACGAGGTAATTCACGAGTTCTCTCGAGTTTTCCCCTGATTCAAACTCGGAGAATATCCGTAGCGGGTCCGTAGGAGTTTGTGGATGTCTCGTAGCGGCTCGTAATGCTAACGGTAGATATAAAAAGTAACAATTTTTTTCATCACGAGTATTTTTTTACTCGTGGACATTTTCTGCAGGGATGAAAAAACATCACGAGTTACCGGATGTCCCGAGTACCTACCGTTATCATGACGAGCCGCTACGAGACAGCCACGAACTCCTACGGACCCGCTACGGACACACTCCGAGTTCGAATCAGGGGAAAACTCGGGAGAGCTCTTGAATTACCTCATACAGTGGAACAGGAGCTTAAGAGGGAAAATAAATGGTCGGCACGGACTGGAAGGGCCGAGAAGGCCTGTTTCCGTACTGTAATTGTTATATGGTTATATGGTTGTATGGTTAAGAGATTGTAGCGCACATTTTGTTGGCAATAGTGGCAGCCTTGCCAGCCTGGAACATGGTTCGGATGTTCCATGTCCCCAGAAGGATGGATTTATATTGCGTCAGAAGGATTGTCAGCTTCCCAGCGCCCTTGCGGCTTTGGCTGGGAAGTGTCATGTTCCTCATCGCTGGGGCACCTTCTTCAACCAAGTGTGTACTTTGGTTTTCATTCGTCAGAGTTTCTAAAACTCACATTTTATTCCAGGTTAGGGTAGTTAGCCACACGCCCAACCCCCAACCTGGAGGACCAGGGACTGCTTCGTCTGCCTGCTCACCCGAGATTAGTTGAACCTGCCAGGGATATGAAACTCCATCCGACATATCTCTCAGGATCAGTGGAGTACATGGGCCTCTCCTCCACGTCAAGGTTGCAGTCCAGGAGAGGTTGTAAGTTAATTGCCTTCTGCAAATTGCCCCAGATTTGTAGGGTGTGAAAGCGAGATAGCATAGAACCAGTGTACGTGTGATCATTGGTCAGTGTGGACTCGGTTGGCTGAAGGATCAGTTTTCACTCTGTATCCCTAAACTAAACTAAACCCTAACCCTAAACTAAACTAAAGATAAACACAAAATGCTGGAGTAACTCAGCGGGACAGGCAGCATCTCTGGAGAGAAGGAATTGGTGACGTTTCGGGTCGAGACCCTTCCTCAGACTAGACTAATCTAAACTGTGAAAATTACACATAATTTGGTTAGTAATTCTGCAGATGATAAAAAAAGGTGGCATCGTAGACCTTGAAGATGGTTATCAAGATAGCAGGACCTTGATCAGCTGAGTTAGTGGGCCGAGGAATGGCTAATGGGGTTGAATTCACACAAGAGTGCAGTATTACATTTTGGGAAGCAAAGCAGGGCTGGAACTTCACAGAGAATGGAAGGGCCTGGGCAGTATTATAGAGCAGAGGGATCAGGGAGTACAAGTTAGTTTCCTGAAAGTGGTGTCAGAGGTAGATATGGTCCCGGATCGCCGCGTAGAAGCTCGGGTCGGGGCCTCGCGGGTCGAAGTTCTGGTCGACGGAGTGTTGACGGAGCCCACGGGTGGGACCCGTATCGGCACAACGGAGGCGTGATGAGGGGCCTCGCCGGCGATGAGGTCTCGGCAGTGGTGAAACCTCACGACGATGGGACCTCGGTGGTGGTTCAGCCTCGCGGATCTGAGAGCTTGGAGGACACGATGTGGGGGGAACCGTCGTGAGGGGGGGAGGGGGAGAACAAAAGGGGGAGCGGCATGCTTTGTAAGTTTGTCAGCGACATAGGTGGCCACTCTTGGTATACATTGTGTATACAAGCAAAGAATGTGGAATTCTCGGCCTCAGAGGGCAGTGGAGGCAGGTTCTCTGGATGCTTTCAAGAGAGAGCTAGATAGGGCTTTTAAAAAGAGTCAGGAGATATGGGGAGAAGGCAGGAACGGGGTACAGATTGGGGAAGATCAGCCATGATCACATTGAATGGCCATTCAATGTGATCATGGCTGATCTTCCCCAATCTGTACCCCGTTCCTGCCTTCTCCCCATATCTCCTGACTCTTTTTAAAAGGCTCGCCATAGGATGCACAGAAGTGTAGGAAGGAACTCAGATGCTAGTTTAAACCAAAGACAGACACAAAAAGCTGGAATAACTCAACAGGTCAAGCAGCATCTCTAGAGAAAAGGAATAGGAAGCATTTCAGGTCGAGACCCTGCAAAGAAGATTTGTGAGGATGAAGTGAGTACTTAAGTGCCTGAGGGAGAGTTTGAGTAGATTAGTTCTTTGTTCTTGGAGTGCAGGATGCTGAGGGGTAATCTTATTGAGGTGTATAATATCATGAGGGGAATAGGTATTTTCCCCAGGTATCAAAAAAAGAGAGATATCTACATTAATTATAGGAGGCATGGAGTAAATGAGGTGCTAGATGAGTATAAAGAGTGTAAAAAGAATCTTAAGAAAGAAATAAGAAAAGCTAAAAGAAGATATGAGGTTGCTTTGGCAAGAAAGGTGGAAGTAAATCCAAAGGGTTTCTACAGCTATATTAATAGCAAAAGGATAACGAGGGATAAAATTGGACCATTAGAGAGCCAGAATGGACAGCTATCTGCAGAGCCAAAAGAGATGGGGGAGATATTGAACAATTTCTTTACTTCGGTATTCACCAAGGAGAAGGATATTGAACTCTGTGAGGCAAGGGAAAAAAGTAGAGTAGCTATGGAAACTATGAGATTCAAAGAGGAGGAAGTACTGACACTTTTGAAAAAATATAAAAGTGGATAAGTCTCCAGGTCCTGACAGGATATTCCCTAAGATATTGAGGGAAGTTAGTGTAGAAATAGCAGGGGCTATGACAGAAATATTTCAGATGTCATTAGAAACGGGAATAGTGCCGGAGGATTGGCGTACTGCGCATGTTGTTCCATTGTTTAAAAAGGGTTCAAAGAATAAACCTAGCAATTATAGACCTGTTAGTTTGACGTCAGTGGTGGGAAAATTAATGGAAAGGATACTTAGAGATAATATATATAAGCATCTGGATAAACAGGGTCTGATCAAGAACAGTCAACATGGATTTGTGCCTGGAAGGTCATGTTTGACAAACCTTCTTGAATTTTTTGAAGAGGTTACTAGGGAAATTGATGAGGGTAAAGCAGTGGATGTTGTCTATATGGATTTCAGTAAGGCCTTTGACAAGGTTCCCCATGGAAGGTTGGTTAAGAAGGTTCAATCTTTGGGTGTTAATGGCGGAGTAGCAAGATGGATTCAACAGTGGCTGAATGGGAGATGCCAGAGAGTAATGGTGAATGGCTGTTTGTCAGGTTGGAAGCCGGTGACCAGTGGGGTGCCTCAGGGATCTGTGCTGGGTCCACTGTTGTTCGTCATGTACATCAATGATCTAGATGATGGGGTGGAAAATTGGATAAGTAAGTATGCAGATGATACTAAGATAGATGTTGCTGTGGATAATGAAGTAGATTTTCAAAGTCTACAGAGAGATTTGGGCCATTTGGAAGAGTGGGCTGAAAGATGGCGGATGGAGTTTAATGCTGATAAGTGTGAGGTGCTACATCTTGGCAGGACAAATCAAAATAGGACGTACATGGTAAATGGTAGGGAATTGAGGAATGCTGTGGAACAGAGGGATCTAGGAATAACTGTGCATAGTTCCCTGAAGGTGGAATCGCATGGGAATGGAGGGGTATCGTCTGAGTGCAGGTAGATGGGACTAGCGGAAAATGAATGGCTGGCATGGCCTGTTTCCATGCTGTAATTGTTATATGGTTATATGGTTATATGGTTATATGGTTATCAAGGATTAGACATTCCTCTAGAATGTTCCTCAACAAACTAGAATGTTTATCTAGTTTGCATGTAGCCTTACTCTGGCAGTGGAGGGGGCCCAGGACAGAAAGTTCAGTCTATGAATGGAAAGGCGGTTTAATATGGTTAGCAACCGGGAGATCTACAGCATTGGGCCTTGGTGGATCGAGCAGGTGTATAAGGTGAGAGAAGAAAAATTAATAGGTATCTGAGTTGAATCTTTTTGACACAGAAGGTGTTTTTTGCGTGGAACGAGCTGACAGAGGGGGTTGCTCAGGTAAGTACTATAGCTACATTTAAAATACATTTGAACAGGTACATGGATAGGAAAGGTTTAGAGGAACCAAAGGCAAGCAGGAACAAGAGTAGATGGGGCACGTTGGTTGGCGTGGGCAAGTTGGGCTGCAGGGGATTGTTTCTGTTCTGTTTGACTTAAATGACTCTAACTATGTCTGACATTATTACAATTTTATGAAAATCGAAAATCAGGTCCACTGACTTCAATCAACTCAATGGCCCCATAGCAGAAGCGTCCACATCGCGGGGCTGGAAATTGGAAGTACCCTGAGCTAATTCTGCTACCACCATCAACTATTGCGACAAGTTGATGGCTACCACTGATTGTCGCCGGAAGCTTGTGTCCTTTTCAGGATGGACTATGACAGCGAGGTCAACATTTGTAACAAGGTGGACACGAAACGAAGAATCAACTCAATTTTCAAGTCCGATTAAAGCTAGTCTGAGGGTCACTAATGAGGTAGATAGTGGTTCGGTCCTGCTCTCTAGTTGTTGGTGGCATGGTGCAGTTGCCTGATAACATCTCGGAAGGAACTGCTTCTAAATCTGAAATTAATTCGATGTACATTGAAGTGTTGCAGAAGTTGGAAATGACTGTGGGGTATATATAAAGAGATGAATTGTACATGTTCCCATTGGGTTTTGGCCAAGGTTCTGCATCAAAGGGATTTTTTTGCATTATTACATTGGAACTTCCACTTGAACAGGCTGTCGAGGGATATAATAACTGATGTGAGCTCCTTTTTATACTATGCCAGTCAGTTAAAAAAGAGAGGTTACATCAACCTGCAGATGTTCATTTTGTGGGATGTACATAATGGATAGTGCAGCAGATCTAACAAGGGATGTCTTCAATCATTGATGTTGGTGAGGAAGTTTCACTAAAACTACTTCCATCCAATATGAACCACCGAATGGATGGATGCCTGTGTCCTTGCATTGATGTTCCCAAAGTCTTCCTGAGCATGAAGTATTTGTTGTGGAGGCACCCAAAGAAAGGAAACACTTCAGATCGCAGCAGGATTAACACCATGTGCCAGGACATTCCTACAAAGACTAACGATGCAATGTTGTTAGATCTTGCTTAGAAAGATACAGCTTGGAAACGGGCCCTTCAGCCCAACTTGCCCACACCAGCCAACATGTTCCGTCTCCACTATTCCCACCTGCCTGTGTTTGGTCCATATCACTCCAAACCCATCCTATCCATGTACCTGTCTGACTATTTCTTAAATGTTGGGATAGTACCTGTCTCAACTACCTCCTCTGGCAGCTCGTTCCATTCACCCACCACCATTTGTCTAAAAAAGTTGCCCCTCGGGTTTCTTTTGAATCTTTCCCCCCTCACCTTAAACTTATGTCCTCCAGTTCTTCACCCCCCCTACTCTGAGTAAAAGACTGTGCATTCACTCTATCTGTCTATTGTTGAATATTTGAAAACAAAAATCTTCCAGCTTTCCCAAATTGCCTGGATGTTGTTTCCAGTAGAAAATTCCAATTAAATGCTGAAGTTGATCTACATCTGGGTAAAATAATTTGTGTATTTACCTCATCTATTCCTCTTATGATTTTGTACACCTTTCTAAGATCATCCCTCATCTTCCTGGGCACCAAAGAATAGAGTCCCAGCCTGTTCAACCTCTCCCCATAGCTCAGGCCCTCGAGACCCAGCAACGTCTTTGTAAATCTCTTCTGTACCCTTTTCAGTTTCTCCTATGCCGTTATGATCATGAACTAAAGATGTTGTGATCCCAATTTAATTTAAATCTACTTTCTTTAGACTTTTAACCATATAACCATATAACAATTACAGCACGGAAACAGGCCTTCTCGGCCCTTCCAGTCCGTGCCGACCATTTATTTTCCCCTAGTCCCATCCACCTGCACTCAGACCATACCCCTCCATTCCCTTCCCATCCATATACCTATCCACTTTACTTTTAAATGTTAAAATCAACCCTGCCTTCACCACTTCTGCTGGAAGATCATTCCACACAGCCACCACTCTCTGAGTAAAGAAGTTCCCCCTCATGTTACCCCTAAACTTCTGTCCCTTAATTCTCATGTCCTACCCTCTTGTTTGAATCTTCCCTACCCTCAATGGGAAAAGCTTATCCACGTCAACTCTGTCTATCCCTTTCATCATTTTAAAGACCTCAATCAAGTCCCGCCTTAACCTTCTGTGCTCCAAAGAATAAAGACCTAACTTGTTCAACCTTTCTCTGTAACTTAGTTGCTGGAACCCAGGCAACATTCTAATAAATCGCCTCTGTACTCTCCCTATTTTGTTGACATCCTTCCTATAATTAGACGACCAAAATTGTACACCATACTCCAGAATTGGTCTCACCAATGCCTTGTACAATTTTGACTTTAGACTTTAGATACAGCGTGGAAACAAGCCCTTCGGCCCACCGAGTCTGCGCCGACCAGTCATCACCCCTCCCACTCTTACACACACTAGGGACAATTTATAATTTTCAACCAAAGCCTATTCACCTGCAAACCCGGATGGCTTTGGAATGTAGGAGGAAACTGGAGCACCTGGAGAAAACCCACGCAGGTCACAGGGAGAGCATACAAACTCCGTACGGACAGCACCTGTGGTGAGGTCGAACCCGGGTCTCTGGAGCTGTGAAGCAGCAATTCTACCGCTCCACCACCATGCCATCCCTTTTCTTTTATTGGCACAATTCAGTACAAATTGATGGATAAATGAAATAATGTTCTGAAATTGTTGCAGACTATTCTTTGTGACCTATGAGCAATTAAATCTTGTCAAGTCTGCGGAGAGAGTTTTGAAGATCTAACACAGGGAGCATTCTCAGATATCTACTGCATGCAAATAAGGAGACCCAGAACTATTTCAGTTAAACGACATATAACATACAGTGGTGGCACGGTGGCGCAGCAGTAGAGTTGCTGCCTCACAGCGCCAGAGTCCCGGGTTTGATCCTGACTACGGGTGCTGTCTGTACGGAGTTTGTACGTTCTCCCCGTGACCTGCGTGGGTTTTCCCCAGGTGTTCCGGAGTCATCCCACACTCCACAGACGTACAGGTTGGTAGGTTAATTGGCTTTGGTCAAATTGTAAATTGTCCCCAGTGTGTGTTGCAATGGTCCAGGAAGATCCCAGCAAGCATGCTTGACATGCCTGCCACAGACCGATCTCTGATGACCCACCCGGTAGGCCCGGCTCACCTACCTCAGTCTCCAGCTGGACCGGAAACCCGCCCGAAGACTCGCGGTCAATGGGACTGGGAATCCAATCATCGGTTGGCGTGACCGGGAGGCAGCTGGAGACGTCGGATGCGAGGCGCAAGGAGGGTGGCCTGGGGTTAATGCCTCCAGTGCCTTCAAGGTCGCCTGCAGGAGATGCCCCCGGGACACAAAGATGGCCGGGCGAGGAGAGGAGAGGAGAGGGACGTCGGTCCACGGGAACTGCTCCTGTACATCGAGCGGGCGTGCCGACCGCACTTCGGACTTTGAATAATGGCGCCAATAATGGCGGCGCCCGCATGTGTAATATATGCAAAAAGAATTTCACTGTGTAGTTGCATATGTGACTAATCAGTCTGAAGAAGGGTTTTGACCCGAAACATCACGTATTGGTCCATGCTGACCCAAACGTTACTCCCATTTGCCTGAGTTTGGCCGATATCTGAAGAAGGGTCAAGACTGAAATGTCATCTATTCCTTTGCTCCGTAGATGCTTCCTCACCCGCTGAGTATCTCCAGCATTTTTGTCTACCTCCAATTTTTCCAACATCTGCAGTTCTTTCCTAAACAATAAAATACTATTGACAATAATAATAATAATAATAATAATGTATTTTATTGTCATCATACATAAGTGCAACGAGATTTGGTTTGCAGCTTCAGATTTCGGTTAGCAACCCTCGAGAACAAGGTTTGTAAAAATGAACATTTGACCAATAACATCAACACAGGCTAAAGTACGAGGCCGGGGTAGACAGTCCATGGGGGGGTTCAGAGCTACTATAGCTCTGGGAATGAAGCTGTTCCTGAGTCTGGAGGTGCGGGCGTAGGCCTTGTAACGTCTGCCGGAAGGGAGTAGTTCGAACAGTCCATTACAAGGGTGAGAGGAGACCTTATGGATGCTGACTGCCTTCCTGAGGCACCATATGTGGTAGATGCCCTCCAAGGCTGGTAAAGGTGTCCCAATAATCTGTTGCGCTCTGTGGACAACGCGCTGCAGAGCTCTCCTCTCCGCGTTAAATATGCGGGGATCGCTGATCGCCGCGGCTTTGGAGGGCTTGTTTCTGTGCTGCATCTCTAAACTAAACTAAACTAAACATTGAAACAAAGGTAGATAGAAAATGCTGGAGAAACTCAGCGGGTGAGGCAGCATCTACGGAGCGAAGGAATAGGTGACGTTTCGGGTCGAGACCCTTCTTCAGACTGATGTGGGGGTGGGGGGGGGGGGATAGGAAGAAGAAAGGAAGAGGTGGACAGTGGGCTGTGGGGGAGCTGGGAAGGGGAGGGGAAAGAAGGAGAAATCAAGGACTACCTGAAGTCAATGTTCATACCGTTGGGGTGTATATTGGATCTTCTGTTGGATGAAATAGAGTTGGAATCCGTTGCAGGTCTGGGTGAGTGAAACATATAATTTGGCCCAACATGGAAACAGGTTATTTGGCCCAACCTGTCCTCGCTAGTATTTATTTTCCTCTCAACCTTCCTTCTGCTTTTGTTCATCTAAGTCCTGAAAGTGGTTGGTCACAGATATCCAGCCACAATAGCGCTTCATCAATGAGGGGGGGACATTATTGAAACTTACCGAATAGTGAAAGGCCTGGACAGAGTGGATGTGGAGGGGATGTTTCCACTGGTGGGAGAGTCTAGGACCAGAGGTCATAACCTCAGAATTACAGGATCTTCCTTTTGGAAGATGAGGAGGAATTTTGTTAGTCAGAGGGCGGTGAATCTGTGGAATTCATTGCCACTGACGGCTGTGGAGGCCAAGTCACTGAATATTTTTAAAGCAAAGATAGGTAGATTCTGGATTAGTAAGGATGTCAGGGGTTATGGGAAGCAGGCAGGAGAATGGGGTTACAAGGGAAAGATAGATCAGCCATGATTGAATTGCGTAGACGTGATGGGCCGAATGGCCTTATTCTGCACCTCTCCCTTATGACCAGTTCGGAACTCAACTAATCATTAAGTTGAAACTCAGCAACAATCAAAGAAGCTTTGGGCTTCTGGGCACCATGTTATAGGAAAGATGTTGCCAAGCTTCAAAGGATACTGAGAAGAATTACGAGGATGTTGCCAGGACTAGAGAGTCTGAGCTACAGGGAGAGGTTGAGCAGGCTGGGTCTCTATTTCTTGGAGCACAGGAGTATGAGGGGTGATCCTTTAGAGTTGTACAAAATCGTGAGAGGAATAGATCGGGTAAATGTGCCCAGAGTAGAGCAGTCGAGGACCAGAGGACATAGGTTTAAGGTGAAGGGGAAAGATTTAATAGGAATCTGAGGGGTAACCTTTTCACACAAAGGGTGGTGGATGTACGGAGGTAGTTCAGGCTGGGACAATCCCAACATTTAAGAAATAGTTGGACAGGTACATGGATAGCATGGATAGGTTTGGAGGGATATGGGTTACAAACAGGCAGGTGGGACTAGTACAGATGGGACATGTTGGTCGGTGTGGGCAAGTTGGGCCGAAGGGCCTGTTTCCATACCATGTGACCCTATGACTCTATAATAAGGCCTTTCGGTCCGTTGACCTATTGATGTGACTCGATGCATTGCCCAATTACTGTAGCTACCACAACCAGACATCTACCGCATTGGTGACCCTCGGACTATCTTTGAACGTACTGTACTGGCTTTACCTTGCACTAAACGTTATTCCCTTTATCATGTATCTGTACACTGTAAATGGCTCAATTGTAAACATGTATTGTCCTTCCACTGACTGGTTAGCGCTGTACCTCGGCACACGTGACAATATACTAAACTAAACTAAACTATAAACCCTGTGTAGGAAGGAACTTCAGATACTGATTTTAAACCAAATATAGACGCAAAAAGCTGGTGTAACTCAGCAGGACAAG
This sequence comes from Raja brachyura, assembly GCA_963514005.1. The sequence continues at coordinate 110,719,245 of OY740785.1, forward strand.
CAGCATCTCTGGAGAGAAGGAATAGGTGACATTTCGGAATAGGGGACATTCCTTCAGATGTGTCGATTAAAGTAAAGATAGACAGCAACAGCCACGTTTGATTCAAGGGGTTACGAGCTGTGATACCCATAAACCGGTGACAATAAACATAGACAATAGGTGCAGGAGTAGGCCATTCGGCCCTTCGAACCTGCACCGCCATTCAATGTGATCATGGCTGATCATCCCCAATCAGTACCCCGTTCCTGCCTTCTCCCCATATCCCCTCACTATTTTTGAGAGCCCTATCTAGCTCTCTCTCGAAAGCATCCAGAGAACCTGCCTCCACCACGCTCTGAGGCAGAGAATTCCACAGACTCACCACTCTCTGTGAGAAAAAGTGTTACCTCGTCTCCGTTCTAAATGGCTTACTCCTAATTCTTAATCTGTGGCCCCTGGTTCTGGATTCCCCCAAACATCATTAACATGTTTCCTGCCTCTAGCGTGTCCGGGGAAAACGTACAAACATTGTACATACGGGACCATTAGTAGGGATCGAATCCGCGTCTCTGGTGCTGCATTTGATGTAAGGCAGCAACTCTACCGCTGCGCCACCATGACTGCCCCCTATCATAGAAACATAGAAACATAGAAAATAGGTGCAGGAGTAGGCCATTCGGCCCTTCGAGCCTGCACCGCCATTCAATATGATCATGGCTGATCATCCAACTCAGTATCCTGTACCTGCCTTCTCTCCATACCCCCTGATCCCTTTAGCCACAAGGCCACATCTAACTCCCTCTTAAATATAGCCAATGAACTGGCCTCAACTACCTTCTGTGGCAGAGAATTCCAGAGACTCACCACTCTCTGTGTGAAAAATGTTTTCCTCATCTCTGTCCTAAAGGAATTCCCCCTTATCCTTAGACTGTGACCCCCTTGTTCAGGACCTCCCCAACATCGGAAACAATCTTCCTGCATCTAGCCTGTCCAACCCCTAAAGAATTTTGTAAGTTTCTATATGATCCCCCCTCAGTCTTCTAAATTCTAGCGAGTACAAGCCAAGTCTATCCAGTCATTCCTGACATCCCAGGAATCAGTCTGGTGAACCTTCTCTGTAACCCCTCTATGGCAAGAATGTCTTTCCTCAGATTTGGAGACCAAAACTGTACGCAATACTCCAGGTGTGGTCTCACCAAAACCCTGTACAACTGCAGTAGAACCTCCCTGCTCCTATACTCAAATCCTTTCGCTATGAATGCTAACATACCATTCACTTTCTTCACTGCCTGCTGCACCTGCATGCCTACTTTCAGTGATTGGTGTCCCATGACACACAGGTCTCATTGCATCCTGTGTTTGGCCCATATCCCTGCAAACCTGTTCCATCCATGTACGCGTCTAACTGTTTCTTAAACGTTGGAATAGTCCCTGCCTCAGCTACCTCCTCTGGCAGCTTGTTCCATACCCTTCGTTTGAAAAAGTTACCCCTCGATTTATTTTTAAATCTTTTCCCCTTCACCTTAAACCTATGTCCTCTGGTTCTCAATTCACTTACTTTGGGCAAGAGACTTTGTGCATCAACCCAGTCTATTCCTCTCATGATTTTATACACCTGTATAAGATCACATCTCATCCTCCTGCCCTCTATTCATTGGGAGTCCCAACTTACTGAACCTTTCCCAATAGCTCAGACCTTCTGGTCCTGGCAACATCTTCATAAATCTTCTCTGCACCCTTTCCAGCTTGACAACATCTTTCCTATTGCATGGTGCCCAGAACTCAACCCAATACTCTAAATGTGGCCTCATCTACATCTTATACAACTGCAACATGACCTCCCAACTCAAATTCATCTCTATTACTCTACATATCTCTCGTTTTCAGTTTAGTTTAGTTTTAGAGATACAGCGTGGAAACAGGCCCTTCGGCCCAGCTAGTTGGCACCGACCAGCGATCCCCGCACATTAAACCTATCCTACACACACAAGGGAAATTTTACATTCATACCAAGTCATTGATCCTGGAAAACTGTACATCTTAGTAGTGTGGGAGGAAACTGAAGATTTCTGAGAAAGCCCGCGCAGATCACGGGGAGAAATACAAACCTACAAGCACCCGTAGCCAGGATCGAACCTGGGTCTCCGACGCTGTGAGGCAGCAGCTGTGCGCCACTATATAGTTCGATAGCATTAATATGTTGGCATATCTGGCAAACCAATATTGGCTTATCTCTGGCTGATTTTCCAGTGGATCAAGCAACTATCATGTTCAAAACCTTTGTCAAAGCGGAGAGATTATCAAAGTGGTTGAGTTTGAGAAGCTGCTGTGCGTTGGCGGGGAGGTTAAGAAAGGTTATGTGTAATGAACTGGAGTTTGTGCATCACATCAAAATCAACCATTGAAGGGAGCAGAAACAAGAGAAACGGTTTTCAAAGGCAGCCGTCTCCAGATGCATCACTTCAAGGGCAATGAATTCCGATAGATTTAGAAACAGTGGATTTACAGGAAATTGCTTGTGGGTAAACTGAGACATGGTCAGTCAAATGCTCATTAACTTTAACTAATTCCTTCAATGACATTCAAAGTGCAGCGAGTCAATAAACAGTTTTGTTTTAAGCCAAACCCAAAGAGAATGTTTTGTGTAATTAAAGTTGGAATGTGATGGTGGATTTGTTACATCAAAACGTCTACTCACTATTAACTCAGACAAAAATGCTGGAGAAACTCAGTGGGTGAGGCAGCATCTATGGAGCGAAGGAATAGGTGACGTTTCTGGTTGAGACCCTTTTTCAGAAGGGAGAAGAAGGGTCTCTACCTGAAATGTCACCTATTCCTTCACTCTATAGATGCATCCTCACCCTCTGAGTTTCTCCAGCATTTTTGTCTATCTTCGATTTTTCCAGCATCTGCAGTTCTTTCCTAAACATTAACCCAGTTTAGTTTACTTTAGCTTAATTTATGGTCACGTGTAGCAAGGTAGAGTGAAAAGCCTTTGTTCCGTGCTAGCCAGACAGCGGAGAGGCTATGCATGATCACAATCGAGCCAGTTACAGTGTATAGATACCATGGTAAGGGAATAACGTTTTGTGCAAAGGTAAAGCCAGCAAAATCCGATCAAGGATAGTCTGAGGGTAAGAAATGTTGCTGTAGGAATAGAGATTTAAGAGTGTGGGGCATTTGTAATATGTGATCGTAGATCTCTATCTGTGGCGAGCACGCAAATAGTCACCTGGATTGGGCACCATCTTGGAAGTAGACAAAACAACTGCTCACTGTGGGTACACAAAAGGCTGGAGAAACTCAGCGGGTGCAGCAGCATCTAAGGAGCGAAGGAGATAGGCAACGTTTCGGGCCAAAACCCATCTTCAGACCCTGAAGAGCCTGAAGAAGGGTTTCGGCCCGAAACGTTGCCTATCTCCTTCGTTCCTTAGATGCTGCTGCACCCGCTGAGTTTCCCCAGCCTTTTGTGTACCCTCGATTTTCCAGCATCTGCAGTTCATTCTTTAACACAACTGCTCACTGTGTGCAGGAAGGAACTGCAGATGCTGGTTTAAACCGAAGAGCACAGGCAGCGTCTCTGGAGAGAAGGAATGGGTGACCTTTTGGCTCGACACTTTTATATGAAGAAGAGTCTCGACCCGAAACGTCACCCATTCCTTTTCTCCAGAGATTCTGCCTGTCCCGCTGAGTTACTCCAGCATTTTGTGTCCATGTTGGGTGTAAAGCAGCATCTGCAGATCCATCCTCCACACTAATAGTATTCACCCTTGTTTTCCACGCCACATGCCTCCAGCGACTCCATTCCACGTCTGTTTTTGTGTATCTTTCATTAATTTATTTTATATCTCTCTATAACCCCATCTACATCTCTCGTTTTCCTTCCACATGAGTCTCAGTCTGAAGAAGGGTCTTGTCCTGAAACATCACCCATTCCTTCTCTCCACAGATGCTGCCTGACCCGCTGAGTTACTCCAGCATTTTGCAATACTTGCAATATGTATGACCGGTTAATTACAACTTTATCTTCTAAAATGATATGAACATAATATTTTCCTGTACCCCCCACCCCCTGTGCTTGGTTTCCAGTTTTGTGCTGTTATGCTCTTCCAAGTCCAACCCTGATGTGAAATATAATGCCAGAGGGAAGGATGTAGGTGGAAGGGGATTGGTGGTAAAGAAAACAAACTCAATCCTAGCATTTATTTGAAGAGGGCTTGTATACAAACACTGTATGTAATGCTGCGGATGTAATGCTGAGGCTCTATAAGGTGCCTCAGGCCACATTTGGAGTATCGTTAGCAAATTTTGGGCACCATATCTGAGGAAGGATGTGCTGGCTCTGGAGAGGGTCCAGAGGAAGTTTACAAGAATAATCCCAGGAGTAAGTGGGTTAACCTAGGATGAGCATTTGTCAGCACTGGGCCTGTACTCGCTGGAGTTTAGAAGAATGAGGGGGGACCTTATTGAAACAAAAGGGCCTGTCCCACCAGCATGCGACTGCATGCGGCGAGCGTGACCTAACGTGGTCGCTTGAGCCGTACAGCCTCGCGTGGCCGGTCCAACTTCGATCGCCGTAGCCGTCTGGAGTTGTGCGGAGCTGGTCCCGACATCGTGAGGGGTTCCGAAAAACTGACAGTGTTCAAATTCAACGGCCGATAGGCCCGCAGCCGCATCGAGGCCGTACGCAACGTCGCGACGTCATACGCAGCGTCATGTACGTCGTATGCAGTGTCTAGACGCTGTATACAGCGTGTGGCGTTGCACGATGACGTCAGCGCCCGGCGTGCCATTGCGTGATGATGTCACCGCCAATCGCCGTGCGACGTCCAAATTCAGTCGGGACCAGCCCCCGCACAACACCATACGCCTCCGCGGTTCAAAGTAGAACCGGCCCCGCGAGGCCGTACGCCTCAAGCCACCACGTTTGGTCGCGCTCGCCGCATACAGTCGCACGCTGGTGGGACAGGCCCTAAACAGAATAGTGAAGGGCTCGGATACAATGGATGTGGAAAGGATGTTTCCATTAGTGGGAGAGTCTAGGACCAGCGGTCATAGTCTCAGAATTAAAGTACGTTCTTTTAGGAAGATGAGAATTTTCTTAAGCCAGAGGGTGATGAATCTGCGGAATTCTTTACCACAGAAGGCTATGGAGGCCAAGTTAGTGGATATTTTTAAGACAGAGTTAGATAGATTCTTGAATAGTACATTTATCAGGAGTTATGGGGAGAAGGCAGGAGAATGGGGTTAGGAGGGAGAGATAGATCAGCCATGATTGAATGGCAGAAGGGATTTGATGGGCCAAATGGTCTAATTCAACTCCTATGCTTTATGACTGGCTCCAAGCTTGAGCCAGATTCATAAACCTCATGCTAACTTGTACTCGCTTCCTCAAACACATTGTGGACACACCTTGTGTGGTGTCGATAAAGAGAATAGCAGGCATCGTAAAATTGGCCACAAATGTCAATGATACACATTAGTTTAGTGGCACAGCGCGGAAACAGACATGAAATGCAGGAGTGACTCAGCGGGACAGAAGGAACAGGTGATGTTTCGGGTCAAGACCCTTCCACAGACTGAGAGACAAGGGAGGGGGGAGACACAGAGTGAAGTGTGAAAACGAGAGATCAAAGGAGACACAGATCAAGGAAAATGTATAATAGATCATTGTTAGCTTGGAATTCTCTGCATCAGAGGGCAGATTCTCTGGATGCTTTCAAGAGAGAGCTGGATAGGGCTCTTAAAAATCGTGGAGTCAGGAGATATGGGGAGAAGGCAGGAACGGGGTACTGATTGGGGATGATCAGCCATGATCACATTGAATGGCTGTGCTGGCTCGAAGGGCCGAATGGCCTCCTCCTGCACCTATTGTCTATTGTCTATTTTTTCCCTTTCCCGTGACGTCGAATGAATAAGTTTATTGGCCAAGTATTCACATACAAGGAATTTGCCTTGGTGCTTCGCCCACAAGTGACAACATGACATACAGTGACAGTTAAGGGCCTGTCCCACTGTACGAGGCAATTCAAGAGTTCTCCCGAGTTTAAAAATAAATCAAACTCGTGGTAAGCATGTAGAATGAACGTAGCGGGTACGTTGGAGCTCGGCACGTCTCTTAACGGCTCGTAACGCTAACGGCAGGTACTCGAAACCCGGAAAGCTCGTGAAGACTCGTGAAGATTTTTCAACATGTTGAAAAATGTCCACGAGAGCCCCGAGTACCTACGAGCGGCTATTACCGTAATTCTCCAAGTTCGAATCGGGGGAAACTCGGGAGAACTCTTGAATTGGCTCGTACAGTGGGACAGGCCCTTTAGGAATGACACATAAAACATTAAACATTAATAATAAGCTGTTATCGATTAAACATGTGAATTAAATAAAATACCGGCCCCATAGCAGAAGCGTCCACGTCGCGGGGCTGGAAACTGGAAGTATCCCGAGCTAATCCTGCTACCACCATCATCTAATGCCACAAGTGATGGCCACACTGATTGTCACCGGAAGCTCGCGTCCTTTTCATGACGGACGATGACAGCGGGGTCAACATTTGTCACAAAATGGACACGAAAAGAAGAAGAATAAAATACCAGAGCAATAGGTGGCTACACATTTTTGTAAAGCTACTACTTATGGAAAAAAATTGTTTTTATGTCTGGCTATGGCATCTTTGACAGTCCGGAGTCGCCTTCAAGAGGGAAGTGATTCAAAGAGTTTGTGGCCAAGGTGAGAGGGGTCAGAGATGATCAGTCTGAAGAAGGGTCTCGACCCGAAACGTCACCCCTTCCTTCTCTCCAGAGATGCTGCCTGTCCCGCTGAGTTACTTCGGCAATTTAGGTCTATCTTAGGCATAATCAGGATGGACAACAGAAGTCTAGAAGCTTATTCTCCGAAGTTATTCTCCGAAGACGTTTCATAGCTGCATTGTCTGTCAAGTTTTAATTAGAGCCAACTCACATGAATTATAACACCATTCACAGCAAGAGCAACAGTAATTAATTAACTGTGTGAGATTTTGCATAACCTTTGCAAATGTTGATGCAAATTGCTGGATTCATTACCGTCTGAGTGATGCTTCAGATTCAGAGGTAGATTTGACAGAGAGTTAGTCAAGTTAGATTTGACAGAGAGTTAGTCAAGTACTTCATTACTTCCTGAATTTCTTTACAAACTCTTTTGGGGGACACAAACTAGAGAGTTAGAGAGTCATACAGCACGGAATGAGGCCCTTTGGCCCAACTTGCCCACACCGGCCAATATGGCCCATCTACACTAGTCCCACCTACCTGCGCTTGGCCCATATTCCTCTAAACCTGTCCTATCCATGTACCTGTCCAATAGTCTTTTAACTTTTGGGGCGGCACAGTGGTGCAGCGGCAGAGTTGCTGCCTTACAGCGCCAGGGACCCGGGTTCGATCCTGATCATGGGTGCTGTCTGTACGGAGCTTGCACCTTCTCTCCGTGACCTGCGTGGGTTTTTCCCCAGGAACTCTGGTTTCCTTCCACACTCCAAAGATATACAGGATTGTAGGCTAATTGGCTTGGTAGAAATGCGAAATTATCCCTAGTCTGTGTAGGATAGTGTTAATGTACGGGGATCGCTGGTCAGTGCAGACTCGGTTGGCAGAAGGGCCTGTTTCCACGCTGTGTCACTAAACTAAACAGTTTTTAATTGTACCTGCCTCAACTACCTCTGGCAGCAAGCTCCATGTGCCTATAAAACCAGTTGTCCCTCAGGTTCCTATTAAACCTTTTCAAGCCCATGTCTTCTGTTTCCTGACTCCCCTATACGGTGTAAAAGACTCTGCGCTTGTGTTTATTTATAAACACATTGAACTTTCTTCTCTCTTGTTTATTATATTGTTTACAGGTACCATGTTTACATATTCTGTTTTGCTGCTGTGGGTGAGAATCTCATTGTTCTGTCTGGTACATATAACAATATAACACTCTTATCTCTAGACCCTTGACACAAACTCTTCCTCTCATATCATACAGCTCGAAATACCCCATCAGCCTCCTGCACTCCAAGGCTAAAGTCCTAGCCCTTCCTATCCTCTCCCTATAGCTCTGGCTCTCAAATCCTGACAACATCCTTATAAGACTTCTCTGCAGTCTTTCCAGCTTAATATCCTTCCTATATTCAACACAATACCCCAAATAAGGCCTCGCCAACGTCTTATATATGCCAAAACCTTTTTAATCACCTGTGACGCAAAACTATGTACCTGCACTTCTAGATCCCTCTGCTCTACAACACTCCCCAGAGCCCCGCCGCTCACTGTGTACGTCCTGCCCATGTTTGTGCTCCCAAAATGCAACACCTCACACTTCACTGTGTTAAATTCCATCAAACCATTCCTCAGCCCACCTGGCCAACCGATCATGATCTTGCTGCAGTTTTTGACAACCATATTCACTATCTGCAATACAACCCACTTTTTGTATCATCTGCAAACTTGTTAACCATGCCGTGTAGGTTCTCACTAAAATCATTGATATAGACCTCAAACAAAAATCGATCTCTAAATCTCCTTCCATCCTGAAAATTGATCAGTGCACAATGTCAGACAATTTGAGGCAGCAGTCTAAGCTAATTTCAAAGAGCTTTCAAAAATTATGAGGAACAGTATTAATGAGAACTTGGAAACAGATAAACTAAACAGAGATAATTAGTATGGCTTGATCAAGGTACAGATCCTGTCTGTTTAATGTGATTGAAATGTTTGTGGATGTAGGAGTAATAGCAAGAAAGCAGGAGAATGGGGTTAGGAGGGAGAGATAGATCAGCCATGATTGAATGGTGGAGTTGACTTGATAGCCTTAATGGCCTAACTCTACTCCTAGAACGGCACGGTGTCGCAGCAGTAGAGTTGCTGCCTTACATTGAATGTAATGCTGGAGACCCGGGTTCGATCCCGTCTACGGGCGTTTTTTGTACAGAGTTTTGTACGGAGTCAACGTGGGTTTTCTCCGAGATCTTCGGTTTCCTCCCAAACTCCAGAGACGTGCAGGTTTGTAGGTTAATAGAAACATAGAAACATAGAAAATAGATGCAGGAGTAGGCCATTCAGTCCTTCGAGCCTGCACCGCCATTCAATATGATCATGGCTGATCATCCAACTCAGTATCCTGTACCTGCCTTCTCTCCATACCCCCTGATCCCTTTAGCCACAAGGGCCACATCTAACTCCCTCTTAAATATAGCCAATGAACTGGCCTCAACTACCTTCTGTGGCAGAGAATTCCAGAGACTCACCACTCTCTGTGTGAAAAATGTTTTCCTTATCTCGGTCCTAAAGGAATTCCCCCTTATCCTTAGACTGTGACCCCTTTTTCTGGACCTCAGTGGCTTGGTAAATGGTATTTTTTTTGGCTTCACTTGGCTTGGGAATTTTTTTTTTTTAATTGTCCCTAGTGTGTGTAGGATAGTGTCAGTGTGCAGGGATCGCTGGTCGGCACGGACCTGGTGGGCCGAAGCGCCTGTTTCCGCACTGTATCTCTAAACTAAACTAAATTGAACTAAACTTATGAAGTTATAAGATTGCAAAGAGCGATGATGAGTGGAGTGCCGTAGATGTGGTCTACATGGACCTGAGTTTGGTTAATGGCCAAAGGTGCGTTATTATCACATGTGCAAAGGCACAGTGAAATTCGTTTTTTGCATATAGTTCAGTAAGAAATTTCCACACCGAAGTATTATCCCCGATTCGCAAAGTGTACAGAAATAGTCCACTAAGCCCGCACGCTAGAGGTGCCAATGATTCCACGTTCCAATAGGTCTGCGCTCTACATCTTATGGAGCAGGGCCTGATCCAGGTGAGTCCCAGGCTGCTGCAGGGCCTCCAGCCATCACCTCCATTCGGATTGTCCAACATTCTCTCCTCTCCTGTCCACCTTTGTTCCCCGGGGGTGTCTACCGCAGCCGACCTTCAGTGCATGGTGGACTAGACTCTGAAGAAGAGTCTCCAAACCTTTTCTGGTCTCCAAATCTGAGGAAGGACATTATTGCCATAGAGGGAGTGCAGAGAAGGTTCACCACACTGATTCCTGGGATGTCAGGACTGTCTTATGAACAAAGACTGCATAGACTCAGTTTATACTCTCTAGAATTTAGGAGATTGAGAGGGGATCTTATAGAAACTTACAAAATTCTTAAGGGGTTGGACAGGCTAGATGCAGGAAGATTGTTCCCGATGTTGGGAAGGTCCAGGACAAGGGGTCACAGCTTAAGGATAAGGGGGAAATCCTTTAGGACCGAGATGAGAAGGACTTTTTTCACACAGAGAGTGGTGGGTCTCTGGAACTGTCTGCCACAGAGGGTAGTTGAGGCCAGTTCATTGGCTATATTTAAGAGGGAGTTAGATGTGGCCCTTGTGGCTAAGGGGATCAGAGGGTATGGAGAGAAGGCAGGTACGGGATACTAAGTTGGATTATCAGCCATGATCATATTGAATGGCAGTGCAGGCTGGAAGGGCCGAATGGCCTACTCCTGCACCTAATTTCTATGTTTCTATGTTTCTATGAAGGGTTACAACCCGAAACTTCACCCATCCTTCTCTTCCAGAGATGCTGCCCATTGAGTTACTCCAACACTTTGTGTCTATCTCTGGGAAACATGGATGTGAACTTAAAGTGTGTCTGTCTTATTCACTTCCACAACTCCAGGTGGTACCATCTTATGCATTCTCTCTGTTCATTGGGAAAGAAATGTATTTCTGAATTCCCGGTTGGATTTCTTCACGACGGCCTTACATAGACGAACTTTAGTTATTCTCTTAGAAGCACTCTTCCTGAATCCATTCTGTCAAAATTCTTGTTTTTTTAGGGGTCTCCATTAGATCAGCCACCTAATCTACATTTCTTAGATAGAAGGAGATGGGAGCTGGGAGCATGGATGAAGTTCAAGTAATTGAATGTTTCACAATTTATATCCAAAAGTTTAGATTAGTTTAGTTTAGCTTAGGGATACAGCGTGGAAACAGGCCCTTCAGCCCACCGAGTCCATGCCGACCAGCGATCACCGCGTGCACTAACACTATCCTGCACAATAGGGACAGTTTACATTTTTACTAAAACCAATTAAGCTACAAACCTGTACGTCTTTGAAATGTGGAACGATACCGGAGTTCCTGGAGAAAACGCACGCAGGTCACGGGGAGAATGTACGAACCCGGGTCTCTGGAGCTGTAAGCAGCAACTCTACCGCTATGCCACCGTGACACTCTAGGACAATTAAACTAAGGTTTTATGGCAAAAGAGTCAATAGCAGAGAAACAATAGACATTAGACAATAGGTGCAGGAGTAGGCTATTCGGCCCATCGAGCGAGCACTGCCATTCACTGTGATCATGGCTGATCATCCCTAATCAGAACCCCTTTCCTGCCTTCTCCCCATATCCCCTGACTCCGCTATTTTTAAGATCCCTATCTAGCTCTCTCTTGAAAGTAACTCTGACCAAGGTGACCCAAAAGTTACTCCCGTTTGCCTGAGTTTGGCCCATATCTGAAGAATGCTCAAGACCCGAAACGTCACCTACTCCTTTGCTCTGCGGATGCTGCCTCACCCACCGAGTTTCTCCAGCATTTTGTCCTTCGATTTTTCCAGCATCTGTAGTTCTTTCTTAAACGGCCCATATTCTTCTCAACCTTTCCCATCCTTTTACTCGTTTAGTTTAGTTTAGTTCAGTTTAGTTTAGAGATGCCGCACAGAAACAGCTTTGGCCCACTGAGGCTGGTCCAACCAGCGATCCCTGCACACGAGCACTATCCTACACGCACTCGGGACAATTTGCCATCCTGCAGAAGCCGATCAGCCCACAAACCTCTGTGTGTTTGGAGTGCGGACGGAAACCGGAGCAACCGGAGAAAACCCACACAGTCTCGTGGAGAACATGCAAACTCCGTACAGACAGCTCCCGAATACAGTATCGAAACTTGGTTTCGCTGCGCCACCATGGTGCTACCTCTAGTTCTGCACACGCCGCCCAATTTACGTCCCATACTCAGGCATGTTTTCTACATCTCAGCATCTTACATAGTGCCTGGATAGTAAGGGTCGATTAGTGCGGGTGTCAGGGGTTACGGGGAAAAGGCAGGAGAATGGGGTTGGGAGGGAGAGATAGATCGGCCATGATTGAATGGCGGAGTAGACTTGATCATAAGGTCATAAGGAATAAGAGTAGAATTAGGCCATTCGGCCCATCAAGTCTACTTCACCATTAAATCCTGGCTGATCTATCGCTCCCTCCTCACCCAATTCTCCTGCCTTCTCCCCATAATCTCTAACACCCATATTAATCAAGAATCTATCCCTCTTGAAGGGCCGAATGGCCTAATTCTGCTCCCCTCACTCATGATTCATTTGCCTACTTCAGATTGTATTCTTAAAATAATCTGCCATGCTGCCTGAGAGCTGAGCTGATAACTATTGGAATAAACTTGAGATTTGCCTCATAAAGTTTATAGGAAACGTGGAGTGTTTGAACAAGTTGTTCATTTGAACAAATATTCCCATCAACCCATTAATTGGTTCACCCCCATTATAGTTCTTGCGCCTATATTGATTGGTTGGTGTTTGTAGCATTTATATCCATGGTTCACTATTTTGTAACTTCTCTACTTGAGCGCCTTAAAATGATATTGCATGAAGATTGCATTGAAAAGAGACAGAGTGCTCTTTACTCTTCAAGAACTTTGGAAATTCAGAAGAAAGATGACCTTGGACTAGTAACTAGTAAAGTTATCTAATATAGAGTCAGAGAATCAGGGGTCTTAAAGTCCTAAGGAACAGGAGTAGAATTAGGTCATTCGGCCCATCAAGTCTACTCTCTGATCTATCTCTCCCTCCTAACCCCATTCTCCTGCCTTCTCCCCATAACCTCTAACACCTGTACAAGTCTTGTATCGTGTAAACAGTCCCTTCAGGCCAAATTGCCCACACCGGCCAAGATGTCCCATCTACACTAGTCCCACCTACCTGTGTTTCAAGAGAGAGCTAGATAGGGCTCTGCTTTCAAGAGAGAGCTAGATAGGGCTCTTATAAATAGCAGAGTCAGGGGATATGGGGAGAAGGCAGGAACGGGGTACTGATTGTGGATGTTGGGGATGGTCAGCCATGATCACATTGAATGGCGGTGCTGGCTCAAAGGGCTGAATGGCCTACTCCTGCACCTATTGTTTATTGTCCATTGTCTATTGTCTATTGTCTGTGTTTGGCCCATATCCCTTTAAACCTGCCTGTCCATGGACCTGCCTAGTTGGTAGTTACGATAGTCCCTGCCCCAACTATCTTCTCTGACAGCTCGTTCCATGCACCCACCACCTTTTGTGTGAAAACGTTACCCTTCAGATTCCTATTAAATCTCAAAGGAAAGCTGTTCCAAATATGCACCTGCACTATTGTGCTGCTGCAGGTAAGAATTCCATTGTTCCATTTTGGGACATATAACAATTAAACACACTTGACTCTCTTGAAGTCAGGAGTTTGAAGAATATGTTGCATGCCCCTGACTGCAGAGCAGTTACCATCAGTTTTGGTTTCGAGTTATAGTGCGGAAACAGGCCCTTCAGCCCACTGAGTCCGTGCCGACCATCCATTCCCATGCACTGATACTATCCTACACAGTGGGGCCAATTTACAATCTTTACTGCAGCCATTTAACCTACAGACCTGTACATCTCTGGAATGTGGGAGGAAACTGGAGCACACAGAGAAAACCCACATGGTCACAGGGAGAACGTACAAACTCCATACAGACAGCACCCGTCGTCAGGGTGGAACCAGGGTCTCTGGCGCAGTAAGGCAGCAACTCTACCGCTGCACCACCGTGCTGCCCACTGGAATTATCCAAAAGAAAGTGGTCCAGAGTTGAACCTGATTGTGTAGCAAATATGCTCCTCTGCGATATCCCCTCAACGTCTGCCGACAATGAAGAGGTTCTCTTCCTCTCTCTGACGGGAGTTCACTGGGACCCTCTCTCACTGCTTCCCCTCTGAGCTGAAGAAGGGTCCCGGCTCCCGTCAGCCCCACTGCCCCTCCCCATCTACCCTCTCTCCCCTCTCTTCCCTCCCACCCTTCCTCTCTCCCTCTCTCTCTTTACCTTCATCCCCCTCTCTCTTTCCCTCCCTCTCTCCTGCCCCTCTCCCTTTCTCTCTCCTTTCCCTTCTCTCTCCCTCTCTCCCTCCACCTCTTTCCCTCCCCCTCTCTCCTTCCCTCTCTCCTCCTCCCCTCTCTCTCTCTCCCCCTGTCTCTACTCCCCTCTCTACTGCCCACTCCTCCCCTCTCCTCCCTTCTCTCCTCTCTCCTTCCCCCTTTCCCTCTCTCATTCCCTCTTCCCTCCCCCTCCCCCGCTCTCTTTCCCTCCATCTCTCTCCCTCTCTCCCTCCCTTCCCCTCAGCAGAAACAAAACAATTAAGCTAAAAATAACATTTATGTAATTGTATTCCATGGGTTTATTTCTTAAGATCATTAAAACTGTACAACTCTGGGCACATCTGTATTTCTCTACTTCAAGATAGTATTTGACCGAGTCAGTTTAACTTCACTGGCCTCTTTTTACCACTGGGTATTATTTAATTCAACATTGTTCAAAGCACATGAATATGATGATGGTCATAGAATCATAGCATGAAAAAGCTTGGAAAACATCTTGCCCATACCAGCCAACATGTCCCAGCTACACTGGTCCCACCTGCCTGCGTTTGGGCCAAATCCCTCCAAAACCTATCCTATTCATGTGCCTGTCTAACTATTTCTTAAATGTTGGGATAGTCCGAGCCCCAACTACCTTCTCCGCCAGCTTGTTCCAGACACCCACCACCCTTTGTGTGAAAAGGTTACCCCTCAGATTCCTATTACATCTTTTTCCCTTCACCTTAAACCTATGTTCTCTGGTCCTCGATCACCTATTCTGGGCAAGAGACTCTGTGATCAAGAGACTCGATCTACTCCTCTCATGATCTTATACACCTCGATAAGATCACCCCTCATCCTCCTGCATTCTGACAATTAGAGTCCCAGCCTGCTCAACCTCTCATAGAATCATAGAATCATGGAAAATAGGTGCAGGAGTAGGCCATTCGGCCCTTCAAGCCTGCACCGCCATTCAATGTGATCATGGCTGATCATCCCCAATCAGTATCCTGTATCTGCCTTCTCTCCATACCCCCTGATCCCTTTAGCCACAAGGGCCACATCTAACTCCCACTTAAATATATCCAATGAACTGGCCTCAACTACCTTCTGTGGCAGAGAGTTCCACAGATTCACCACTCTCTGTGTGAAAAATGTTTTTTTCATCTCGGTCCTAAAAGACTTCCCCCTTATCCTTAAACAGTGACCCCTTGTCCTGGACTTCCCCAACATCGGGAACAATCTTCCTGCATCTAGCCTGTCCAACCCCTTAAGAATTTTGTAAGTCTCTATAAGATCCCCCCTCAATCTGTTAAATTCCTGCGAGTACAAGCCGAGTCTATCCAGTCTTTCTTCGTATGGAAGTCCTGACATCACAGGAATCAGTCTGGTGAACCTTCTCTGTACTCCCTCGATGGCAAGAATGTCTTTCTATAGCTCAGTCTCCCTATAGCTCAGACACTCTAGCCCTGATAACATCCTTGTAAACTTTTCTGTAGCCTGGACCAACAAGCTGGTCCATAACCCTCCAAACCTAATGGATGAATGAATCTATTGAGTCAAATGTCAATCATGCCGTCATAGATGGACACAAAATGCTGGAGTAACTCAGCGGGTCAGGCAACATTTACGGAGATAAGGAAAGGGTTAGGTTTTGGTTCAAGACCCTTCTTCAGACTGTCAGGGGAGAGGGAGACACAGAGATATGGAAGGGTAAGATGTGAAAACAAGACATCAAAGGGGATGAAGCTCAAGGAAAATGTAAAATAGATCATCGTTAGCTAGGGGAAGGTGACATCGAACCACACAAAGGTAAAATATAATCAGGGAGACAGTCAGACTGGTCGGAGGACTAGGATGGGGGAGGGATGGAGAGAGAGGGAAAGCAAGGCTTACTTGATGTTAGTGAAGTCAATCTGATAGATGATGGTCTTGATATCCTGTTGGGAACATTAAAGTCACAGTAACATCACAGGTCCAAGAACAGAGAGATCACCACTTATTTGCAGTTAAGTGGCAATGCAATCTAGCAATTCTTAATTCACTTGTGATTTAATAGACATGTGTCTGAGCTGTTTTAATGGTCTATTACATATCGGTGTGCCCCTGCCATCGAGTGTTTACTGTTTCGAGATCCCAGTAGTTTCTGATCTGTCTCCTTGCATTTCTCACAGTTATATAGGCCAGGATAGAGTGGATGTGGAGAGGATGTTTCCGCTGGTGGGAGAGTCTAGGACCGGAGGTCAAAGCCTCAGAATCAAAGGATGTTCCTTTAGGAAGGAGATGAGGAGGAATTTATTTAGTAGGAGGGTGGCGAATCTGGAGAATTCAATCCCACAGAAGGCTGTTGAGGCCAAGTTAGTGGATAATTTTACGACAGAGAAAGAAAGATTATTACGGGTGACGGGGGTTATGGGGAGAAGGTAAGAGAATATATATTTTTTATTATATAAATTCTTGTATTCAAAAAATAAAATGAAACATACAAATTAGCACAATCAAAGACTGCTTGTGTTGACAGTTTTACAAACAAACATCATCAAATTAATATAATGAGGTTAGGAGGGAGAGATAGATCAGCCATGATTGAATGACAGAGTATGACCCCTGGCGACATGTTGTGGGTGACCTCTCACAACCATCGGAGACCTCTCAGGACCAGACGTGATGGGCCAAATGGCCTAATTCTGCTCCTATCATTTACAAACTTATGAACTTATATCAGACGTTGGTGGGGCCGCATTTAGAGTATTGTGTTCAGTTCCAGGCACCATGTTATAGGAAAGAGGTTGTCAAGCTGGAAAGGCTGCAGAGGAGATTCACAAGAATGTTGCCAGGACTCGAGAGCTGAGCTGTAGGGAGAGCTTGAGCAGGGTAGGACTTTTAGGAGGATGAGGGGGTGATCTTACAGAAGTTTACAAAATCGTGAGTGGAATAGATCGGATAGATCAGTCTTGCCCAGAGTAGGAGAACTGAGAGCTAGGAGACATAGCTTAAAGATGAGGTGGGGGTAGGGGAAGAGTTTAAAGGAGATGTGCAGAGCAAATTATTTACACAGAGAGTATTGTGTGCCTGGTAGGAACGTACTAACAGACTTAGTGTGGAGGCAGATACAACTGTGGCATTTAAAAGGCTTTTTGATAGGCACATGGAAATGCAGACATCGGAGGGATATGGTTCACATGCAGACAGTTAAGAGAGAACTAGATAGAGCTCTTAAAAATAGCGGAGTCAGGGGATATGGGGAGAAGGCAGGAACGTGGTACTTGTTGGGAATGATCAGCCATGATCACAATGAATGTCGGTGCTGACTCGAAGGGCCGAATGACCTACTCCTGCACATTGTCTATCGTCTATTGTCTATTGTAAAGATGGGTTAACTTAGCATCATGTTCAGCACAGATATAGAGGGCTGAAGGACCTCCTCCAGTGCTGTACTGTTCTATGTTCTGCAGCAGTGAAAGGCAAAATCTGAATTGAGCAAGCACTCATCAATAGTTATGGATAGCTAGAGAAATTTGCAACAGGGCGGCAGTGTGACGCAGCGGTGGAGTTGCTGCCTTACAGCACCAGACACACCAGGGTTCGATCCCGACTACAGGCGTTGTCTGTACAGAATTTGTATGTTTTCCCCCTGACCTGTGTAGGTTTTCTCCGAGATCTTCTGTTTCCTCCCACAATCCAAAGACGTACAGGTTTGTAGGCTAATTGGCTTGGTAACATTGCAAATTGTCCCTACTGTGTAGGATAGCGTTAGTGTGCGGGGATCGCTGGTTGGTGTGGACTCGGTGGCCCGAAGGGCATGATTCCTCACTGTATCTCTAAACTAAACTAAACTACTTGGAATGAATGTTAGAACGAACTATAAAACAATTACCAACATTGATTTCCTAACCTTGACTGTGATTGAAGAAATGCAAATATATAATATATATAAAGCCAAAGATTAAAGTCCTAAGAAAGATAAGAATTATTCCCAGAAGAGTAAGATCTGAGGTGAAAATCCAACTAAAGTTATTAAAGTGACTTTAATACATTTTCTTTTTTAAATTGCACTGGGAATTTCCTCAGAAATGCTGAAATAGAATCATAGAATCATAGAAAATAGGTGCAGGAGGAGGCCAATCGGCCCTTCGAGCCAGCACCGCCATTCATTGTGATCATGGCTGATCGTCCGCTATCAATAACCCGTGCCTGCCTTCTCACCATATCCCCTGATTCCACTAGCCCCTAGAGCTCTATCCTACTCTCTCTTAAATCTATCCACTGATTTGGCCTCCACTGCCCTCTGTGGCAGGGAATTCCATAAATTCACAACTCTCTGGGTGAAAAAGTTTTTTCTCAACTCAGTCTTAAATGACCTCCCCTTTATTCTTGTCCCAGATGGGCGGCATTTATACTCTGGAAATGAAGGAATGACCTTATTTCAGTTTAGTTTGGAGATACAGTGCGGAAACAGGTCTTTCAGTCCGCGGCGACCAGCGATCCCCGCACACTAGAGGGCCTGTCTCACTTACGCCACCTTTACAGGCGACTGCCGGCACCCGTCATAGGTTGATGAAATTTTCAACATGTTGAAAATTCAGCGGCGACCAGAAAGGTGCTACGACTATTTGGCGACCTCTCACGACCATAGGAGACCTCTCACGACCATACAGGCGACCCCTGGCGACATGTTGCAGGTGACCTCTCACAACCATCGGAGACCTCTCATGACCATACAGCCTATGGTTGTGAGAGGTCTCCAAAGAGTCGTAGCGTCTTTCTGGTCTTCGCTGAATTTTCAACATGTTGAAAATTTCGGCAACCTATGACGTGTGCAGGCAATCGCCTGTAAAGGTCGCGTAAGTGGGACAGGACATTAACACTATCCTACAGACACTGGGGACGATTTACAATTCACAGTGGCCAATTAACCTACAAATCTGCACGTCTTTGGAGTGAGGGAGGGAATCGGAGCATCCGGACAAAACACAGGTAGGTCAGGGGGAGAAGATACAAACTCCGTACAGAGAGAACCCGTAGTCAGGATTGAACCTGGGTCTCTACTGCTGCGCCACCGTGCCGCCCCACCTGTGTGCAAGGCAGCACAGTAGAACTCAGGAGACCGCTGAGTAATGAGGTGCAAAACACAGCATGCTGGAGTAACTTAATGGGTCAGGCAGCATCCGCGAAGGGGATAGATAGACGATTTTTTCTGATCCGGACACTTCTTCGGATCACTTCTCCCCCTGACTACAATCAGTCTGAATAAGGATCCCGATCCAAAACTTTATCCATCCATTCCTTCCATTGAACAATAGACAATAGGTGCAGGAGTAGGCCATTTGGCCCTTCGAGCCAGAACTGCCAGTCAATGTGATCTTGGCTGCTCATCCCCAATCAGCACCCCGTTCCTGCCTTCTCCCCATATCCCCTGACTCTGCTATCTTTAAGAGCCCTATCTAGCTCTCTCTTGAATGTATCCGGAAAAACGGCCTCCATCACCCTCTGAGGCAGAGAATTCCACAGACTCACCACTCTCTGTGTGAAAAAGTGTTTCCTCGTCTCCGTTCTAAATGGATTTCTCCTTATTCTTGAACTGTGGCCCCCGGTTCTGGACTCCCCCAATATCGGGAACATGTTTCCTTTCTTTTCCGTTCCATTTCGGGTTGGAACCCTTCTTCAGGCCGACCCGAAACATCACTCACCCTTTTCTCCAGGGATGCTGCCTGACCCGCTGAGGTACTCCAGCACTTTGTCACCAGCTTTGGCATAAACCAGCACCTGCAGCGGATGACATCTCCGATGATCTAGTATGGAAAACCTCATCCTGGGTGCAGATGCAGCGTAGACAGAGGAATTGGGAGTAGGGGATAAAGTCTTTACAGGAAGCAGGGTGGGAAAAAATGTAGTCTAGATAGCTATGGGAATCAGTTGGTTTGTAGTAGATGTCGGTCAATAGTCTGTCTCCTGTGA
Organism: Raja brachyura; assembly: GCA_963514005.1. Next base: position 110,739,319 of record OY740785.1, read on the forward strand.
TAAAGACGGTGAGATCCAGAATTGGTAGCGAGATGTCGGAGATGGTCCAAGTGAATTTGAGTGCAGGATGGAAATTAGTGGTGAAGTTGATGAAGTCAGTGAGTTCTGCATGGGTGCAGGAGGCAGCACCGATGCAGTCGTCAATGCAGTGGATGTAGAGTTCGGGATAGGGCCAGTGTACGCCTGGAACAGGAATTGTTCGACGTACCCGACAAAGAGGCAGGCATAGCTGGGGCCCATGCACGTGCCCATAGCTACTCCTTGGATTTGGAGATAGTGGGAGGAGTCAAATGAGAATTTGTTGAGGGTAAGGACCAGCTCTGCTAGGGGGAGGAGAGTGTTAGTAGCTGGAAATTGGCTGGTTCTACGGTCGAGGAAGAAACGGAGGGCTTTAAGACCTTCCTGGTGGGGGACAGAGGTGTAGCTGTGGAGATCCATAGTGAAGATGAGGGAGTGGGGGCCTGGAAAACGGAAGTAATTGAAGAGACGAAGAGCATGTGTGGTGTCTTGGACGTAGGTGGGGAGGGATTGGACCAGGGGGGATAGGATGGAGTCGAGATATGTGGAAATTCAGTGGGACATGAACAAGCAGCAACAATGGGTCTGCCAGGACAGTTCTGTGTGTGGATTTTGGGGAGAAGATAAAATCGGGTCGGGCGGAGCTGGGGAACGATAAGGTTGGAAGGTTTAGAGGGCAGAGAGCCGGAAGTAATACAATCTGAAATGGTGCATGATATTAATGTCTGGTGCTCGTCCGTGGGGTCATGGTCCAAGGATAAGTAGGAGGAGGTGTCTGAGAGTTGTCGCCTGGCCTCAGCCTGGTAGAGGTCAGCGCACCAGACTCCCACGGCACCACCCCTGCCGGCGGATTTGATTACCATGTCGGGGTTGCTGCAGAGGGAGCGGAGGGCTTTTTCCTGAGCATTTTAATTGGACATTGCTGGCTTTACCTTGCACTAAACATTATTCCCTTATCATGCATCTATGCAATGTAAATGGCTCGATGGTAATCATGTATTGTCTTCCTGCTGACTGGTTAGCACGCAACAAAAGCTATTCACTGTACCTCAGTACACATGACAATAAACTAAACTGAATTTGTAAATGACTTCCAGACTCAATACATGATTCAAACACATCTTTAATCAGCACTAAAACTTAACAGCATGAAGGATGATTAGTTGTCAACACATCCTGGCTGCTCCATCTGCCCGTGCTGAGAAATAGTATTAGTATAAGTATTACAGTGGGGTGGAGTTAGAGATGCTGGCTGGTGTGCGATTGGTTAACATGCAACATCAATCTACACATGACAATAAACTAAACTGAACTAATTGAAACTAAACATTGGTTTTAGTAAAGAAGAAAGAAGATCACTTATTTTTATGTATGTTGCCTCACAACTTTGTTTGGGAAAAGCATTGTCCATGGCGGCAAGGAATTGCAGAATGTAGTAGATACAACCCAGTCGATCACACAGACCAGACTTCCCACTATTCACTCCATCTACGCTTCACGTTGCTTCAGAAAAGCAGCCAACATAATCAAAGGCTTGTCCCACCCTGGTCATCCCTTCTTTCCCCAATCCAGTAGAAGGTACAGAAGCTTGAAAGCACACACCACTGGACTCAAGAACAGCTTCTTCCCCTTTGTTTATTTTGGATTAGTTTAGAGACACAGCACGGAAACAGGCTCTTCGTTCCACCGAATCCGCGCCGACCAGCAATCCCCGCGCATTAACATGTTAGGACTCCCGAAGGCAGGCTCCTCAGAGTCGCGTAACAAATCAAAACCAGGGTCAAGTTTAAGATTAAAAACAGTCTTTCATTTTATTAAACTAAGACAAACCCCGAACCTGATTTAAACAACACGGTCAGGGACCAGAATTGGCTAACAAATAATATATAAGTGTGCTCCAGCCAGCCTCTCAATGTGCCGTCGGACTTAAGACTCTAATCCTGCCTATATAGACATAACCTTACAACCAAAATACCCAAAAACTCTCAGGTCATCCCTTCCGTCCCAATACAACATCAATTTACAAATGTATATGACAAATATACAAAGTGCTGTGCCATGCGGCTAGGCCTCCTGCAGCTCAGACCGGCACCTCTTCCTTCAGGGATCTATCACGAAGAGAGATAGAATTCTGGGAGCTTCTGCCTTTGTAAGCTCCCGATGAGTCACCTGACGTAGCTTGTCCAATCGAGTACCGAAGCTCTTAACCCCTTGATTCCTGGCTCCCTGCCACGGCCTGCAGAGAAACAGAAAGGTAAGTACATAGTATTCACTGGGGGGGGGGGGGGGGGGGGGGAGAGAAGTACCTAACAAACACTATCCCACACACGCTATGGACAATTTACAATTTTTAACCTAGCCATTTAGCCACAAATCTTTGGAGTGTGGGAGAAAAACCGAAGCTCCTGGAGAAAACCCACGCAGGCCATGGGGAGAATGTACAAACTACGTACAGACAGCACCCGTGGTCAGGATAGAACCCGGGCCTCTGGTGCTGTAAGGCAGCAACTCTACCGCTGCGCCACCGTGCCAACTTGTTATCAGTCTTCTAAATGGTCCTTCCATAAGCTACAGTGCTGTCAAATTCACTTCAACCTCAAGGTAGACATTGAACCATAATGCTGAGAACTAGATTCTGCACTCTGTATCTTCCCCTTTGCGCTACCTATTGTACTTGAGTTTGACGTGACTAATTGTGTATAGTATTATTTGATCTGATAAGATAGCCTGCAAAACAAAGCTTTTCACAGCAACTTGGTACACATGACAATAACTTGATTAGTACAAGTGTCAGGGGTTATGGGGAGAAGGCAGGAGAATGGGGTTAAGTGGGAAGGATAGATCTGCCATGATTGAATGACGGAGTAGACTTGATGGGCCGGATTATGCTCCTATAACTTACAAACTAATTATCACATAAACCTGAACTGAAATCTATATAGAAGCACATCTTATAGAAACATATAAAATTATAAAAGAACTCGACAAGCTAGATGCAGGAAAAATGTTCCCAATGTTGGGCGAGTCCAGAACCAGGGGTCACAGTCTTAGAATAAAGGGGAGGCCATTTAAGACTGAGGTGAGAAAACACTTTTTCACACAGAGAGTTGTGAACTTGTGGAATTCCCTGCCACAGAGGGCAGTGGAGGCCAAGTCACTGGATGGATTTAAGAGAGAGTTAGATAGAGCTTTAGGGGCTGGTGGAGTCAAGGGATATGGGGAGAAGGCAGGCACGGGTTATTGATTGGGGACGATCAGCCATGATCACAATGAATGCCGGTGCTGGCTCGAAGCTCCATTTCTATGTTTCTATGTAAACGTATTTATAGTCATTTTCGATTGATCAATTTTTTTCCGATACAAATGTATTAATCCCAGAGGGAAATTGGTCTGCGACCAGTCAAAAGATAGTTATAAGGCATAGAAAATGTCACGTGCATCAGAGAAATAATGACATTTAACTGACCAGCTCATATGTAATAATGCACAGACATTAAATTAGGTTGTCGAATGAAAGATTCCAGGAATTTCTTCTTCTTCTTGCGAATGAAACATAAACCAAAGGAATCGTTAGATCGCTGCGTCAATGTCTGCCAGGCCCTGAGCTCCATTTGGTGGGTGGTAGAGCGGGCACCCAGAGATGACATGGCTACCTGTCTGTTGTTCTCATCCAGGATAAGGGATGTGCAAAGATGGGGGGGGGGGCGGGGAGTCAATCTACCCCATGACAGAAGGGGGAGAAGTTGTAACGTAGAGTTCAATAGCCACAGGGACGAAGGATCTCCTGTGGCGTTCTGTGCTGCATCTTGGTGGAACCAGTCTGCTGCTGAAGGTGCTCCTCAGGTTGACCAGTGTGTCATGGAGGGGGTGAGCTGATATTGTCCAGGATGCTCCGCAGTTTGAGGAGCATCCTCCCCTCCAAGACCACCTCCCGTGAATCCAACTCCACACCACAGGACGGAGCCAGCCGTCTGGCTCTGTTAGTTCTGCAGCATATAATAGAAAGATTTTTTAATAAAGGTTTTTCACGTTTGAAGCTGTTAAAGTAGGACATAAAACCATCAGACAATGATGTCCATTTACTTAATGCATTTCGATCAATGCCAGTAAATTTGTAATAATGTTCAGATTACATTATTATTTATTCCCTTTATATTACGTTAGGATTAAAAGTGGAGTGGACAGTATCTAAGATGATCAAATCTTATAATTAGGACCATGTCTTTGTGTTAACTCAGTTTCAAGTGGTTCATTGTTTTATAATTGTGTAAATGTCCACAGTAAATGTATGCAGATTTCAGGCATAATGAAGCTTAATTGCTACAAGGCAATTTTGCTGAGGCCTTCGATTTATTTGACACTAAAGGTGTGGCTTTTGTTCCGAGCACCTCAGTGCCTACCTAACTAATGAACCAGATCCTAACTTGAACTATTACCCTGACACTGATTTCCCGGTTTCTGGTCAGGACCGCGGCAATCTAGAAAAGGGTCCCGACCCAACATTGCCTCTCCTTGTCTGCAACTCGTTTTCACTCAACTCACAGCTAACACTGGCCAGTTTCCTTTATCATTGTAAAGCCCCTGTCCCACTGTATGAGGTAATTCAAGACTTTCTCCCGAGTTTTCCCCTGATTCGAACTGGGAGAATGTCCATAGCGGGTCCGTGGGAGTTCGTGGATGTCTCGTAGCGGCTCGTAATGCTAACGGTAGGTACTCGGGACATCCGGTAAAGGGCCTGTCCCACCAGCATGCAACTCAATGCGATGAGCGTGACCTAACGTGGTCGCTTGAGCCGTCCGGCGTCGCGGGGCCGGTCCCACTTCGATCGCCAGAGCCGTGCGGAATTGTGCGGAGTTCGTCCTGACATCGCTCCGAAAAACTGACTATGTTCAAAAATTCCGTGCGGCAACGGCTTGTCGGCTCGCAGTCACCTCGTCGCATTACACACCGTTTCGACATCGTGCCTACGTGACCCTCTCTGTATGTGCCTCCGTGACCCTCTATGTGTGTGGCTCCGTGGCCCTCTGTGTGTGTGTGCCTCTGTGTCCCTCTCTGTGTGCTCCTCTCTGTCCTGGCGAACTTACCTTGAAGACTTTGCTCCAAGTTTGCCTCACTTTGCGCCGCGTTGCGCCACTCACCCGACCTCCGCGCGGCCCTCGCTGCCGGTTTGGTCGCGCTTGCCGCATGCAGGCGCATGCTGGTGGGAAAGGCCCTGTACAGGGGATCACCCGACCTCCGCGCCCCCCGCTTCTAGTTTGATCGCGCTCATCGTATGGAGTCAGATGCTGGTAGGACTGGCCCTTAACTCGTGACGTTTTTTCATCCCTCGAAAAAATGTCCACGAGTAAAAAAATACTTGTGATGAAAAAAATTGTTACTTTTTACTCGAACGAGCTGCTACGAGACACCCTCGAACTCCTACAGACCCGACTACGGACATTCTCCGAGTTCGAATCAAGGGAATACTTGGGAGAACTCGTGAATTACCTCATACAGTGGGACAGGGGCTTTACTTTTTTGTGTATCTTTCAAATCGTTTGTTCTATATCTCTCTATGTCACCATCTACTTCTCTCGTTTTTGTCTCCCCTGAGCCTCAGTCTGAAGAAGGGTCTCGACCTGAAACATCACCCATTCCTTCTCTCCAAAGATGCTGCCTGACCCTCTGAGTTACTCCAGTATTTTGTGTCTATCTACAGTTTATCTTCAGTCAAAACCACAACGAGGGGCAAGGGCGTTCCCGACCGTATATATACCCCAGGGGAGACCCGTCACCAGCTCTTCCCGCCAAACCAAGTCACATGACCCAACCCCTAGAGCCGAGGGTTCGCACCACGAGTGGCTAACCACCAGGGGGCACAACAACTGTATCTTTCTATGTTCTGCAACATAGAACACAGAAGAGGAGCCTCGGCCCGAATCGTCACCTATTCCTTCTCTCCAGAGATGCTGCCTGACCCGCTGAGTTACTCCAGCTTTTTGTGTCCCTTTTTGTGGTGATCGGTGGCGGGTACGGACTCGGTGGGCTGAAGGGCCTGTTTCGACTGCTGCATCTCTGAAGTCTAAAGTGCAGTAAGTGGATGAGTCAGTGAAATAACATGGAGTTAGTGCGAATTGCAGTTAATCGGTGGCATGGAGCGGGTGGATTCTCTACCCAACATCAATCAACCCCGTACACTAGCACTATCCTAAACACACCAGGGACTATTTATTAGGTAGACAAAAATACTGGAGAAATTCAGCCGGTGCGGCAGCATCTATGGAGTGAAGAAATAGGCAACGTTTTGGGCCAAAACCCATTCTTCTGGCTATTGATTAGTTGTTTTTACTGAAGCCAATTAACCTACAAACCTGGACGTCTTTGGAGAGTGGGAGGAAACCGAAGCACTCGGGGAAAACCCATGCTGTCGGAGGGAGAACGGCCAAATTCTGTAAAGGCAGCACTCGCAGTCAGGATCAAACCTTGGTCTAGGCTGCCGCAAGGCAGCAACTCTACCGCTGCGCCACCGTGCCGCACTAATTGGATTTTTCCAATCGCAGGTAAACCGGCATCATCGAATCATACAGCATGAAAACAGACCTTGTTAAATAAAAAACAAAAGCAAGAGCTATGGGGAGAGGTTGAACAGGCTGGGTCTCTATTCCTTAGAGTGCAGGAGGATGAGGGGTGATCTTATAGAGGTGTACAAAATCATGAGAGGAATAGATCGGGGAGACGCACAGAGTCTCTTGTGAATCGAGGACCAGAGGACACAGGTTTAAGGTGAAGGGGAAAATATTTAATAGGAATCCGAGGTTTTTTCTCACAGAAAATTAATCTGGCTGACAGTGTAAATGTAGAAACATAGAAAATAGGTGCAGGTGGAGGTCATTCGGCCCTTCGAGCTAGCACCGCCATTCATTGTGATCATGGCTGATCTTACGGAGGTGTACAAAATCATGAGAGGAATAGATCGGGTAGACGCACAGAGTCTCTTGCCCAGAGTACGTGAATCGAGGACCAGAGGACATAGGTTTAAGGTGAAGGGGAAAATATTTAATAGGAATCCGAGGGGTAACTTTTTCACACAAAGGGTGGTGGGTGTATGGAACAAGCTGCCGGAGGAGGTAGTTGAGGCAGGGCCTATCGGGTATACGCCATTGGGTGGCCCCGCGCGCAGCTGCCTCGCCAGCGGTCTGTCTGCCATTTCACCCTTTTTGTTATTTTTAGTGTGTCAAAAGAATGGTTTTGGAGGTTTCTTCGTCTTTTTTATGTGGGGGGGTGGGGAGGGTAAGGGGGAAACCGTCTTCTCAGTCACTTCCTGGTCGAGGATGCGTATTTTCACCGAGTCACATCTTTGCTCCCTCCTCGCGACCTACCGACTGGATTGGCGCAACCTCTCCTACCGGAGACCAGCCAGAACTTCAGCGACGGCGCAGCAATGGATTCCATCGTGGAGCGGGTGATGCCTTACCGGGGATCGCCATGTGGAACTCTGGAGTGCTGGGCCTGCTGATTTAACACCGTGGAGCTGTGATTTGTGGAGCTTCCAGCCACGGACGGCACTGACGTTAACATCGCAGAGTCCTGGGATCTTTTGCCGAGGATCGCCAGCGTTGAATCTCCGCCCAGCTCGGCCTGTGGACTTTGGGAACCGCGGTCTCTGATAGGAAGTGGACGATTCGGAAACTCCAAGCCGCTGAGAGTGTTCTTCCGTTCCGACGCTGGAGTATGATTATCGCGGCGAGAAGGCCTGAAATATCGGGCTGCCATAACGGCGACTGCGGAGGGTTCAAAAGGCCCCGACCACGGGTGAACAAAACGGAAGATGACTGAACTTTATTGCCTTCCCTCACAGTGGAAAACGTTGATTCCGCTGTGTGGGGATGTTCACGTTAAATTCTATCGTGTGTTGTGTTATTTTTATTCGTACGGCTGTACGGTAACTCAAATCTCACTGTACCAATTGGTGCATGTGACAATAGATGTAAACTTGAACTTGAACTATCTCAATGTTTAAGGTACATGGACAGGACAGGTTTAGAGGGATATGGACCAAATGTGGACAGGTGGGACTAGTGTAGATGGGACATGTTGGTCGGTGTGGGCAAGTTGGGCCGGAGAGCCTGTTTCCACACTTTATGACTCTATAATACAAAAAAAAACTGAAACTAAAAAGTAGAAAACTAAAAACTAAGACGAAGTTAAGGCTTGAAGAAGCCCGACAGTTGGCAGCGCTGAGGCTAACGATCAGAGCAGCCTTCAAAGATGGTTCATTCTCTTTAAAGCTGAGGTGAATGCACCACAGGAATACATCTCACACCTTGCAATTGAGAGGAAATGAAACGTCAGCTAAGAAATACTTTCAAGGTGGATCTAGACTCTGAGCGACCTTGTGACATGTGCAATAGGCAAAGGAGTATTTCATCCAGGTTTTAAAACCCCAAACAATGGCTTAAGGGCCTGTCCCACTTGGCAATTTTTTCAGCGACTGCCGGCATTATTGACACGTATCAGGTCACTGAAAAAGTTGTGGCGTGATGTGGCGTGACGCGGTGGTGACATGGCGTGATGACGCATTGACGTGCGGTGTTGTTTCAAGGGTCGCAACTTTTTTTTTTGACGCAGCAGGATTTTGATATGTTCAAAATCTTTTGGCGACCCCGATATGACGCCGGCAACCGCCGAAGAAATTGCCAAGTGGGACAGGCCCTTTGATTCCTTTCAAATTCAAAGCCACGACACAGCCAAGCTACCAGGCGATGGACAGAAAACGACGGCACCTCCACGACTCAAGGGTCTGAGCTACAGGGAGAGGTTGAGCAGGCTGGGACTCTATTCCTTGGAGCGCAGGAGGATGAGAGGTGATCTTGTAGAGGTGCACAAAGTCATGAGAGGAATAGATCGGGTAGACGCACAGAGTCTCTTGCCTGGAGTGGGTGAAACGAGGACCAGAGGACACAGGTGTAAGGAGTGAGGGGGCAGATTTAACCATATAACCAGATAACCATATAACAATTACAGCACGGAAACAGGCCCTCTCGGCCCTTCCAGTCCGTGCCGACTATTTATTTTCCCCTAGTCCCATCTACCTGCACTCAGACCATACCCCTCCATTCCCTTCCCATCCATATACCTATCCACTTTACTTTTAAATGTTACAATCGATCCTGCCTCCACCACTTCTGCTGGAAGATCATTCCACACAGCCACCACTCTCTGAGTAAAGAAGTTCCCCCTCATGTTACCCCTAAACTTCTGTCCCTTAATTCTCATGTCATGCCCTCTTGTTTGAATCTTCCCTACCCTCAATGGGAAAAGCTTATCCACGTCAACTCTGTCTATCCCTTTCATCATTTTAAAGACCTCAATCAAGTCCCCCCTTAACCTTCTGCGCTCCAAAGAATAAAGACCCAATAAGATTTAATGGGGGCGAACCTGTAGGTTCCCCTAGTCTGCACAAGTGACCCTATCTCATGATATTGCACACCTCTATAAGATCACCTCTCATCCTCCTATGCTCCAAGGAATAGGGCGTCAGCCTTCTCAACTTCCCGCTAAGCATTCTTCCAAGACTTACAGCTTAAAATGCATCAATACAGCTGTTACTTACATCAAAATATTTGCATGCTAAAAAGAGAGCAATGGGTGTCCCTAAAGGTATTGTACATTTGACAAAATGATTCCTGTAATAGACATGTCAGTTTAATGCTTTATTAAGTGATGCAATGTTTCAGACAGCATTGAAGTGCCTTTACACTAAGCTATTATTTTACAAGAAATTATGTTAATTTAAGAGAAAGCCAATACTTGCATTCAACCAAAAATATTTATTAGATTGTTTCCTTCGCAGTGTAAATGAAGCCTGCCATTTCAATTCCCACTGTTTAAGCGATTTTACTAACGGCAGAAAATATTGTGACTATGAGGGCCAAGGGAGAATACACTAATACTAATAGCGGCATTGCCTTCTTGCGCAAAGTAGGGGAATTGAGAACCAGAGGAGATAGGTTTAAGGTGATGGGGGAAAGATTTTATAGGGACTTGAGGGGAAACATTTCCACACACAGTGTTGGGTGCATGGAACAAGCTGCTGGAAGAGGTATGCATAAAAAAGCTAGATGCAGGAAGATTGTTCCCGATGTTGGGGAAGTCCAGAACAAGGGGTCACAGTTGAAGGATAAGGGGGAAGTCCTTTAGGACCGAGATGATAAAGAGTGGTGAATCTGTGGAATCCTCTGCCACAGAAGGTAGTTGAGGCCAGTTCAGTGGCTATATTTAAGAGGGAGTTAGATGTGGCCCTTGTGGCTAAAGGGATCAGGGGGTATGGAGAGAAGGCAGGTACAAGATACTGAGTTGGATGATTAGCCACGATCATATTGAATGGCGGTGCAGGCTCGAAGGGCCGAATGGCCTACTCCTGCACCTAATTTCTATGTTTCTATGTTTCTAAAAAAGGAACTGCAGATGCTGGTTTAAACTGAAGATAGACACAAAAAGCTGGAGTAACTCAGCGGGTCAGGCAGCGTCTCTGGAGAGAAGGAATGGGTGATGTTTCGGATCGAGACCCTCGACACAAAACGTCACCCATTCCTTCTCTCCAGAAATGCTGCCTGTCCTGCTACTCCAGTTTTTTGTGTCTACTGCCAGAGGAGGTAGTTGAGGAAGGTACTATTGCAATGTTTAAGAAGTAATTAGGCAGTACATGGATAGGACAGGTTTAGTGGGATATGGACCAAACGCAGACAGGTGGGACAAGTGAAGGTGGGACATGTTGGTCGGTGTGGGCAAGTTGGGCCAAAGGGCCTGATTCCACGCTGTATCACTCTACGACTCTATGACTCATAGCAAAGCATTCGACAAGGTTCCGCATGGTAGGCTGTTCTTGAAGGTTAGATCTTATGATATCCAAGGAGAGATAGCCGTATGGATAGAAAATTGGCTTCATGGAAGGAAGCAGAGGGTGAGGATGTAAGGTAGCTTCTCAGACTGGCCTGTGACTAGTGGTGCACCTCAGAGTTCGGTGCTGGGTCCGTTGCTATTGGTCATCTCCATCTGCATGAGAACTTACAGGGCAAGATTAGCAAGTTTGGAGATGATCCAAAAGTGGGCAGTTTTGAAGATAGTGAAGAAGGTTGTGACTATATGCATTCACTCCATAAAACCTCATACTCCTTCTCTGTAACTTTGGCTCCTGCCCGCATTTCAACGTCTCACTCCTGACACATTTGACGTCAACTTTTACAGCACAGAATTGGGGCATCTTCAAGTCCATTGTAAAGATTTCTGATGTTACTTTGAAATGAAACTTGACTGTAATGGCCAATAGACCCAAAAATGCTGGAGTAACACAGCAGGTCAGACAGCATCTCTGGAGAGAAGGATAGTTTCAGGTCCTAATCCCTTCCGAGAAATCTTGACACCCGTTCTAAGAAAGAATTTGTCTATCTCTGCCTTAAAAATATCCACTGACTTGACCTCCACAGCACTCTGTGACAATGAGTTCCACAGATTAAACCACCCTCTGACCAAAGAAATTCCTCCTTGCCACCTTTCTAAAAGAGCGCCCTTTAATTCTGAGGCTATGACCTCTGGTCCTAGACTCTCCCACCAGTGGAAACATTCTTTTAACATCCACTCTATCTGTGCCTTCCATTGTTCTGTCAGTTTCAAGGAGGTCGCCCCTCAACCTTCTAAACTCCAGCGAGTACAGGCCCAGTGCTGTTAAACGCTCATCATATGCTAACCCACTCATTCCTGGGATCATTCTTGTAAACCTCCTCTGGACCCTCTCCAGAGTCAGCGCATCCTTCTTCTGGATATGGGGCCCAAATGTGCTCACAGTACTCCAAATGCGACCAGACCAGTGCCTTGTAGAGCCTCATCGTTTGTATTCCAGTCTTCTTGATGTAAATGCTTCCATTGAATTTGTCTTCCTTACCTGCGATTCGACCTGCAAATTAACTTTTTCGGAATCCTGCAACAGCAATCCCAAGTCCCTTTGCACCTCCAACGTCTGCAGTCTCTCTCCATTTAGAAAAAAAATCGACGCCTTTATTCTCATTACCAAAATGCACGACTCCGCACTTTGCGATACTGAATTTCATCTGCCACTTCTCTGCCCACTCTCCTAAGCTGTCCAGGTGCCTCTGCAGAGTTCTTGCTTCCTCTACACTGCCTGCCCTTCTGCCTACATATCGTAGCATCATCTGCAAACTTGCCCCCAAAGCCTTCAATCCCTTTATCCAAATAATTAATATACAACGTGAAGAGAAGCGGCCCCAGCGCTGACCTTTGTAGAACTCCTTCTTCAGGCTGAAAGTAGAGGTGGGGAAGGTGAGCGGAAATAAACTGGAGGCGAATGAAGGACTAAAGAAATCAGGTCCGACACCAGATGCCCTGAGGAAGGATGAAGCCAGCCATAGGAGGGGAGGAGGGAGAGAGGGGAAGGGGAGGGGATGCAGGCGTTACTTAAAACTAGGGAAATCAATATTCAAACCGCTGGGCTGTAAACTGCCCAAGCAAAATATGAGGCGCTGTTCCTCCAATGTGTGCGTGGCCTCACTCTGACAGTGGAGGAGGTTCAGGGCAGAAAGGTCATTGTGGGAATGGGAGGGAGAATTAAAATGCTTGGCAGCCGGGATATCACATAGGCCGAGGCAGCCCGAGCATTCGTATTCGGCTAAAATATTCGCCAAGTCCATGTTTGGTCTCGCCGTTATATGGAAGCCTACACTGGGAACACCGGATACAGTCGTTGAGCTTGATGGGCATGCAACTAATCACCTGATTTCATGCTCATAAATTATCGGAGCACGATTAGGCCATTCAGCAGATCAAGTCTACTCCGACATTCAATCATGGCTGATCTATCTTTCCCTCTCAACCCCATTCTCCTGCCTTCTCCCCACAACCCCTGACACCCATACTGATCAAAAACCTATCGATCTCCATTGACTTGCCCTCCACGTCCATCTGTGACAATAAATTCCACAGATTCACCAACTTCTGACTAAGGAAATTCCTCCTCATCTCCTTTCTCAAGGTACATCAAGGTGCCTACTATGTTCTGTTGTGCTAAGCAAAGAAAGAATTTCATTTTCCTGTCAGGGACACATGACAATAAACTCTTTTGACTTTGACTTTGACTTTGACTTGACATCCGTTTTTTCTGAGGCTGTGGCCCTCTGGTCCTAGACTCTTCCATTAGAGGAAACATCCTCTCCCCATCCACTCTATCCAGACATTTCACTATTCGCTAAATTCCAAGGAGGTACCCCCTCATCCTTCTAAACTCCAGAATCATACAATGGCAAAAAATCTCCCGACCATACATTTTCATGTCTGTGACCTTAAGTTATATGGCTTGTTTACTGCACGTAATTGAGGAAAGAAGCAACAGATTGTGAAATTCTAAATTAGTCTGTGATAACTGCAAGTAGATCGCTTAACAAGATTACACAGACTAGACCGAGGGAACAGGCAGAGACAGCTTGGAGGATACATGGATGGCGAGCTGGAAAATTGAGAGTTAATAATCTAATTGATTAGGAAGGTTTACAGCGAAGATAGACATGTTGCAGAGAATTTTGTGCTATTTTGTGATGTACCCATAGCGTATATCTGACTTTACTCCGATTGGCACAGACACAAAATAAAACAGCTCATACGCCAGTGGTGAGTCTACCAAACAAGTTGGTTTACTGACTTTATCAATGCGCATCGATAAGCAGTCTGAGAAAACCCAAACTGTTTGAACGATTCTTAGTACCTACAGCATTTTTATATTCTCAAGGCAGAATGGTTTCTTGTGGAGTAGAAATAAATCATCATCTGTAACCATTCATCTTTCTATTTCCCCAGAGCTAACTTTAACAATACGTTTCTTGTTGTTAATGCAAACACGGGTGGGTGGGACTAGCTTGGATGGGCCATGTTGGTTGGCATGGTTGTGTTAGACCAAAGGGCCTGTTTCCGTGCTGCATGAATCTATGATTCTATGACGCTCCAATCCATAAGAATGGCTATTGTTCAACCTCCAAGCCATCAACAATGCATAAAGGGCCTGTCCTACCAGCATCCGACTCCATGTGATGAGCGCGATCAAACTAGAAGCGGGGGCCGCACGGAGGTCAGGTGATCCCCTGTACAGGGCCGTTCCCAACAGCATGCACCTGCATGCAGCAAGCGCGACCAAACTGGCAGCGAGGGCCGCGCGGAGGTCGGGTGAGTGGCGCAACGCGGCGCAAAGTGAGGCGAACTTGGAGCGAAGTCTTAAAGGTAAGTTCGCCAGGATGGAGAGAGGGGCACAGAGGCACACACACAGAGAGGGCCATGGAGCCACACACAGAGAGGGTCACGGAGGCACCTACAGAGAGGGTCACAGAGGCACGACGTCGAGGCGGTGTGTAATGCGTCGAGGCGACTGCGAGCCGACAAGCCGTTGCCGCGCGGATTTTTTGAACATGGTCCGTTTTTCGTAGCCCCGCGCGATGTCGGGACGAACTCCGCACAATTCCGCACGGCTCCGGCAATCGAAGTGGGACCGGCCCCGCGACGCCGGACGGCTCAAGTGACCACGTTAGGTCGCGCTCATCGCATAGAGTTGCATGCTGGTGGGACAGGCCCTTAAGTAGTCTTGCTTTAATCCACCCAAGCATTGTGTCAATGTTAGTTCACTTTTATGAAATATTAACGAGGGATTCTTCTTCAATGGTGTACTTATTTTGCAATAATAGATTTACTATCCTGTTAATTAATCAGTGCCAAATTAATTAATCAATTTAGACACTGACTTGCTTTCCAGTAACCCTTCATCATTCATCAAGGACCCATTTACTCGTTCATTTGGGATGCTAACATTTTCCTCCTCAATGTGGGGGGGGGGCGGGGGGGCGGGGGGGAGGGGGGGAGGGGGGGAGGTGAAGATAAGAATAAGACATGAATCTGAGGGGTAACTTTTTCACACAAAGAATGGTGGGTGTATGGAACGAGCTGCCAGAGGAGCTGCAGGGACTATCGAAACATTTAGGAAACAGTTAGACAGGTGCATAGATAGGACAGGTTTGGAGGGATATGGACCAAGTGCAGGCAGATGGGACTAGTGTAGCTGGGACATGTTGGTCGGTGTGGGAACGTTGGGCTGAAGGGCCTGTTTCCACACAGTAACACTATGACTATAATTCTGATTTGTAGAGTATGCGGTTGTGGAATTGACACAAACAAGGCATTTTCACTGCAAATCACACTTTAACTTTTGCAGGTAGTATCGCAGCATTTAAGAAACATTGAATATAAACATTAAACCTGCCCCACTTGGCGGTTTTGCTGGAGTCATATCAGTGTCGCCAAAAGATTTTGAATATTTCAAAATCCCAAATCGGCAACAAAGAAAATGTTGCGACACTTGAAAACACACGGCACGTCATACGTCATCATGCAGCATCATACGTCGTCACACCGCATCACGCCGCGTATTTTTCGGTGATCTGATACGTCAGTCAATGATGCCGGCAGTCGCTGAAAAAAATCGGCAAGTGGGACAGGCCCTTTAGTCAGGTGCATGGCTAGGACAGGTTTAGATGAATACGGGCCAAATGCAGGCAGGTGGGATATGTGTGGATGGGGTATGTTGGTCGGTGTGGGCAAGTAGGGCCGAAGGGCCTGTTTCTGCGATGTAAGACTCCATGACTCTAAATAATAATTGAAGATAACTTGGGCACCATGGTGGTGCAGAGCTAGAGTTGATTCCTTACAGCACCAGAGACCCAGGTTCCATCCTGACTATGGATGCTGCTGTCTGTACGGAGTTAGTACGTTCTCCCCGTGAGCTGCATGGATTTTCTCCGGTTTCCTCCCACGCACCAAAGATATACGGGTTTGTAGGTTAATTGGCTTGGTATAAATGTAGAATTGTCCCTAGTGTATGTAGGATAGTGTTAACGTGCGGGGATCGCTGATCGGCACGGATTTGGTGGGTCAAAGGGCCTGTTTCCATGCTGTATCTCTAAACTAAACTAAAACAAATATAAAATTAACAATAGTTAATTATGAGAGTTCATGACGGGTGGACGATTGCAACCTTCACGTGGTCCGCCCTGTTTCGACTAATGCAATCAACTTGACGTGCACAAACGGAAGATCAAATAGAACAAGTTGTCCAACAACTTTAGGCTGTGCACGAGAAGAAGAAGAAGAAGAAGAAGAAGAAGAAGAAGAAGAAGAAGAAGAAGAAGAAGAAGAAGAAGAAGAGTTCATGACAAACTAAAAATTAAAATGTTTTTTCAAAATCCTTTGTTTTTACAGACCTCCTTATAATGGATTTTGGTTAGGGCAGACAGACATACCTAACTTCACCACTAGGCTGGTCATCCAATCATACACC
Organism: Raja brachyura; assembly: GCA_963514005.1. Next base: position 110,755,700 of record OY740785.1, read on the forward strand.
CAGCTGCTTCCTTGGCCATGCTTGTCACCACCACGGCCTAAATGGCTGTCTTGAGTCCTCGGAGATTTGTAATGCTTTGCTTCAACGTTTCATCTGAAAAAGGGAGCCCTCCGTCAGTGCAGTTCTTACCCAGCCTACATTTTATTATGTTCATGATTTCATAAGGAGCAGAATTAGGTCATTTGGCCCATCAATTCTGCTCCACCATTCAATCATGGCCAATATATCTCACCCTCTCAAAGCCTGTTCTCCTGCCTTCTCCCCATAACCCATGTTAACCATATAACCATATAACCATATCAAAGTCAAAGTCAAAGTCAAAAGAGTTTATTGTCATGTGTCCCTGACAGGACAATGAAAATCTTTCTTTGCATAGCACAACAGACATAGAGGCATTGACTACAATTCTATACATAAATACATCCATGAATTAATAAATTAATAAAGTGCAAATAACAGATGGAGGGATATTAATGTTCAGAGTTCCGAGCCAGGTTTAATAGCCTGATGGCTGTGGGGAAGTAGCTATTCCTAAACTGGGTTGTTGCAGTCTTCAGGCTCCTGTACCTTCTACCCGAAGGGAGCAGGGAGTGTGTGGCTAGGGTGGTGTGGGTCCTTGATGATGCTGCCAGCCTTTTTGAGGCAGCGACTGTGATAAATCCCCTCGATGGAAGGAAGGTCAGAGCCGATGATGGACTGGGCAGTGTTTACTACTTTTTGGAGTCTTTTCCTCTCCAGGGCTCTCAAGTTGCCGAGCCAAGCCACGATGCAACCGGTCAGCAAGCTCTCTACTGTACACCTGCAGAAGTTAGAGAGAGTCCTCCTTGACAGACCAACTCTCCGTAATCTTCTCAGGAAGTAGAGGCGCTGATGAGCTTTCTTAATAATTGCATCTGTGTTCTGTAATATAACAATTACAGCACGGAAACAGGCCCTCTCGGCCCTTCCAGTCCGTGCCGACCATTTATTTTCCCCTAGTCCCATCTACCTGCACTCAGACCATACCCCTCCATTCCCTTCCCGTCCATATACCTATCCACTTTACTTTTAAATGTTAAAATCGATCATGCCTCCACCACTTCTGCTGGAAGATCATTCCACACAGCCACCACTCTCTGAGTAAAGAAGTTCCCCCTCATGTTACCTCTAAACCTCTGTCCCTTAATTCTCATGTCATGCCCTCTTATTTGAATCTTCCCTACCCTCAATGGGAAAAGCTTATCCACGTCAACTCTGTCTATCCCTTTCATCATTTTAAAGACCTCAATCAAGTTCCCCCTTAACCTTCTGCGCTCAAAAGAATAAAGACCTAACTTGTTCAACCTTTCTCTGTAACTTAGTTGCTGGAACCCAGGCAACATTCTAGTAAATCTCATCTGTACTCTCTCTATTTTGTTGACATCCTTCCTATAATTAGGCGACCAAAATTGTACACCATACTCCAGAATTGGTCTCACCAATGCCTTGTACAATTTTAACATTACTTCCCTACTCCTATAAACATCAGAGATCTTGTTATAATATCACCTGATTTATTTTGTTTTGGACGGAACTGCAGATGCTGGTTTAAACCGAACAGAGACACAAAGTGCTGGAGTAACTCGGCGGGTCAGGCAGCATCTCCGGAGAAAAGGGATAGGTGGTGTTTCGGGTCGAGACCCTTCTTCAGACTGAGAGTTAGGGGAAAGGGAAACGAGAGAAAAAGACGGCGCTGTCTGAAGAAGGGTCTCGACCTGAAACGCAACCTATCCATTTTCTCCAGAGATGCTGTCTGACCAGCTGACTTACTCCAGCACTTCGTGCACGGTGGCGCAGTGGTAGAGTCGCTGCCTTATAGCGCCAGAGACCCGGGTTCAATCCAGACTATAGGTGCTGTCTGTACGGAGTTTGTACGTTCTCCCCGTGACCTGCGTGGGTTTTCTCCAAGAGCTCTGGTTTCCTCCCACACTCCAAAGACGTACAGGTTTGTAGGTTAATTTGCTTGGTATGAATGTGAAATTGTTGGATAGTGTTAATGTGTGGGGATCCTGGGCGGTGCGGACTCGGTGGGCCGAAGGGCCTGTTTCTGCTCTGTATTTCTAAACTAAACTAAACTCATCTTTGGTATAAACCAAATGAAAGTGCAATTTTTTTTAAATTACATTGATGGACTAATTGTTAAATTAAATTCCTCCTATAATAAAGAATGTATTCAACTGCAGTAAAATACAATAATTCCATCGTACCTTAACATCTAAATGGTTTCATTTAGACCTCAGAACCAGGCTTAGAATCACCTTGACGGGTGGACTTGTCAGATAACAAAATATTGATTCACTGCTTGTGCAGTCCACTATTAATTGATCAAGTAAAATAATTGCCACAAAATAAATGACTGAAGAGCAAATAAGCTTTCATTCCACCTTTAATCCTTCTGTAACTCCAATTATCGGCGCTCCATTTTATGCATAACCTCTCCTTGCTTCCAATTTGGGAAAACTCTGTTTTATTATCTCACGGCAGAAACACGCTGATAAAATACTGGGTCACCATACTTTGTTGCACCACTACTTATGGGAGGCCCTGTGGTGCAGTGGTAGAGTTGCGGCTTCACAGCGCCAGAGACCCAGGTTCAATCCTGACTACGGGTGCTGTCTGTACGGGGTTTGTACGTACTCCCCGTGGCCTGCCTCGGTTTTCTCCAGGATCTATTCCTTTGCCAATCGATCCAGATCCTGCTGCAATCTTTCACTACCGTCTTCACTATATGCAAAACCACTCACTTTGGTATCATCAGCAAACTTGCTAATGATGAATGAATGAATGAATGAATGAATGAATGAATTAAAAATAAGTTTATTGGCCATGTATTCACATACAAGGAATTTGCCTTGGTGCTCCGCCTGCAAATGACAACATGACATTCATCTTGCCCTGTATGTCCCAACCCCTCTATGGTCATATGTCTTATGACCTTATGGAAACATAGAAACATAGAAATTAGGTGCAGGAGTAGGCCATTCGGCCCTTCGAGCCCGCCATTCAATATGATCATGGCTGATCATCCAACTCAGTATCCCGTACCTGCCTTCTCTCCATATCCTCTGATCCCCTTAGCCACAAGGGCCACATCTAACTCCCTCTTAAATATAGCCAATGAACTGGCCTCAACTACCCTCTGTGGCAGAGAGTTCCAGAGACCCACCACTCTCTGTGTGAAAAAATTCCTTCTCATCTCGGTCCCAAAGGATTTCCCCCTTATCCTTAAGCTGTGACCCCTTGTCCTGGACCTCCCCAACATCGGGAACAATCTTCCTGCATCTAGCCTGTCCAACCCCTTAAGAATTTTGTAAGTTTCTATAAGATCCCCTCTCAATCTCCTAAATTCTAGAGAGTATAAACCGAGTCTATGCAGTCTTTGTTCATAAGACAGTCCTGACATCCCAGGAATCAGTCTGGTCTTCCCTGCTAGAGTTAAACATTCAGAAATAATGTTATTTTACGAGGATGTTGCCAGGATTATTCTGAGCTACAGGGAGAGGTTGAGTAGGCTGGGACTCTATTCCTTGGAGCGCAGGAGGATAAGGTGTGTAAAATGATGAGAGGAATAGATCAGGTACATGCGCAGAGTCTCTTGCCATGAGTGGGCGAATCGAGGACCAGAGGACATAGGTTTAAGGTGAAAAGATTTAATAGGAATCTGAGGGTTACCTTTTTTGACACAAAGGGTGGTGGGTGTATGGAACAAGCTGCCAGAGGAGGTAGCTGAGGTTGAGACTAAACCCAATGTTTAAGAAACAGTTACAGGCAAATGGATAGGACAATTTTGGAAGGACGTGGGCAGGTGGGAAGTCCTAGTGTAGCTGGGACATGTTGGCTGGTGTGGGCAAGTTGGGCTGAAGAGCCTGTTTCCACACTGTATCACTCTATGACTCTAAGAAAAGAGTGAGGAATTGGAAAGTAAAGTTTAAAAAAAATGAATATCAGAAATGTTATGCCAAGGTTTACCATTTTAAAAGCAATGCATCTTTTGGTTATCAGTTAATTGATCGGTCTATTTATTGTGATTTTCGTTGTTATCGCACTTTCTTTAACCTGCCGCCAATGCTGCAGCAGATAAGTCCCATGTATTAGGTAGAAGAATCATCCTATTATAAGCCCTTGTCGTATTCTTACGCAAACATTACTTTAACCCCGCTGACACTAAGACAACAAATGCAATACATTGCTGACATTGGAGTTTTAAAAATAAAGCTGAACTCACTCAGTTCAAGTTCAAGTTCATGTTCAAGTGAGTTTATTGTCATGTGTCCCTGATAGGACAATGACATTCTTGCTTTGCTTCAGCACAACAGAACATAGAAGGCATTGACTACAAAACAGATCAGTGTGTCCATATACCATATATAAATATATACACACATGAATAAATAAACTGATAAAGTACAAATAACAGATAATGGGCTATTAATGATCAGAGTTTTGTCCGAGCCAGGTTTAATAGCCTGATGGCTGTGGGGTAGTAACTATTCCTGAACCTGGTTGTTGCAGTCTTCAGGCTCCTGTACCTTCGACCTGAAGGTAGCAGAGAGATGAGTGTGTGGCCAGGATGGTGTGGGTCTTTGATGATACTGCCAGTCTTTTTGAAGCAGCGACTGCGGTAAATCACCTCAATGGAAGGAAGGTCAGAGCTGATGATGGACTGGACAGTGTTAACTACTTTTTGTAGTCTTTTCCTCTCCAGGGCGCTCAAGTTGCCGAACCAAGCCACGATGCAACCGGTCAGCATACTCTACTGTGAGTCCACAAGCCGTGGCTAAGTGAACTGTAAGTCCACAATCCGTGGCCAACTGAACTGTAAGTCCACAAGCCGTGGCTGAATGAACGGTGAGTCCACAAGCCATGACTGACTGAACTGAGTCCATGTCATGGCTGACTGAACAGTGAGTCCACAAGCCATGTTTGAGTGAACCGTGAGTCCACAAGCAGTGGCTGAGTAAACTGTGAGTCCACAAGCTGTGGCTGACTGAACTGTGAGTCCACAAGCCGTGGCTGAGTGAACTGTGAGTCCACAAGCCATGGCTGAGTGAACTGTGAATCCAGAAGGCTCAGCACCCCCACCCACACACCCCTATACCCCTCCCCTCGCACACCCCCCCTTCCTAGTAGCGGGAGGCCAAGGCAGCGCTTCCCCCTCCACCCCACCGGCCCCGGCCTGACGCAATCCCTCGCCACCAGCTACAGAATGCTCCCACTGGCCCTCACCTGAAGCCTCCCTGTCCCCAGCTGCAGGACTAGCCAAATAATCTATTTGGCCCACAATGTCTATTCTAGCCCTCTGGAAACCAGTCCCTTCGGTCCACAACACCCATTCTAGTCGTCCAGAAAGCCCACCTCACACTGGCCATCGCCGCTGATGGACTGGACAGTGTTTACCACTTTTTGCAGTCTTTTCCTCTCCAGGGCGCTCAAGTTGCCGAACCAAGCCATGATGCAACCGGTTAGCATGCTCTCTACTGTGCACCTGTAGAAGTTAGAGGGAGTCCTCCTTGACAGACCGACTCTCCGTAATCTTCTCAGGAAGTAGAGCCGCTGATGAGCTTTCATAATAATTGCATCTGTGTTCTCAGACTAGGAAAGATCTTCAGAGATGTGCACGCCCAGGAATTTGAAGCTCCTGACCCTTTCAACCATCGAACCATTGATATAAACAGGACTGTGGGTCCCCATCCTACCCCTTCCAAAGTCCACAATCAGTTCCTTGGTTTTGCTGGTGTTGAGGGCCAGGTTGTTGTGCTGGCACCATATGGACAGTTGCTCAATCTCTCTTCTATACTCTGACTCATCCCCATCAGTGATACGTCCCACAACAATGGTGTCATCAGCGAACTTGATGATGGAGTTCACACTGTGACCGGCTACGCAGTCATGAGTATAGAATGAGTACAGCAGGTGGCTGAGCACGCAGCCTTGAGGTGCTCCCGTGCTGATTGTTATCGAGTCTGACACATTACCACCAATACGAACAGACTGTGGTCTGTGAATGAGGAAGTCGAGGATCCAATTGCAGATTTACCTGCCTTCTCACCACAACCCTTGACTCTCTTATTAATCAAAGATCTGTTGATCTCACCCTTAAAAATATTAATTGACATGGCCTCCACAATTGTCTGTGGCATTTGACTGGGCTTTTTTTTCACTGGAATTTAGAAGGATGAGAGGCATCATTGACTGATGTACCAGGTCACCGAAAAGGTTGCGACGTGATGCGGCGTGATGACGTATTGACGCACGGCGTTTCCTCGTTGTTCAAAATCTTTCGGCGACCCTGATACATCAGTCAATGATATTGGCAGGCGCCGAAAAAATCACCAAGTGTACAGGCCCTTTACAGAAACATATAAAATAGTAAGATTAAATGAGAACTTACCAGTTCGAAGTTTGATCCTTATTTTATGAGGAGTTACGATGAGGGATTACGTGAAGAAGCCCCGCCTGGCGCATGGTCATCCTACTTCAAAGCAGCGGCGTGGAAACACAGAAAACAAATAGCCAAAGTAACATAGTAAGGCTTTAAGAAGACTAGAACTACCAGATAATCTCTTAGATCATGGGGGTGGGAGCGGAGGGCACATAATCCCTCATCGTAACACCTCATAAAATAAGGACCAAACTTAGAACTGGTAAGTTCTCGTTTAATCTCACTATTTTACTTCAGAGTCACGTTAGTGACTATGTGAAGATTTCAAAGCTCTGTGTTTTCATGCCGTAGATGCACTCCATACGACAATCTGCTTCGGTTGACAGAGTAGTGAATAAATAATATATTGAACATTGCTTCAAATTATTCAATAACTATTTTTAATAATAATAACAAAAATCAGTAATAACCCCTCTGTCCGACAGGGAAATTGCAAACAATGATATAAAACAAAGCAAACAAATTAAATGGAACCCAAAACAACATTCCCAAACCGTGGCCCTGTCTGTACAGGTTTGTCATAGAATTGTGAGAATGTTGATTCTCTAGACCTGCGGCCGCGAGGATTTGATCTAGCGGCACGTCCTGAGCCTTCGCCGTGGATGTTGAAGCTGCCCTGGTGGAGTGAGATTTAAATACATGAGTATCGACGCCAGGATAATTGAGAACCTGCTTCAACCATCTAGAAATAGTTTGTACTGACAATCTTTTATATGGCTTTTTGTGACTAATGAGCAGTCCTGTCTCAGAAACTCTGAGACTCCTTGTTAACTCAAGATATTGGCTTAAGTGTTTAACTACACATAACATTTGGTCAACAGGATATGCTTTAAACGCCACCTTGGTTCCTGCCATACCTGGCCTGCTTTGTTTGATTAAATCATAGACATAAAATGTAACGTCATCTACAGACAAATGCATACAATCTATTACAATTGTAATGTTTGTACACATTGTGCTGAAACCAGTGCCATTAGCATAACCACTTTAAGAGTTAATCTCTGCATAGACAATGATGTAATTTGGAGCCCATTGCCGAAGCAGTGTGAGAACTATACTGATATCCCAGATTTCTGTATATCTAGGTTTAGGAGGGTTTTTGTTAAAAATTCCTCTTATAAATCGGGATACTAACGGATGAGACCCGATAGGTTGTTGTTCTGAAGACTGCCCTAAATAGGAAGACAATGTACTCCTAGCACTGTTAATAGCACTATAACTCAAGTGCTCATCAAAATGCAACTTAGCAAGGAACTCCAACACATCACTTATGCTTGCAGTATGATAAGATATATTTGATTGTACACAGAATATTTCCCATTTCTTAATATGAACCACATATTGTTTTTTAGTACTATTCCTCCATGCTGCAGTGATAACCTCCATGGTCCTGTTCGACAAACCAAGGTCTCGGAATGGCTGTTCAGAACCTGCAGACCAACAAATTGATACGATCATATAATGGGTGACTTTCTCCTGTAACCGGATGCACCAACAAATTACTGCAGCTGGGAATCACCATGAATGGCTGAGCCATCATTCTGAGTACCAATGGGAACCATGGTTGAGTTGGCCAATCTGGGACCACCAAAACCCCTGTGGCGGAGTCATGCTCTATTTTGGTGAGACATTTCGTGATCAGACAAAATGGAGGAAAAGCATAAAAGAATGAGTGTCCCCAATGTAACGAGAATGCATCCACAGCTACTTCTCCTGGATCTGGTTCCCATGAAACATATCTAGGCAACAGGTGATTCAATCTGGATGCAAATAGATCAATATCTGGCAACCCAAATCGAGTGACAATTGTTTGAAAAATTTTAGAATTCAACATCCATTCTATATTGTCATTAAACTTTCGTGACCTATGGTCTGCCACCACATTGTCTACACCTGGTAGGTAGATGGCCGAAACCCAGATGTTCCTTGAAATACACCAATGCCACATGAGGTTAGCCAAGTTATTACATGAAACTGATCTTGTTCCTCCATATGATTAATATATGCCACTGCTGTGGTGTTATCAATCTGCAGTTGAACGTGTAAATTATTCATTGCGGAGCAATATGTCTTTAACCCATAAAATGCCCCCAATAACTCCAAATAATTAATCCCTTGGGTGTGGAAAATCAAACCTTCTTGTTCAGTCCATCTACCCCCGCAACTAGACTCGATGTCTGTAGCCCCCCATCCGAGAGCGCTTACATCAGTCTGTAAAATCACTGAAGGTTCTTGCACCAAAATGTTATTGGTAGCTTGAATGGCTGTGCTGGCTCGAAAGGTGGAATTGCCTACTCCTGCACCTATGTTCTACGTTTCTATGCAATTCATTTCATAGATTCACCCAAATTGCCCGTTTGGTGGAGTAGATGCGAAAGTAGGATAGCATAGAACTGGTGAGAGCGGGCCTTTGATGGTTGGCATGGACTCAATGGGCAGAATGGCCTGTTTCTTTGCTATACATTCAACTCAACCCAACAAAACTCAACTCAATTCAACGCCACTTCACTCCGGTACACAAAAAAGGCAATAGAAACAAAAAAGTTATATCTTCATATGCAATGCTTTCCCTTCAACTACAACCGACTCAAAGGCCATCCTACTTATTGTTGTTGCCTATCAACTCAGGTATTTCAGCTTCAATGACCTTCACTTTAAGCAGCAATAGATAAGAGAGATGGGTCACCAATGAGGTAGATCGTACTCATCTACTATTGGTCATTGGTCACTCTCGGACTATCCTTGATCAGACTTTACTGGCTTTACCTTGCACTAAAAATCATTCCCTTTTCATATATCTGTACACTGTAAATGCTTCAAGCATTGTCTTTTCACTGACTAGATAGCACGCAACAAAAGCTTTTCGCTGTACCTCGGTACGCGTGACAATAAACTAAACTGAAACTGAACCGAGATAAACTCAGAGTTTAAAACATACCATTTTTGCAAGAGGCAGGGTGTGAAGAAATATAGGCCAGATTACTGTTGGAGTCAGTAGGTTTGTAAGAGATGTCCATTGACAATATATTTCCTGTGATGGAGACAGAGAGATGGAAGGAGGCAAGATTGGTGTCCGAGAGAGTCACGCGAATCTGAGGACAGGGTGGAAGTTAGTGGTGCTACTTGCAGGTACTAAAGCAGTGATTGCAAGTTGCAGAAGTTTGCCAGATTGAATCATATAGTGATACATTGTGGAAACAGGCCCTTCGACCCAACTTGCCCACACCTGCCAACATGTCCCATCAACATTATAATCCCACCTGCCTGCGTCTGGTCCATATCCCTCCAAACCTGTCCTATCCATGCCCCGTCTTCTTCTTCTTCTTGCATATGGTGTGCACAGCCTAAAGTTGTCGGACAACTTGTTCTATTTGATCTTATTTGATTGTGCACGCCGGGTTGATTGCATTCGTCGAAACAGGGCGGACCACGTGAAGGTTGCAATCTTCCACCCCCATCCATGTCCCTGTCTAACTATTTCTTAAACGTTGGGATAGTCCCAGCCTCAACTACCTTCTCTGGCAGTTTGTTCCATACACCCACCACCCTCAGATTCCTATCAAATCTTTAAACCTCAAAGTCAAAAGTCAAAAGAGTTTACTGTCATGTGTCCGTGACAGGACAATGAAATTATTTCTTTGCTTAGGACAACAGAACATAGTAGGCATTGACTACGAAACAGATCAGTGTGAACATATACCATTATATACGTAAATACACACATGAATAAATAAATTGATAAAGTGCAAATAACAGATAAAGGGGTATTAATGTTCAGAGTTCAGAGTTGAACCTATGTCTTAAACCTATGACCTCTGGTCCTCGATTCACCTACACTGGGCAAGAGACCCGATCTATTCCTCTCATGATTTTATAAACCTCTATAAGATCACCCCTTATCCTCCTGCGCTCCAGGGAATAGAGTCCCAGCCTACTCAACCTCTCCCTATGGATCAAACCCTTGAGTCCTGAGACTTTACTGGTAAAATATCCTATCGCAGCGTTCAAGAAACATTTAAACAGACACGTGGATAGGATTGATTAAGAGGAATATGGGCCCAATTCAGGCAGATTTGGCAAGTGTAGCTGAAAGGAGACCTGATAGAAATATATAAACTTATGAGAGACTGCCAAAACTTATGGGCTGCCACCATTGTCTATTTATCCTTTTATCCTTTTTATCCATTTTATCCATGTCCATCCTTCTGTTAATTTATCGTGTTGCACAGGGAGCCAAATGCAACAAAATTTCGTTTGGAGCTGCATATATCAATGTATTTCTAAATGACAATAAAATTTGTTTGACTTGACTTGACATAGATAGAGCAAACAGAACCTTTTCCTCACAGTGGAAAGGATGAGAGGACATAGGTATAAAGTGAAAGTATAAACGAGATGTGCGGGGCTAGCATTTTACACAGAAAATAGTGGATGCGTCGAAAGCACTGTTGGGGTTGATAGTAGGTTTGCTAGTGGCATCTAAGAGGCCATCACATAGGCTCACAGATATGAAGGAGATGGAAGGACATGGATCACATACAAGCACAAGGGTTAGTTTACATTGGTATCCTGTTCTGCAGAAACATTGTGAACCAGAGGGCCTTTTCCAAAGCAGTATTGGTCTATGTTCTAAGTGCTATGTTCAAAGAATTGTAATTATTTTTCAGTAAGTCTTGAAAAGACATGTGTTCCAATTGTGGACAAGTTTAACTCAGAACCCACTCCGATTACTGTACAAATCCAACCTCAACCACATTTAACTCCATCAACCAAGCTGATGATGTGAACTAGCCTTTGAACACATTTGAATTTAGTTTAGTTTAGTTTAGAGATACAGCGCGGAAACAGGCCCTTCGGGTCCTCCGTGTCCATGCCGACCAGCGATCCCTGCACCCTAACACTATCCTACAAACTAGGGTCAATTAACCGAAGCAAATTAGTCAACAAACCTGCACATCTTTGGAGTGTGGAAGGAAACCGGAGCACCCGTAGAAAACCCACACAGGTCATGGGGAGAAACTCCATACAGACCGCACCAGTAGTCAGGATCAAACCCGGGACTCTGGCGCTGCAAGGCAGCAACTCTACCACCAAGCCATTATGCTAGCAAGGATTAGTTGCAGCCCAGGATAGTAGAGGGACAGTAATTGAATCAAAAGAAAAATCGTGATTCACATCCTAAAAACACATAGTTAGACAATAGACAATAGACCAAAGGTGCTGGAATAGGCCATTTGGCCCTTCGAGCCAGCACCACCATTCAATGTGATCACGGCCAATCATCCGCAATCAGTACCCTGTTCCTGCCTTCTCGCCATATCCCCTGACTCCGCTATCTTTAAGAGCCCATTCTAGCTCTCTCTTGAAAGTATCCAGAGAACCGGCCTCCACCGCCCTCTGAGGCAGAGAATTCCACAGACTCACAACTTTCTGTGTGAAAAAGTGTTTCCTCATCTCCATTCTAAATGGCGTACCCCTTATTCTTAAACTGTGGCCCCTGGTTCTGGACTCCCCCAACGTCGGGAACATGCTTCCTGCCTCTAGCGTGTCCAAACCCTTAAATAATCTTATATGTTTCAATAAGATTCCCTCTCATCCTTCTAAATTCTGGAGTAAACAAGCCCAACCGCTCCATTCTCTCAGCGTATGACAGACTTTTCAGAAAGCATAAAAAAATTAAGAAGAATAGGGCCACAAGCGAAAATAGTACAGAACAGTGGGCTGTCGGGAAGTCTGCAGAATTAAATAACTTGTTCAGATTTAATGGAAAATAAGGGTGTTTGCATTGATCGTGACTGCAGAAAGAGATTTGCCAGAACATATTGAGGAAATATTGTAATGATGGATTATTTCAAGTGGATTACAAAGGGATTTGTCACTGGTCATCTGTGTTAATGAAGAAGTAACCACAACTCTAGAGACCAAAACACAGCCAGGCAGGTCGAAATGTCCAAAAAAGCCATCTTACAGACTAATCCTGCAACTGCTAAATGTACTCCTTCAAACAAGACCAAACAATTTTATATTTGTATGTAAGAGAGTTACACGAACAATTGATGTGATGACATTTTCATGGACACGATGTGTGGGCCACAGCGGATATTAGTAGTTTATAACAATATATCTGCTCTGTCCTTGGGCATAGAGTCATGTTCCTAAGTTATATGAGCAGAACTAGGCCATTCGGCCCATCAAGTATACTCCGCCTTTCAATCACGGCTGATCTATCTTTCCCTCCCAACCCCTTTCCCCTGCCTTCTCCCCATAATCCCTGGCACACATACTAATCTAGTATCTAACTATCTCTCCCTTAAAAAATATCCATTGACTTGGCCTCCACAGCCGTTTGTGGCAGTTAATTCAACAAATTCACCACCCACTGACTAAAGAAATTCCTCCTCATCACCTTCCTAAAAGCCCTGCCCCACTGTACGATTTCATTCAAGAGCTCTCCCGAGTTTGCCCTGATTCGAACTTGGAGAATTACGGTAATGGCCGCTCGTAGGTACTCGGGGCTCTCGTGGACATTTTTCAAAGTGTTGAAAAATCTTCACGAGACTTCCCGAGCTTACCGCGTTTCTCGAGTACCTGCCATTAGTGTTACGAGCCGCTAAGAGACATCCCCGAGCTCTGACGTACCTGCTACGTACATTCTACGTGCTTCCACGAGTTTTTGTTTTTTTTAACTCGGGAGATCTCTAGAAAGAACTCGTACAGTGGGACAGGGCCATAAAGATACATCCTTCTATTCTGAGGCTATGACCTCTGGTCCTAGACTGTCTCACGCGTGGAAAAACCCTCTCCACATCCACTCCATTCAGGCCTTTCACTATTCGGTCTGTTTGAATGAGGTGGAATTGTTAATGACTGAGTTATGCACAGAGTCTCTTCCCCTGAGTAGGAGAATCATAGACCAGAGGACATAGGTTTAAGTGAAGGGGGAAAGATTTAATAGGAATCTGAGGGGCAACAAAGGGTGATGGGTGTATGGAATGAGCTGCCAGAGGAGTTAGTTGATGCAGGAACTATCCCAGCATTTAAGAAACAGTTAGACAGGGGTGATGGCAGACACAATCATAGAATTGAAGAGGCTTTTAGATAAGCACATGGACAAGCACATCAGATTTGGTCTCCAAATTTGAGGAAGGACATTCTTGCTCTTGAGGGAGTGCAGCGTAGGTTCACGAGGTTAATTCCCGGGATGTCATATGTTGAAAGAATCGAATGACTGGGCTTGTATACACTGAAATTTAGAAGAATGAGAGGGGATCTTATTGAAACATATAAGATTGTTAAGGGTTTGGGCACGCTACAGGCAGGAAACACGTTCCCAATGTTGGGGGAGTCCAGAACCAGGGGCCACAGTTTAAGAATAAGGGGTAAGCTATTTAGAACGGAGACGAGGAAACACTTTTTCTCACAGAGAGTTGTGAGTCCGTGGAATTCTCTGCCTCAGAGGGCAGTGGAGGCCGGTTCTCTGGATACTTTCAAGAGAGCGCTAGATAGGGCTCTTAAACGTAGTGGAGTCAAGGGATATGGGGAGAAGGCAGGAACGGGGTACTGATTGGGGATGATCAGCCATGATCACATTGAATGGCGGTGCTGGCTCGAAGGGCCGAATGGCGTACTCCTGCACCTATTGTCTATATGGAGTGAATGGATGGATGTGGATCACATGATTTATTTTGGTATGATTATTCGGAGAAAGGCTTGATTTTGTGCTTAGCTTAGTTTAGTTTAGTTTAGTTTAGAGGTACAGCGCGGATACAGGCCCTTCGGCCCACTGAGTCCACGCCGACCAGCGATCCCCACTCACTAACACTGTCCAACACACACTAGAGACAATTTACAATTTTACCAAAGCCAATTTACCTACAAACCTGTACGCCTTTGGAGTGTGGGAGGGAGCCGGAGCACCCGGAGAAAATCCATGCGATCGCAGGGAGAACGTACAAATTTCATAGTCAGGATTGAACCTGGGTCTCTATCACTGTGCCACTGTGTTGCCCCATGCTGTAACTTTCCATGTTCTATATGATCAAAACACAAACATATCGAACACTTTAAGATTTAAGAATAGCTAAAAAAAATACAATTAATTTAACAAAATGTAAACAATCTAATTTTATTTTAGTCCCTTGATTTTACCCCTCCCCATTCAACTTCTAAAACTCAAAAGTGCTGGGGGATCTCAGTGGGTCAGGCAGCATCTGTGAGGCAAATGGACATGCAATGTTTTCAGTTATGGCACTTCTTTGGTCTGATACATCTGAAGAAGCATCCCAACCCGAAACGTCACCCGTCATTTCTCTCCACAGATGCTGCCTGACGCGCTGAAAACCCCCCGGCACTTTTGAGTTTTTCCAGCATCTGCGGTTCCTTGCATTTCCTCGTTATTCTGATGAAGGTTTACCAAGAAGAATCCCAAATGTATTTACAGAGCAACTCTCACATCTTTGCATTTTGTTGTTGATGCATGGTTGAAAAAAGGTTTATAAAACATAGCAGCAGAATCAGGCCATCTAGTCTGCTCTGCCATTCAATCATGGCTGATCTATCTCTCCCTCTCAACCCCATTTTCCTGCCTTCCCCCCATATCCCCTGACACCCGTACCAGACAAGATCATATCAATCTCCGCTTTAAAAATACCAATGACCTGGCCACAGCCGTCTATGGCAATGAATTCCACAGATTCACCATCCTATGGCTGAATAAATTCCTTCGCATCTCCTTACTAAAGGTACCTCCTTTTATTCTGAGGCCATGTCCTATGTCCTGTGGCAGATGAAGTTTAATGCGGATAAATGTGAGGTTATCCACTTTGGTAGTAAAAACAGGAAGGCAGATTACTCTCTAAATGGTGTCTATCTAAATGGCTAAGTTGAGAAAAGGGGAAGTACAACGGGATCTGGGGGTCCTTGTACATCAGTCTATGAAAGTAAGCATGCAGGTCCAGCAGGCAGTAAAGAAAAGTGAATGGTATGTTGGCCTTTATAACAAGAGGAATCGAATATAGGAGCATAGAGGTTCTTCTGCAGTTGTACAGAGCCCTAGAGAGACCAAACCTGGAGTATTGTGTGCAGTTTTAGTCCCCTAATTTGAGGTAGGACATTCTTGCTATTGAGAGAGTGCAGCTTAGGTTTACAAAGTTAATCCCCGGGATGGCGGGACTGTCATATGCTGAGAGAATGGAGCGGCTGGGCTTGTACACTCTGAAGTTTATAAGGATAAGACGTTATATCATTGAAACATATAAGATTGTTAGGGGCTTGGACACGCTAGAGGCAGGAATCATGTTCCTGATGTTGGGGGAGTCCAGAACCAGGGGCCACAGTTTAAGAATAAGGAGTAAGCCATTTAGAACGGAGACGAGGAAACACTTTTTCTCACAGAGAGTTGTGAGTCTGCGGAATTCTCTGCCTCAGAGGACGGTGGAGGTAGGTTCTCTGGATGCTTACAAGAGAGAGCTAGATAGGGCTCTTAAAAATAGCGGAGTCAGGGGATATGGGGGGAAGGCAGGAACAGGGTAAAGATTGGGGATGATCAGCCATGATGACATTGAATGGCGGTGCTGGCTTGAAGGGCCGATGGCCTACTCCTGCACCTCTTGTCTATTGTCTATTGTTCCCATACTCTCCCTCTACCAGAAGCATTCTCTACATCCTTTTTCTTTTCACTCAAATGATGGTGGGTGCATTGAATGAGCAGCCGGAGGAAGTAGTTGAGGTAGAGACTATCGCAATGTTTAAGAGGCATTTAGCCAGGTACATGGATAGGACAGGTTTAGGGGGATATGGGCCAAATACAGGTGGATGGGCTAGTGTAGGGACATGTTGGTTGGTGTTGGCAAGTTGGGCCGAAGAGCCTGTTTCCACGCTGTATCACTCTATGACTCCATTAATCTATCCAGGCCTCTCGTTGTTGGATAAGTATCAATGAGGTCCTCCCTCACCCTTCTACACTCCAGCAAGTACGTGCCCAGAACCGTCAAACCCTCCTCACATTTAGCTGGAGATAAAACAGGCTCTTCGGTCCACTTGGTCCGCGTTGACCAGCGATCCCCACGTATTAACACTGTCCTACACACACTAGGGACAATTTTTACATTTACACCAAGCCGACTAACCTGCAAACCTGGACATCTTTGGAGTTTGGGAGGAAACGGCAGATCTCGGAGAAAGCGCACGCAGGTCACGGGGAGAACGTACAAACTCCGTATAGACAGCGCCCGTAGTCAGGATCGAACCCGGGGTCTCCGGCGCTGCAACTCTGCCGCTGCACCGCTGTTAAATATCTTTACTGTCATCCCCGGGAGCATTCTCGCAAAAGTAGTCTGGACCCTCCGCTAAGAACAGGCAGCAAGTTTAAGTATTCTTCATTAACAGGCGCATGTGTGGGAATCCCGTGCATGGAGGTCTCGTTGGTCGTCCTTCGTAGTCGAAGAAGACCATGACTTCAGTGTTTTTTGTTTGTGGGTCTGG
This sequence comes from Raja brachyura, assembly GCA_963514005.1. Next base: position 110,772,642 of record OY740785.1, read on the forward strand.
AGGTGACTGGTGAGACTGATCCGGGCCCGGAAGGCTCGCCCACGTATGGGACACAGTTGGGTGGGCGCTGCAGTAAAAGCTGATGTGGCTCGAGCCTTGCATGCGGCGCGTTTCCTCTCAGCTTCTGCGGTGCACTACTTCTCAGCTGCACGCGCTCCCGTGGTGATCTCACTTCGCCCGGTTGGGCGGTACGGGTCTTGAAGTCATGATTTGCGCGTTGACTTCGATTAAAGTGAGGGAGAGTTGGGAAAAAATCGTCAGCCTCACTCTCTCATCCCGGCCTATCTGGATCCAGTGGCAAGAGATGGTCAAGATGGCTGGCGATGGCCTGGAGGTGTATCTCAGCTACATCAGCCCATCGCTCTGCTCTCTCTAAGACAAGCGGGCCAATAATTTGGAAGCGGTTAGCATTATCAGCTAATAAACGTAATTACTTTATTTACTCAATTAAATTCAAGTGACTTATTACTGAACATCAATAACAGGCAGTAGGATAAGCCAGATGCACAATTCAGTACAAGAACTGAAGGCATAATAATGAGAATCGGTGCCCTTTGCCTACGTCTCATTATATCGACAAGACAGACGGGTGCCAATGAAAACCTAATGCAGATTAATTTGATTTTTGCATTCTTAATTTCTGAAGTATTTAGTTGCAACAGTGCCTGGTATTCTTTCGTCTCTGGACCTTTGACACTGTCGTTCCGCAAATGGAATAAAGTTAGGGAACGATCAGACTTTAATTAAAAACGGAGCTGGTTTAGCGACAGAAGAGGATCTGTATTTAAGTGCCAGCTGCGTTATTAACTGGATGGAAGGGGATGAAAGAGAAAAGAGGTGCTGTTATCTTTCCCAAAGTACTTCTTACAGCCAGCAGGCAACGATGCGGTGGCGCAGTGGTAGAGTAGCTGCCCTTACAGTGCCAAAGACCCTGGTTTGATCCTGACTACAGATGCTGTCTGTATGGAGTTTGTACGTGCTCCCCATGACCCCCTTGCATGTGTTTTCTCCAAGAACTTCTGTTTCCTGACATACAGGCTTGGTATAAATGTCACAATTGTCGCAGGGGTATGATAGTGTTATGGGCCTGTCCCACTCAGGCTATTTTCAGGCGACTGTCAGAGTCGTAGCAGGTTGCCTAAAAAACGGCAACTGGACCCCCCTTTGACATAAAACTTGAAATAGAATCATTCTTTAACAACAAAAAAAACCCGAAGTCAATGAAGCGGCAACCTACTTGACCTGGCTACAACCTACATTAACCTGGCAATGACTACGACAGCACCTACGTCAGGAGAAGTCAAGCTACGCTCATTGGAGGCAAACCCACTGTCGCCGACTGTCTCTGAAAATTTTTCACCAAGTTGAAATTCCAGCGGCGACCAGAAAGACGTTCCCTAACTTTATTCCATGGCGGCCAATTAGGAAAAGGGGAGATGCAGCGCGACCTGGGTGTCATGGTACACCAGTCATTGAAAGTAGGCATGCAGGTGCAGCAGGCAGTGAAAAAAGCGAATGGTATGTTAGCTTTCATAGCAAAAGGATTTGAGTATAGGAGCAGGGAGGTTCTACTTCAGTAGTGTAGGGTCTTGGTGAGACCTCACCTGGAGTATTGCGTACAGTTCTGCTCTCCAAATCTGAGGAAGGACATTATTGCCATAGAGGGAGTGCAGAGAAGGTTAATCAGACTGATTCCTGGGATGTCAGGACTGTCTTATGAAGAAAGACTGGATAGACTCGGTTTATACGCTCTAGAATTTAGGAGATTGAGAGGGGATCTTATAGAAACTTACAAAATTCTTAGGGGTTGGACAGGCTAGAATCAGGAAGATTGTTCCCGATGTTGGGGAGGTCCAGGACAAGGGGTCACAGCTTAAGGATAAGGGGGAAATCCTTTAGGACCGAGATGAGAAGGACTTTTTTCAGAGAGTGGTGGGTCTCTGGAACTCTCTGCCACAGAGGGTAGTTGAGGCCAGTTCATTGGCTATATTTATGAGGGAGTTAGATGTGGCCCTTGTGGCTAAGGGGATCAGAGGGTATGGAGAGAAGGCAGGTACGGGATACTGAGTTGGATGATCAGCCATGATCATATTGAATGTTTTTTTTTACAAAATGCTTTAATCAAAACAAACAAATACAAGTAGTAACACAATCAAAGAATGCCTATATTGGCATCTTACAAAGAAAGTTATCAAATTAAAATATTAACATTTCTATCAATAATGCAATCCACCTCCTGCAGTGACCAGCGTTCACGGAAGGCCTCCACAGTCCCTGTGGACACCACGTATTCCCTCTCCAGGGACACGTGGGCACGGACGTAGCCCCGGAAAAGGGGCAGGCAGTCGACTGCTGTGCGGCCATCGACTGCCCGCTGCCTGGACCCGCGAATGGCCATCTTGGCCAGGCCCAGGAGCAGACCGACAGGGAGACCCCCTCCTCCCTCCCGACCCTCCCCCCTCTGTACCAGGTGCCCAAAAATAAATAGCGTCGGACTGAAGTGGAGCCAAAACTTGAGGAGCAGCCCCTTCAGATACTCAAACAGGGGCTGCAACCTCTCACACTGCATGTAGACATGAAACACGGTCTCTTCCTCGCCGCAGAAGTGACAGGCGGCGGACGAGTCCATGAACCAGCTCAAGTACTTATTACAGGCCACGGCTTTGTGCAACACTCTCCACCCCAGGTCCCCAATGTAAAGGGGAAGGACTCCCTTGTAGAGAGACCTCCACTGGGGACCGCTCCCCTCGTCAGGTAACATGGACCGCCAGGGTGTGTCTGGACGGAAGACGAGGGTGAGGAAGTGGAGAGTGTGCAAGAGCAGCCTGTACAACACACGCCTCTCCGCCTCACAGAACGGCACGCTGGGCATCTCGGAAAGGCGGCTCATGTTGCATGGGGCCGGCTCTCGGGGAGGGACCTGGGCCGTGGGTCCTATGAACAGTTCCGATTGAGCGGGGATAAGCTCGTCCGGAATCGCTCCACGCACACGCCTCTCCTGGACACCCACCGTCACAGCCACAACACCCCCCTCCCCCTGAGGAGCAGCGCCCTGGCTGAAGGTGACCAAATTCCTGGCCTTCAGGAGGTCACGGTAAAAGCCAGTCAACTCCCGCCTAGCGCGTCGACTCATACCCGCTACTGGGAGCCGTGAACCCTCTTGAATGGTGGTGGAGGCTCGAAGGGCCGAATGGCCTACTCCTGCACCTAATTTCTATGTTTCTATGTTTCTATGACTCTTTGGGCGACTGAGGAGATGACTCACGACCATACAGGCAACACCCCGGCGACCATGTCGCGACAGCCTAGTTGCCTGTAGTCATCTAAAAAATAGCCTGAGTGGGACAGGCCCCATTAGTGTTTGGGGATCGCTGGTCGGTGGGGCCTCGGTGGACCTGTTTCCACGCTGTATCTCTAAACTATAATAAACTAACCATTCCTTTCCATTGAATTGGAATTTGAAAAAAAAATGTTTCTAAATTAGTTGCGACTTCTTAATTCATTGCTGCTTGCGAATGAATATTCTGGAACATTGACTCATTTATTAAATATTAATTAATTCCTCTGCGCAGTCTGCATGCCATTTACATTTCCTGTCACACTCACACCCTGTCCTCCCTGTCTTTGGCTCCTATACACTTCCAAAAGAACTCAAACGCAAGGTCAAGGAACAGAATATCATCGTGAAATGAGTTAAATGAGAACCTTGCTGGATGAAGTTTGCATTCAACAATTTCAAATGATTATCCACTCCATCCTTAAATCTCCAGTAAGGTCATCAGTTCTATGAGCTGAATTTGGCCATTCAGCCCATCATGTTTACTCCACCATTCAATCTTTCCCTCACAACCCCATTCTCTTGCCTTCTCCCCACAACACCTGACACCCATAGTAATCAAGAACCTGTCAATTGTGCCTTATAAATATCCATTGTCTTGGCTTTGCAAGCTGTATATCCAATGAATTCCACAGATTAACCACCCTCTGACCAAAAAAATTCCTCCTTGTCTAAAGGTACGTCCTCTAATTCTGAGGCTATGCCCTCTGGTCTTAGACTCTCCCACTAGTGGGCACATCTATAACACCATATATAACGACATATAACAATTACAGCACGGAAACAGGCCCCCTCGGCCCTTCCAGTCCGTGCCAACCATTTATTTTCCCCTAGTCCCATCCTCTCCACATTCACTCTATCCAGGCCTTTCACTATTCGGTAAGTTTCAATGAGCTCCCCCCCTCATCCCAGTCGCCCATTTACACTAATCAACAATAAAAGTTGCTTTTCTTTATTCTCCCCACATTAGAACAATGAAAAGTACACCAATGGAACAGGCCCTTCAGCCCACAATGTCCGTGCTGAACATAATGGCCAGGGTTTAGACTGGCTCTCTGGAACTGTGAGGCAGCAGCACTAACCACTGTGCCACTGTTCCGAGATCCAATTTCAAACCCTGATCTGAAGGACAGGATAAAGGATTCCTGTCAAAAACAGAATGTCAGCACTAATGTTGAATATATTAGTGGCATGGTGGGCAGCACAGTGGTGCAGCGGTAGAGTGGTCGCCTTAAAGCACCAGAGACCCAGGTTCGATCCTGACTAAGGGTGCTGTCTGTACGGAGTTTGTACGTTCTCTCCATGACCCGTGTGGGTTTTCTCCAGGATCTATGGTTTCCTCCCACACTCCAAAGTTGTACAGGTTTGTAGGTTAATTGGCTGGGTGTAAATATACAATTGACCCTAGTGTGTGTAGGGTAGTGTTATTGTGCGGGGATCGTTGGGCTGTGCGGACTCAGTGGGCCGAAGGGCCTGTTTACGTGCTGCATCTCTAAACTAGTATTGTAACAAGGAATTGCAGATACTGGTTTATGCCAAAGATAGACACAAAATCAGTGGGTCGGGCAACATCTCTGGAAAACTTGGATAGGTGATGTTTGGATCAGGACCCTTCTTCAGTCTGAAGATGGGACCCAATCCGAAACATCACCTATACATGAACCCACTGAGTTTAGACTTTGGACTTTACATTCGACCTTAGATATACAGCTCGCAAACACGCCCTTCGGCCCACCAAGTCCACACAACCAGTGATCACAACGTCCATTAGCACTACCCTACAGACATGAGGGACAATTTACAATTTACAGAAGCCAATTAACCTACAAACATGTACGCCTTTGGAGTGTAGGAGGAGACCAGAGCACCCGGAGAAAAACCACGAGATCACAGGGTGAACGTACAAACTCCATACAGACAACACCCATAATCAGGATTGAACCCGAGTCTGCGGCGCTGCAAGGAGGCAACTCTACCGCTGCGCCACCTTACTGGAATTACTCCAACATTTTGTGTCTTTCTTTAATAGCCAATGTTTCTGCCATGCGTGATGGTTGTATAACAGTGTCTTGCATTCCTGCATATAAAGCGACCTGGTGGCATGGTGGTAGAGTTGCTGCCTTACTGCATTTAGAGTGGCAGAGACCCAGGTTTTATCCCGACTACGGGTGCTGTCTGTACGGAGTTTGTACATCCTCCCCGTGACCTGCGTGGGTTTTCTCCAAGACGTTCAGTTTCCTCCCACACCCCAAAGACGTACAGGTTTGAAGGATACTTGGCTTGGTATAAATGTAAATTATCCCTAGGGTGAAAGATAGTGTTAATGTGCGGTGATCACTGGTCTGCCCAAGTTCGGTAGGACGAAAGGCCTGTTTCCACGCTCTATCTCTGAACGTATTTTCACGAGGTAGGATTTAGTCACATATTTAATGGAGATTTGAAGAGGTATCATTGATATCGTTGACCCGAAACTTCACCTATTCCTTCGCTCCTTAGATGCTGCCTTCAGCATTTTTGTCTCCCGTTGATTTGGTCTGCACTCTTCTTGCCCTGTGAATTCTTGATGCTGGACTTGGGGATTATAACTTTGTCAAGGATTCCTCGATCACTCAACAGTAATTCAACTTAGGGACAGAGAGGCAAAACACCAGTGCCTGGAGATTGGGGAAATCTCCGTGGAAACTATGTGCCCAATGGGAAACTCGCAGTCTCGGGTAGAGACCGATGTTGGGAAGCTCCAAGTCGCAAGAGGTTCGACCGGCCCGACCCAGGGACTGATCGCCCGGCACCAGGGTGCTGAGATTCCCCCAATACAGGAGCTCGATCGCCCCGACGCGAGGGCCCAAACGTCGCCAGCTACGGGAATCAAGATAGTCCCGTCAAAGGAGGCTTCGAGGCTCCCGACCACGGGAGAACAAAGAAGGGAAGAGACTTCCATCACAGTGAGGAATGTGGAGGAGTCACTGTGGTGGATGTTTATATTAAAATGTATTTTGTGTGTTCTGTTGCTTTTTATTGGTATGACTGCATGGCAAATCAAATTCCTTGTTTGTTGCAAAACATACCTGGCTAATAAAGTATGATTATGATTATAATTCTACCAATGCTGAGGCATGGTGTAGATTACCAAAGACAGCTCACTGTTTGAAAAACTCTCTGGGATTTGTTAATCCCTCTGAAGGTAAGGTAAGGACTACAGCTGTGATCCCCAGTCATATATATATATATTTTGGTGTAGAAAGGAACAGGTTGGTACCGAAGATAGGCACAATGTGCTGGAGGCAGTATCACTGGAGAAAAAGGATGGGTGACGTTTCGGGACAGGACCCTTCTTCAGACTTTTTTTTGCACTGGATTAGAGAGGGTGGCAGAGTGGTGCAGTGGTAGAGTTGCTGCCTTGCAACGCCAGAGACCCAGGTTCGATCCTGACTACAGGTGCTGCCTGTACGGAGTTTGTACGCGCTTCCTCCCGTGACCTACCTGGGTTTTCTCTGAGATCTTCGGTTTCCCCCCACATTCCAAAGATTTGTAGGTTAATTGGCTTGGTATAATTGTAAATTGTCCCTAGTGTGGGCAAAAGATTGGACAAGCGTAAATGAGGCATGTTGGCCAGTCTGGGCAGCGTGGGCCAGTGCCTTTTTCTTAGTGGGTTGAAGTTCAGCCCATATCACGCTTAACATTACATATCCATGTGCCTATCCAAATGTCTTTTACATTTTGTTACAGCACCTTCCTCAACTACCTCTTCTGCTCGTTACATATGCGCACCACCCTTTTTGTGTGAAAAAGTTAGATCAAGGCCAGCTGCATAATCAAGGATGAGTCGCGCCCTGCCCATTCCCTCCTCCCCTCTCCCATCGGGCAAAAAGTACTAAAGTGTGAAAAGGCACACCTCCAGATTCAGGGACAGTTTCTTCCCAGCTGTTATCTGGCAACTGAACCATCCTACAGGGCCTGTCCTACCAGCATCCGATTCCATGCGATGAGCGCGATCAAACTAGAAGCGGGGGCCACGCGGAGGTCGGGTGATCCCTGTACAGGGCCGTCCTCACCAGCATGCACCTGCATGCGGCAAGCGCGACCAAACCGGCAGCGAGGGCCGCGCGGAGGTCGGGTGAGTGGCGCAACGCGGCGCAAAGTGAGGCGAACTTGGAGTCTTAAAGGTAAGTTCGCCAGGACAGAGAGGGGCACACAGAGAGGGGCACAGAGGCACACACACAGAGGGCCATGGAGCCACACATATAGAGGGTCACAGAGGCACCTACAGAGAGGGTCACGGAGGCACGACGTCGAGGCGGTGTGTAATGCGTCGAGGCGACTGCGAGCCGACAAGCCGTTGCCGCGCGGAATTTTTGAACATGGTCAGTTTTTCGGAGCCCCGCGCGATGTCGGGACGAACTCCGCACAATTCCACACGGCTCCGGCGATCGAAGTGGGATCGGCCCCGCGACGCCAGACCACGTTAGGTCGCGTTCATCGCATAGAGTTGCATGCTGGTGGGACAGGCCCTTACCACAACCAGTCCTGAACTAATATATACCTCATTGGTGAACTTTGGACTATCTTTGATCGGACTTTATTAGCTTTATCTTGCACTAAACATTATTCGCATTCGCCACATGGGCGTCACGGTGTCGCAGCGGTAAAGTTGCTGCCTCACAGTCCTGGGTTTGATCCTACGGGGGCGGTCTGTATAAAGGTCATATGTTCCTTCTGTGACTGCGTGGGTTTCCTCCGGGTGCACAGATTCCCTCCCACCCTCCAGAGACGTGTAAAAGGTTGTAAATGAGACGTGTAAAAGGTTGTAAATGAGACGAGTAAAAGGTTGTAAATTTTCCCAGTGTGTAGGATAGTGTTAGTGTGCAGGGATCGCTGGCCAGTGTGGACCCGGTGGGCTGAAGGGCATGTTTCCGTGCTATATCTCTAAAGTCCTTGGCCCATAATGTCTGCCGAACATAGTGACAAGATAAATTAATCTCATCTCTCCGCAGTTGATACATGTCCTCCATTCCCTTTAAATAACAACTCGCTTCTCTTTCCAATTACGTTGCCTGACCTGCTGAGCTTTTCCAACATGTTCGCCTTTTAATTCAGAGTTCCAGCACCTGGAAGCTTTTCATCTTGTTTCAATATAGTGCACTGATGTCGGAAATAGTTGCCGACACGTTTAACCCAGCTGACAGATTGTTTTCTATCTGATCCGCGCTGCAGAGCTTCACAGCTATGTTAGTTTTCTTTTATAATTTGCTTCAGACAGACCCTGGGAAGGAGATGTCAATGCCCAGTGTTTCAAAAACAGCTCCATTTTCAGGGAAGTCACAGGGAACTGCAGATGCTGTGATCTCGAGCAGAAGACAAAGAGGGCGGTGGGTGCACGGAACGAGCTGCCGGAGGAGGTAGTTGAGGCAGGTACTATCGCAACGCTCAATAAGCATTTGGACAGGTCAATGACAGACACAAAAAGCTGGAGTAACTCAGCCAGTCAGCCAGCATCTCTGGAGAAAAGGAATAGGTGACGTTTCGGGTCGAGACCCTTCTTCAGATCATAAAAACATAGAAACATAAAAATTAGGTGGAGTAGGCCATTCGGCCCTTCGAGCCTGCACCGCCATTCAATATGATCATGGCTGATCATCCAACTTAGTATCCCGTACCTGCCTTCTCTCCATACCCTCTGATCCCCTTAGCCCCAAGGGCCACATCTAACTCCCTCTTAAATATAGCCAATGAACTGGCCTCAACTACCCTCTGTGGCAGAGAGTTGCAGAGACCCACCACACTCTCTGTGTGAAAAAAGTCCTTCTCATCTCGGTCCTAAAGGATTTCCCCCTTATCCTTAAGCTGTGACCCTTTGTCCTGGACCTCCCCAACATCGGGAACAATCTTCCTGCATCTAGCCTGTCCAACCCCTTAAGAATTTTGTAAGTTTCTATAAGATCCCCTCGCAATCTCCTAAATTCTAGAGAGTATAAACCGAGTCTATCCAGTCTTTGTTCATCAGACAGTCCTGACATCCCAGAAATCAGTCTGGTGAACCTTCTCTGCACTCCCTCTATGGCAATGGATAGGACTGGTTTAGAGGGATATGGGCTAAACACTGGCAGTTCGGACGAGTGTAGATGGGACATGTTTGGCAGTGTGGGCAAGTTGGGCTGAAGGACCAGTTTCCACACTGTATAACTATGATTCTATGGCTCTATGCTGGGGGAACTCAGCGGGCCAGCATCCATGAATGGAATGGATAATTTACCTTTAAGGGTCAGGATCCTTCTTCAGATTGATTGTACAGGGGGAAGAAAGCCAGAGGCCCCATAGCAGAGGCGTCCACATCGCGGGGCTGGAAACTGGAAGAATCCCGAGCTAATTGTGCCACCACCATCATCTACTGCGACAAGTGATGGCTCCCACTGAATGCCTCCGGAAGCTTGCGTCCTTTTCAGGACGGACGATGACAGCGATGTCAACATTTGTAACAAGATGGAAACATAAAGAGGAAGAAAGCGAGAGAAGAGAGGTGTGGGCAGCTCAGAGCCAGGCAAGTGATGCAGGTGAAGGGTTGTGTAGGAAGGAACCACAGATGCTGGTTAATGCCAGAGATAGACACAAAATGCTGGAGTAACACAGCAGTGTCACGCAGCATCTCTGGAGAGAAGGAATAGGTGATGTTTCGGATTTGAAGAACGGCTCTAACACAAAACGTCACCTATTCATTTTCTCCAGAGATGGTGCCTGACCCGCTGAGTTACTCCTGAGATGCTGCCTGACCCACTGAGTTACTCCTGAGATGCTGCCTGACCCACGGAGTAAAGGGCCTGTCCCACTTACGTGCCCTTGGCACGCAAATTACGCAACCTCATGGTCGCGTTGAGGAGCATGGGCATCGTATGGCCTCGCGGGACCGGTCCCACTGAGAAGTGTGGAGGGGTATGTAGTTGTGTGCGACATCGCGCGGCGCTCCGAAATTTTTGTAGTGAACAAAATCTTCGCGCGCCAACGGCCTGTCGCGGAACTGACGGCCAAAGTGGGACAGGCCCAAGACCCTGACGCGACACAACTTCTCACCTCTAACAGCAGCAGAAGCCGGCAAACGATCGCCGAGCTCGGCCTGGGGCTCACGGCCGTTGCGGTCCGGATCCGCCCCCACTTCTACTCCCAGATCGGGGCCAAGAAAATTGAAGATAGACACAAAATGCAGGAGTAACTCAGCGGGACCGGCAGCATCTCTGGAGAGAAGAGACCCTTCTTCTTACTGTTAGGTTGTAAATCCATCCAAACAGAATATGGGTGCTGTTCCTCCAGTTTGTGTGTGGCCTCATTCTGGCAATGGAGGAGGCCCAGACGGTTGTATAGGAATGGGAAGGGGAGGTAAACTGAATTGGAAGAGTTACAATTTCAGGCTGTAGTCAACCATTTTTTTAAATTCATGTTGATAAATCTTTTTATTTGATCATTTATTTTGTTTTTATTTAACATTAGGTGTTGATAGACAATAGATGATAGATGATAGACAATAGACAACAGACAATAGACAATAGACAACAGACAATAGACAACAGACAATAGACAGATGACAACAGACAGTAGACAACAGACAACAGACAACAGACATTAGACAATAGACAACAGACAACAGACAATAGACAGCAGACAATAGACAGCAGACAACAGACAACAGACAACAGACAATACACAATAGACAATAGACAGCAGACAACAGACAATAGACAACAGACAATAGACAACAGACAACAGACAATACACAATAGACAATAGACAGCAGACAACAGACAATAGACAGCAGACAATAGACAGCAGACAACAGACAACAGACAACAGACAATACACAATAGACAATAGACAGCAGACAACAGACAATAGACAACAGACAACAGACAATATACAATAGGCAATAGACAGCAGACAACCGACAATAGACAACAGACAATAGTCAATAGACAACAGACAATAGACAATAGGCAATATACAGCAGACAATAGACAGCAGACAACAGACAACAGACAATAGACAACAGACAACAGACAATAGACAACAGACAACAGACAACAGACAATAGACAACAGACAACAGACAATAGACAACAGACAACAGACAACAGACAACAGACAACAGACAATAGACAGCAGACAACAGACAGCAGACAACAGACAACAGACATGAGACAACAGACATGAGACAATAGACAACAGACAACAGACAATAGACAGCAGACAACATACAACAGACAACAGACAATAGACAACAGACAATAGACAGCAGACAACATACAACAGACAACAGACAACAGACAATAGACAACAGACAATAGACAACAGACAACAGACAACAGACAACAGACAACAGACATTAGACAACAGACAACAGACAATAGACAATAGACAACAGACAATAGACAATAGACAATAGACAGCAGACAACAGACAATTGACAACAGACAACAGACAATAGACAGCAGACAACAGACAACAGACAACAGACATTAGACAATAGACAACAGACAACAGACAACAGACATTAGACAATAGACAACAGACAACAGACAACAGACATTAGACAATAGACAGCAGACAACAGACAGCAGACAACAGACAACAGACATGAGACAACAGACATGAGACAATAGACAACAGACAACAGACAATAGACAGCAGACAACAGACAACAGACAACAGACAATAGACAACAGACAACAGACAATAGACAGCAGACAGCAGACAACAGACAATAGACAGCAGACAGCAGACAACAGACAATAGAAAACAGACAATAGACAGCAGACAGCAGACAACAGACAACAGACAATAGACAACAGACAACAGACAATAGACAGCAGACAGCAGACAACAGACAACAGACAATAGACAACAGACAACAGACAATAGACAGCAGACAATAGACAACAAACAGTAGGCAATAGACAACAGACAACAGACAACAGACAATAGACAATAGATGCAGGAGTATGCCATTTGGCCCTTCAAGCCAGCACCGCCATTCACTGGGATCATCACTATTTTGATGGCATATTGAGGCAATACCCTATTAAGAATGGGTTTTCGTAAGGCCTGAAGAAGGGTCTCGACCTGAAACGTCACCCATTCCATCTGTCCAGAGATGCTGCCTCACCCACTGAGTAACTCCAGCCTTTTGTGCCTACTTTTTCTTAAAACCCGCGTGGGTTTCCTCCGGGTGCTCCGGTTGCTACCCACACCCCAAGGACGTGCTGGTTTGTAGTTTAATTGGCCTCTGTAAATTGTAAATCGTCCCCAGTGTGTAGGATGGAGCAAGTGTACGGGGTGATCGCTGGTTGGCGTGGACCCGGTGCCCCAAAGGGCCTGTTGCTGTGCTGTATCGTCAAGGTAAACAAGTAAATATTATTAGATGCAGTGATAAATCTACTCTGGTTGCCAAAGTCCGGTCTTTTACCATGATGCTACACAGTGGCGCAGCGGTAGAGTTGCTGCCCATCAACCCTGGTTCAATCCTGACTACGGGTGCGGTCTGTACGGAGTTTGCACGTTCTCCCTGTGACCGCATGGGTTACTTCTGTGCGCTCCGATTTCCTCCCACATTCCAAAGGCAGACATGTTTGTAGGTTAATTGGCTTCTGTAAATCCTCCCTGGTGTGTCGGATAGAACTGCAGTATGGGGCGATTGGCACAGAATCGGTGGGCCGAAGGGCCTGTTTGCCCATAGTATCTTTAGGACTTTTCTCGCTTCCTGTTCCTCCCCCCCCCCCCCCCCACCTCTATCTTTCAGTCTGAAAAAGGGTTCCAATCTGAAACGTCTCCTATTCCTTTACTCCAGAGATACTGCCTGACCCGCTGAGTTACTCCACCCATCTTCAGACTGGTTCGGGGTAAGGGAAACGAGAGATATAGACGATGATGTACATATATCTCGTTTCCCTAACCAGTCTGACGAAGGGTCTCCACCCAAAATGTCACCCATTCCTTCTCGCCAGAGATGCTGCCTGTCCCGCTGAGTTACTCCAGCTTTTTTGTGCCCACCTTCAGTATTTTCAGTTTAAACCAGCATCTGCAGTTCCTTCCTACACAAAATACTGAAGATAATGGTTTTATCTCTTCAATTTTCTTTTTTTTAAGGGATTGCAAGTAAAATATTGTTTTTCGATTTAAAGATAGCTCTTACAAGTAGGGGAATACAGAGAAAGCCTTAGGCTTTTAACTGAGGGCTCACAAACATGCACTGTTTGACTGCATTGCTATGGAGTGTCTGAGCTATCAAGTATTTAGTAAAACAGTCAACTGGTGCCCCCTGCAGTGCCTTATTTTAAAACCTTCACAAGCCCTTTCTGTTAGTCATCTGGGTAGATTTAAGGGCCTGTCCCACCAGCACGCAACTATATGCGATGAATGCGATCAAACCGGCAGCGGGGGCCGCGCGGAGGTCGGGTGATCCCCTGTACAGGGCCGGTCCCACCAGCATGCGCCTGCATGCGGCAAGCGCAACTAAACCGGCAGTAGGGGCCGCGCGGAGGTTGGGTGAGTGGCGCAACGCGGCGCAAAGCGAGGCGAACTTGAAGCAAGTCCAAGGTAAGTTCGCCAGGACTTAGAGGGGCACACAGAGAGGGGCACCGAGACACACACACATACAGGGCCACGGAGCCACACACATAGAGGGTCACGGAGGCACTTACAAATAGTTTCACGGAGGCACGATGTCCGGGCGGTGTGTAAATGTCGCGGCGACTGCGAGCCGACAAACCGTTGCCGCGCGGGAATTTTGGACATTGTCGGTTTTTCGGAGCCCCGCGCGACGTCGGGACGAACTCGGGAAGAACTCCGCACAATTCCGCACGGCTCCGGCGATCGAAGTGGGACCGGCCCCGCGACGCCGGACGGCTCAAGCGACCACGTTAGGCCGCGCTAATTGCATCGAGTTGCATGCTGGTGGGACAGGCCCTTTACACTGCTGTTCTACCCCATAACAAATTCTCAGCATAGATATTCCAGCTATTAATTTATCTCTATAGTATTTCCACAATGCATATCCTGTTGTGCTGCTGCAAGTAAGAATGTCATTCTTCTATCTGGGACATATGACAATAAAACACTCTTGTCTAAAGAAGGGTCTCGACCCGAAACGTCGCCTATCTCCTTTGCTCCTTAGATGCTGCTGCACCCGCTGAGTTGCTCCAGCTTTTTGTGTAACCCTCGATTCTCCAGCAGTTCCTTCTTTAACATTCTTGACTTGACAATGATCTGTCTGATCATCAGAGACCCACACCACCCTGGCCACACACTCATTGCACCCCTGCCACCGGGAAGTAGGTACAGCCAGAAGCCCGAAAACTGTGACGTCCAGGTTCAGGAACAGCTTCTTCCCTACAGCCATCAGGCTGTTAAACACCACAACCTCCATAAAGCTCTGAACTACATAGACTATTATTGTTATTATTATTATTATTATTATTATTATTATTGCACTATTATTTATTGCACACATTTGTTTATTATGTGTACGTATGTGCGTATGTGCATGTGTGTGTGAGAGTGTAATTATATATATGTGTGTGTGTGTGCGTATGTATATATACACACACTGAATTTTTAAGCCTGTTCTCACCAGAGGAAGATGCATAGTTTGATCTTCTGATCAAGGGTGGACATATTCCATCCTCCATTATCATAGAGCATTTCATTGCTTAAAGTATCATTTGGTCGCAATTCAAAATCATGGTTTAGTTCTAACTTACCCTTCCCTATCTCTGTGTCTCCCTCTCCCCTGACTCCGCATTTAAAAATAAGCAGGTAGATAAGAAATTGTCCCTAGTGTGGGCCGGTGTGGGCAAAAGGTGGGTCTAATGTAGATGAGACATGTTGGCCGGTGGGGGAAGATTGGGCCGAAGTGCCTTCTTCCACTCTATATGACTATGATTAAGTAAGTAAGTAAGTAAGTAAGTTTATTGGCCAAGTATTCACATACAAGGAATTTGCCTTGGTGCTCCACCCACAAGCAACAACATGACATACAGTGACAGTTACGAATGGCTCAGAAAACACTAAACATTAATAATAATAGAACATTAATGATGAAACACCATTGATCAAGCATGTGAACCAACAAAATACCAGATCAAAGGGAGGCTACAGATTTTTGGCTGTTGAGTAGAGCAACTACTCGTGGATAATAACTGTTTTTATGTCTGGCTGTGGCAGCTTTGACAGTCCGGAGTCGCCTTCCAGAGGGAAGTGATTCAAAGAGTTTGTGGCCAGGGTGAGAGGGATCAGAGATGATCTTGCCCGCTCGCTTCCTGGCCCTTGCAGTGTACAGTTCATCAATGGAGGGAAGGTTGCAGCCAGCAATCTTCTCGGCTGATCGGACGATTTGCTGCAGCCTCCAGGTGTCGTGCTTGGTGGCTGAGCCATGATGGAGAAGGTGAGGACAGACTCTACGATGGCCGTGTAGAATTGGACCATCATTGCCTGTGGCAGATTGTGCTTCCTCAGCTGCCGCAGGAAGTACATCCTCTGTTGTGCCTTTTTGACTGTGGAGTCGATGGTAAATGATTACGACTGATGTTGTAGATTCTGCTTCATCTATGTTTACGAGATACTCTTCGCATGCACAAACACACACATACACACATACGCACACAGGCACACAGGACTGCACGGTGGCACAACGGTAGAGTTGCTGCCTTACAGCGCTTGCAGCGCCAGAGACCCGGGTTCAAACCCGACTACGGGTGCTGTCTGTACAGAGTTTGTTCATTCTCCCCGTGACTTGTGTGGTTTTTCTCCAGGTTAGGTTACCTTCCACACTCCAAAGATCTACATGTTAATTGGATTGGTATAAATCTAAATTATCCCTAGTGTGTGGGGATCACTGGTCGGTGCCGACTCGGTGGGCTAAAGGGCCTGTTTCTGCACTTTATCTCCAAATGAAACCAATTGTTAACCCCATCTCCCTCGATGAGTTTACACTAGGGCCAATTTAGAAAGGCCAATTTAACTACAAACCCAGCAAGTCTTTGGGATGTGGAAGGATTTTCTTTAGTCAGAGGGTGGTCAATCTGTGGAATTTGTTGTCATAGAAGGCTGTGGAGGCCAAGTCATTGGACATTTTAAAAGCAGAGATTCTTGATTAATAGGGGCGTCAGAGGTTATGGGGAGAAGGCAGGAGAATGGGGTTGAGAGTGAAAGATAGATCAGCCATGATTGAATGGTGGTAAACTTGATGGGCCGAATGGCCTAATTCTGCTCCTATCACTTCTGACCATCTGACCGTATGAAAACCAGAGCACCCGTAGAAAACCCAAGCAGTCAGAGGGTGAAGGTGCACACTCCACACAGACAGCCATGATTGAATGGTGGTAAACTTGATGGGCCGAATGGCCTAATTCTGCTCCTATCACTTCTGACCATCTGACCGTATGAATCCAGAGCACCCGTAGAAAACCCAAGCAGTCAGAGGGTGAAGGTGCACACTCCACACAGACAGCCATGATTGAATGGTGGTAAACCTGATGGGCCGAATGGCCTAATTCTGCTCCTATCACTTCTGACCATCTGACCGTATGAATCCAGAGCACCCGTAGAAAACCCAAGCAGCCAGAGGGTGAAGGTGCACACTCCACACAGACAGCACCCGAAGTCAGGTTCGAACCCTGCTCTCCGACACTGTGAGGAAGCAGCTCTACCAGCTGCACCACAGTGCTGCCACGTGTCCTATGTTTCCATGTTATCTCTTTGCACTAAATGTTGTGCCTTTTATCCTTTATCTGTGCACTGTGGACGGCTTGATTGTATTTATGCGCCTGTCTTTTCTTTGACTGGTCGACTGAACCGGGCGCCACTCCAAGAGCGCTCACACGTGGCCTACAGCGGTGGAGCGGTGGCGGAGGACACCACGGCTACACTTGGCCAGGCCCATCCTGCAACGTCGCCATGACAACAGGCCTTCATGGTCGGGATCAAGGTCCCTGCACTTACAACAACTGGGACTTGAAAATAGCCCCAAGCTGGCGACTCTGTACACTGTCTCAGCGTACTACTGCTGTACACTTGTACTGTATATGAGATGCTGATCTAAGATGTATCTGAGTGCTTATGTATCGTGATACTTGTACTAAACTGTACACAAAAATGAAGTTCACTGTACCACGTTACAGGACGCCTGTGACTAGTGGTGTGCCTCAGGGTTCGGTGCTGGGCCCGTTACTGTTTGTCATCTACATCAGTGATTTGGATGAGAACATGCAGGGCAAAAGTAGCAGGTTTGCTGATGATACAAAAGTTAGTGGTTTTGCAGATAGTGAAGATGGTTGTGAAAGATTGCAGCAGGATCTGGATCGGTTGGCCAGGTGGGCAGAGGAATGGCTGATGGAATTTAATGCCTCAAATATATCCAGTGACTTTGCCTCCACAGCCGTCTGTGGCAAAGAATTACACAGATTCACCACCCTCTGACTCAATAAATTTCTCCTCATCTCCTTCCTAAAATAACATCCTTTAATTTTGAGGCGATGACCTCTAATCATAGACTCTCCCACTGGTGGACACATCCTCTCCACATCCACTCTATCTAAGCCTTTCACTATTCTGTACATTTCAATGAGGTCCCCCCCTCATTCTTCTAAATCTAGCGAGTACAGGCCCATTGCCGTCAAACGCTCATCATATCTTAACCTACTCACTCCTGGGATCATTCTTGTCAATCTCATCTGGACTCTCTCCAGGACCAGCACATCCTTCCTCAGATATGACACCTGAAAGAGCCTCGGCATTACATCACCTGTTCTTGTATACGGGCCCTCTCGAAATAAATGCTAGCATTGAGTTTGCTTACAGAATGAATCAAGTATCAATCATAAGTGATAGTAGCAGAATTATGCCATTCGGCCCATCAAGTCTACTCTGCAATTCAGGCAGCATCTCTGGAGAAAAAGGATGGGTGACGTTTAGAGTCGGAATCCCTTCTTCAGAGTGGGTACTATCTGATAATAGAACATCATCAGCATCATCGGCAGCCCTTTATCGTTTCCGCGAGGGACCGAAGATAAATAGAATTAACATTTTACACAAGGACGTTATTAATTTTTACTGTTATAGAAATAGATAATAAGTGCAGGAGGAGGCCATTCGGCCCTTCGAGCCAACACCGCCATTAATTTTGATCATGGCTGATGGTCCCCAATCAATAACCCGTGCCTGCCTTCTCCCCATATCCCTTGATTCCACTAGCCCCTAGAGCTCCATCTAACTCTCTCTTAAATCCATCCAGTGATTTGGCCTCCACTGCCCTCTGTGGCAGGGAATTCCACAAATTCACACCTCTCTGGGCAAAAAAGTATTTTCTCACCTCAGTCTTAAATGGCCTCCCCTTTATTCTAAGACTGTGGCCCTTGGTTCTGGACTCGCCCAACATTGGGAACATTTTTCCTGCATCTAGCTTGTCCAGTCCTTTTATAAGTTTATATGTTTCTATAAGAATCCCCCTCATCCTTCTCAACTCCAGTGAACACAAGCCTAGTCTTTTTCAATCTTTCCTCATATGACAGTCCCGCCATCCCAGGGATCAATCTCATGAACCTACGCTGCACTGCCTCAATCACAAGGATGTCCTTCCACAAATTAGGAGACCAAAACTGTACGCAATACTCCAGATGTGGTCTTACCAGAGCCCTATACAACTGCAAAACAACCTCTTTACTCCTATTCTGAAACCCTCTTGTTGTGAAGGTCAACATTCATATAACCATATTTACCATATAACCATATAACAATTACAGCACGGAAACAGGCCTTCTCGGCCCTTCCAGTCCGTGCCGACCATTTATTTTCCCCTAGTCCCATCTACCTGCACTCAGACCATACCCCTCCACACCCTTCCCGTCCATATACCTATCCACTTTACTTTTAAATGTTAAAATCGATCCTGCCTCCACCACTTCTGCTGGAAGATCATTCCACACAGCCACAACTCTCTGAGTAAAGAAGTTCCCCCTCATGTTACCCCTAAACTTCTGTCCCTTAATTCTCATGTCATGCCCTCTTGTTTGAATCTTCCCTACCCTCAATGGGAAAAGCTTATCCACGTCAACTCTGTCTATCCCTTTCACCATTTTAAAGACCTCAATCAAGTCCCCCCTTAACCTCCTGCGCTCCAAAGAATAAAGACCTAACTTGTTCAACCTTTCTCTGTAACTTAGTTGCTGGAACCCAGGCAACATTCTAGTAAATCTCCTCTGTACTCTCTCTATTTTGTTGACATCCTTCCTATAATTAGGCGACCAAAATTGTACACCATACTCCAGAATTGGTCTTACCAATGCCTTGTACAATTTTAACATTACTTCCCTACTCCTATATTCAATGGTCTGATTTATAAAGGCCAGCACACCAAAAGCTTTCTTTACGACCCTATCTACTATGCACACTAGATCCCTCTATTCCACAGCATTCCTCAATTCCCTACCTTTCCATTAGCTTTCTTCACTGCCTGCTGTACCTGTACATTAGACTACACTTTGAGCGCACAGTAAAAGTCTTCATCTTCTATGCAAAGACGTTTGTCACATCGGTACACACTGGGCCGAGACAAATCTATCCTTGGCCTGACACTTGACACTGCCTTTTATTGGAAATTTGAAGGTTTAACAACGCAATCTTTCCCCCTTTTTAGATTCATGAAAACTGACTCAGGGATTGTTTTCACACCACTGTTTTTGCACCACAGATCTTTGATACACATAGAGCCGTGGGATTTATCTGAGGCGTCGGTTAAATGATCACAAGCGTCTCCATCAGCAGCACATGGGTTTCACAACTTTAAATTAACAATGGCAGATACACCACTGGTCTCAATATCAGCTACCAGGGGGCGTAGCGGACAAAATGCGTAGGAAGGAACTGCAGATGCTGGTTTAACCCAAAGAGAGACGCAAAAGGCTGGAGTAACTCAGCGGGTCAGGCGACATCTCTGGAGAAAAGGAATAGGTGATGTTTCGGGTCGAGACCCTTCTTCAGACTGAGTCAGGGTAGAGGGAAACGGGAGATATAGACGGTGATGTAGAGAGATGTGGAACAAATGATATCCAGGGAAGAGAAAGGAAGTAAAGTGAGAGGAGGAAAATATAGGGGGAGAATGTAAGCTGCCTAAAAGTATGAACATCGAATGGTCCAATTTTAGGGCAATATCAACAAGCACCATGGGGCAGCACGGTGGTGCAGCGGTAGAGTCACTACCTTCACATGCACATAGACCTGGGTTCGATCCATATTACAGGGGCTGAATGTGCAGAGCTTGCATGTTTTCCCTGTGACCTCGTGGGTTTCCTCCAGGTGCTCTGGTTTCTTCCCACTTCCCAAAGACGCGCAGGTTTGTAGGTTAATTGGTGTCTGTAAAGATTTCCCTCAACGTGTCGGGAGTGGATGCAAAAGTGGGATAACATTGAATTAAGGGCCTGTCCTATTCACGACCTTTTTTACTCGTGGACATTTTTCATCATGCTAGAAAAAATGCCCCGACCAATTTGATGCCACGAGAACCTACGACTAGAATCACAACCTACCTACGACATACCTACGACCTCCTTCGACCTCCTACGACCTCGTGACGACCATGTTACGAGTATGAGTCAAGGGCAAACTCGGCAGAGGTCGTGAATTAGGTCGTGAAAGTGGGACAGGCCCTTTAGAGTAAAGTGTTGATCGATGGTTGCTGTGGAATCCGTGGTCTTGAGGGCCCGTTTCGATTCTGCACTGTTCTATTTTCTAAATTTTCTAATTACCATCTTTGCCTAATTTGGGCATTCACGTGTTTGTAAAGTAGTAGCATTGAGATGATTCCACAAGACAATCTAACGGTGAAGTGGCGCAGTGGTGGAGTTGCTGGCTCACAGTGCAGAAACCCAAGTCCGTCCCTAAGATGACCGTGCGGAGTTTGCACCTTCTCCATGTGAGTGTGTGGGTTTCTTCCGGGTGCTCCGGTTTCCTCCCACTTCCCAAAGACATGTGGTCTTTGGGAAGTGGGAGGAAGGTTAATTGGCCCTCTTTCAAATTGTCCTTAGCACTAGGGAGTGGATATGAATGTGGGATAACATGGAACTAGTGTGAACAAGCGATCGATGGTCGGCGGGGGACTCGATGGGACTAGGGTGTAAGAAGGAACTGCAGATGTTGGTTTACACCAAAGCTAATAGACAATGGACAATAGACAATAGACAATAGGTGCAGAAAAAGACCATTTGGCCCTTCGAGCCAGCACCGCCATCCAATGTGATCATGGCTGATCATCCCCAATCAGTACCTCGTTCCTGCCTTCTCCCCATATCTCCTGACTCGGCTATTTTTAAGAACCCTATCTAGTTCTCTCTAGAAAGCATCCAGAGAACCTGCCTCCACCACCCTCTGAGGCAGAGAATTCCACAGACTCACCACTCACTGTGAGAAAAAGTGTTTCCTCGCCTCCGTTCTAAATGGCCTACTCCTTACTCTTAAACTGTGGCATATACACACAATGCTGGAGTAACTCAGCATTTGGTGTCTATCTTCGATGTGACAGAAGGCCTATTTCCATGTTGCATCTCGAAGCTAAACTAAACTAAGGGATAACATACTTTACAAATCTACCTCGTTAAGACCCATCAGGATCCTTTATGTTGCAATTAAGTCATTGCCTGCTTGGCTAAGGAACAATGGATCCAAACCTCGACTGTCCAACCAGTTCAACCACTGTGCCTTTCTTTTTTACTTTCTCAGTTCAAGGTCACGATTATATGCTTTGAATCTCATACACTACATTCTTTGCCAGCATTCTAGTCTCTTCGACAATGGACAGTCATGGACTCATACAGTCATAGAGTGATACCGCGTGGAAAAAGGCCCATCAGCCCAACTTGCCCACACCGGCCAACATGTCCCAGTTACACTAGTCCCACCTGCCCGCGTTTGCCCCATATCCCTCCAAACCTGTCATATCCATGCACCTGTCTAACTGTTTCTTAAATATTGGACGGTACCTGCCTCAACTACCTCCTCTAGCAGCTCGTTCCATACACCCACCATAGAAACATAGAAACATAGAAATTAGGTGCAGGAGTAGGCCATTCGGCCTTTCGAGCCTGCACCGCCATTCAATATGATCATGGCTGATCATCCAACTCAGTATCCCGTACCTGCCTTCTCTCCGTACCCTCTGATCCCCTTAGCCACAAGGGCAACATCTAACGCCCTCTTAAATATAGCCAATGAACTGGCCTCAACTACCCTCTGTGGCAGAGAGTTCCAGAGACCCACCACTCTCTGTGTGAAAAGGTGCATGGTTCCTTGAAGTTGGAGTTGCAAGTAGATAAGGTGGTCAAAAATAATTCTGGTACATTGGCCTTCATCTGCCTTTGTGTGAAAACGTTACCCCTCAGATTCCTACTAAATCTTTTCCCCTTCATCTTAAACCTATGTCCTCGATTTGCGTACTCTGAGCAAGAGACTCTGTGCGGCTCCCCGATCTATTCCACCCATGATTTTGTACCCCTCTATAAGATCTTGCGGCTAAGGGGATCAGAGGGTATGGAGAGAAGGCAGGTATGGGATACTGAGTTGGATGATCAGCCATGATCATATTGAACGGCGGCGCAGGCTCGAAAGGCCGAATGGCCTACTCCTGCACCTAATTTCTATGTTTCTATGTTTCTATCACCCTTCATCCTACAAGGAATAGAGTCCCAGCCCACTCAATCTCTCCCTATAGCTCAGACCCTCGAGTCCTAGCCACATCCTCATAAGTGGAGGCCTCGAGAGGCCAAGCGTGAATTGAGTACATGGTTTACAGAATTCCTCAGCTTGGCCACAAACCTTCCTTGAGTTCTCAGTTGACTGCAGCTTCAATGCTACATCCCAGTGTAACTCAGACCTCTTTGTTATCAGGCTCCAGATCTTTCCCAGTGGAGCCCAACATTAACATGAGGTAGGTCCCCTCTTTTAATGGTACAAGGCACCTTTCTGATCTGCACACTGCATTTGACTTTTTCACTCCACCCTGTTGTGGCAGGTACTATCGCACATTTTCAGAGATTAGCAAGTTTGCTGATGTCACAAAAGTGGGTGGTTTTGCAGGTAGATGAAAAATTGGTTGTGAAAAATTGCAGCAGGAACTTGATCGATTGACCAGCTGGGCTGGGGAATGGTTGATGGAATTTAATACAGAGAAATGTGAGGTGTTACATTTTGGGAAGTCTAACATGGGCAAGACCTACACAGTGAACGGCAAGCCTCTGGGTAGTGTTGTAGAGCAGAGGGATCTAGGAGAGCAGGGGCATGGTTCCTTGAAGTTGGAGTCGCAGGTAGATCAGGTGGCCAAAAATAATTCTGGTACATTGGCCTTCATCTGTCAGAGTATTGAGTATAGAAGGTGGGAGGTCATGTTGCAGGTGTATAAGACGTTGGTGAGGCCACATTTAGAGAATTGTGTTCAGTTCTGGGCACCATGTTAGAGAAAAGATGTGGTCAAGCTAAAAATGGTACTGATGAGATTTACAAGGATGTTGCCAGGACCAGAGCGTCTGAGCTATAGGGAGAGGCTGAGTACGCTGGGACTCTATTCCTTGGAGTGCAGGAGGATGAGGGGTTATCTTCTTAAGGTGCATAAAATTATGAGAGGAATATATTGGGTAGATGTACAGAGTCTCTTGCCCAGAGTAGGTGAATAGAGGGCCAGAGGACGGACATAAGTTGAAGGCGAAGGGGAAAAGATTTAATAGGAATCTATCCTGCTGCGTAGTAACTCTTTATTTACAAATTGGTCACCTTACAGAAGTGCAAATATTGGGATTTTCAGGCCTTTTATGTACCTGCTGTGAATAATCTGGCTATGAAAAGAGCTGGACTACAAAAGAAGCATTTTAACCTGATGTACATTTTATCAGGCTTGTTTAATCATACTTACATTAGTTAAAATGAATTGCATAACCTTGCTCCCTGTGGAATAAAAGGTTTAGTTTATGTGTAGAAAGGAGCTGCAGATGCTGGTTTAAAACCGAAGATAGACACAAAAAGCTGCAGTAATAAGTATTAATGATATCAGCCAAATGAGCAGTTAAAATGATTAAGGGTATGGGAGTGGAGGACCAGAGGACATTGGTTCAAGGTGAAGGGGAAAAGATTTAATAGGAATCCAAGGGGTCACTTTTTCACACAAAGGATGGTAGGTGTATGGAACAACCTGCCAGTGGACGTAGTTGAGGCTGGGACCATCCCATCTTTGAAGAAACAGTTAGACAGGTACATGGATAGGACAGGTTTGGAGAGATATGGACCAAGCGCAGGCAGGTGGGACTAGTGTAGCTGAGACATGTTGGCCGGTGTGGGCAAGGTGGGCAAAAGGGCCTGTTTCCAACCTGTATCACTCTATGACTATGACTATGACATTTAGATAGGTACATGGAAAGGAAGGTTTTAGAGGGAGTGTGGAGAAAGGAACTGCAAATGCTGGATTACACCGAAGATAGACACAAAGTGCTGGAGTAACTCAGTGGGTCGGGCAGCATCTCTGGAGAAAATGGATGGGTGATGTTTTGGGTCCGGAGATGCGACACGGAATAAAAATTGCATCTCCGTCGAGGTAACAGACTGAAAATAATTTCCCCCCATGCCTCACCCCACCCCCAATCGCCACGTAAAATGTACCAAGAAACATTGAAACATACATTTAAGACATACTTAAAATAATAAACACATAGAAGGGACGAGACAGATTGGTGGCAAGGCGGCAATTACAGCGCCACCTGGTTTGTCTGTGCCTGAACCCCAATGTCGGTGGATCACCAGCTTCCTGACAGACAGGAAGCAGCATGTGGGGCTGGGAAAGCACATCTCAGACCCGCAAACCCTCAGCATAAGAGCATCGCAAGGCTGCGTACTCTCTCCTCTCCTCTACTCTCACTACACCAACGACTGCACCTCCACAGACTCCTCTGTCAAGCTTCCCAGGTTTACGGACAACACAACCCTGATCGGACTGATCCAGGATGGGGAGGAATCTGCCTACAGACAGGAAGTGTCACAGCTGGCGTCCTGGTGCCATCGCAACAACCTGGAGCTCAATGCTCTTAAGACAGTGGAATTGATTGTAGACTTTAGGAGAGCTCCCCCTCCCCTCACCCCACTCACCTTCCTTTGATCTGGTATTTTGTTGGTTTACATGCTTGATCAATGGTGTTTTATCATTAATGTTCTATTATTATTAATGTTTAGTGTTTTCTGAGTCATTCGTAACTGTCACTGTATGTCATGTTGTTACTTGTGGCAGAGCACCAAAGCAAATTCCTTGTATGTGATTACTTGGCCAATAAACTTACTTACCTACTTACTTACTTAAGTTTTGAGATAGATCACGGAAACAGGCCCGTCTGCCCACTGAGCCCGGGCTGACCAGCGATCCCCATACACTAACACTATCTTACACACACTGGGGACAATTTAAAATTATGCCCCGCCAATCTCTGGTGAATAAGAATGGGTGATGTTTCGGGGCAGTGGAACTCATTGCCACAGAGGGCTGTGGAGGCCAAGACAGTGGATATTTTAAAGGCAGAGTTCGACAAATTCTTGATTAGGACGGGTGTCAAAGATTACGGGAAGAAGGCAGGCAAATGGGATTAGGAGGCAGGGGTCAGCCATGATTGAATGGTGGAGTAGACCCGATGGGCCGAATGGCCTCATTTTAGTCCTATAACTTGTGAACGTGTGCGTTAACCAACAAACCTGTATGTCTTTGGAGTGTGGGAGAAAGCCAGAGCAGCTGGAGAATACCCAGGAGGTCACGGGGAAAACGTGCAAACTCCGTACAGACAGCACCCGTGGTCAGGCCCAAACTCTGGCGCTGTGAGGCAGCAACTCTACCGCTGCGCCACCATGCCCCAAGCTGATGCAGAATTATTAAAACGCATTCAAAATACCATTTTGTTTTAATCAATGCATTACAAATCCTTCAAGAGTAGAATCGTTTTTGGGTTAGTTTTAAGAAATGAAACAAGATAGATGGAATGGGTAGCAGTGGGAGATCGGTTTGGAGATGGCAGTCGTTATTCTTTCAGTCTTAATATTTATGGAAATGGATAAAAATAGCCTAGAAATGAAACTACTCAGTTGAGGCAAAAAAATCAATTTTATTTGCTTGAGAGAATTTTTAAAAAAATATTATAAATCTAAAATGTCAGGTTTATTTTTCAGTTCCCTTTAAAAAAAATTTTGGTTTAGGTTTATTATTGTCACATGTACCGAGGTACAGTAAAAAGCTTTATTTCACATGCTATCCAAACATCACACATATACCATGCCGTCTGTTCAACTCAAGTACAATATGTAGAGCAAAGGGGAAGATACAGAGTGCAGAACATGGTTCTCAGCATTGTAAAGGGCCTGTCCCACCAGCATGCAACTCTATGCGATGAGCGCGACCTAACATGGTCGCTTGAGCCGTCCGGCGTCGCGGGGCCGGTCCCACTTCGATCGCCGGAGCCGTGCGGAATTGTGCGGAGATCGTCCCGACATCGCGCGGGGCTCCGAAAAACTGACTATGTTCAAAAATTCCGTGCGGCAACGGCTTGTCGGCTCGCAGTCGCCTCGACGCATTACACACCGTCTTGACGTCGTGCCTCCGTGACACTCTCTGTAGGTGCCTCCGTGACCCTCTATGTGTGTGGCTCCGTGGCCCTCTGTGTGTGTGCCTCTGTGCCTCTGTCTGTGTGCCCCTCTCTGTCCTGGCGAACTTACCTTTAAGACTTCGCTCCAAGTTCGCCTCACTTTGCGCCGCGTTGCGCCACTCACCCGACCTCCGCGCGGCCTTCGCTGCCGGTTTGGTTGCGCTTGCCGCATGCGGGCGCATGCTGGTGGGAACGGCCTTGTACAGGGATCACCCGACCTCCGCGCGGCCCCTGCTTCTAGTTTGATCGTGCTCATCGCATGGAGTCGGATGCTGGTAGGACAGGCCCTTAACGCATCAGTTCCAGAAACAAAGTCCAATGTCCGCAATGGTGTAGAGGTGAATCGGACAGTACTCTAGCTTATGAAAGGACCGTTCAGAAACCTGATGACAGAGGGGAAGAAGCTGTTCCCGAGTCTGGTGGTGCGCCCTTTCAAGCTTCTGTGCCTTCTGCCGGACGGGCGGTGGGAGAAAAAGGAATGACCGGGGCGGGACAAATCATTGATTATCTTGTAAAACATCTTGGGATGTGTTCCTTTCAGGATGTGACACAGGATCTGCCTCTTCAAAGCTCATCAGAGACGTTTTTACTTGAATGTTAGTCAGTATTTCCTGACAGGCAATAAAAGGTAAAAACTCAACAAGTAACACATAGAAACATAGAAAATAGGTGCAGGAGAAGGCCATTCGGCCCTTTGAGCCAGCACCGCCATTCATTGTGATCATGGCTGATCATCCCCAATCAGTAATCCGTGCCTGCTTTCTCTCCATATCCCTTGACTCCACCAGCCCCTAGAGCTCTATCCAACGCTCTCTTAAATCCATCCAGTGATTTAGCCTCCACCACCCTCTGGGGCAGGAATTCCATAAATTCAGAAAGCTCTGGGCAAAAACGTTTTTTCTCACCTCAGTCTTAAATGGCCTCCCCTTTATTCTAAGACTGTGGCCCTTGGTTCTGGACTCGCCCAACATTGGGAACATTTTTCCTGCATCTAGCTTGTCCAGTCCTTTTATAATTTTATATGTTTCTATAAGATATCCCCTCATCCTTCTAAACTCCAGTGAATACAAGCCTAGTCTTTTCAATCTTTCCTCATATGACAGTCCCGCCATCCCAAGGATCAATCTCGTGAACCTACGCTGCACAGCCACAATCATAAGGATGTCCTTCCTCAAATTAGGAGACCAAACTGTACACAATACTCCAGATGTGGTCTCACGTCTCGAGATATTTTCCATGGAAGTAGTTTTAGTGCTAATTTACATTTTCTCGCAACAGAAATTTTTTTCCAAACTCAGGTGCTTAATTTTTTTTTAGGTGACTGGAAAATACATTTAGTTGATGAGTTAAATGTTCAGGATTATTAGAAATTAGGGTAAAACAAGACTAATTTGGGAGGGATGACACCTACACTGAAATGTCATTGTAATGTGAGGGGGAGGGAGAGTTCGACCAGGCTGGGACTCTATTCCATGGAGCGCAGGAGGATGAGGAATGATCAGTCTGAGGAAGGGTCTCGACCTGAAACGTCACCCATTCCTTCTCTCAAGGAAGCCTGTCTGGCTGAGTTACCCCAGCATGTTGTGTCTTATCATGATAAGGGGTGATCTTCCAGAGGTGTATAAGATCATGAGAGGAGTAGATCATGTAGGCACACAGAATCTCTTGCCCAAAGTAGGGGAGTCGAGAACCAGGGGACATAGGTTTAAGGTGCGAGGGAAAAGATTTAAAAGGAACCTAACCTTTTTACACAAAGGACGGTGGGTGTATGGTACGAGCTGCTGAAGGAGGTAGTTGAGACAGGTACTATCACAATGTTTACGAAGGTACATGGATTGGACAGGTTGAGAGGTATATGGACCAAATGCAGGCAGGTGGGACTAGTTTGGATGGGACTTGTTGGTCGGTGTGGCAAGTCGGGCCAATGGACCTGTTTCCACGCTCAATGACTATGCTTGCTCTCATATCATGATCACATCTTCAAACAGAAGGAAGTATCCATGGGGATGAGGGTTATTGTAAAATGGAAAAGAGAGTCAGGCACATCTAAATACACTCAGATTGAATCGTCTGCATGATAGAATTGCACTAAATCTCTGGGGGACAGCATCAGATCAGGTCAAGAAAGCAATATCAGATAATCCAATGTGACAACCTCCACAGTTTATTGGATTTGAGGGTTGCAAACTGCAGCAGTCTGTAATCTGTCAATTTGTTTTATTCTTTACAGCGTTTCCCCTTTTCCCACTGCAACCTTCCCAGCCAAAAACATTTTTTAAAAGCCTTTTAATTACGCTTGATAATCTGTCTCTTGCGCCTGGGGTTGGAGCAATTTTCTTTGAATGTTAGTCAGTATTCCCTTACAGGCAAAAACAGGGTCAAAACTCAACAAATACAACATCTCACGATATTTACCACGGAAGTAGTTTTAGTTCTAATTTGCAATTGTTTCTCGAGGCACTTTAAAGCATTGCATCACTCTTTCTTAAAAAGTTAAACTCAGCTAACGATATATTATGGACTATATTTAATTTATTGCTTTATTAAAGTTCACCAAATCTTGTTTGAAGAAGGGTCACGACCCGAAACGTCACCCATTCCTTCTCTCCAGAGATGCTGCCTGTCCCGCTGAGTTACTCCAGCATTTTGTGTCTATCTTCCGTTTTAACCAGCATCTGCAGTTCCTTCTTGCGAAATCAAACATATTCTGCAAGTTGGATGTAATTAGAGTCATAGAGTCTTAGAATCTTGCAGCGTGGAGACAGGCCATTCGGCCCAACTTGCCCACACCGGCCAACGTCCCCGCGACACTAGTCCCACCTGTCTGCATTTGACCCATATCCCTCTAAACCTGTCCTATCCATGTACCTGTCGAAATGTTTCTTAAACGTTGCGACAATCCCAGCTTCAGCTACCTCCTCCGGCAGCTCGTTCCATACACCCACCACCCTTTGTATGAAAAGGTTACCCCTCACATTTCTATTAAATTGTTTACTCCTCACTGTAAACCCACGTCCTCTGGTTCTCGATTCCCCAACTCTGGGCAAGCATCTACCCGATCTTTTCCTCTCATGATTTTGTATACCTCTATAAAATCACCCTTCATCCTCCTGTGCTCCAAGGAATAGAGTCCCAGCCTACTCAACCTCTCCCTATAGCTAAGGCCTGCTAGTCCTGGCAACATCCTTGTTAATTTCCTCTGCACCCTTTGCAGCTCGACAATATCTTTCCTATAACATGGTGCACAATGCAGAACACCATACTCCAAATGCGGTCTCTCCAACGCCTCACACAACTGCAACATGACTTCCCAAATTCTGCACTCATTATCTTGGAACATGCTGCCTTGAATCGCCTTGAATTATTTTAGTTTAGTTTAGAGATACAGCGCAGAAACAGGCCCTTCGGCACACCGAGTCTGCGCCGACCAGCGTTCCACGCACACTAACACTACACACACGAGGAACAATTCTACACTGATACCAAGCTAATTAAAGGGCCTGTCCCACCAGCATGCAACTCCATGCGATGAGTGCGACCTAACGTGGTCGCTTGAGCCGTCCGGCGTCGTGGGGCCGGTCACACTTCGATCGCCGGAGCCGTGTGGAATTGTGCGGAGTTCGTCCCGACATTGCGCGGGGCTCCAAAAAACTGACCATGTTCAAAAATTCCGCGCGGCAACGGCTTGTCGGCTCGCTGTCGCCTCGACGCATTACGCACCGTCTCGACGTCGTGCCTCCGTGACCTTCTCTGTAGGTGGCTCCGTGACCCTTTCTGTGTGTGGCTCCATGGCCCTCTGTGTGTGTGCCTCTGTGCCCCTCTCTGTGTGTCCCTCTCTGTCCTGGCGAACTTACATTTAAGACTTTGCTCCAAATTCGCCTCACTTTGCGCCGCGTTGCGCCACTCACCCGACCTCCGCGCGGCCCTTGCTGCCGGTTTGGTCGCGCTTGCCGCATGCAGGCGCATGCAGGTGGGAACGGCCCTGTACGGGGATTACCCGACCTCCGCGTGGCCCCCGCTGCCGGTTTGGTCGCACTCACCGCATGGAATCGCATGCTGGTGGGGCAGGCCCTTAACCTACAGACCTGTATGTCTTTGGAGTGTAGGAGGAAAATGAAGATCTCGGAGAAAACCCACACTGGTCACGGGGAGAATGTACAAACTCCATATGGACAAGCACCCGTAATCAGGATCGAACCCAGGTCTGTGGCGCAGCGAGGCAGCAACTCTACCACTGCACTACTGAAGTTCCCTATAACACTGCCAATATTTCCCTATGTAAGTGCCATTACATCATGGATTCCTATGTTTTCATGTGCAGAAGTAAAAATGGAGCAGCTGGGCTTGTGTACTCTGATATTTAGAAGGATGAGTGGGATCTTATTGAAACATATAAGATTATTAAGGGTTTGGACACACTAGAGGCAGGAAACATGTTCCCGACATTGGGGGAGTCCAGAACCAGGGGCCACAGTTTAAGAATAAGGTGTAAGCCATTTTGAATGGAGATGAGGAATAACTTTTTCACACAGAGAGTTGTGAGTCTGTGGAATTCTCTGCCTCAGAGGGCGGTGGAGGCTGGTTCTCTGGATACTTTCAAGAGAGAGTTAGATAGATCTCTTAATGATAGTGGAGTCGGGGGATATGGGGAGAAGGCAGGAACGGGGTACTGATTGTGGATGATCAGCCGTGATCACATTGAATGGTGGTATTCCTGTAGGTATTGTCTATTGTATTTTGTCTATTGTCTATAACTCCCACCTTTGGTTACAAATTATTGCTGAACATTTCTTTCCCCAATGTTCCTTAATAAATTGATATTAGACACTTAGCATTGAACATCAAGCAATACAGCAGAGAAACAGGCTCTTCAGCCCATTATTTCTGTGCCAAACATGATGCCAAGACCAACTAATCTCATCTACTTTCACATGATCGATATGCATTAATTTCCTGCCTATTTCATAGTTTTAATTGCTACTGCACCAATTTACCAGGGTGGCACAGTGCACAGTGGTAGAGTTGCTGCCTTACAGTGCCAGAGACCCAGGTTCGATCCTGGCCATGGGTGCTGTCTGTACAGGGTTTGGACATTCTCCCCATGACTGCACGCGTTTTCTCCACGTTTCTTTTCGCACTCCAAAGATGTGAAGGTTCATAGTTTAATTGGCTTTGGTAAGTTGTAACATTTTCCCTAATGTGTAGGATAGCGTTAGTGTACGGGGTGATCGCTAGTTGTAGGTATGTTACAAAACTTACCTTGAGCAGCGCTGCAGTTCTGCCGCTCCCCGTGTGTGTGACATTGGCGCCTTTCAGAGGGAGGCGAGCTTAAAGTGCCGTTTTTCTTCAGACTGGGCAAATCAATCCATGTCGGGCGTTTTCGTTGCGGAAGAAAAATCGCTCCAACATTTCATTCATGAAGGTATTTTTAAATTACGCTAGATTATTTATTAACTAGAGTAATTTAAAAATCACCTTCAAAAGCCGTGAGAGCCGACAACGGGAAGGATTTTGCGTAGGGGAGAAAAAAAGGTACCCAGTTTATTTTCATATTAAAAGTTGGTTTTTATGGAGGCTTTAATCATATTTTCATGTTGCGAAAAGGGGTCCAAAAAAATGTATGAACCAACAGTATTTCTCCTCCCAACTTCACAGCAAACCACAACATTCCAATCCACCGCATTGCACTAAAACCATCTCGCTAGTTGATTTAAATGGCCAATAATTTACAGGCATTAAACACTAAATTCCTTCCATTTGGCCTATAAATTCATGAAAATGAGATTTTAAAAATATGTTATATTGTGGATTATTGTGTGAATGTTATTTGGACACTTAGGCAATTTAAAAAAAGTTTATCTTTTCTTAAGAAATGGATAGATGTTTAGATCTACTCATTTAATTTTGTAATTAGCTACAATTTGATAACTATCTAATTATATGCTTTAATTTCAGGTCATCCAAGTAAGATTGTTTCATATTTGTTTCAGAATGCTTCAATCTATAATAACTGAAAATTTCATTGAGTTCTCTTTATTTTTAAGAAAGATATGGGCTTTTAACTGTTCCAGATCACAGCTTTTGAGTTAAGTCAATTGAAAGGCAATGGGGAACAAGATGCTAATTTCCGAGTATGAAAATGGTCATAACTTTTTTAATACTGAAGATATGAAAGTGAATTAGGTGTCAAATTAAACTTCTTTTTATGCTTTATCTGATGGGATAAATTGCAGACTTGATTTTTTAAATCTCAACATTTTGTAACATTGCTACTAGTTGGCACGGCCTCGGTAGGGCAAAGGACCTGTTTCTGCACTAACTCCACCACCAGACATGGGAGCATGTTCCAAGCACTCAACGGCCTCTGTGTAAAAGACTTACCCCGTACATCTCCTTTAAGCTTTGCCTCTCTCATCTTAAAGCAATGCCCTCCAGTCAGTGATATTTCAACCCTGGGATAAAGTTTCTGTCTGTCTATCCTATCTTTGCCTCTCATAATTTGATATACTTCCATGAGGCCATCCGTCAGCCTCCAACGCTCCAAAGAAAATAATCTACGTTTCGCCAACATCTCCTCACAGCTACCACCTTACAATCCAGCCATTATTCTGATAGTTCTTCATGGAGCCTTGAATCATAGTCATAGAGTTATAGAATCATAGTCATATGGAATCATATGGAAACAGGCCCTTCAGCCCAACTTGCCCACACCGGCCAACATGTCCCATCTGCACTAGTCGCATCTGCCTGCATTTGACCCATATCCCTCTAAACTTGTCCTACCAATGTACTTGACATGAATCTTCATGGAGTCATGAATCCTCATCTTCAGAGTGTAACATGTTGGCAAATGTCCTGTTCAGCATGTTCAGCCCCAATATCTGCAGTAGCTTAAGAATGAGGGAAAAAAAACTCATGGCAATCTGAAATATTATAAAAATAATAAATGCTGCAAGCACTCACAGAGTCAGGCAGCATCTGAGGAAAGAAAAACAGAATTAATATTTCAAATTGATGATATTATTTGAAAGGTTCATAAGTGTTAAGAGCTAAATTCATCCATTCGACCCATCAAGTCTACTCCACAATTAAATCATGGCTGATCTATCTCTTCCTCCTCACCCCATTCTCCTGCCTTCTTCCCACATCCCCTGACACCTGTAGTAATGAAGAATCTATCTATCTCTGCCTTAAAAATATCCACTAACTTTCACAGCCTCCACAGCCTTCTATGGCAATGAATTCCACTGATTTACCACCCTCTGACAAAATAAATTCCTTCTCATCTCCTTCCCAAAGGAACGTTGTTTAATTCTGAGGCTATGACCTCAAGTCCCAGATCCTCCCACTAATGGAAAAGTCCTCTCCACATCCGCTCTATCCAGGCACTAATGTGAAACATTGACTCTGTTCCCACGAGTGGAAGAGTCTCGGACCAGAGGCCATCGTCTCAGAATAAAAGGATATTCTTTTTGAATGGAGATGAGGAGGTGCATCTCTCAGAGATGCTATCTGACGATGATGAAAGGTTCCATCATTTTCTGCCATCATAGAAACATAGAAACATAGAAACATAGAAAAATAGGTGCAGGAGTAGGCCATTCGGCCCTTCGAGCCTGCACCGCCATTCAATGTGATCATGGCTGATCATCCAACTCAGTATCCTGTACCTGACTTCTCTCCATACCCCTTGATCCCTTTAGCCACAAGTGCCACATCTAACGCCCTCTTAAATATAGCCAATGAACTGGCCTCAACTACCTTCTGTGGCAGAGAATTCCAGAGACTCACCACTCTCTGTGTAAAGAATGTTTTCCTCATCTCGGTCCTAAAGGAATTCCCCCTTATCCTTAGACTGTGACCCCTTGTTCTGGACTCCCCCAACATCGGGAACAATCTTCCATCATTGCACCAGCTTCGAACAAAGACACAAGTATTGCCTCATTTACATTATTTTGTACTAATTGAGTTTAGTTAGAGTCATAGAGTGATACAGGTTGGAAACAGGCCCTTCGGCCCAACTTGTCCATACCGGTCAACAATGTCCCAGCTACACTAGTCCCACTTGCCTGCGCTTGGTCCATATCCCTCCAAACCTGTCCTATCCATGTACCTGTCTAACTGTTTCTTCAAAGATGGGATGGTCCCAGCCTCAACTACGTCCACTGGCAGCTTGTTCCATACACCGACCATCCTTTGTGTGAAAAAGTGACCCCTTGGATTCCTATTAAATCTTTTCCCCTTCACCTTGAACCAATGTCCTCTGGTCCTCCACTCCCATACCCTTAATCATTTTAACTGCTCATTTGGCTGATATCATTAATACTTATTACAGCAGCTTTTTGTGTCTATCTTCGGTTTTAAACCAGCATCTGCAGTTCCTTTCTACACATAAACTAAACCTTTTATTCCACAGGGAGCAAGGTTATGCAATTCATTTTAACTAATGTAAGTATGATTAAACAAGCCTGATAAAATGTACATCAGGTTAAAATGCTTCTTTAATAGTCCAGCTCTTTTCATAGCCAGATTATTCACAGCAGGTACATAAAAGGGCTGAAAATCACAGACATTTTATTTGCACTTCTGTAAGGTGACCAATTTGTAAATAAAGAGTTACTACGCAGCAGGATAGATACGAAAATTTGAAAAAAAACACAAGAAAATGGCGAGGTCAGTGGAATGGAAAAAGAGAAGTCATTTTCAGGGCAGTTTTTGGAGTTAGGGATAAAGACTAATGACTATGGAATGGCAAATTCACATTTTCACTGCCCTGCAACCTATAGCCATTTATTCTCTTGATGTATTAGCCAGCAGGTAATTACAGAGAGAATTCGCCCATTCAGTCCTTTGAACCTGTGTTCCTGTTCAGTTTGATTATGACCAACATCAGTGTCAACATCATTTGCTTGCCTTTGATGGTTCCCCTCAATGCCCCCACTAATTACAAATCCATCAGTCTCACAGGACAATGTATCATAGAACATAGGACATAGAAAATAGGTGCAGGAGGAGGCCATTCGGCCCTTCAAGCCAACACTGCCATTCATTGTCATCATGGCTGATCATCCCCAATCAATAACCAGTGCCTGCCTTCTCCCCATATTCCTTGATTCCATTAGCCCCTAGAGCTCTATCTAACTCTCTCTTAAATCCATCCAGTGACTTGGCCTCCACTGCCCCCTGTGGCAGGGAATTCCATAGATTCACAACTCTCTGGGTGAAAAAAAAATTTTCTTACCTTTTTTATTTCAATTAATGAAATATTCAATTAATGAAATATTTAGAAATGTTATACTTGTGTGTGTGAAGGGCAGGGTTCTCATTGTGTGTAAATAAGGTTTAGTATCTAGAGAATCTGCAGTATATAGATATATAACTGCAAGTATATCTATAGTATATTATGGATATATCTGCAGTTTCTTCGTACACATTTTCTCTGGTTTTTGATTCCCCAACTCTGATGTATAATTGGTGTTGGTGCCATTGTTGTTTGTCCTTCGTAGTCGAAGAAGACCATGACTTCAGCGTTCTTGTTTGTGGGTCTGGAGGTGACTGGTGAGTCCGATCTGGGCCGGGAAAGCTCGCCCGCGTATGGGATACAGTTGGGTGGGCGCGGCAGTAGAAGTTGAAGTGGCTCGAGCCTTGTGACAGATCTGGGGCAGGATCCAGTGGCATGAAGTCCAAGACGACCGGAGACCCATTTCTGCTGCAGCCTTCATCCTCCTTCCCAGCCGTTGTGACGCTCCACTAAGGTCAGCCATCGTTCTCCGCCTGTTCCATCATTGAGGTCTTGGCTGGATTGCTCTTTGTCAGAGACCTCCCCATCGACCATATCTCATGATCTCAGGACCACTCAAGCTTCTCCACCACGACAAGGTGACAATCCATGGAGAAGTATGTCCTTTAGTGGCCCAGCCAGAGCATTCAGAAAATATTCAGACCCCTTCATTTTTCCACATTTTGTTATGTTACAGCCTTATTCTAAAATGGATTACATTCTTTTTTTTTAATATCATCAATCTACACACAATACCCCATAATAAAAAGAGTGAAAACAGGTGTTTAGACATTTTTTCAAAGTAATTAAAAAGAAATAACTGAAATATCACATTTACACAAATATTCAGACCCTTTACTCAGTACTTTGTTGAAGCACCTTAGGCAGCGATTACAGCCTCAAGTCTTCTTGGGTATGATGCTACAAGCTTGGCACACCTGTATTTGGGTAATTTCTCCCATTCTTCTCTGCAGATATTCTCAAACTCTGTCATGTTGGATGGGGAGCATCGATGCACAGCTATTTTCAGGTCCCCCCAAAGATGTTTGATAGGGTTCAAGTCCGGGCTCTGGCTGGGCCACTCAAGGACATTCACAGACTTGTCACAAAGCCACTCCTGCCTTGTCTTGGCTGTGTGCTTAGGGTCATTGTCCTGATGGAAGGTGAACCTCCGCCCCAGTCCGAGGTCCTGAACGCTCTGGAGCAGGTTTTCATCAAGGATCTCTCTGTACTTTGCTCCGTTCATCTTTCCCTCGATCCTGACTAGTCTCCCAGTTCCTGCCACTGAAAAACATCCCCACAGCATGATGTTGCCACCACCATGCTTCACCGTAGGTATAGTATTGGCCAGGTGATGAGCGGTGAGTGCTGAGCGGTGCCTGTATGCCTCTATGACTCCATAAGTGACCTTGCTAAGATTATGTTTAAGCAAGTACTACAGATGCTGGAAAAATCGAAGGTAGACAAAAAGCTGGAGAAACTCAGCGGGTGAGGCAACATCTATGAAGCGAAGGAATGGGTGACGTTTCAGGTCGAGACCCTTCTTCAGACTGATGTGGGGGTGGGGGTGTGGGGGGAAGGGAAGAAGAAAGGAAGAGACGGAGACAGTAGGCTGTGGGAGAGTTGGGAAGGGGAATGGAAGGAGGGAGAACACAAGGACTACCTGAAAGACAATGTTCATACCGCTGGGGTGTAAACTACCCAAGCAAAATATGAGGTGCTGCTCCTCCAATTTGCGGTGGGACTCACTCTGGCCATGGAGGAGGCCCAGGACAGGAACGTAGGAATAATATAAGATTATGAATCTGTGGAATGTATTACCACAGACGGTTGTGGAAGACAAGTCAATGGATATTTTAAGATGGAGATTGACAAATTCTTGATTAGTAATGGTGTCAGGGGGTTATGGGGGGAAGGCAGGAGAATGGAGTTAAGAGGGAGAGATAGATCAGCCATGATTGAATGGTGGGGTAGACTTGATGGGCCAAATGGCCTAAATCTGCTCCTATAACTTATCATCTTATGAACTCGTAAAGATTCAAAAACATTTATTTGCAAATCTTGATATCTTCACGACAGCAACAATGTGAACAGTTAGTTAGGCATGAAACCTGTGATGATCTTGAAGGATATGGCTGTCGTAGAAACAGCTATTATATTGTTAGTCATTCAATGATTTACAGTCAACATCTGACTCAGAGGTGAAATAAGATTTTTCGTGAAGCTGGAACGTGAAATGGAATGAACAAGAGATGAACAAGAAACTAAATGGCATTGTCTGTATAATCCAAGCTGTGTATTGCAGTAAATAGGATCAAAACAACCGAAGCTATTATGAGGCCTTCACTCAGTTGGTAGCTCTAATTTAGAATGCTCTTGGTTTCAAGTGTCTCTCTGGCATTTGAGTGGAAGATTGTGGCTAATGGCCTGGCAAAGCTTGAAGAGAGTCCTGTGTTGTTGCTGCTACCCTTCAAACAAGATGTCAGATGTCAGGTCATTCGTGTAGTTTCTGATTGCCGTCAACTGTCTGACAGCTCATATTGCAGAGAGAGGAGTTCATCTCATCATTCATCCCTTAGCAAACACCGTTCACCATTACACCGTCGACAATGACCTGTTTAACGTCTGCCAGGAAGCTCGGCATTGATGGGGGACAGCTGCATGAAGGTATAAAGTGAGGAGGTGGGGGCGGTGGAGGACCTTCTAAATATCTTCAGCATAGCATTGCTATCTTAGTTTCAGTTTCGGTTTCAGAGATACAACGCGGAAAAAGGCCCTTCGGCCTACCGGGTCCGCGCCAACCAGCGATCCCCGCGCACCCACCACCCTTTGTGTAATAAGGTTCTCCCTCAGGCTCCTATTAAATCTCTCCCACCTCACCTCAATCTCGATTCCCGTAATCTGGGCAAGAGACTCTGTGCGTCAACCCGATCTATTCCTTTCATGATTTTTCACGATAATGGCGTGAAGATTTTAGATAGGCACATGGAAATGGAGGGAATGGTGAAAACCACCAGGGGGCGCTGCACGATTGGCTGCCCTGCTAACAGTCTGTCTGTTCTTTCGTCTTTTTAAAAACATTTTGTGTGTGTTAAAAGTTTGTGTAAATGTTTGTTATATGTGGGGGGGAGGGGGAGGGGGAGGGGGAGGGGAGGGGGAGGGGGAGGGGAGGGGGAGGGGGAGGGGGAGGGGGAGGGGGTCAGTGGGAACTTGTTTTCAGTTTCTTGCCTTGCCGGAGATGTGATTATTTTCCGGATCGCATTCTCCGGTCGCTCTGCGCCATTACTGTGGAGCTGAAGGCCCCCCGGACTGACTTGAGCCCAACCGCGGGAAGTAGACTTAACATCGGAGCCAATCCCTTGCCTGGGGTCGCTCCAACCGTGACCTGCGGACTTTATCATCATGAGCGGTGGTCTCGGGAGCGGCTAGCTGGGAACTCCAATGACGCAGAGGTTCGACCAGCCCGACCCGGGGTCCTATCGCCGGGGCGGGGGAGCTGACCTCCCCCCGATGCAGGAGCTGGATCGCCTCAGCGCGGAGGGCCTAAACGCCGCCGGCTACGGGAGTCAGAATCGTCCCGGCAACAGTGGGCTCGAGGCCCCCGACTGCGGAAGAGCAAAGGGAAGAGATTTGAACTTTTTATCACCTTCCGTCACAGTGAGGGATGTGGAGGAGTCACTGTGATGGATGTTTATGTTAAATGTGTTTTGTGTGTTCCCTTGCTTTTTATTTGTGTGACTGACTTGGCAAATGAAATTCCTCGTTTGTTGCAAAACATACTTGTCTAATAAAGTATTATTGTGATTGTATTGTGTTGTGATTGTGATTGTGATATGGATCATGTGCAGATTAGTTCCACTAGGCATCATGTTAGGCACAGACTGTTCCTGCTCTGTACTGTTCTGTATTCTAAGGATGCATGGTATGGAGCACATTTTGCAATTTTTCCTATCCTAGAATTTTTATCTGAACAGAGATGCCTTTGCAATGTCAGTTCAAACATCCCTTTAGTTGAGGTTTACACAAAAAGCTGGAGAAACTCAGCGGGTGCAGCAGCATCTAAGGGGCAAAGGAGATAGGCGACGTTTTGGGTCGAGACCCTTCTTCAGTTGAGGTTTTGGGTTGAGTCCCTTCATTTGCACTCATCTACCTTATTTAGTTAGATGACTGAAAGACACTGCCAGAGTGAGGTGAGAAGGTGAAGGTTTAATGGGGATGTGGATGGGGGCCTGAAACACACACTACCAGGGGTGGTGGTGGAGGCAGATAAGACAGCGGTGTGTAAAATAGGCTTTTAGATGGCCACATGGAAGTGCATTGAATAGAGGGATATGGACCATATACAGGCAGATGAGATCGTTTAACTTAGCATCAGGTTCAGCACAATCATTGTGGGATGAAGGGCCCATTCCTACATTGACCTGTTCTATGTTCTGTGAAATAATTCTACTATTATACAATATATAAAATTGAAACATATTAAATTATAAAAGGACTGGACAAGCTAGATGCAGGAAAAATGGCGGGGGAGTCCAGAACCAGGGGCCACTGTCCAAGAATAAAGGGGAAGCCATTTAATACTGAGATGAGAAAAATCTTTTTCAGCTTGAGAGTTGTGAATTTGTGGAATTGTCTGCCACAGAAGGCAATAGATGCCACATTCACTGGATGAATTTAAAATGGTTAGATAGAGCTCTAGGGGCTAGTGGCATCAAGGGATATGGGGAGAAGGCAGGCACGGAGTACTGATTGTGGATGATCAGCCATGATCACAATGAAAGGCGGTGCTGGCTCGGTGCCAAATGGCCTTCTCCTGCACCTATTTTCTATGTTTCTAATATAATTATCTGATTACATATAATACATAGATTATTTATGAATGGATGAATGGTGAGCAGAAGTGACGAGACTACAGTGTGGCACTGGTGCTGTCTTTAAATGAGACTAATTGATGAAATTGATTGAAAGATACAGCATGGACATAGGCCGTTTGGCCCACCAATTCTGCATTGACCATCGATCACCCGTTGACACTAGTCGTGTGTTACCCCACTTTGGCATCCACCCGTATACACTAGGGACAAATTACAGAAGTACCTTGTGCAGTTGAAGTGCATGCTAAAGTGGGATAACAAGTAGCTCCACCGCAGTGGCTGCCTCGCCAACAGTTGGGGGAATTGGGGGAAACTTTCTTCAGTCAC
Source organism: Raja brachyura (assembly GCA_963514005.1). The sequence continues at coordinate 110,814,146 of OY740785.1, forward strand.
TTACTTCGACGGTGATGCGATTTTTCTCCGTATTGTATCTCCGTCCCCCCTCGGGCCTAACAACATGGAGAAGTGCGGCCTTTCCTGAACACCGGCCCGGAGCTTCAAGCTGCTGGAGAATCGCCAGCGAAAAGAGCTGCAACCGGGGGGTCTGTGGACTTTAACATTGGTAAGCCCACGGTCTCCGGTAAGAAGATTCGGAGGCTCCATCCCGCGGAGTGGTCCAATCCGTCCCGACGGTGGAGTTTCGATCCCCCAACAACGGGAACATGTTTCCTGCATCTAGCGTGTCCAATCCCTTCATAATCTTATATGTTTCAATAATATTCCCTGTCATCCCCAAAGGGCCTCAAAGGTTGCGGGGAGGAGGCAGGAAAATGGGATTGAGAAGGAAAAATGATCAGCCATGGTAGCATAGACATGGTGGACCGAATGGCCCAATTCTGCTCCTTTGTTTATTTTAGTTTAGTTTAGTTTAGAAATACAGCATGGAAACAGGCCCTTCGGTCCACCAAGTCCAAGCTGACCAGCGATCCCCACACGTTAACACCTTTCTACACACACTAGGGGCAATTTACAATTTTTACCAAGCCAATTAACCTGCAAACCTGTGTCCTTGGAGTTTGGTGTAAATACGCTCCTGAAGCTTCCCCCCCTAAAAACACTGATTCAAGCATTAGACCAAGTAATCTTTATTTTTAGAACGAACAAAAATTCCCCTGTACGATACCTAACCACCGCGGGTTTAGTCCTTTTCTCTGCCTGGCCAAGCCCTTTAGCCTTGTGCAAGCAGACACTGCCCAAAAGGTCACGCAGTCCCAGTAACAATTGTTTTATAATTTTTTTGTTCCCCTTAGTTAATATAGCACTGAGTCATTGCATATCAGTCAATATATCTTTAAGTCATTGCATAAGAGACTTATCAGTCTGTAGCCTTCACATCCTGTGGGATCCTTCCCTTTCTTATAAATAACAGAGATTATAGCCTCGGCCCATGGGTTACCTTCAGCCAAGGCATAATTATAGACTCTAGCCAGAATCGGCGAAAGCTCGTTCTCAAAACATTTCTAAAACTCTCCTGGAATCCCATCCGTCCCTGGGGACTTGTTGTTCTTTAATTTTTTAATTACTTCTTTTATTTCCTGCTCTTCTATTTGTGTTGTCATATTTCTCGCTTCTTCTTGAGAAAGGCAGGGCATTTTTAATCCAGAAACGAAAGTCCTGATCTTTTCCTCTTTATCTATGATTTCAGGAGAGTCGTATAACTGTTCATAGAAGAATGCAAACGCTTCTGTGATATCTCGTGGTTGTGAGACTAAATTTCTAGAAATCGGATGTAGAACTTTGGAAACTACTCGATTAGCTTGCTCCTTACGCAACTGAAATGCCAGAAGGCGACTAGCCCTATTTCCCTTCTCATAGTATTTTTGATTTAACAATCGAAGGGCTCCTTCCACTTTATATGTTAGAAGCTCTTCTAACTCATGTCTTTTTTGTTTTAGTTCCTTTTACAAATTCTTGTTATGTTGTTATTTTTGTGTTCTACTTCTAATATCTTTATTTTACTTTCCAAGTCAGATTGCTTCTTCAACCTATTCTTCCTTACTCTACTCGATATTTCAATCATTTTGCCCCTTATTACTGCTTTTGCACTGTCCCAAAGTGTGGATAATGTTACTTCACTATTGTCATTGTGGTCAAAATACTCTTTGATACAATTATTAATTTCCTGTGTCTCTACGTTATCTGTCAATAAAGAAATGTTTGCTCTCCAGTATTTAAAACTCTTCTTAGTTCCTAACTCCAAGGTAGGATTATGGGCGCATGGTCACTGATTGTTATTGAACCAATTTTACAATCCACCACTTTATATGTATATTGTTTGAGAACACAAATTATGTCTATACGTGAGTAGCTCCCGTGCACGTTCGAAAATAAACTATAATCCCTCCCTCTTGGATTTTTATATCTCCATGCGTCTACTAATCCTAACTCCCCTAGCATATTATTTTTATTTTTATTTTTTATTTTGTTTGGTTGTACTCATCTGGTAATCTATCCAGCCTCCCATCAAAGACCGCATTGAAATCACCACCTAGTATTATCATACCGTTGGCATTTTCTGCAATTATATTTGCAATGTCTCTAAAGAAAGAGTAATCATCTTCCGCTGGTGCATAAATATTTATAATCGATGCTACCATCCCACTTATTGTACCAATTACCAGTACATATCTCCCCAATATATCTTGAAGTACTTTTTCCACAGAGAAAACTACATTTCTATTGAAAAGGATAGCCACTCCTCTCCTTTTCACATAGGAGGCACTGAATACCTCACCAACCCACTCTCTTCTAAGCTTGTTATGTTCAGTTTCCACCAGATGCGTTTCCCGAATCAATGCAACTCCACATTCTAAATTTTTGAGTTGGCTCAGAATTTTTCTCCTCTTTATGGGGTGATTTAAACCGTGGACGTTATAACTTACTATCTTTAAATTAGTCATTATCCCATGTTGTGTAATCTACTAGTTGCTCTTTATACCATTTTTGTTTCTTGTTCTGGTTAGCCTGTGAATATCCGCTGTACTCAAAATACAATTTACTAGGGTGCGATGTAACAATGAAACACATTTGCCAAACTAACAAATCAATAAACAATAAACAAATCATTAAATGAATAAACAAGAAAACTTTACACATAGGACCAAAAATAAAGAAAGAAAAAAGGGACTTCCTACCTAACAGACCCATCTCGACATCTGGTATGTTAGCATTCATAGTGAAAGAATTTGAGTATAGTAGCAGGGAGGTTCTACTGCAGTTGTACAGGGTTTTGGTGAGGCCACACCTGGAGTATTGCGTACAGTTTTGGTCTCCAAATCTGAGGAAAGACATTCTTGCCATAGAGGTGTTACAGAGAAGATTCACCAGACTGATTCCTGGGATGTCAGGACTTTCATATGAGGAAAGATTGGATAGACTCGGCTTGTACTCGCTGGAATTTAGAAGATTGAGGGGGGATCTTATAGAAACTTACAAAATTCTTAAGGGGTTGGACAAGCTAGATGCTGGAAGATTGTTCCCGATGTTGGGGGAGTCCAGAACAAGGGGTCACAGTCTAAGGATAAGGGGGAATTCCTTTAGGACCGAAATGAGGAAAACATTCTTTACACAGAGAGTCGTGAGTCTCTGGAATTCTCTGCCACAGAAGGTAGTTGAGGCCAGTTCATTGGCTATATTTAAGAGGGCGTTAGATGTGGCACTTGTGGCTAAAGGGATCAGGGGGTATGGAGAGAAGGCAGGTACGGGATACTGAGTTGGCTGATCAGCCATGATCACATTGAATGGCGGTGCAGGCTCGAAGGGCCGAATGGCCTACTCCTGCACCTATTTTCTATGTTTCTATGTTTCTATGACACCCTAAAATAGCTGGCGTGCCAGCTCCTCGTAAAAAGGAGAAAAGATGTGACTAGGTCTCTCCTGGGTAGCCCACTTATGTGTGGTTGCAACTACAGTAAGATTGCTCTAAATCCCACTTTGGGACTTTTGAATTACAATTACAAAAAATAAATGGCAGGTATCTCCCCCCCACCCGAGAGAGCCCCTGTCAATCCCTCTCTTTGCTAGTACATTTAAATCAATTGGAAAATTTAATACATTACAAAACCAGCTGTACATGTGCTGTAAAACGTGGCATAATTACCCTTCATCAAGAAAACAAAACAGAACCAGAGAGTATATGTACAAACTATTTACATATTATTTGTCTCATTTTATACTGATCGTATAGATGTTAATTGTCCACTTCATTAACTCAATGGTCTCTTTCAGATGATTTTACCATTTGCACATATGACCCACGTTTCTGTGCTTAATTCAAACATGTCTATAGTCCATCTCCTATGATACCAAGTATGGTGCGAAGATTTTCCTCTGACAGATTTGCCAATCCTCTCTGGCCGCCTGCTTTATTCGTCCCCCCTGACCAGTGGTCTCACAGCAGTTCTCTATCCAACACATCTTTATACGGTACCTAACCACCGCAGGTTCGATCCTTGTCTCTGCCTGGCCAAGCCCTTCAGCCTCGTGCAGGCAGATGCTGCCCAAATGGTCACACAGTCCCAAGCCCCCTTCCAGAAGATCAACAATGATCTAAATGGGGGCTACAATTTTATAGGTCCACGAACCTTGAGGGGCCGAATTACATAGAGGTGGTGCCCCAAACAATCCAATTATACATATCTATTACATCAATGCATTATTGACAGTCCCCAACCCAATTACAGAGAGTCTTAAATAATGTTTTTTACTGAAGCTACTGGAAGGAAGTCAGGTTAACTGAATAATGCAACATTTACCCTGGAACACAAAACAATCCTGCCAGGGCTTAACACTTTGGCCAATCAACAAACAGCAGGGTAACTGTCTTGCAACATTATTTACATTATTTAAAATTCCTTTACAGCAATCCAATCATATGATATATTAGTGGCCAGAGGATCTGGGGAGACGGATCAACATTAGGCAGGAAATGGTGTTGGGTAGACTGATCAGACTGAAGGCTGATTAATTCCCAGGGCCTGATGGTCTGCATCCCAGGGTACTTAAGGAAGTGGCTCTAGAAATCGTGGGTGCATTGGTGATAATTTTCCAATGTTCTATAGATTCAGGATCAGTTCCTGTGGATTGGAGGGTAGCTAATGTTATCCCACTTTTTAAGAAAGATGGAGAGAGAAAACAGGGAATTATAGACCAGTTAGCCTGACATCAGTGGTGGGGAAGATGCTGCAGTAAATTATAAAAGATGAAATAGCTGCACATTTGGGTAGCAGTAACAGGATCGGTCTGGGTCAGCGTGGATTTACGATGGGGAAATCATGCTTGACTAATCTCCTGGAATTTTTTGAGGATGTAACTGGGAAAATGGAGAAAGGAAAATCAGTGTACCTAGACTTTCAGAAAGCATTTGATAAGGTCCCACATAGGAGATTAGTGGGCAAAATTAGGCCACATGGTAGTTGGGGTAGAGTGCTGACATGGATAGAGAAGTGGTTGGCAGACAGGAAACAAAGAGTAGGGATTAACGGGTCCCTTTCAGAAAGGCAGGCAGTGACTAATGGGGCACCGCAAGGCTCGGTGCTGGGACCGCAGCTATTTACAATATATATTAACGATTTAGATGAAGGGACTTAAGTAACATTAGCAAATTTGCAGATGACACAAAGCTGGGTGGTGGTGTGAACTGTGAGGAGGATGCTATGAGAATGCAGGGTGACTTGGACAGACTGGGGGAGTGGAAAGATGCATGGAAGATGAAGTTTAATGTGGATAAATGTGAGATGGTCCATTTTGGTAGCAAAAACAGGAAGACAGATTAATATTAAGTTGCGAAAAGGGGAAGTAAAACGGGATCTGGGGGTCATTGTTCATCAGTCTATGAAAGTAAGCATGCAGGTACAGCAGGCAGTGAAGAAAGCGAATGACATGTTGGTCTTTATAACAAGAGGAGTTGATTATAGGAGCAAAGAGGTCCTTCTGCAGTTTACAGAGCCCTAGTGAGACCACACCTGGAGTATTGTGTGCAGTTTTTGTCCCCTAATTTTAGGAAGTACATTCTTGCTATTGAGGCAGTGCAGCATAAGTTTACAAGGTTAATTCCCGGGATGGTGGGACTGTCATATGCTGAGAGAATGGAGCAGCTGGGGTTGTAGACTCTGGAGTTTAGAAGGATGAGAGGGGATCTTATTGAAACATATAAGATTGTTAAGGGTTTGGGCACGCTACAGGCAGGAAACATGTTCCCAATGTTATTTTCCATTAAATCTGAACAAGTTATTTAATTCTGCAGACATCCCGACAGCCCACTGTTCTGTACTATTTTCGTTTGTGGCTCTATTATTCTTAATTTGTTTATGCTTTCTGAAAAGTCAGTCATATGCTGAGAGAATGGAGCGGCTGGGCTTGTTTACTCTGGAATTTAGAAGGATGAGAGGGGATCTTATTGAAACATATAAGATTATTAAGGGTTTGGTCACGCCAGAGGCAGGAAGCATGTTCCCGATGTTGGGGGAGTCTAGAACCAGGGGCCACAGTTTGAGAATAAGGGGTAAGCCATTTAGAACGGAGACGAGGAAACGCTTTTTCTCACAGAGAATTGTGAGTCTGTGGAATTCTCTGCCTCAGAGGGCGGTGGAGGCCGGTTCTCTGGATACTTTCAAGAGAGAGCTAGATAGGGCTCTTAAACGTAGCGGAGTCAGGGGATATGGGGAGAAGGCAGGAACAGGATACTGATTGGGGATGATCAGCCATGATCACATTGAATGGTGGTGCTGGCTCGAAGGGCCGAATGGCCTACTCCTGCACCTATTCTCTATTTATTATATCAATGCATTTAAGTTTATTTACAGAGTTTTAATACATATTATCAATTAAGGGTAAATGAGGAGAACACCTGGATCTTTCACCATCCTGCATATCAATCTGAGGCTCAGACTGGCTGGCGCCGTCCGCAGCTTATAATTTTCCACTGACAAAGGTTAAGCAATTCTGACAAATGCAGGGATTGTCCGTTTTATAGTATTTTTAATTTGGTCAATATTAACAGTGGGAGGAAACTGGAACACCCGGAAAAAACCCACGCGGTCACGGGGAGAACGTTCAAACTCCATACAGACAGCACATGTAGTCAGGATCGAACCCGGGTCTCTGGTGCTGTAAGGCTGGAAGTCTAACGCTGCGCCACCGTGCCGCCCTTGCTTGTGTCTTATGGTCTTATTTTCCTGCTGTTAAAAAATCCTTCAATTGACTGCATGTTTAATGAAGACTCTCCTTAAAACGTTATCCATTCGCTGTGTACCACTTCGAGCCACATCCTGGTGTTATATAATTCATGCCCTTCCTTTAGCGTGGGTAATGAGATGAATTCAAAGAAAAACATAGGGTCAGGGTGAGGAAAAATATTTTCTGATGGTCGGGCAGTCATGATTTTCTTTGGCAAATAGCAGAGGTATGGGGATGAGGAGGGATCAAATATGAGGATGCATAATAACTGGTTGCTTGTTAAGATAGAACATCAATAAGCCACAAAGCCTTTGACGGGGCTTGAGGACGTGAAAGTTAGGGATTGATTCAGTGTGCATTGCGAAAGACAAATCAAAATGCCCTGAGAATAGAAGGTGAGAGGGGGAAGATTGAAAAGGAACCTGAGGGGTAACCTCTTCACACAGAAGGTGGTGGGTGCATGGAGCGAGCTGTCGGAGGAGGGTAGTTGAGGCGGGGACTATCGCAGCATTTAAGAAACATTTAGACAGGTACATGGATAGGACGGGTTTAGAGGGATGCGGGCCAGATGCAGGCTGTTGCGACCAGTGTAGATGGGTCATGTGGGCCGGTGAGGGCAAGTTGGGCCGAAGGGCCCGTTTCCCTACAGAATAACTCTTTAATTGACGATACGATACAATAAACTTAATTCATCCCCGAAGGTAGATTGATCTGCTGACGGTCATTGAAACATAGAAACATAGAAAATAGGTGCAGGAGGAGGCCATACCGCCCTTCGAGCCAGCACCGCCATTCATTGCGATCATGGCTGATCGTCCCCAATCAGTAACCCGTGCCTGCCTTCTCCCCATATCCCCTGATTCCACTAGCCCCTAGAGCTCTATCTAACTCTCTCTTAAATCCATCCAGTGATTTGGCCTCCACTGCCATCTGTGGCAGGGAATTCCATAAATTCACAACTCTCTGGGTGAAAACGGTTTTTCTCACCTCAGTCTTAAATGGCCTCCCCTTTATTCTATGACTGTGGCCCCTGCTTCTGGACTCGCCCAACATTGGGAACATTTTTCCTGCATCTAGCTTGTCCAGTCCTTTTATAATTTTATATGTTTCCATCACACAAGGTACACAAATATGAATATACAGTAGAAACAAAGAACTGCAGATGCTGGTTAATACGGCAAAGGATGCATTGTGCTGGAGTAACTGGGCCGATCGTGCAGCATCTCTGGAGAACATTGATGGGTGACGTTTCAGCTGGAAGAAGAAGGGCATGAACACGAAATGTCACCTATCCATGTTCTGCAGAGATGCTGCCTGTCCCGCTGAGTTACTCTGGCATTTTGTGTCTATCTTCGGTTAATACCACTGATACCCTTATTTGGGATCAATCCCTTTTGCTCGATGGGAGAGCGGAGAGGAGGGAGTGGCCAGGGTGTGACTCGTCCTTGATTATGCTGCTGGCCTTGCCGAGGCAGCGTGAGGTGTAAATGGAGTCAGTGGAAGGGAGGTTGGTTTGACTGATGGTCTGGGCTGCGTCAAACAATTTTCTGCCATTTTCTGCGGGGTTATGGGGAGAAAGCAGGATGATGGAGTAAAGAGGAAAAGACAGATCAGCCATGACTGAATAATGGGTAGACTCGATGGGGCAAATGGCCTAATTCTGCTCCTATCACATGATCCTATGAACATAGCCTGGGCCAACCGCAGAAAACATCCTGCAGACTAAGGAAACCCTTAAGAAACATTTAGTACTGTCACAATTTTTAACCATCGATCCCCGCACACTGGCACTGTCCTACACACATCAGGGACAGTTTTTTTTAAACATTTATACCAAGCCTGTACGTCATGGGAGTGTGGGAGGAAACCGAAGATCCCGGAGAAAACCCACTTGGGTCACAGGGAGAACATACAAACTCCACATGGACAGCTCCCATAGTCAGCGTCGCACACGGGTCTCTGGCGCTGTAAGGCAGCTGTGCCACCGTGCAGCTGATCTGGTGGCTGATGATTTACCTCAGTGCTACTTTCCTGCTCTGATCCCATTTCCCTTGATTCACTTGCCTACTAAACATCCATTGATCGCTGCGAAGCTTGATTAATGTGGGCTGAAATGGGTTTATTGCAAACAGGAAGGAACTAAGTCATGATGCTAATCCACCATCTGTGAGTAACACTTATTTAAATCTTTGGAAATTGCTTCTGAAGGGTATGCAAAATCAGTTGTTAGTCCAGGCTCGAGAGAGTCAGGAATGTTTAATTGTCATATGTTCCAGCGACAGAACTATGATTTTTTTTAAAACTTGCTGCAGCATAACAAGCCCATAAACCTTATGCACACGGATAAAATATAATAATAAAAAAAATATCAATTGATTCTTCGTCTTCTTCTTCGAGTTTACACATACGATCAGCCGGAGTTGAACACACTTCTCGGCATCTGCATACAATGGTGTCTGTCTTGTGCTTCTTGCGCTTCTTGTGCGTGCTGGTGCAAAGATTGGGGAAAACAGGGCCGTGACGTGAACGCTCTTTCATTGACCCCATCAGTTGGTTAATAACGGGGAATAGTGCAAAAATCAAAGTTCGTAGTGCAACCCAAGACACGGTCCATAGAAGTGCGTAGTTGGTGAGGTTTGTGGTGTGGTATGGTGTGGTATGATGTTTTATTTGTCTCATTTATTGAGGTACAGTGAGATTCTTCTTTGTTGAGGAACTGGCGGGGGGGGGGGGGGGTGGGGTGGGGGTGGGCGGGGGGGGGGGGCGGGGGTAGAACAATGGGGGTCCCGGCGTGGGGGGATCTGCCAAGAACTAAGGCGGACCACAAATGGAATGTTAAAAATGGTTTGTGTTATGATGGAACACTTTGTAAATTTGTCAGTGCCCTTTATGTAGTGACTCTTTGCATATCTTGGGTCCGCAAAACAAAGAATATCACTGTGACAATAAAGTATCAATCAAACATTCATTCATTGATTCATTCATTGATTCATTCATTCAAATATAAACTGTTTAGGGTGATGTTGTTTCAGTTTACGTGTGGCCTCTCTCCGGCAATGGAGGAGGTCATAAACAGAAAGATTGGTATAAAAGTGGGAAGAGGAGTTAAATTGGTTAGCATTTTAAATTAACGGTAAATGGGAGCTGCAATGGGTCTTGGCAGACATAGATTCAGATTCAGATTCAGATTCAGATTCTAAATACATTTCGTTGTCTCTGTACTGTACACTGACAATGACAATTAAAATTGAATCTGAATCTGAATCTGAATCTTTTTGAATAGAGTGATACAGCTTTGGCCCAACTTGTCCCCTCATCTTAAACCTATGCCGTCTGGAGTCACAAAGTGATACAGCATGGAAACAGGCCCTACGGTACAACTTGCCCACACCGACCAACATGCCCCATCTACACATGTCCTATCCACCTGCATTTGGCCCATATCCCTCCAAACCTGTCCTTTCCATATAGATGGTTCTCCCAGTGACCTCATGGGTTTTCTCTGGGTGCTCCGGTTTCTTCTCACAAACCAAAGTCATGCAGGTTTGTAGGCTATTTGACTTCTGTAAATTATCCCTAGTGTGTAGGATGCGAGAGTGTGATAACATCAAACTAGTGACCGATGGGCCTTTCCAGTCCGTGCCGACCATTTATTTTCCCCTAGTCCCATCTACCACAGGCCATACCCCTCCATTCCCTTCCCGTCCATATACCTATCCACTTTACTTTTAACTAAACTAAACTAAACTAAACTAAGTCAGCCATTTAGGGGGAATTTGAAATTTAGCGGTATGTCTTTTGAGCAGGGTCTGCACGGTGGCGCAGCGGTAGAGTTGCTGCCTTACAGCACCAGAGACCCGGGTTTGATCCCAACTACAGGAACGGAGTTTGTATGTTCTCCCAGTGACCAGCATGGTTTTCTCCGAGATCTCCAGTTTCCTCCCACACTCCAAAGAAGTACAGGTTTGTAGCTTAATTCTCCTGGATAAAATTGTAAACATAATACGATACGATAGAATATTTATCCCAGGAGAGAAATTGATCTGCCAAGTCTACCTATTGATCAGCCTACCCCACGACAGAAGGGGAGGAGTTGTACAGTATGATAGCCACAGGGAAGAAGGATCTCCTGTGGCGTTCCGTCCTGCATCTTGGTGGAACCAGTCTGAAGGTGCTCCTCAGATTGACCACAGTGTGTCATGGAGGGGGTGAGCTGTATTGTTCAGGATGCTCCGCAGTTTGAGGAGCATCCTCCCCTCCAAGACCATCTCTCCTGAATCCAACTCCAACGGAGCCAGTCTCCCTGATGAGCTTGTTGATCCTAAGTGGTCCCTAGTGTGTGTAGGATCATGTTACTGGGCAAGTTGGGTCGAAGGGCTTGTAACATGATCAAATGTATGAACCGGCTATATTTTTAATACTGACTTCACCGCAAACCGCAACGTTCTAATCCACCGCATTGCACTAAAACCCACTCGCTAGTTGATTTAAATGGCCATTAATTTACAGGCATTAAACACTTAACTCCTTCCATTTGGCCAATAAATTAATGAAAATTAGATTTAAAAATTATGTTATGTTGTGGATTATTGTGTGAATGTTATTTGGACACTTAGGCAATTTCAAAAAAGTTTATCTTTTCTTAAGAAATGGATAGATGTTTAGATCTACTCATTGAATTTTGTAATTAGCTACAATTAGATAACTAGCTAATTATATGCTTTAATTTCAGGTCATCCAAGTAAGATTGTTTCATATTTGTTTCAGAATGCTTCAATCTATAATAACTGAAAATTTCATTGAGTTCTCTTAATGTTTAAGAAAGTTATGGGCTTTTGACTATTCGAGATCACAGCTTTTGAGTTAAGTCAATTGAAAGGCAATGGGGAACAAGATGCTAATTTCCGAGAATGAAAATGGTCATAACTTTCTTAATACTGAAGATATGAAAGTGAATTAGGTGTCAAATCAAACTTATTTTTATGCTTTATCTGATGGGATAAATTGCAGACTTGATTTTTTAAATCTCAAAATATTGTAACATTGCTACACATTGCATTTCAAAACTAAACTAAATGAAACTTCGGCAGCATGTGGCTAAATCTTTGCATATTTTTATTTGTCAATTGTCTTTTCAACCTTTTTGAGGTACTGAAGCCACACCAGGGATCATGATGGTGACTTCAGAGAAGAACATTTAAATACATTGATATTTAATCTGCTTGGAAGCGAACCACCGTAGAGTCTGTCCTCACCTTCTCCATCCTGGCCTGGTTTGGCTCAACCACCAAGCACAACATCCGGAGGCTGCAGCGAATCGTCCGATCAGCTGAGAAGGTTGTTGGCTGCCACCTTCCCCCCCATTGACGAACTGTACACTGCAAGGGCCAGGAAGCGAGCGGGTAAGATCATCTCTGACCCCTCTTACCCTGGCCACAAATTTTTTGAATCACCTCTGGAAGGCGACTCCGGACTGTTAAAGCTGCCAATTCCAGACATAAAAACAGCTTTTTTTTCCACGAGCAGTAGCTCTACTCAATAACCAAAAATCTGTAGCCTCCTTTTTCTCTGGCATTTTATTTCATTCACAAATTTAATCGATAATGTTTTATTCTTAATGTTTTAATATTTTATGTTTTATTCATAATTGTTTTCTGTATGTCGTGGTGTTACTTGTGAGCGGAGCATCAAGGCAAATTCCTTGTATGTGTACATACTGGGCCAATAAACTTATTCATTCATTCATTAATAAACGAATCACTTTAAATGAGAAACTGGAAGGGTCTGATAATTGTGAAGCACACAACCTCACAGCACAACAGAAGGGTCTCGACCTGAAACGTCACCCTATCCTTCTCTCCAGAGATGCTGCCTGTCCTGCTGAGTTACTCCAGCACTTTGTGTCTACCTTCACAGCAGATTTATCAGCTTTCTGCAAAATTCTCAGGATTCCAAAATTCCACATTGAAATAAAAAGGTAAGAAGGCTTAACATGTTTCTGTTCCTCAATATGTTCATCTGCCATTTTGTTCTCTGCAATCTGTGCAGCTGTGCAGATCAAGTTGATCAAATAGGGCAGCACGGTGGCGCAGCGGTAGAGCTGCTGCCTCACAGCGCCAGAGACCCAGGTTCGATCCTGACTACGGGTGCTGTCTGCATGGAGTTTGTACGTTATCCCCGGGATCTCCGGTTTCCTCCCGCACCAGGGTTGTGGATTAATTGGCTTGGTGTAATTGTAAATTGTCCCTAATTTGTGTAGGACAGTGTTAGTGCACTTGGATCACTGTTTTGCATGGACTCGGTGGGCAGAAGGGCCTGTTTCCACGCTGTATCCCGAAACCAAACTAAACTAAATTTAACTGTGCAGGTCAAAGCCCAAATAAATGAGTTTATCAATTACTCAATGTTGCTCATCCTTTTCTCAATACCGGAATCTGCTGACAGCGTAACTATGTGCAAGAGGCCTTCTTGTGTGTTTGCAGATTGTCAGCACTGATAAGTTGAAGTGGAGGTGCCAAGACTTGTTATCAACAAAGGACAGAGCCACTGCCTTTCATTTTAGAAATCCAATTTCATCAGTCACCTCCAATGCATCTTAAAGCACTAAAGATTCTGTGGGCCGCACTTGCAATTCCCCAATATATTCTGACAGGTTCTGCATTCTTGTGGGAAACGAGGGAAGAAATTGCAGAGGCCCCACGCAGTGATATTTGCGTCATATTTAGCCAAAGTCCCAGAAGGCTTGAGAGTGGCTAATGTAGTTTAGTTTAGTTTGGAAATACAGCTCGGAAACAGGCCCTTCGTCTGCACCGACCAGCGATCCCCGCACACTAACACTATCCTACACACACTTGGGAAAATTTTACATTTACACCAAGCCAATTAACCCCCAAACCTGTACATCTTTGGAGTGTTGTGGGGAACCTGAAGGTCTTGGAGAAAACCCACGCAGGTCATGGGGAGAACGTAGCAACTCCGTATAGACAACACCCGCAGTCAGGATCGAACCCGGGTCTCTGGTTCTGTAAGGCAGTAGCTCTATTGCTATGCCTCTGTGCCTCCCCATATTACCATATTAAAGAAGAACTGTAAGGATGAGCCAGGGATAGAGCCTGGATAGAGTTGATGTGGAGAGGATGTTTCCACCAGTAGGAGAGTCTAGGACCAGAGGCCACAGCCTCAGAATAAAAGGACGTACCTTTAGTGAGGAGAGATTTATTTAGGCAGAGGTTGGTGAATCTGTGGAATTTCATTTCGGAGTCACGTAAGTGACTTCGTGAAGAGCCCGCCGGCGCGCATGCTCGACATATCGTCGTATTGCGTTGCTGCGACGGCTGGCGGTGGAGCGCGCTCCTCGCCAGCCCTTCATAAGGGAACCACTGAGGTAAGTATCCTACCTTAAGTTGGTGGTTCTTGTTGTGTTTTGTTTTCACAGCAAGGACATGGATGGGAGCGTTAAAGGCTGGAGAACGTCTGGACGAGGTCGCCGGTCAACAGTCCCGGAGCCAGTGATATCGGCGGTACCTCAGCGCAGGCCAGGACAGGGGCGGAAATGTCGGTGAGCCCTGTGTTTACAGGTCCGGATCCGCCAGCACACCACAGCTCGGAGGAGTTCGATGAGGAGGAGTGTGGTGTGCCGCCAGAGCAGGAGGATCCTGCCATGGCAGTCAGGTCGTCAGCAGGCTTGCTGGCGGCCTCGAGCAGAAGGGTGCGTGCGGCTGCACTGCCCTTTTCACCCAGCCCTCCGAGGAGGGGAAGGGCAGGAGCCCGGAAGCCTAACCCTGTTGGGGCTAAGGCTTTACCTGCCGCCGAGGAGCGGTCAGGTTCCAGGGCGGGACCCGGGGCGGCTGTGAGGTCCAGTCGACGCCCCCCAACTCTCGACGCCGGGACGGGTCGGTTGGGTCGGGTCTCGTCGTGGTCGCCGAGCCCCCCATGGATGGGTGGGCGAGACCATGCGTTGGCGAGGTCCACGACGTGGTCTGCTTTATGGAATGCATTGATTTACAAGATGCGTACTATACTGTATCCATTCAAAAATATTACAGGAGGTTTCTGAAATTTATCTGGATGGGTCAACTCTGGCAATATAGGGCTTTGCCCAATGGGCTTACCACAGCCCTCGATTATTCACTAAATTGGTGAAGCCAATTATGGCCTATTTACGACAACGACATCATATAGTAATGGCCTATTTAGATGATATCTTAATTGTGGGCCACACCCTGGAATTGGCTCAACAGGGTGTTGCAGCTGCAGTCAATTTATTTCAGCAGCTGGGGTTCATTGTCCATACAGCCAAATCAAAGTTCTGCCCCTCCCAGGTAATTCATTATCTGGGGTTTACGGTGGACTCTATTCGCATGAGGGTCACCATACCACCTAATAAGGTTGAGGAGGTCACCCAGGTGTGTCAACGTTTAGTCACCGCTGGTATACCATCGATTCGTCATACAGCTACAGTAATTGGCAAACTTGTAGCTTTGTTTCCGGCAGCCCGATATGGGCCTTTGCATTATCAGAATTTGCAAAGGGCCAAGATCGCTGCGTTAAGACAGCACGCTGGTCATTATGATCGACCAATGCAGCTGCCGCCTGAAGCGACGGATGAGTTACGATGGTGGGTGCGCCACATTAGTAACTTGTTTAAGCCTATTATTGAGGCTAATCCGGTGGTATACTTGCAAACTGATGCGAGCTCTTATGGCTGGGGAGCTACGGATCATTCCTCTAGTTGCGGAGGCAGATGGGATACCCTTGAGGCTACTATGTTGTTGTCACACGGGATCAACTATTTGGAGCTACTTGCAGCATTCCACGGACTTCGTGCTTATTGTTCCAAGTATTTTGGGGCACATGTCCATCTCCAAATAGACAACACCACAGCGGTGGCATATTTAAACCATATGGGCGGTACCAGGTCAGTTTCGTGTGATAAATTGGCTAACTCAATTTGGCTCTGGTGTGTTCAGAGAGACATTTGGATTTCAGCTACCTATTTGCCAGGTGAGCTTAATACTGTGGCGGATACCAGGTCACGCAAGTTCAATGACAATATTGAATGGATGTTGCATCCTGACATTTTTGCCAAAATCACAGCCAAATTTGGGAAACCGGATATTGACCGTTTTGCGTCCCGGTTGAACCATCAGGTACCAACCTACGTTTCGTGGGAACCAGATCCTGGGGCTATGGCGCTAGATGCATTCTCGCTGGACTGGGGGAATTGGTTTTTCTATGCATTCCCCCCGTTTTGCCTCCTCAGTCGGGTATTACGAAAGATTCAGATGGATGCAGCTAAGGGCATCCTTATTATACCCGACTGGCCTACACAGCCATGGTATCCGGTGGTCTTTGACATGCTCAGTGAGCCTTGGGTCCTTTTGAAGGGTTGCCCAGAATTAGTTACTCACCCTGTCTCAGGGGAGCCACATCCCTGCCATGGCTATTTGCATTTGTTGGCTTGCAGGTTTTGAACAGGCCGTTAGCCCAACACGGCCTCTCAACTCGGACCATGGATACCATTGCGGCGTCGTGTCGAGAGTCAACAAGGCGAAGATACCGCTAACATATCAAGAAGTGGGAAGCCTTCTGCTGCCGCTCTCGCATCACGTACGATGCCGTGACTATAACCGACGTCCTGGAATTCCTCGCGGGGTTGCACCATGATGAACACTTAAGTTACAGTGCCATCAACAGCGCCAGGAGCGCGCTGTCATTCTACCTCAAGATTGAGGTGGGATCCAACAGGCTAGTGTCCAGGCTCATGCGGGGTATATTCAATATGAATCCGCCTACACCACGCTACAATATAACCTGGGATGTCAGGGACGTTTTAACCCTGCTCAGGACGTGGTCCCCCATGAAAGGGCTCCAGCTGGACAAACTCACCATGAAGCTGGTGATGTTGCTAGCGCTGACTTCAGCACAGAGGGTACAGACACTCCATAAACTACGTGTCGACAGAATGATGTCTACCCCTACAGAAGTAGTCTTCTTCGTTGATGAGCTACTAAAGCAGCATAGACCTGGGTGCACAGGGCTGCAGCTGAAGTTCCCGGCATACCCCGCAGATGCTAGGCTGTGTTTAGCCTCCCATATCCGTCACTACGTCAAGGTGACGGCAGGCATCAGAGGAATGGAGAGATACCTGCTTGTCACTATAAAAGACCTCATCATCGAGTGACAGTCCAGACGATATCCAGGTGGCTCCGGCTCGTCTTGGGTAAGTCAGGTATCGACACTAATGTGTTCACGTCTCATTCCACCAGGGCTGCATCGACGTCGGCGGCGAGGGTCATGGAGGTGCCCATGGACCATATTCTCGCCACAGCAGGATGGGCTAATGAAGCTGTGTTTCAGCGAATTTATAACAAGCCTGTTGCTGCTCCTCTACAGTTCGCGGAAGCCGTGCTGAATGCAGGTCGAGAACGTGGAGGTGTCCCCGCATGAGGGGTTTGTTTTTGATTTGTTGTTAATAAATATGCTCTTGTTTTGCAGTATGAACTATTTGAGCAAGTTTGTTCCTCCCATCCATCCCTGTTAGTGGTGTGTCAGCATGGACGTGGTCCAGGGCGTGTAATCACAGAAGCTTTGAAGTCTTCACGAAGTCACTCACGTGACTCCGAAATGAAATAGTAAGATTGAACGAGAACTTACCAGTTCGAAGGTTGATCGTTATTTCATGAGGAGTCGCGGTGAGGGATTTCGTGCCCTCCACGCCCAACCCTCAATCGCCTTCACCTGGTAATTTGAGTCTCTTTCATCTTACTATGCTAAGTCATTTCTGTTATTGGTTTCTGTGATTCCACACCGCTACTTTGAAGAATGTCGAGCATGCGCGCCGGCGGGCTCTTCACGAAATCCCTCACCGCGACTCCTCATGAAATAACGATCAACCTTCGAACTGGTAAGTTCTCGTTCAATCTTACTATTCTTTGCCACAGATGTCTGTGGAGGCCAGGTCAATGGATATTTTTAAGACAGAGATTTATAGATTTTTGATTAGTACGGGTGTCAGTGGTTATGGGGAGGTAGCAATTATAACCATATAACCATATGACAATTACAGCACGGAAACAGGCCTTCTCGGCCCTTCCAGTCCGTGCTGACCATTTATTTTCCCCTAGTCCCATCTACCTGCACTCAGACCATACCCCTCCATTCCCTTCCCATCCATATACCTATCCACTTTACTTTTAAATGTTACAATCGATCCTGCCTCCACCACTTCTGCTGGAAGATCATTCCACACAGCCACCATTCTCTGAGTAAAGAAGTTCCCCCTCATGTTACCCCTAAACTTCCGTCCCTTAATTCTCATGTCATGCCCTCTTGTTTGAATCTTCCCTACCCACTAGGCAAGTAGGTTTTTCCCACACTGGGATACCAATCATCTATTTTCCCACCATCTGTACTGCATCTCTTTTTATATAGGAAATGTGAATGATTGACATCTAATCTCTTCCAAGTCCACGGGGTAGTTAATGAAGCTGTTAGTAATGAGACAACCTTTTCATTTCCCTCGTAATATATATGGCTTAACCTATATAAATTTAGATCAAGCATTTTTGATTTCCTGATTTGCAACACAGAATCATAGTGTCATACCGCATGGAAACGGGCCCTTCGGCCCAACTTACCCATGCTGACCAAGGTGGCCCATTCACTAGTGTTTAGTTTAGTTTACTTTATTGTCACGTGTACCGAGGTATTATGAAAAGCTTTTGTCGTGTGCTATCTAGTCAGTGGAAAGACTATCTATATAACTAAAAGTCTCATCTTGACCACTTTCTGTCTGTGCTGTTTATTGATTTTAGAAAAAGCGCTACCCTGTATCGCAATGATTTTTGGCCATCTTACTCACAGTCCTCCTCCACTGAGGCAGCCCTGAGGAATTGATGATAAATAAAAAGGTTATGAGTGTTTAAATAATTTTGACATCAGCTGATTAGCCCCCTCGCCTGTCAATCACCATGATGAAGGTAAAAGGGGTGGAGGGCAGGATTATAAAACCCCGGATGTTTGGACATGAGTCAGCCTCTCTCAAATATCGCGAGGGAGAGGACACAACTCTGATTCTGCTGTGAGTCTACTGAACTGTGTGTCTACGGAAGGATGAGTCTACCCGTTATGTGCTTAATGTGGTTATGTGGTTTACGTGGTTATGTGCTTTATGCGGTTAACCCTTTATGTGGTTGCAATAAATAATTTGTTAGCCAGCAATGTGCTGGCAATGAATGATGATTTGTTAACCCTTAACGTGCTTGTAATAAATGATTTGTTAGCCAGCAATCTGCTTGCACTGATTGATGATTTGTTAACCCTTAATGTGCTTGCAATAAATGATTTGTTAGCTCTTAATGAAATGAAATGAGTTGTTTGGCCTGCCCTGTACTTGAAATTGAAATGGAAATAGAAATGAAATTAAATGAGTTGCTTGGCCTGCCCAGTGCTTTTGCTTTTGCTTTGGCTTTGCTTTGCTTGAGGTCACCTGAAATGAAAGCAAATGGATTGTATTGTTGACTCGCCCCCCCTGCCCTGTGCTTTTAATTGTGCTTTGTCTTTGCTTTGCTTGAGCTCACCTAAAATGAAAGCCAATGGATTGTATTGTTGGCTGGCCCCACCTGCCCTGTGCTTTTGCTTTTGCTTTGCCTTTGCTTTGCTTGACCTCACCTGAAATGAAAGCAAATGGATTGTATTGTTGGCTGGCCCTGCCTGCCCTGTGCTTGACTTGCCTTGACTTGAAATGGATTGACTTGACATGAAATTGAGTGAAATGGATTGTTGGTCCTGCACTCACTGTGCTTGACTTGACTTGACCCACAACATGCTAGCACTCCAGAACCCCACCCCCACTCACCACATATGGTGGAGAGGTGGAATATTGCATTGGGGGACCAGTCCTCCCTTGTGAACCTGGGACCCAACGGGCACCACAGTCTAGTACATGATTACAATTGAGCCATCCGCAGTAAACAGATACATGACAACGAATGACAAAAAAATAACGTTTAGTGCAAGTCCAGTAAAGTCCGACCAAAGATAGTCTGAATAATCTAGATAGTCTGTTACTCACCTGCCTGCATTTGGTCCATATTCCTCTAAACCTATCTCATCCCTGTACTTGTCCGAATGTCTTTTAAACATTGTGATAGTTCCTGCGTTAACTACCTCTTCTGGCAGCTCGTTCCATAGACTCACCACCCTTAGTATGAAAATGTTGCTCCACAGGTTCCTATTAAATCTTTACACACTGACTCACCTAGTTTTATTATACGTCATTCCTGATTTCCAACAACTTTTTCACAGGCGATTGTTAAACACTAGTGAGTAGTAGAGCTAATAGGACTTGAAGTTTCGATCCCTGTAGTAAGTCAATAGACAACGGACTATAGGTGCAGGAGTAGGCCATTCGGCCCTTCGAGCCAGCACCGCCATTCAATGTGATCATGGTTGATCATCCCCAATCAGTACCCCGTTCCTGCCTTCTCCCCATATCCCCTGACTCCGCTATCTTTAAGAGCTCTGTCTTCCTCTCTCTTGAAAGCATCTAGCAAAACTGCCTCTACCACCCTCTGAGGCAGAGAATTCCACAGACTCACAACCCTCTGTGTGAAAAAGTATTGCCTCATCTCTGTTCCAAATGGTTTACCCCTTATTCTTAAACTGTGGCCCCTGGTTCTGGACACTCCAACATCGGGAACATGTTTCCTGCCTCTAGCGTGTTCAAACCCATAATAATCTAATATGTTTCAATAAGATTCCCTCTCATCATTCTAAATTCCAGAGTATACAAGCCCAGCCGTTCCATTCAATCAACATATGACAGTCCCGCCATGCTGGGAATTAACCTCGTGAACCTATGCTGCATGCCCCAATTGCAAAAATGTTTTCCTCAAATTTGGAGACTAATACTGCACACAATACTCCAGGTGTGGTCTCACTAGGGCCCTATACAACTGCAGAAGGACCTCTTTGCTCCTATACTCGACCCCACTATTATTTAGATAATAATCAGCCTTCCTGTTTTTGCCACCAATGTCGATAACGTCACATTTATCCATATTCAACTGCATCTGACATGCATCCGCCCACTCACCCAACTTGTCCAAGTCACCCTGCATCCTCATAGCATCCTCCTCACAGTTCACACTGCCACTGAGCTTTGTGTCATCTGCAAATTTGCTAATGTTACTTTTAACCCCTTCATCTAAATCATTATTATAGATTGTAAATAGCTGCGGTCCCAGCACCAAGCCTTGCGGTACCCCGTGAGTCACTGCCTGCCATTCTGAAAGGGACCCGTTAATTCCTACTCTTTGTTTCCTGTCTGCCAACCAATTTTCTATCCATGTCAGCACCCTACCCCCAATACCATGTGCTCTAATTTTGCCCATTAATCTCCTATGTGGGACCTTATCAAATGCTTTCTGAAAGTCCAGGTACACTACATTTACTGGGTCTCCCTTGTCCATTCTTTGTCCTCAAAAAATTCCAGAAGATTAGTCAAGCATGATTACCCTTGCATAAATCCATGCTGACTCGAACCGATCCTGTTACTGCTATCCAAATGTGCGGCTATTTCATCTTTTATAATTGACTCCAGCATCTTCCCCACCACCGATGTCAGGCTAATTGGTCTATAATTCCCTGTTTTCTCTCTCCCACCTTTCTTAAAAAGTGGGATAACATTAGCTACCCTCCAATCCACAGGATCTGATCCTGATTCGATAGAACATTGGAAAATGATCACCAATGCGTCCACAATTTCTAGAACCAACTAAGGGTGCTTACCTGATGACGTCATCGGGGTCATCAGGTGGGCAACCTTCTTCTTTGACGCTTTGATAAACCCACAATGTTTCCATAAGGCTCAACGGTGATACCTGCCATCCCAGGTACACCCCCCTCAATTCCATACCCTCCTGTCTTCATCTTGCAGCCAAATTGTTATCTTTCCTTTAGATCCAAAGCCAATTGCTGCTTTTTTCTGCTGCATTTGACAATGACTTGATTGCTTGTTGGAGGGAACCCCATTTTATTTAATAGACTGGTCGTAGATGTAGCAACAAATCCCCTGGATCCCACTTCTACAGGGAAAATTTTGGTCTTCCAGCCATTCTAGGAAGCTTCAGTTGCCAGTTCAGAGTACTTGGTCTTTTTCCTCTCATAAGCTTCTTCAACACCATCTTCCCATGGAACTGTCAATTCCACAACGTATGCCAACTTGGCTGTTGTGCACCAGAGGACCATGTCTGCCCGGAGTGTTGTAGCCACAATTTCTGGGGGAAATGCAAGGCTTTTTTCTAAGTCCACTTCCATTTTCCAATCCTGAGCAGCTGCAGAATGCTTGCATCCATTGATGTTATCTGGTGCTCTGGAGGTTGGCCTGCTGGTCCAAATGTTGTGAAGGGGACGTTACCTGCCGATGTTGGCGGGGATGCATTTGTGATCATTTGCCTCTGTTCAAGGATTAATGACAGATGTCTGAGAACTTGGTTGTGCCGCCAAGTGTAACGCCCTTGACCGAGGCTCATAGTGCATCCTGTTAAAATGTGCCTTAGTGATGCAGGTGCTTGGCAAAGGGAGCAAGCGGGGTCTTCTCCAAACCACTGCTTCAGGTTCTGGGGTGATGGCAGAACGTCGTAAGTGGCTCTGATGATGAAACTTAGACGAGATCCCTCCATTTGCCAAATGTTACACCAGCTGAGTTTCCTCTTTTCCAGGCTCTCCCAGTTAGTCCATTGGCCATTGAGACAGCATTGGGGTGTCGCTCGGCCTCCTCCCGTCTTCTCACCTCCTCCACCTTGAGCCATCTCTTCTGCACTGATGTTGCCTTGTGCCATTGAGGAGCTTTTGGCATGAGCCCGAGCCGGAGCCCGGCTCTCCTGTGTTGGACTTGGCCAACCACATCCCTGAAATGAAGAGCAGACTGAGCACTCTGAACGGCGTCAGATGGGGTCCACTTCCTTCCCGTTGCCACACGGGGGGCCACTGCTCGAATAACAGTATCTTCAGATTCAGTGAGGGTCATTTGAACTCTTCCACAAGACCTACAATGGGCAATTCCAATTTGCCACTCCTGTACAGTTGGACAGGACTTAAGCATCGTGGAAGTCCAAGCCACTGCTTCACGTGTGTGCTGATCATTCTTTCCAGCTTTTCCACTTTGTTGATGGGGATTTCATACATAGTGAAAGGCCACACGATTCTTGGTAGTATGCCAAACTGTAAGCACCACAGCTTGAGTTTTCCTGATCGCAAGGTCTTGTTGATGCGAGCTATGTGCATGATGGTATCCTTTTTGAGTTGTTCAAACTACTCAGTGTTCTTGAGCTTTGCATCGTACCATCGGCCCAAGCTCTTCACTGGCATTTTTGAAACAGTTTTGATCCTTGACTTGACCTTTGACAATGGAGATGCTTCTGCACTTGCTGGGTTGAATCTTCATCCTTGCCCATGTGATGGTTCGATGAAGTTTTTCCAGAAGTCTCTTGGTGCAGGGGATAGTTGTTGTTAGTGTTGTTATATCATCCATATAGACTCGTACCGGTGGCAATCGCTGACCACACTGTAGCCATTTTCCTCCCACAACCCATTTTGATGCTCTGATAATGAGCTCCATTGCCATAGTGAAGGTCAATGGGGAGATGGTGCACCCCGCCATGATGCCTACATCCAGTGGTTGCCACGCTGTGGTAAAGTCTGATGTTGTGAGACAAAACTGCAGATCCTGGAAGTCGTTTTTTACCAGATTTGTTATTGTTACAGGCACGTGAAATAATTCAAAAGCAGTCCACAGTAGCGAATGAGGAACTGATCCATAGGCGTTGGCCAGATCGAGGAACAAGACATGTGGATTATTTTGTTTTTTCTTAGCATCCTGCATTTGATGTCATATGATGCTGGTAAATTCAAGGCATCCCGAAAAGCCTGCTATGCCAGCCTTTTGGATTGACGTATCAATGAAATGGTTTTGTTTCAGATACTTTGCCAACACACGGAAAAATATCTTGTCTTCTATGTTAAGACGGTTTATTTGCGGAACCTGTCGACGGTGGCCATATTTTTTTCTTTTAGGATCAGCACTCCCTCCGCTCTTCAACTTAACTTAAAACTTAATTTTGGGACACTTCTCATCGAGATCTTCCTTGAAAGAAATGGTCAAGCAAGAGGGGTTGCACAGTAGCACAGCGGTAGAGTTGCTGCCTTTCCGCGCCAGGTTCGATCCTGACTATGGGTGCTGTCGGTACAGAGTTTGTACATTCTCCATGTGACCGATGCAGAGACTCATGTGAACAGCAGAAGGCAGCTAGAAACATGAATGATTCATCAGTAATGGCTACAGGATCGGTTAAACATTCAGTAAACTGCCTATCTTCCAGAAAAATAGCATTGTGTGCTTTTAATTCAACAAAGCAAACCGCCTAGTAACTGAATGTATTTGCCTTCACTTGCTATTCCTCAGTCATGTCAAACATGCCTTGGTTTGTTGTATTCGCCCTGACTCTGAAGATTTCCGGTTCAAATCCCACTCCAGGGATCAGATCGCAGCTGAGCTGCTCCTGTTCTGGTGAAAAACCGAGAGAATGTTTCTTTACTTATTCATTTCACTGGGATGCTTTGATGTCACACTTGGTTGAATGCTGTCTTGATATCGAGAGCAGTCACTTGCACCTCACCTCGAGAATTCAGTGAGGTTTAGTTTACTTGGAGATATAGCGCGGAAACAGACCCTTCAGCCCACCGAGTCCGCACTGACCAGTGATCCCAGCACATTAACACACACTTGGGATAATTTACAAATATACCAAGCCAATTACCCTGCAAACCTGTACGGCTTTGGAGTGTGGGAGGAAACCGGAGATCCCGGGCAAAACCCACGCAGCTTGCGGGGAGAACGTACGAACGCATACAAAATGGAAAAATGTTATGATGTCAGGGTGGCACAATGGCGCAGCGGTAGAGTTGCTGCCTTACAGCACTTACAGTCCAGCGCCAGACACCCCGGTTAAATCCAAACTGCAGGTGCTGTCCGTACGGAGTTTGTACGTTCTCCCTGTGACCCGCGTGGGTTTTCCCCGGGTGCTCAGGTTTCAGGTTTGTAGGTTAATTGGCTTCTGTATATTATCCCTAGTGTGTAGGATGGAACTACTGCATGCAGATCACCAGTTGGCATGGACTCGGTGGGCTGAAGGGCCTGTTTCCACGCTGTATCTATAAACTAAACACTCAAATACAATGTGTTAGATTCACGGTTATAAAATGAATGCAAAATGAGATTTCATTACTTTTTCGCATCTAATGTTCAGCTATTTTAAATGAACGGCCCCGTACTGTTATATAGGTCAGAGAAATCTGCTCTAATCCTGCAAAGTGCTCTAATCTACAATTGGAGAGGGTGAAGAGTAGATCGGCTCTAAAAATCATGAATGCAATGGTGATAGTTTTCCAATATTCTATAGACTCAGAATCAGTTCCTGTGGATTGGAGGGTAGCGAATGTTATCCCACTTTTTAAGGAAGACGGGAGAGAGAAAACAGGGAATTTTACTTCGGAGTCACGTGAGTGACTACGTGAAGACCCCGCCAGCACGCATGCGCGACATATCGTCGTTCGCATGCGGAAGCGACAGTCGGGAGGAGCGGGGCTCCTCCAGCGTAACTTACGAACGGTAAGACTCACCGGAGTGGTGAGCGCGGCGAGAGTAGCGGCAAGAGCTGCTGCTATAGAGAGCAGCCAGCAGCGTGCCGTTTTTTCTCCGAGCTGCAGGTACTACCTGCAGCTCCCGACTTCCGCCCGGGAGGGCCGCTGGTTTGCCACGGACAGGCGGTAAATCCACCCGTTTTTTCTCCGAGCTGCAGGTGCTACCTGCAGCTCCCGACTTCCGCCTGGGAGGGCCGCTGGTTCGCCACGGACAGGCGGTAAATCCACCCGGAAGCCGATTGGGACTGCCGACTCAGCTGGGTCCAGTCCCGAGGACACCCCGTTCGCTGTTAGCGACGGAGGTCGTCTTACCCGCATGGAGCGGATGGTGGAGCAATTGCTCCAGCGTGACCTGCTTTTGCAGGGGCAGAGTCACGGTGGGCCTCTTCGCAGGCCCACGGCAGGATCCTATTATGGACTGCCTAAATGCCTCACCCTCTTCGCAGGGGAGCATTGGGGGTCAGAACTGGGCTGACCCTGAAGAGGGGGAGTTGGCTGAACAAACCAACAGTGTCAGGGGTGCAGTGAAGAGTTCTGGATATGGTAAGTAACATGCAGTTCCTTCTAAAAAAGGTTACCTATCCACCCTAAGCTGGCAGCTAGTTCAATTATATGACTACAAACCAGCTTCAGGAGCAAGCCATCAATGCTACAGCTGATAAGTATCTTGCTCCTGATAATTGTAACTCGCTGATTGTTCCCGCGGTGAATACCCTATTTGGGGGATCATGAGCCCTACGATTAGAGGGCAAGGAGTCAAACTTCAGAGGATCCTGAAGCTTTTGACCGCCGGAATTTCGGCAGTGCCAGTACTGCGGTGGGTATAGAGCTACCGGTAGAAACAGGATGCTCTGGCCTTACTGTGTAACACAGTTTGAGAGGGGTTATGCAAACCAGGTACGCTCAACCACCAAATCTGCTGTGCGGAGATAACCTCCCCAAACAGGTGAAAGACCTGGACAAAGAGGCCAAGGCCATAGGCCTGATAAGGTACCCAGTACTTCCAAAGCGCACTACCAACAGCAACAGCACCCCTACACACCCACCGGACAGAGATATCACTACAGATCGTCCGGTGGTGAAAGCTCGAAGGCCGGCCCACCTGCACAACAGCCTTTTCTTAGGCCATGGCCCAGCCCGGCCTTCTTGGAAAATGCGCCACCCCTACAACGCAGCAACTCAACAGAAGAAATAACGGTGGTATTGGACCGCAACACCGGCAATACCTTGGAGGTAGGTGGGTCTGCCTCCCCCAGGAACATCATATGTCTAAAATTCATCTTGTGGGGGAGGCCGGTTGCACTTGTTTTTGAAGTATGGCGCACTTTTACCTCTGATCCTTACATACTCGGGAGTATTCAGGGCTATAAAATTGAATTCATTTACGAACTCCCTACCCCGGTCCAGCATTCGCCTAGCCGAAAGTTTATACTTTCACAAAGAAAGAACGGCGGGCCATGCTGAACTATTAAGACTAATTAGCAAAGGGGTAATTGAGAGAATCACAGGAGTTCGTATCTAATATATTTACCAAAAATAAAAAGATGGCGGATGCCGCATAATCATAGACCTGACCGAACTGAATACTTCTGTTCAGTATGTTCATTTCAAAATGGACACTTTCGACACAGCAGACAGCTAATAGCTATGGGTACTACATGGCATGCATTGACCTCAAAGATGCATACTATTCAGTACCAATACACAAGGATCATAGGAAATACCTTAAATTTATCTGGATGGGACAATTATGGCAATATATAGCCTTACCCAATGGGTTATCATCAGCACCCAGGCTGTTCACCAAATTATTGGAACCAGCTTTGGCCTATTTAAGGAAACAAAATCATACTGTTATGGCCTATCTTGATGATATCCTCATTGTCGGGGAGAATTTGGAAATGGCTACATTGGCAGTTCTAGCCAAAAAACATCTCTTTCAAAAGCTGGGGTTCATCATACATCCAGATAAATCAAAGTTGGAACCCTCTACTACCATGGATTACTTGGGGTTCACCATTGACTCGGTGCAAATGTCTACCACCTTACCACCGAACAAGGCGGTGGACTTGATAGAAGCTTGCAGAAGCCTTACTGGCATCAGGGATCCATCCATACGGTAGGTGGCCGGCCATGGTAATTGGGAAGATAGTGGCTGCTTTTCCCGCAGCGCAATTCGGACCACTACATTATCAAAACCTACAAAGAGCTAAAATTATAGCTCTCAAAAGTCATACCATTTCGACAGGCCTATGAAGTTATTAGAAAAGGCAAGAGTTGAATTAAATTGGTGGATGGGAAATGCTCAATTCTGTTCCAAATCCATCACTATCATAAATCCCTCGGTTACATTACAGACTGATGCCAGTGTTAAAGGTGGGGAGCAGCTAATACCACCACTGTTTGTGGTGGCAGATGGAATGCACAAGATTTAACCCTGTTGGGAGCACTAGGGATTAATTATCTAGAAATACTGGAAGCATTCATGGACCCCGGGCCTACTGCTTAGATATGCACCAGTTGCATGTATGGTTACAAATTATAATACCACAGTGGTGGCCTATATTAATCTTTTGTGTGGAATAAAATCGATATCATGTGATGAATTGCCTTTTTACAACTGGCACTGGTGTCTGGATAGAGAGATTTGGATCTCAGCCACTTACCTTTCAGGTAAACTAAATACGGTGGCGAACACCAGGTCACGCAATTCAACGACAACATTGAATGGATGTTGGATCGTGACCCGGGGCCAGCAGCGATGGATGTTTCTCGCTGCATTGGGGGGATTGTTTGCTATGCATTTCCCCCCTTCTGCCTCATCAGTCGGGTCTTACAAAAATTTAATAAGGGTATTTCGGGTTTCCCGACTGGCCTACCCAACCATGGTCCCCAGCAGTACAAAGATGGCCGCAGAACACTGCTTTCGGATCCTCAAACGGCCGGGCCTGTTGGCACACCCTGTGACGGGTAAGTCATCCGTGCCATGATCGCATTAACCTATTGATGCTGTTTCTGAACAGGCCATTTCTGGACTTCGGATACTCCGACTGGACGATCAATGTCATCACTTCGTCGTGCAGGGAGTCCACCAGGGACAGCACTGACATATGTCAGCAGATGGGAGTGTTTCTTCTTCAGAACAAACACTTCATATGACTCGGCCACCATCACTGGAGTGCTGGAGTTCTGGCCACTCTTCATTCCATGAAGGTTTGAGCTACAGTGCCATTAAATTTGCAAGGAGTGCCCTAGCTACCAACCTGGACCGAGGGGGTGATCACCTGCGGATAGGATCACACCCTCTGGTATCAATCTGATGAGGGGTATTAATTCTTTTTCCCCTAGGCCAGATACACCCATACATGGGACTTAGGCATAGAATTTACTATGCTTCGAGGATGGACACCAATATCGGGGCTCTCTCTGGATAACTACATATAATATGGTTATGTTTATGGCACTTGTAACAGCACAACGGGTCCAGTCTTATAAAGCTAAGGCTGCATCCACGTCAGCGGCTAGGATGATGGGAGTTCCTATGGACCACATCCTTGCTACAGCGGGTTGGAGCAGTGAACGGACTTTTCAGCACTTCTTTTATAAACCCGTGGCCGCTCCTGAGACGTTTGCAGGGGAATATGTTAAGTTTCTGTTACATGATTTACCCAATGTGGGGCATATCATTTTAGGTATGATTAAATACCTTCTTTGTTTTTCAGCCAGTGTTATGTCTGAATTACGTTCATCCTCCTATCCCAGCATAGCGGTGTGTGAGCATGGAGTTTTCCAGGGCATGAAATCACAGAGCTTTGAAATCTTCACGTAGTCACTCACGTGACTCCGAAGTAAAATAGTAAGATTAAATGAGAACTTACCAGTTTGAAGTTTGATCTTTATTTTATGAGGAGTTACGATGAGGGATTACGTGCCCTCCGCTCCCAACCCTCTACTATAAAGATCACCTGGTATGAAAGTTCTCTCTTATCTTACTATATTAGTCATTGTGACTGTCTGTGATTTCACACCACTGCTTTGAAGAATGTCGCGCATGCGTGCTGGCGGGGTCTTCACGCAATCCCTCATCGTAACTCCTCATAAAATAAAGATCAAACTTCAAACTGGTAAGTTCTCGTTTAATCTTACTATTATAGACCAGTTAGCCTGACATCGATGGTGGAGAAGATGCTGGAGTCAATTATAAAAGGTGAGATCGCCAAACATTTGGATAGCAGTAACAGGATCAGTCCAAGTCAGCATGGATTTACAAAGGTGAAATAATGCTTGACTAATCTTCTGGAATGTTTTGAAGATGTAACTAGGAAAATGGACAAGGGAGAGCCAGTGGATGTAGTGTACCTGGACTTTCAGAAAGCATTTGATAAGGTCCCACATAGGAGAATAGTGGGCAAAATTAGGGCACATGGTATTGGGGGTAGAGTGCTGACATCGATAGAGAAGGGGTTGGTAGACAGGAAACAAAGAGTAGGGATTAACGGGTCCCTTTCAGAATGGCAGGCAGTGACCAGTGGGGTACCGCAAGGTTCGGTGCTGGGACCGTAGCTATTTACAATATGTATCAATGATTTGGATGAAGGGATTCAAAGTAACATTAGCAAATTTTCAGATGACACAAAGCTGGGTGGCAGTGTGAAATGTGAGGAGGTATGATGAGAATGTGCTATGAGAATGCAGGGTGACTTGGACAGGTTGGGGGAGTGGGGAGATGCATGGCAGATGAGGTTTAATGCAGATAAATGTGAGGTTATCCACTTTGGTAGCAAAAACAGGAAGGCAGATTACTATCTAAATGGCGTCATGTTGGGAAAAGGGGATCTGGGGGTCCTTGTACATCAGTCTATGAAAGTAAGCATGCAGGTACAGCAGGCAGTGAAGAAAGTGAATGGCATGTTGGCCTTTATAACATGAATCGAATATAGGAGCAAAGAGGTCCTTCTGCAGTTGTACAGAGCCCTAGTGAGACCACACCTGGGGTATTGTGTGCAGGTTTGGTCCCCTAATTTGAGGAAGGGCATACTTGCTATTGAGGGAGTGCAGCGTAGGTTTACAAGGTTAATTCCCGGGATGGCGAGTCTGTCATGTGCTGTGAGAATGGAGCAGCTGGGCTTGTACACTCTGGAGTTTAGAAGGATGAGTGGGATCTCATTGAAACATATAAGATTGTTAAGGGCTTGGACACGCTAGAGGCAGGAAACATGTTCCCGATGTTGGGGCAGCAGAACCAGGTGCCACAGTTTAAGAATAAGGAGTAAGCCATTTAGAACGGAGACGAGGAAACACTTTTTCTCACAGAGAGTTGTGAGTGTGTGGAATTCTCTGCCTCAGAGGGCAGTGGAGGCCGATTCTCTGGATGCTTTCAAAAGAGAGCTAGATAGGGCTCATAAATAGCGGAGTCAGGGGATGTGGGGAGAATGCAGGAACAGGGTACTGATTGGGGATGATCAGCCATGATCACATTGAATGGCGGTGCTGGCTCAAAGGGCCAAATGGCCTACTTCAGATCCTATTGTCTATTGTCTATTGGCTAATGTGTTCAGATAACACCAGTAGCAGTAATCACCATACGATTTGTCGAGGCACTGATAGAAATTCTGTCGCTGTGACATACAACATCGAACAGTACAGCACCGGAACAGGCCCTTCAGCCCACAATGTCTGTGCTATACATGACATTAAATTAAACTAGTCTCCTCTCCCACACGTAATCCATAACCCTCCATTTACCTGAAGCAAAGAATTCTAGCGATTCACTACTTGCTGCGATAAATCTTTTTAATAAATATATTCATGTTATAGAGAAATTATTTGTTGAAAATATTTCCCAATGCAGTTTATGGCAGTTAATAAAAAAGTCATGGAAAATACTAAGCTATTTATGATCAGCATTTAATTAAGCCCTACAAGATATGGCACAGTTCATCTTATTAAAAATAAAATTCTGCTTTACCTTGCAAAATTTAACAAAGAGCAAATTTGTAATAGAATCAGCTTGACCTGTTTTTGGATGAAAATGATCCCTGCATCTTATAATAAACCACAATGACAAATTTCATTTTAAACTTGTAAGAGGTGAGAAAATATTTGGCAGAAAAGGTTTTACCTCTCAAAATCATGTACAGATTGAACTGAATGGGACAACTGTGATTTTAAACTAACGGGTTTAAATAATAATGGAGGCAGATTCAATTTTTTTAACAATCAGTTTTTTTTCAATTAAACACAAATGCAGAGTAAAGGGCCTGTCCTACCAGCATCCGACTCCATGCGATGAACGCGATCAAATTAGAAGCGGGGGCCGCGCGGAGGTCGGGTGATCCCTGTACAGGGCATGTCCTACCAGCATCCGACTCTATGCGATGAGCGCAACCAAACTGGCAGCGAGGGCCACGCGGAGGTCGGGTGAGTGGTGCAACGCAGCGCAAAGTGAGGCGAACTTGGAGCAAATTCTTAAGGTAAGTTCGCCAGGACAGAGAGGGGCACACAGAGAGGGGCGCAGAGGCACACACAGAGAGGGTCACGGAGCCAAACACATAGAGGGTCACGGAGGCACCTAGGTTCATGGTTCATGATGTTGAGGCGGTGTGTAATGCGTCGAGGCGACTGCAAGCCGACAAGCCGTTGCCGCGCAGAATTTTTGAACATAGTCAATTTTTCGGAGCCCCGCGCGATGTCGGGACGAACTCCGCACAATTCCGCACGGCTCCGGCGATCAAAGTGGGACCGGCCCCGCGACGCTGGACGGCTCAAGCGACCACGTTAGGTCGCGCTAATCGCATAGAGTTGCATGCTTGTAGGACAGGCCCTTAATGGCAAAATCAAGACTGCCATTTGCAGTTTGCAAACCACAATCAAACAGTTATCGGATTAAAATGGTGTCAACTTTAACTACAAAACACTCAAACCTGGTCCGACCGCGGAAGTGGGGAGCTGGCGAATGTCGGGTTTCGCGATCGGAGTCACTGATAAGACGGTCAGTGACTCGAGACGTTGGGTTCCAGGGGAGGGGAAATTCAATAGTATGCAGTTCCCAGACCGCAGTAGTCCCCAGAATATGGGGTTAAACAGACCTGAACGGTCAGCCCGGGTGCCGGGAGGGTTACCGCGGGTATGTATATCGACGTTGGGGTTCCTGGGGAGGGGAAATCCAGCAGCAATGCGGTTCCCAAACCGCAGCGGTCCCCAGGATATGCGGACAGCCGACAAAAATGGTCGGCCCGGATGCTGGGAGGGTTCCCCTCCGGGAATGTGAAAAATTTTGGAGGTTGGCCAGGAAGGAGCTCCTAATAGAGAGGAGGCTCCATCTAGATACACTCCTACAGCAGGAGTTGTGCCGTCGCGGGTCAACGTGAGAGCCCGCGCCAGCAGCAACTTTGCACAGGGCTGCTTCTTGGGGATGCCGTGGCTATGGCAGTACCGGCCTATGGGAAAGGCCGCGCCAGCAGCACCTTAGACAGGGCTGCTTAGTGGGGATGCCAAGTCTATGGCAATGTGGCCTATGGGAGAGGCCGCGCCAGCAGTGCCTTGTAACAGGGCTGCTTAATGTCTCCCTCATGTAACAGGAGAGCATGCCGGGACAGAGTAATCTAACGCCGAGTCTGAGGGTATAGCCGTGGAGCATGCCCAAGAGATGAAGGGCACGTACCAGAGGTACCATGCCTGGCAGCAAGGTTGCCATCCCAACACATATGCAGTGAACACCGCTATCAGGAGGACATTAGAGCGAGCCGCCGAATATTCTATTCAGGTAAGACCTATTAATAGGCGAAACCTGGAGGACGAAGCACAGTTTGAAGTTTGATCTTTATTTTATGAGGAGTTACGATGAGTGACTAGGTGCCCTCCGCTCCCAACCCTCATAAATGTCATCTGGTAGTTCTAGTCTTCTGTTATCTTACTATTATACTTCAGTCACTATTACCTGTGATTTCACACCGCTGCTTTGAAGATTGCCGCATGTGCGGCTGGACGGGTTTCTTCACCGAGTCCATCATCGTAACGCCTCATAAAATAAAGATCAAACTTCAAACTGGTAAGTTTGTGTTTAATCTTACTAGTTTAGTTAACAAGCTATCATGCTCGACTCAGACATTGTGGGTTGAAGGACCTGTTCCTGTGCTGTGGTTCTATGTTCTATGTCACAGAAATAGAATTTGTATCAGTGTCTTTTCAAATCGTATGGTGATTACTGCTACTGATCAAGAGAATCAAGGGATATTGGGAGACAGCAGGAACGGGGTACTGATTTTGGATGATCAGCCATGATCATATTGAATGGCGGTGCTGGCTCAAAGGGCTGAATGGCCTACTCCTGCACCTATTTTCTATGTGTCTATGTTTCTATGTTTACCTGAACACTTTGAACACCTAGATCAAATTTATTTGGCCTATGTAACGGCATGTTCTTTAGTCAGAGGGTGGTGAATCTGTGGAATAATTTGCCAGAGAAGGCTGCGGAGGCCAAGTCAATAGATATTTTTAAGGCAGAGATGGACAGATTAATGATTAGTACGGGTCTCAGGGGTTATGGGGAGAAGGCAGGAGAATGGGGTTGAGATGAGAAGATAGATCAGACAATGGGCCGAATGGCCTAATTCTGCTACTATCACATGAATGGACTTATTCACTCACAATAGCTAAAGGGATCAATGAAAACAAAGTAATGAAATCTCAGTTTGCATTCATTTTAACCATTAACCTCGAAGTTAGCATGTTGTACTCGAGTGTGTAAGAAGGAGCTGCAGATGCTGGTTTACACAGAAGAGGGGTGTTCCTTTAGGAAGGAGATGAGGAGGAATTTCTTAAGACAGAGGGTGGTGATTCTGCAGAATTATTTGCCACAGAAGGCTGTGGAGGCCCAGTCAATGAATATTTTTTAAGGCAGAGATTGATAAATTTATGATCAGTAAGGATGTCAGGGCTTATGGGGAGACGGCAGGGGAATAGGGTCAGGAGGGAGAGATAGGTAAGCAAACAGTCATGAATGAATGGCAGAGTAGACTTGATGGGCTGAATGGCCTAATTCTTCTCCTATCACTTATGAACTCATGAACTTATAAGGTAGACACAAAATGCTGGAGTAACTCATTTTGGATGCCACCTATTCCTTTTCTCCACAGCGGCTGCCTGACTCGCTGAGTTACTCCAGCACTTTGGGTCTTATCTATGTTGTATTTGAGTTTACTTGACCATTTTTTTCAAGGAGGATCTTGATGAGAAAAAATTAAGTTTTAAGTTCTTCTTCTTATCGAATCCAGACACAAGATTAGAAGTTAGACTAAAATGCTGGAGAAACTCAGCAGGCATCGAGGCGGGACCCTTCTTTAGTCTGATGTACAGATTTTTGGGTTAGTTTAATTTAGCCCACCGAGTACACGTCGACCAGTGATCACCCCATACACCAACACTATCCTACACTGGAGAAACAATTTACAACTCTTACCAAAGCCAACTAACCTGCAAACCTGTACGTCTTTGGAATGTGGGAGGAAACCGGAGCACCTGGATAAAACCCACGTGGTCACAGCGATAACATACACACTCTGTACAGACAACACCCGTAGCCAGGATCGAACCCTGGTCTCTGGCGCTGTAAGGCAGCAAATCTACCGCTGTGTCACCATGTCGCCCTTAAGTTTCGGACAGTGCGAGTGTAACTGGTCGGCGGGGGACTCGCTGGGCCAAAAGGCTAGAGTTGGTTTTCTAAGCCAGATTTGTACATTAGCTCTGGTCACCTCAGTGACATCTGATCATTCATTTGAAGTGTTTGTATTCATCAAAGTCAGTAATAGAATCAAAACGCATTCTGCTGCTGTAGCCATGGAACCATTAGAACCCATTAGAGGCTGCGTTAAAAGACCATTCGCACAGATGTCACGGTTTCTGAAATCCCCCTTTATTTAATATCCCGCTTTTACATCTAAGCCTTTCAGCTCTCAGATGTTCAAGCATTCCAAATTCAAGGGCAATTCATTTCGAAAACTGCAATTTTTTTTACCATTCACGTTGCTCATAGCTCTATTGATAATGTCCAGAATAGAATCTAAATTAATATATGTGTGTAAGCCACAAGTACTCCGAGACAAAGGGGTTATTTGTACTCCCATTGCCAATAGCAAGAGTCTGATCCGAAAACTAATAACACTCCCACCAAAGTTCTGGAGTAACTTAGTGAGCCAGTATGAGTTTAGTTGAGTTTTAGTTTGAGTGCAATTTATTGTCACGTGTACCGAGGTATAGTGAAAAGCTTTTGTTGCGTGCTAACCAGTCTGCGGAAAGACAACACATGATTACATTCCACAGTGTACAGATACATGATACATGGTAAATGGTAGAGAATTGAGGAATGCTGTGGAACAGAGGGATCAAGGAATAACTGTGCATAGTTCCTTGAAGGTGGAATCGCATGTAGATAGGGTGGTAAAGAAAGCTTTTGGTGTGTTGGCCTTTATAAATCAGAGCATTGAATATAGGAGTAGGGAAGTAATGGTAAAATTGTACAAAGCATTGGTGAGACCAATTCTGGACTATGGTGTACAATTTTAGGTCGCCCAATTATAGGAAGGATGTCAACAAAATGGAGAGAGTACAGAGGAGATTTACTAGAATGTTGCCTGGGTTCCAGCAACTAAGTTACAGAGAAAGGTTGAACAAGTTAGGTCTTTATTCTTTGGAGCGCAGAAGGTTAAGGGGGGGATTTGATTGAGGTCTTTAAAATGATGAAAGGGATAGACAGAGTTGACGTGGATAAGCTTTTCCCATTGAGGGTAGGGAAGATTCAAACAAGAGGGCATGACATGAGAATTAAGGGACAGAAGTGTAGGGGTAACATGAGGGGGAACTTCGTTACTCAGAGAGTGGTGGCTGTGTGGAATGATTTCCAGCAGAAGTGGTGGAGGCAGGATCGATTTTAACATTTAAAAGTAAAGTGGATAGGTATATGGATGGGAAGGGAATGGAGGGGTATAGTCTGAGTTCAGGTAGATGGGACTAGGGGAAAATAAATGGTCGGCATGGACTGGAAGGGCCGAGAGGGCCTGTTTCCGTGCTGTAATTGTTATATGGTTATATGGTTATATGATAAAGGGCATTTTAAATTCACCTTTCATTTAGTGCAAGGTAAAGCTTGTAAAGTCTGATCAAGTGTTTAAGAAGGATCTGCAGATGCTGGAAAATCGAAGGCAGACAAAAATGCTGGAGAAACTCAGTGGGTGCGGCAGCATCTATGGAGCGAAGGAAATAGGCAATGTTTCAGGTCGAAACCCTTCTGCAGACTAATGTGAGGGTGGGGGGTGGGGGGGGGAGGGGGTATGAAGAAAGGAAGAGGTGGAGCCGGAGGGTTGGGCACTTTGCAACCCAGCGGTATGAACATTGAGATCTCTACTTTCAGTTAGACCTTACTTTCTCCTGCCCATCTCAGCTCTCCCTGAGCCCTCTGGCTCACCCGCTGATTTTCTCCTGCATTGTTTGCCTGCCAAAGTCTGATCTAGGATAGTTTGGGGGTGGAGAAAAATGCTGGAGAATCTCTACGGGGGAGGCAGCATCTATGGAGCGAAGAAATGGGTGACGTTTTGGGTCGAGACCCTTCTTCAGACTGATGTGGGGGGGTGGGGGGTGGGGGTGCGGGAAGAAGAAAGGAAGAAGCGGAGACAGTGGGCTTTGGGAGAGCTGGGAAGGGGAGGGGGAAAGAAGGAAAAAGCAGGAAATACCTGAAATTGGAGAAGTCAATGTTCATGCTGCTGGGGTGTAAACTACCCAAGCGAAATATGAGGTGCTGCTCCTCCAATTTACGATGGGCCTCCAGCATAGATTGAGGGTCACCAATCAGGTAGACAGAAGTTCAGCACTGCTCTCTGATTGTGATAGGTTTCTTCATAATCGCTGGGAAGCAATTGGCCCTAAATCTGGGGGTGTGACTGCAGTTGAGTTTCAGGGTTACACAAAAAGCTGGAGAAACTCAGCGGGTGCAGCAGTATCTAAGGAGTGAAGGAGATAGGCGACGTTTCGGGTCCAGACCCTTCTTCAGACTGGTCAGGGATCAGTTTGAGTTTAGTTTATTGTCACGTGTACCGAGGTACAGTGAAAAGCCTTTGTTGCGTGCTAACCAGTCAGCTGAAAAACAATACATGATTACAACCAAGCTGTTCACAGTGTACAGATACATAATGAAGGGAATAATGTTTAATGCAAGATGAAGTCCTGCTAAGTCCGATCAAAGGCAGCAAGAAGAAGGATGGGTGATGTTTCGGGTTGGAATCCTCTTCAAACTGAAAGAAGAGGGGGAGGGGGGGAGAACAGGAGGTAGGAAACTGCTTCCCTCCCCCTTCCCATCCCCTTCCCCGCCCCCTCCCCTCCCCCCCTTCCCCATCCCCCTTCAACATGGTGACCTGAAATGTCACCCATCCTTTCTCTCCAGGGATGCTGCTTGACCCACTGAGTAACTCCAGCATTTTGTGTCTATCTTCGGTATAAACCAGCATCTGCAGTTGTACACATTCTAACACCATCAATTGGCTGTCTGAATCAATTCTACCATTATAGGATGGTGAATCTGTGGAATTTATTGCCACAGACGGCAGAAGAAGCCGACATTGGGTATATTTTCAGCAGAGGATAGGTGTATAAAGGAACTTCGGATACTAGTTTATATAAAAGATAGATACAAAGTGCTGGAGTAAACCAGCGGGTCAGGCAGCGTCTAGAAAAGGGATGGGTGACACTTCCGTCGCTGGTTCACTGCGAAGAAGGACCCCGACCTGGAACGTCACCCATCCTTTTCCTCCAGAGATGCTGCCTGACCCATTGAGTTACTCCACCACTGTGTCTATCATCAGAGATTGATAGCTCCTTGATTTAGAGGGGCGTCAAGGGTAACTGGAAGATGGCAGGAGAATGAGGTTGAGAGGGAAAAATAGATCACCAATGTAGACTCGATGGGCCGAATGGCCTAATTCTGCTTCTATAACGTGAAGTTAATGTCAAGTCAAGTCAAGTCACATTTATTTATATAGCACATTTAAAAAACAACTCTCGTTGACCAAAGTGCTTTACAATTGTTATAAGAGTAGTATACACAAGCAGGCTACATACATATATACAAATAGCCCTCACTCAGAGGACATCAGGAAAGGCTTGGGAGAACAGATACGTTTTTAGACTAGACTTAAAGGAGTTGATGGAGGGGGCAGTTCTGATGGGGAGGGGGATGCTGTTCCACAGCCTAGGAGCTGCAACCGCAAAGGCGCGGTCGCCCCTGAGCTTATGCCTAGACATTCAGCAACCCCAAGTCGGCCGATCTGAGGGACCTGGAGGTGGTGTGGTGGGTGAGAAGACTTTTAATGTAGGTGGGGGCAAGCCCATTGAAGGCTTTGTAGACAAAGAGGAGGGTCTTCAAATTTATTCGGAACCGCACAGGGAGCCAGTGGAGCGAGGCCAGGATCGGGGTGATGTGGTCCCTTTTTCGGGTGCCCTTCAGGAGTCTCGCTGCGGCGTTTTGGACCAGTTGCAGGCGGGACAGGGAAGATTTGCTGATGCCAGTGTAAAGGGAGTTGCAGTAATCTAGGCGGGAGGATATAAATGTATGGATGATCTTTTCGAGGTCATCAAACTGGAGGAATTGTTTTATTTTAGCTATCATCCTAAGCTGAGAGAAGCTAGCTTTTACCACGGCATTAACTTGTTTGTCGAATTTCAGTGCTGAGTCAAATATGACGCCAATAATTTTGACGGGATGTTTGAGTAGTGGGGTAAGGCTTCCAAGGCTGCCTGCTATCATTTTGATTGAGTCCGAGGGGCCGAGAAGGATGACCTCAGACTTACTCTCATTTAGTTGGAGGAAACATAGAAACATAGAAATTAGGTGCAGGAGTAGGCCATTCGGCCCCTCGAGCCTGCACCGCCATTCAATATGATCATGGCTGATCATCCAACTCAGTATCCCGTACCTGCCTTCTCTCCATACCCTCTGATCCCCTTTAGCCGCAAGGACCACATCTAACTCCCTCTTAAATATTGCCAATGAACTGGCCTCAACTACCCTCTAGGGCAGAGAGTTCCAAAGACCCACCACTCTCTGCGTGAAAAAGAGAGCTGGAAGTTCTGGGCCATCCAGCACTTTATATCCTTGAGGCAACGGGTAAGGCTAAGCAGATTTGATTGTTTTTTGGGCTTCAGGGGGAGGTACAGTTGTGTATCGTCTGCGTAGCAATGGAAGAAAATGCCTTGCCTTTGAATAACCGGAAGTGGCGGCGCTGCCTGGCAGCTGCGGCTCGCCTGCAGTCCGTCTGTTTTTTCTTTTTTTTTGTTTGTTTTTGTTTATGTCTGTTTAGTTTATGTTAGTTTAGTTAGTTTATTAGATTGTATGGGGGGGGTGGGGTGGGAGAAACAGGGCTTAGTCCCTTCCTTCGGGGGGATACAACCTTTTCTTGTTGTATCCCCCTGTCTCCGTCTGCGCTGAGGCCCTAATGGCGGAGCTGACGGCCTCGGGCGGCGTTCGCTGCAGCGGCGGTGGCTCGACTGACCTGGCCTGGCGGCGGCGGCCCGACTTGGAGCTGTGGCGGACCGGCCTGGAGCGGCGGACCGGCCTGGAGCGGCGGCAGACCGGCCTGGAGCGGCGGCATTGCGGCGTTCCGTTGGTGGCGGCCCGATTTGGAGCGGCGTCCTGGCCTGGAGTGGCGGCGGCATTCCGGTGGCGGCGTCCCGGCCTGGAGCGGCGGCATTCCGGCGTTTCCGGTGGTGGCGGCCCGATTTGGAGCGGCGTCCCGGCCTGGAGCGGCGGCGGCATTCCGGTGGCGGCGTCCCGGCCTGGAGCGGCGGACCGGCCTGGAGCTGTGGCGGCATTCCGGTGGAGGCGGCGGCCCGATTTGGAGCGGCGGTGGCATTCCGGCGTTCCGGTGGCGGCAGCGGTACCAACACCCGGCAGGGACAATACACCAGAGGCCTGGATCGCCTCAGCGCAGAGGGAGTACAAGGAGGGAAGGAGACAAAGACTAAGACTTTTGCCTTTCACCACAGTGAGGAGGTGTTTGCTGAACTCACTGTGGTGGATGTTAAATTTGTGTGTTTTTGTTATTTTTAAGTTATTTTGAATTTTTGTATGACTGCAGGCAACGAAATTTCGTTCAGACCGGAAGGTCTGAATGACAATAAAGGTAATCTAATCTAACTTGGCCGAAGGTG
The DNA here is from genome assembly GCA_963514005.1 of Raja brachyura. Next base: position 110,854,829 of record OY740785.1, read on the forward strand.
AGCATATACAGATTAGATTAGATTAGATTCCTTTATTGTCATTCAGACCTTTCGGTCTGAACAAAATTGTTACCATACAGTCATACATATAATAAAAAACAAAATACACAATAAACACATATCCAACATCCAGCACAATGAGTTCACCAGGCACCTCCTCACTGTGGTGGAAGGCAAAAGTCTTAAGTCCCTGTCTTCCTCCCTCCTGCTCTGAGGCGATCCAGGCCGCCGCCGCCGCTGGAGCACCGCAGCTCTGCGGGCTGCCACCGCTGCTGGAGCACCGCAGCTCTAAGCTGGGCCGCCGCCGCTGGAGCACTGCAGCTCCAAACCAGGCCACCGCCGCCACCGCTGGAGCACCACAGCTCTAAGCTGAACCGCCACCGCCGCTGGGGCACCGCAGCTCTAAGCTGGGCCGCCACTGGAGCACTGCAGCTCTAAGCTGGGCCGCCACTGGAGCACCGCAGCTCTAAGCTGGGCCGCCACTGGAGCACCGCAGCTCTAAGCTGGAACGCCGCCGCCGCTGGAGCACCGCAGCTCTAAGCTGGGCCGCCACTGGAGCACCGCAGCTCTAAGCTGGGCCGCCACTGGAGCACTGCAGCTCTAAGCTGGGCCGCCACTGGAGCACCGCAGCTCTAAGCTGGAACGCCGCCGCCGCTGGAGCACCGCAGCTCTAAGCTGGACCGCCGCCGCCACTGGAGCACCGCAGCTCTAAGCTGGACCGCCGCCGCCGCAGGAGCACCGCAGCTCTAAGCTGGGCCGCCGCTGGAGCACCACAGCTCTAAGCTGGACCGCCGCTGGAGCACCGCAGCTCTAAGCTGGGCCGCCACTGGAGCACCGCAGCTCTAAGCTGGGCCGCCACTGGAGCACCGCAGCTCTAAGCTGGGCCGCCGCTGGAGCACCGCAGCTCTAAGCTGGGCCGCCACTGGAGCACCACAGCTCTAAGCTGGACCGCCACTGGAGCACCGCAGCTCTAAGGTGGACCGCCACTGGAGCACCGCAGCTCTAAGCTGGACTGCCACCGCCGCCACTGGAGCACCGCAGCTCCAAGCCAGGCCGCCACCGCTGCTGGAGCACCACTGATCTAAGCTGGGCCGCCGTCACTGCCGCCGCTGGAGCACCGCAGCTCCAAACCAGGCCACCGCTGCCGCCGGAGCACCGCAGCTCCAAACCAGGCCGCCGCCACAGCTCCGCCATTAGGCCTCAGCACAGATGGTGACATGGGACACGCATCCCCCCGAAGGGTGAGACTAAGACTCTGTTTCTCCCACCCCCGCACACCACACACCCCACATACACAACCTAGTAAAACAAAATTCTACTAAACAAATACTAGACAACAAAAAAAAGAAAAAAAAGCAGACGGACTGCAGGTGAGCCGCAGCTGCCAGCCAGCGCGGCCACTTCCGGAAAGAAGAGAGGGAGAAGAGAATGGGGCCTGGGATGGAACCTTGTGGAACCCCACAGCAGAGGCTAGCTGGGGAGGAGAAAGAGTTGCCTATGTTAGTAGAGAAACTCCTACCTTTGAGGTAGGAGATGAACCAGCTCAGGGCAGTGCCATCAATACCAACCCCGTACCGGAGACGGTCAATTAGGATGGTGCTGTCGACTGTGTCAAATGCTGCGCTGAGGTCGAGCAGGAGCAGGGTTGCACAGTCGCCGGAGTCAACGGTGAGCAGTAAGTCATTATGTACCTTCAACAAGGCAGACTGTGCTGTGGTGGGCCCTGAAACCTGATTGAAAGGTTTCCAAGATAGTATTTTGGTGAATGTAAGGCATAAGTTGACTTAAGATTATCTTTTCAAGGGCTTTTGAGAGGAAAGGCAGTTTAGAAATGGGTCTGTAGTTGCTTGGCAAGGTGGGGTCGAGGTTAGGTTTTTTCAGGAGTGGCTGGACCACCGCGTGCTTGAAACAGGTAGGAAGAGTGCCAGTGGCCAGAGAACTGTTGAAGATGGCGAGGATACTGGGACCGGCTGTTACGATGCCCTCCTTGAGGAGGGCAGAGGGGACGGTGTCGAGGGGGCAGGTCGTAGGTTTCATGGTGGTGATCAGTTTTACAAGGGAGGGTAGAGTAACAGGTTGGAAACAATCACATTTTGAAGAACAGACCAGTGAGACAGCCAGGTCACGGGTGGGAGGTTTAGGGGGAGATATTCGTTCTGATGTTCTTTACCTTGGTGGTGAAAAAATGTAGTAAATTCCTCGCACTTAGTCGGGGACCCGGTTAAGCTGGTGCTGGGGACAGGACAAATGATGGAGGCGATGGTGCTAAAAAGGACCTTGGAATTATGAGCGTTTTTGGAGACATTTTGGAGCGTTAATGGGTACTTTTAAAGCAGATTCTTGATTAGCAAGGGGGATAAGGCAGGAGAATGGGGTTGAGAGGAAGAGATAGATCAGCCATGATGGAATGGCAGAGTATTGAAGGGCCGAATGGCTTAATTCTGCTCCTGTGGTCTTAATGCCTTGCCAATCAACAATTTAAACCAAAAATGTATGTAAACTAGTTTAGTTTAGAGATACAGTGCGGAAACAGGCCCTTTCAGCCCAACCAGTCCACACCGACCAGCAATCCCCACACACTAACACTATCCTACACACACTAGGTAGCAATTTTACAAAATTTTGAGATTTAAAAAATCAAATCCCATTTATCGCATCAGATAAAGTATAAAAAGAAGTTTAATTGGACACCTAATTCACTTTCATATCTTCAGTATTAAAAAGGTTATGGCCATTTTCATACTCGGAAATTCGCATCTTGTTCGCTATTGCTTTTCCATTGACTTAACACAAAAGTTGTGATCGAGGACAGTCAAAAGCCCATAACTTACTTAAAAATCAAGAGAACTGAATAAAATTTTCAGTTATTATAGATTGAAGCATTCTGAAACAAATATAAAGCATATCACTTGGATGAGCTGAAATTAAAGCATATCATTAGTTAATTACCTAATTGTAGTTCATTACAAAATTGACCACTGTGACGGAAATAGTAATAAGCACCCAGACTGTCTTGAAAATTCAAAAATGTGATATTCTCAAGATCTGAACTTTAATATTATTGTATTATATGCTGTAAGTCCGTAACAGATTGGTAAATAAATTACAATTTCTAGCAATAGACCAAGTCTTTATGGAGAAGATCAGTTGCTAGCTGGTACATTGGCATATCATAATCAGTAGCATCATCATACTCCTCAGATTGTAACCAATAAGCAAGTCTGTACACCTTGTTTTTCCTCAACTTTTCAATTTTGGCATTGTAAACTACAAGTTTTTTGATCTTCAAACCACACATGACATGCCTTTCTGCCCCACTACTTTCCCATTAGTGAGAGAGAGTACAGAGGAGATTTACTAGAATGTTGCCTGGGTTCCAGCAACTAAGTTACAGAGAAAGGATGAACAAGTTAGGTCTTTATTCTTTGGAGCGCAGAAGGTTAAGGGGGGACTTGATTGAGGTCTTTCAAATGATGAAAGGGATAGACAGAGTTGACGTGGGTAAGCTTTTCCCATTGAGGGTAGGGAAGATTCAAACAAGAGGGCATGACATGAGAATTAAGGGACAGAAGTTTAGGGGTAACATGAGGGGGAACTTCTTTACTCAGAGAGTGGTGGCTGTGTGGAATGATCTTCCTGCAGAAGTGGTGGAGGCAGGATCGATTTTAACATTTAAAAGTAAAGTGGATAGGTGTATGGACGGGAAGGGAATGGAGGGGTATGGTCTGAGTGCAGGTAGATGGGACTAGGGGAAAATAAATGGTCGGCACGGACTGGAAGGGCCAAGAAGGCCTGTTTTCGTGCTGTAATTGTTATATGGTTATATGTTATACGGTTATTAACAATGTCCTGTAGATTCAATTTCTTAAGAATAGGATTTTTTTTTTTTAAATAGACTAAGTATCAAAATAACAAACTAATCCCATTCACACAAGAATTCACAATATAACATGATTTTTAAATCTCACTGTCATAAATTAATATGCCAGATGGAAGGAATTTAATGTTTAATTCACATAAATTAATCTATAAACATCCACTCTTTGCACAATACATGGGACTAAAACTGATATTTAGTATAAAAATATTGACTATGGATAGACAATAACACAAAATATATACGATTTAGATGCTCTTATGACATGATTGTCCAAAAAAAAGAGTGTTTAAATCATCTTGCCAGTGGGTTTTTCTGGAACGCGATGGATTGGAACGTTGCAATTGCGGTGAATTTGAACCCCATATTGGCAGGAAAAACAGTGCCGGTTCATATGGGGCCCAAATCACATTTTCGCATCGTAAAATTTGATTAAAGCCATCCCAAAAAACAAGATTATATGTAAAATAAACGATTTACATTTTGTTTTGTCCCGTTCATGCGATCCGTCACGTTGTAGGTGTTGAGGGCGTTAGAAGTCGCTTTTTATTTTAATGTAATTATTAAATTGTCTCGCGATTAAAAAAAAAAAAATCAGGAACGGAAGTCGGATTGATTTTTCTTCAGCAGGTAGCAGCCCGAGGAAGTCCGCCTCCAATAAGCAGTAGAAAATGCCACTTTAATACCGCCCCCACCCCCCACCCTCAAAGGCACTAAGGTCGCGCACACGGCTAGTGGCAGAACTGCAGTGCCACGGAAGGTAAGTTTTGTAACATCGCTACACTAGGGACAATTTTTACATTTATATCGAGCCAATCAACCTACGACCCTGCACGTCTTTGGAATGTGGGAGGAAACCGAAGTTCGCAGAGAAATCCCACTCGGGTCACGGGGAGGACGTACGCACTCCGTACAGACAAGCACCCGTAGCCGGGATCGAACACGGGTCTCCGGCGGCAGCTCTACCGCTGCGCCACCGTGCCGCCCGTAAATGGACAATGTCCAGAAAATTACAGACCAATATGGAGCTGTAAGATGCCAAAGAGGACATTGATCGAAAGTAAATTTGACTCAATCTACTTCAATTTTCCTTTCTGAGGCAATGCAACATGAAGATAAATTGAAGCAGTGAACTCTCTGATCTCCACACTTGCAGTGCTCGTTGCATTAAATTTTCTCCTCATGTCATGTTCAAGGGATTTCAATTGTTGCTCTCAATAAAGATTGAAATACAAAGCTATTTTAATTGGTTTTTTTGAAAGAATGAGTGTATGCTAATGAACGGAAGGAATGCATGCTAAGAATTACTGGGTAGTACATTAATGTCAAGTTCACATTCCCAGCTTAATTTCACAGAAAATGTAATTCTTATGGTAAAACTATGTACATATAAATGTATATAATTTGCTTACCCATTGATACAGCAACTGTAATAAATTTTATATGTAATTACTTGCGGGATAATGAAACGTAATATAAAAAAACGTAGCAGCCTAATTATGCTGAGTTTTAATAACATCACATTTGTATTTCTTATTAAAAAATAATTCTATGATGTGGGTGTTCACATCTACCTTCAGTGGTGTGTTAATGAGGGCACAAAAACACTTTTAGTTCTGAATATGGTCGGATGGTCGGCGACTAAACCGTCTCCCCCACCTGGTTTGCCAGGTGAGGAGGGGGCTGTCGACCCCCAGCAGGACCAAAAACAAGACATGTTAAAAGGGAGGATGAGCATCTAGTGAGCTAATGGCCATCCACACTTCAGTAGAAGTTGCGATCACTGTCGTACATAGCATTGTACGGAACGATGATGAAGCACACACACGCACACCAAAATTATCCTATACTTCCAGCGGCGGAAGTCCGCAGGAACTGGAGGACCGAGATGTGTGGTGCGTCCGTCACTGTTCCCGTCGGAGACCAGCACCACTGCCTCGCTAATGTTTTCAACGATGATGAATGAAAGAATGAAAGTTCTGAATGTAAACCCTTCATCACAGACTCCGCTGGCCAGGATTGTACTGGGAAAAAGTTAAATGTGGTGGTAGAGTTGCTGCCTCACAGCGCCAGAGACCTGGGTTCCTTCATGACCTAGGAGACAGAATTGAATTGTGAAAACAGTAAAGGGCCTGTCCTACAAGCATGCAACTCTATGCGATTAGCGCGACCTAACGTGGTCGCCGTCCGGCGTCGCGGGGCCGGTCCCACTTTGATCGCCGGAGCCGTGCGGAATTGTGCGGAGTTCGTCCCGAGTTCGTCCCGACATCGTGCGGGGCTCCGAAAAACTGACTATGTTCAAAAATTCCGTGCGGCAACGGCTTGTCAGCTCGCAGTCGCCTCGACGCATTACACACCGCCCCGACATCGTGCCTTCGTGAACCTATCTGTAGGTGCCTCCGTGACCCTCTATGTGTGTGGCTCCGTGGCCCTCTGTGTGTGTGTGCCTCTGTGCCCCTCTCTGTGTGCCCCTCTCTGTCCTGGCGAACTTACCTTAGACTTTGCTCCAAGTTCGCCTCACTTTGCGCCGCGTTGCGCCACTCACCCGACCTCCGCGCGGCCCCTGCTGCCAGTTTGGTTGCGCTTGCCGCATGCAGGTGGGAACGGCCCTGTGCAGGGGATCACCCGAACTCCGCGCGGCCCCCGCTTCTAGTTTGATCGCACTCATCGCATGGAGTCAGATGCTGGCAGGACAGGCCCTTAACTGTATAACATGGCAGTGCCGCTGTTAGAGCAGCTGCCTCATGTTGCTGACATTGGTTGCTGTCTTTGTGGAGTTTGCACGTTCTCCCTCTGACAGCATGGGTTTTCTCTGGGTTCTCCAGTGTCCTCCCACACTCAAAGACACGCATGTTTGTCGGATAATTGGCCTGTGTAAGTTGTAAATGGTTTCTTGTATTCAAGGAGCAGAATGAGAAAGTGGTTCCCTGTGAAATTCTGGAATATCAATGGTTGATGGTCCTATTTGTTGCTGCAATTCAAATGATTAAACATCAGATATATGATAAGGACTTGCAGCTGCAATGCTGTATATCCATTGAGTTGGACAGAACAGAATCAGAAAGATAATTATCGAGTCATTGAGTCCCATATCCCTCTAAACCTGTCCTATCCATGTACCTGTCCAAATGTATATTAAACATTGCAATAGTCCCTGCCTCAACTACCACCTCCGGCAGCTCGTTCCATACACCCACTATCCTTTGTGTGAAAACGTTACCTCTCAGGTTCCTATTAAATCTTTCCCTCTCACCTTAAACCCATGTCCCCTGGTCCTCGATTCCCCTTCTCTGGGCCAGAGACTCGTTTACCTGATATACTCCTCTTATGATTTTGTACACCTCTGTAAGATCACCCTTCATCCTCCAAGGGATAGAGTCCTAGCCTGCTCAACCTCTCCTGACAGCTCAGACCCTCTAGTCCTGGCAGCATCCTTGCAACTCTTCTCTGCACCCCCTCCAGCTTGACAACATCTTTCCTGCATGGTGATTCTTAAAGCCGAAAAATATACACAGAAGCTGGAATATTGAAAACAGGGAATTAGCTCCATTGTGTTCATGGCAAGGTGGTGTTCACCATCTGGATGGTCATATTACATCCACCCATCTTATTCCCAGGACCCACTTAGCATTTTACCCTCGATTTACACATCTAACCTAGTCTTGAACAAGTCAAATGTTCATGGTGATTAATTGTCATGTGCACAAAAACGTAACAACAAAATTCTGACTTGCAACAGGTCAACTACAACAGGTCCGTAACACTACACTCAACAGATAGCATAATAAACAAACAAAGAAATGTTCTATAAATTAAAAAAATCTAATACTTAAGGCGGCACTTTGTCGCAGCGGTAGAGTTGCTGTCTTACAGTGCTAACAGTGCCAGAGGCTCGAGTTCGGTCCTAACTACGGGTGCTTGTCTGGACGGAGTTTGTACGTTCTCCCCGTGCCCGCGTGGATTTTCTCCGAGATCTTCGGTTTCCTCCCACACTCCAAAGACGTACAGGTTTGTAGATTGATTGTATGGATGTACATGTAAATTGTCCGTAGTGTGTGTAGGATAGTGTCAGTGTGCGGGGATCGTTGGTCGGCGCGGACTCGGTGCGCTGCAGGGCCTGCTTCCGCGCTGTATCTCTAAACTAAACTGAACTAAACTTATGCAAAACAAAATAAAAGCCCAAAGTCCCTAGTGCAACCAAGACAGTTTAAGAATAAGGAGTAAGCCATTTAGAACGGAGACAAGGAAACACTTTTTCTCACAGAGGGTGGTACGTCTGAGTGTGGTGAGTGTGGTGAGCCGGTTCTCTGGATACTTTCAAGAGAGACCTAGATAGGGCTCTTAAAAATAGTGGAGTCGGGGGATATGGGGAGATTAGTCCAAAGATTAGTTAGTGATTGGAAGGGGATATGTTTATTATATTCACCACTTGAAAAGACTTTATAGATAAATAATCTATTGTTTTTACATTTTTGCAAAACCAGTAGAATAAATATGAGAGACACAAGAAACTGCAGATGTTGGAACCTTGTGCTGGAGACTCAGCGGGTCAGGAAGCACCTTCTTGATGAGTATGGGTGTCAAGGGATATGGGGAGAAGGCGGGAGAATGGGGTTAGGAGGGAGAGATAGAGTAGACTTGATGGGCCAAATGGCCTAATTCTACTCCTATCACTTCTGACCTTCTGATCTGTGGAGCAAATGGAAAGGTGACGATTGGATCCTGACCTAAAACATCGTCAGTTCGTTCCCTTCCACAGATGCTGCCTGACCAGCTGAGTTTCTCCAACACTTTTGTTTAGAGTAAGCATTGGACTGGGTCTAGAAAAGGAATTGATTAAAGTGAGAATAAATTGCTGTTTTATTATTTCAGTACAATGTCCAAATGGTCTTGTCCTACTGAGGGTGATGATATCCATATCAAAACAGTATTGGGTCTGCTGTGGTAATTGGCTGTGTTTTTTTTATCTCATTGAGTCATACAGTGTGGAAACAGGCCCATCGGCTCAATTTGCCCACACCAGCCAAAATGTCCCATCTCACGTCCCGTCTGCCCTTCTTTGGCCCATATCTCTCTAAACCTTTCCAACCCATGTACCTGTCCAATGTCTCTTAAAATTTGTTATATCATCTGCCTCAAACACCTAATGAATGATTGAATGAATTAATAAGTTTATTGGCCAAGTATTCACATACAAGGAATTTGCCTTGGTGCTCCGCCCGCACGTGACAACATGACATACAGTGACAGTTAGGAATGACACAAAAAACATAAAAATAGACAACAGACAATAGGTGCAGGAGTGGGCCATTCGGCGCTTCGAGCCAGCACCGCCATTCAATGTGATCATGGCTGACAATCCACAATCAGTACCCCGTTCCTGCATTCTCCCCATATCCCCTGACTCCGCTATTTTTAAGAGCCCTATCTAGCTCTCTCTTGAAAGTATCTCGAGAACCGGCTCACCACACTCTGTGAGAAACAGACTTACCACTCTCTGTGAGAAAAAGTGTTTCCTCGTCTCCGTTCTAAATGGCTAACTCCTTATTCTTAAACTGTGGCCTCTGGTTCTGTACCCCCCCATGAAGATCGGGAACATGTTTCCTGCCTCTAGTGTGTCCAAACCCTTAACAATCTGACAGCTTGTTCCATGCACCCATCACCCTCCATTATCCAAAACTGCCAGCGGGACATCAACCCCCTCAACTTCTCCACTCCCCTGTCTCACTCCAATCTCTCCCCCCCCCCCCCCCCCCCCGAACGACTCACTCCGCAACAACCCAGACTGGGTTATCAAACCCACCGACAAGGGAGGTGCCGTGGTAGTCTGGCGCGTCGATCTCTACAAAGTGGAGGCCACGTGCCAACTCTCGGACACCTCCTCCTACTTACCCCTGGACCATGACCCCACTGACGAGCACCAGGCCACCATCTCGAGCACCATAACCGACTTCATCAACTCCGGCTCCCTGCACCCCCGAGCCTCCAACCTCATCGTTCCCCAGCCCCGCACGGCCCGATTTTACTTTCTCCCCAAAATCCACAAACACGACTGCCCCGGCAGACCCATTGTCTCTGCCTGTTCGTGCCCCACCGAACTCATTTCCAAATACCTTTACTCCATCCTATCCTCCTTGGTTAAATCCCTCCCCACCTTTGTTCAAGCCACCTCAGACCCTGTCCATCGTCTCCGCGCATTCCATTCTCCAGGCCCCATCCTCTCATCTTCACCATGGACGTCCAGTCACTCTATACTTCCATCCCCCACCACGATGGTCTCAAAGCCCTCCGGTTCTTCCTCAACCAGAGGAGCAACCAATACCCATCCACTGATGCTCTCCTCCGCCTAGCGGAGTTGGTCCTTACCCTCAATAACTTCTGATTTGACTCCTCCCATTTCCTCCAAATACAAGGCGTAATTTCATGCCTGCAGTTATACATATATAAAAAATAACAAAACCACCCAATAAACACAAATTTAACATCCACCTCAGTGAGTTCACCAAACACCTCCTCACTTTGGTGGAAGGCAAAAGTCTTAGAGTCTCTGTCTTCCCTCCTTGTTCTCCCTCTGCGTTGAGGAGATCCAGGCCCCCGATGCTGCCGTCCACCAGGCCTGCGGCCGAGCCTCTGAAACCGGGTGCCGCCACCGCCGTCGCCGGAACGCTGGAGCACCACAGCTCCAAAGCCAGGTCGCCGCTGGAACGTCGCTGGAGCACCACAGCCCCGAAAGCCAGGTCGCCGCTGGAGCACCGCAGCCCCGAAAGCCAGGCCGCCGGAACGCCACTGGAGCACCGCAGCTCCGAAGCCAGGTCGCCGCCACTGCTGGAAGCTGGAAGGCTGCCAGCTCCGCCATTAGGGCCTCCGCACAGACGGAGACGGTGACGACAAGAAAAGTCCCATCCCCCCGAAGGGTGAGACTAAAACCTTGTTTCTCCCACGCCCCCCCCCCCCCCCACACACAAACATACACTGCCTAATAAACCAAAAATAATCACTAAAGACAGACACGAAGACAAAAATAAAATAAAAAACAGACGGCCTGCAGGTGAGCCGCAGCTGCCAAGCAGCGCCGCCACTTCCGGTTTTCCGGTATATCAGTGAGACCAAGCGGAGGCTTGGCGATCGTTTCGCCGAACACCTCCCCTCGGTCCGCATTAACCAACCCGACCTCCTGGTGGCTCAGCACTTCACCTCCCCCTCCCATTCCATATCTGACTCTCGTTCCTGGGCCTCCTCCATAGCCAGAGTGAGCAACACCGCAAGTTGGAGGAACAGCACCTCATATTCCGCTTGGGGAGTCTGCATCCTCTTCGCATGAACATCGAATCCTCACAAGTCAGTTAGCCCTTGCTGTCTCCTCCCCTTCCCACCTCTCCCTCAGCCCTCGGGCTCCTCCTCCTCCTTTTTCCTTTCTTCCCCCCCGCCTCCCCCAACCCCCCATCAGTCTGAAGAAGGGTTTCGGCCTGAAACGCTGCCTATCTCCTTCGATCCATAAACGCTGCTGCACCCGCTGAGTTTCTCCAGCATTTTGTGTACCCTAGTGTGACAATGTTTCTGTCAGCCATGAATGGATGGCGGAGTAACTAGATGGGCCAAATATCCTATCACTTATGACCTTATAAATCTTCCCCCTCTCATCTTCATCCTATGTCCTCTGGTTCTTGATTCCCCCACTCTGGTTAAAATGCTGTGCACCCACGCTATCTATTCCCCTTATGATCGTACACACTATTCTGTTAATTCTATTCATTCTCATTTAATTAATAAAAAAAACAAAATAAATTGTTTATACAATTTAACGATAGTCTATTTGGTAAAATATGCATTTTATTCAGTTAGTTTTCAAGAATCAATTTAAAATGCATAATTGAATTGAGTGAACCTTCAACCATTTTGGCCAGAAGCTAATAAAAGGGCATTTTTATTGAAAGATCTCAAATTGGCTCGTGGAATTTAATCCATGTACTCTCCAGTAATAATGCTTAATCTAAGTAAACAGCACAACTAGTAATTAAAAATGTTCATATTGTTCCGGTTATAAAAAGCTTGAAGTTCTCTGCTTGTGTAGGAAGGATCTGCAGATGTTGGTTTACACCGAAGATAGACACAAAATGTTGGAGTAACTCAGCGGGACAGGCAGCATCTCTGGAGAGAAGGAATGGGTGACGTTTCGGGTCGAGACCCTTCATTGGACTGAGACTCAGAGGGTCTCTGCTTGTGTCTGGCTTAATGTTACAACAATTGGCATTGTTGGCTTTGAAATATCCTTAGAGGGAAAAATCTACGAATAAACCTTTACCTCATGAACCTGGCAAAAGATGAATACATCTTTGATCAAAGATAGACACAAAAAGCTGGAGTAACTCAGCGGGTCAGGAAGCGTCTCAGGAGAAACGGAATGGATGATGTTTTGGGTCGAGACCGTTCTTCAGACTGGGGGAGGGGGAGGCGAGTGATATCGACGGTGACGCAGAGAGATATGGAACAAATGAAAGGGCAACAGCACATCGGGCTAAAACACTGTAAATGAGGATTGGTTTCAGATTGAATTAAACAAAAACAAGAAGCAAAATTCCCCACGTGACATGAAAAATGAAGAGAAGCCACAAATGAAAGTTTCACCAAAAATTGAAAATCAGTGGCCTGAAAATAATCGACGAGGACGAAAGAGATAAATTGGTCGGCAATGCATCATTTTTTGAAGATATGTTTGTGATATTTCATGCATGCATTAACACAGAGTGCCACTTCCATCGTTAGCTGATAAATTTACCAAGTGCAATGAAGTCCATGTGTGGCAGGTACTTCCAAGTGATTTACAATTCTTGGGGAAGAACACAGTTGGCTTATTTATTTAGTTTAGCTTAGTTCAGTTTCGAGATGCAGCGCAGAAACAGGTCCTTCGGCCCACCGATTCCGCGCCTACGCTACACACACCAGGGTCATTTTAACATTTACAACAAGCCAATTAACCTACAAACCTGTACGTCTTTGGAGTGTGGGAGGAAACCGAAGATCTCGGAGAAAACCCACGCTCACATGGGGAGAACGTACAAGCTCCGTACAGGCAGCACCTGTGGACGGGTTCGAACCCGGGTCTCCCGCGCTGTATGCGCTGTAGGGCAGCAACTCTACTGCTGCGCCACCGCGTCTCCTTCATTCTTTATTTTAGAAAAGAAAAGACATAATGTGCTGGAGCAACTCAGCAGGTCAGGCAGCATCTCTGGAGAAGATAGATAACTATGATTGCATGGCGGCGTAGCGTTAGAGCCACTAACGCTAACACTCAACTGAACCATCCTACCACAACCAGAGAGAATGAATGAATGAATAAGTTATTGTAACATATGACAAGTCACAGTACCCAAGGTCTGAAAATAGTCGTCCATAAATGGACCTGTCCAAGTTACGAAGTAATCACGCCATGTCCTCCATTGTTCTCTCCCCCATCCCCCTCCCCCACGCCGGGTCCTGCTTTGTTACTTTCCTCGGCAGCAGCGTCCTCACTTTCACGTGTCCCTCGTTTGGTGCCATCGTCGACCGCCGCACCCACCTCTCCACTAGCGCCACCGGGTGCTCTCCAGACGCCTCCGTTGTGCCAACCCCGACCCCAGCCACGGGCTCCAGCCCGTGAGACCCCAGCCTCGGCTACTCCACGGCTGACTGGGAGGCGTCTGCCGGAGCGGCTCGCAGGGAGCAATCCAGAACTACTATCTACCTCATCAGGGACCCTCGGACTATCCTTGATCGGACTATACTGGCTTTACCATGTACTAAACGTGATCCCCTTGTCATGTATCTATACCTGTTAATGGCTCAATTGTAATCATGCATTGTCTTTATGCTGACTGGGTAGAACACAACAAAAGCTTTTCACTGTACCTCGGCACATGTGACAATAAACTAAACTGAACTAAACTGGGTGATGTATCGGAAAACATCACCTGTCCGTGTTCTCCAGAGATGCTGCCTGACCCGCTGAGTTACCCCAGCATTTTGTGTCTTTCCTTTTAGCAAACCAGCATCTTTAGAATTTAGACTTTGGAGATACAAGCTAAAACAGGCCTTTCGGCCCACCGAGTCCATGCTGAACAGCGATCACCCCGTACACCAGCACTATAGAAACAAAGAAACAGAAACATAGAAATTTAGGTGCAGGAGTAGACCCTTTGAGCCAACACTGCCATTCAATATGATCATGGCTGATCATCTAAAATCAGCCCGTTCCTGCTTTTTTCACCATATCCCTTGATTCCTTTAGCCCTAAGAGCTAAATCTAACTCTCTCTTGAAAATTGGTCTCTGTAATTTGGTCACTATAAATTGCTCCTAGCATGTATGGAGCAGGCAGGAGAACATCGAATTTGTATGATCCATGCTCAGTGAACTCAGTGGGCCGAATCTCATAGTTGTGATAGGGGACACCTGCCTTGCACAGCCAGAGACCCGGGTTCGATCCTGACCTTGGGTGCTGTCTGTGTGGAGCTTGCACATTCTCCCTGTGAGCACGTGGGTTTCCTCCCACACCCCAAAGACATTCAGGTTTGTAGGTTATCTGGCTTCTATAAATTGTCCAGAGTATGTAGGATAGAACTAGTGTACGGGTGATCATTGGTCAGCATGGACTCAGTGGTCCAAACCGCCCATTTCCATGATGTATCTCTAATCTACACTCAACCCAACCCAACCCAACTTAACCCAACTTAACCCAACTCAACCCAACTCAATCCAACCCAACCCAACTCAACTCGACCCAACTCAACCCAACTCAACCCAACCCAAACCAACCCAACGCAATCCAACCCAACTAAAACCTACCCAACTCAACCCAACCCAACCCAACCCAACCCAACCCAACCCAACGCAATCCAACCCAACTCAAACCTACCCAACTCAACCCAACTCAACCCAACCCAACCCAACGCAAAACAACCCAACTCAAACCTACCCAACCCAACCCAACGCAACCCAACTCAACCCAACCCAACCCAACCCAACCCAACACAACCCAACACAACCCAACTCAACTCAACTCAACCATCAACCCAACTCAACTGAACTCTAGGGACAATTTACAATATTCTTAACCAAAGTCAATTAACGTACGAACCTGCACGTCTTTGGAGTGTGGGAGGAAACCGGAGAACCTGGAGAAAACCCATGCAAGTCATGGGGAGAAAATGCAAACGACAACACCCTTGGTCAGGATTGAACCCGGTTCTCTGGCGCTGTAAGGTAGCAAATCAACTGCTGTTTCACAGATTTATTAATCTATAAACAGGACAGCTAAGGGGTTTTAGCCACAAATCTATGTTGGGGCTAGGCTGTGATGTGTTTTGGAGGCCTGGTGACATTTGTACATTGTATACTTTGTTCTTTTTGTGTTGAATACATTTTTTAACCCTTAAAGCAGAATGATTTTTGCCAAGTAATGACCCTTAAGTTATGGCCCAGACTCCTCAATGATTACTTTGAACACACTGCCTGTAGGATACATTTTAGATTTTCCTTATCTTCTTCTTATTGACTTTACTCAAAATCAGAAAGCTGGAGGAATGATTTTCCAATCCTGAATGAACTAATCTATGAATGAATGAATACTTTATTGTCACATGTGATTCGTCACAGTGAGATTCCTTGTTTTACATACCCAAGGTATGCTAATAGTCGGCACATAAAGGACACCGACTAATTTACATTGTATCCCACGTCAGGTCCTCCTTTGTAACCCTCCCCCCCACCGTCATGGCAATTCCCCCATGTTGAGTCCTCCTTCGTACTTCACAGCCCCCACCCCCATCACGATTATGACACATAAAGATTAAATAGCGGCACATTTGGATAGCAGTAGCAGGATCGGTCTGAGTCAGCATGGATTTATGAAGGGGAAATCATGCTCGACTAATCTTCCGGACTTTTTTGAGGATATGACTAGGAGAATGAACAAGGGAGACCCAGTGGATGTAGTGTACCTGGACTTTCAGAAAACATTTGATAAAGTCCCACATAGGAGATTAGTGGGCAAAATTAGGGCACATGGTATTGGGGGTAGAGTGCTGACATGGATAGATAAGTGGTTGGCAGACAGGAAACAAAGAGTAGGGATTAACAGGTCCCTTTCAGAATGGCAGGCAGTGACTAGTGGGGTACCACAAGGCTCGATGCCGGGACCACAGCTATTTACATTATAAATTAATGATTTTGATGAAGGGATTCAAAGTAACATTAGCAAATTTGCAGATGACACAAAGCTGGGTGGCAGTGTGAACTGTGAGGAGGGTGCTATAAGGATGCAAGGTGAATTGGACAGGTTGGGTGAGCAGGTAAATGCATGGCAGATGCAGTTTAATGTGGATACATGTGAGGTTATCCACTTTGGTAGCAAATATAGGAAGGCAGATTATTATCTAAATGGTGTTGTTGGAAAAAGGGGAAGTTCAACAGGGTCTGGGCGTCCTTGTTCATCAGTCTATGAAAGTAAGCATGCAGGTACAGCAGGCAGTGAAGAAAGCGTATGGCATGTTGGGCTTTATAACAAGAGGAATTGAATATAGGAGCAAAGAGGTCCTTCTGCAGGTGTACAGAGCCCTAGTGAGACAACACCTGGAGTATTGTGTGTAGTTTTGGTCTCCTAATTTGAGGAAGGACATTCTTGCTATTGAGGGAGTGCAGCGTAGGTTTACAAGGTTAATTCCTGGGATGGCAGGACTGTCATATGCTGAGAGAATGGAGCAGCTGGGCTTGTACACACTGGCGTTTAGAAGGATGAGAGGGGATCTTATTGAAACATATAAGATTGTTAAGGGTTTGGACACGCTGGAGGCAGGAAACATGTTCCTGATGTTGGGGCAGTCCAGAATCAGGGGTCACAATTTAAGAATAAGGGGTAAGCCATTTAGAAATGAGATGAGGATAAAACATTTTCACACAGAGAGTTGTGAGTCTGTGGAATTCTCTGCTTCAGAGGGCAGTGGTGGCTGGCTCTCTGGATGCTTTCAGGAGAGGGCTAGACAGAGCTCTTAAAGATAGCGGAGTCAAGGGATATGGGGAAAAGGCAGGAACGGGGTACTGAATGTAGATGATCAGCCATGATCACATTGAATGGCGGTGTTGGCTTGAAGGGCCTGATGGCCTACTCCTGCACCTATTGTCTATCTTATAAAGATACCTACTCTTGAAAAACAGCACCTCACATTCTTTGAGACCCTCTCTCACTGCTCCCGCTGTCATAGAGTCATAGACTGATACAGTGTAGAAACAGGCCACTCAGCCCAACTTGCCCACACCGACCTACATGTCACATCAACGCTAGTCCCACCAGCCTGCATCTGGCCCATATCCCACTAAACCTGTCCTATCCACGTATCTGTCCAAATGTCTCTTCAACGTTGCGATAGTATCTGCCAACTAAGTGGATATTTGTCAGGCAAAGATAGATATATTCTTGATTCGTGCAGGTACCTGGGTTTATGGGGAGTAGGCAGGAGAATGGGGTTAGGAGGGAGCGATAGATCAGCCATGATTGTATGGCAGAGTAGACTTGATGGGCTGAATGGCCTAATTCTACTACTATTCATTATGACCTTAAGATCACCCTCATCATCCTGAGCTCGAAGGAATGAAGCCCTAGTCTGCCCAGCCTCTCCCTGCAGCTCAGTCCCTCAAGTCCCAGCAACATCCTCCTAAATCTTCACTGCACCCTTTCCAGCTTAACAACATCCTTCCAATAGCAGGGTGTCCAAAACTGAACACAATTGTCCACATTAAATCATAGAGAGATGAAATATTGTTGTAATAAAAAGAAACTGATTTACACCAAAGATAGACACAAAATTCTGGAGTAACTCAGCGGGTCAGGCAGCATTTCTGGAGAAAACAAATAGGTGACATTTCGGATCGGGACCCTTCCTCAGACTGAAAGTGAGGGATGAGGGGTTGAAGAGCTGGGGGGTGGGTGGGGGGGGGGTGAGGAAAGACCAGGGCAAATTAGATCTTGCCTCAAATGACCTCAGGCTGGGTTGTGCACTGGTGGCCCCATTGTTGGATAGGATGGACGGTCCTCTCTTCCAGATTTCCTCCCTCCCCCTCTCCAATGCCTGAAGAAGGGTCCCGACCAGAAACGTCATCTATCTATTTTCCCCAGACATGCTACCTCACCCGTTGAGTTACCCCAGCGTTTTGCGTCAATCTTTGCAAATATTTAATTTAGTTCAGAGATGCAGGGTGGAAACAGGCCCTTCGGCCCACCGAGTCCGCACCGACCAACGATCACCCTATACACTAGTTCTTCTCCGCACACCTGGGACAATTTGCGATCTTTACAATCTTTACACATGTTCGGGACGTGGGAGGAAACCGGAGCAACCGGAGAAAACCCAAGCGTGTCACGGGGGAGAACGTACAAACTCCATGCAGGCAACACCCGCAGTCAGGATCGAACCCGGGTCTCTGGCGCTGTGAGGCAGCAACTCTACCACCGCGCCGCGTGTTTGATGAATAAGATGAAAGCAGTCAGGTTATATTTCTTGCTACATAAGGTGAAGTCAGCACAAAGTGCTCATGTAAGTGGAAAATTAAATTTCAGATCTCAATATCACTTCCATCTGTTAGTAAATTTTGAGTCCTTAGCTTAAAGGAAAGATGTGACGATCTACCTATCCTTTTGATAATTCATTAAACCCTGCTGCAAATCATTGAATGTCATATTGCCTCACCCAGATAATGATTACCAATCCAGGAGAGAGAGATGTTACACAATATAAAACCTGCCTGGGGGTAGGGGGCTATTGATCAGAAATAATGCTCGATGAGCCAGCAGGCACTGATAAAATTGAAGCAGTCTTTTCAGAAACAGATATTGGATGGAGACGAGAGGGAAGCAAAGTAACACACAAAATAAATTATTTAAGTGGCAGGTCAGCAGAAAAAAAGAAAATCGCACGAAGCACCGCCGGGAATAGTTTAAGGAAGTGAGGCCAATTTAGTGCATGGGATCCAACTTGCAAAGTCAAAGAGAAGATAGACACAAACTAGCTGGAGTAACTCAGCAGGACAGGCAGCTTCTCTGGAGAAGGAATGGGTGACCCTTCAACGGAGTCTCATAGAAACATAGAAACATAGAAATTAGGTGCAGGAGTAGGCCATTCGGCCCTTCGAGCCTGCACCGCCATTCAATATGATCATGGCTGATCATCCAACTCAGTATCCCGTACCTGCCTTCTCTCCATACCCTCTGATCCCCTTAGCCACAAGGGCCACATCTAACTCCCTCTTAAATATAGCCAATGAACTGGCCTCAACTACCCTCTGTGGCAGAGAGTTCCAGAGACCCACCACTCTCTGTGTGAAAAAATTCCTCCTCATCTCGGTCCTAAAGGATTTCCCCCTTATCCTTAAGCTGTGACCCCTTGTCCTGGACCTCCCCAACATCGGGAACAATCTTCCTGCATCTAGCCTGTCCAACCCCTTAAGAATCTTGTAAGTTTCTATAAGATCCCCTCTCAATCTCCTAAATTCTAGAGAGTATAAACCGAGTCTATGCAGTCTTTGTTCATAAGACAGTCCTGACATCCCAGGAATCAGTCTGGTGAAACTTCACTGCACTCCCTCTATGGCAATAATGTCCTTCCTCAGATTTGGAGACCAGAACTGTACGCAATACTCCAGGTGTGGCCTCACCAAGACCCTATACAACTGAAATAGAACCTCCCCGCTCCTATACTCAAATCCTTTTGCTATGAAAGCTAACATACCATTCGTTTTCTTCACTGCCTGCTGTACCTGCATGCCTACTTTCAATGACTGGTGTACCATGACACCCAGGTCGCGCTGCATCTCCCCTTTTCCTAATCGGCCTCCATTTAGATAATAGTCTGTTTTCCTATTTTTGCCACCAAAGTGGATAACCTCACATTTATCCACATTATACTGCATCTACCAAACATTTGCCCACTCACCCAGCCTATCCAAGTCACCTTGCAGTCTCCTAGCATCCTCCTCACAGCTAACACTGCCCCCCAGCTTAGTGTCATCCGCAAACTTGGAGATATTGCCTTCAATTCCCTCATCCAGATCATTTATGTATATTGTAAATAGCTGGGGTCCCAGCACTGAGCCTTGCGGTACCCCACTAGTCACTGCCTGCCATTGTGAAAATGACCCGTTTACTCCTACTCTTTGCTTCCTGTTTGCCAGCCAGTTCTCTATCCACATCAATACTGAACCCCCAATGCCGTATGCTTTAAGTTTATATACTAATCTCTTATGTGGGACCTTGTCGAAAGCCTTCTGGAAGTCCAGATACACCACATCCACTGGTTCTCCCCCATCCACGCTAGTAGTTACATCCTCGAATAATTCCACAAGAATCGTCAGACATGATTTACCTTTCGTAAATCCATGCTGACTTTGTCTCGACCGGAAACGTCACCCATTCCCTCTCTCCGGAGGTGCTGCCTGTCCTGCTGAGTTACTCCAGCTCTTTGTGTCTATCTTCGGTTTAGACAATAGACAATAGTTGCAGGAGTGGGACATTCGGCCCTTCGAGCCAGCACCGCCATTCAATGTGATCATGGCTGATCATCCCCAATCAGTACCCCGTTCCTGCCTTCTCCCCATATCCCCTGACTCCATTATTTTTAAGAGCCCTATCTAGCTCTCTTGAAAGCATCCAGAGAACATGCCTTCACCGCCCTCTAAGGAATTTTGAAAAATTATCACTAATGCATCCACTATTTCTGTGGCTACCTCCTTGAGTATCTGGGATGCAGACTATCCGGCCCTGGGGATTTATCAGCCTTCAATCCGTTCAATTTACCCAACACCACCTCCCGGCTAACCTGGATTTCACTCAGTTCCTCCATCTTATTTGACCCCCGTTCCACTGCTATTTCCGGCAGATTATTTATGTCTTCCTTAGTGAAGACAGAACCAAAGAAGTTATTGAATTGGTCTGCCATGTCCTTGTTCCCATGATCAATTCACCTGTTTCTGACTGCAAGGGACCAACATTTGTTTTAACTAGTCTCTTTCTCTTCACATATCTATAAAAGCTTTTGCAGTCAGTTTTCATAGAAACATAGAAACATAGAAAATAGGTGCAGGAGTAGGCCATTCGGCCCTTCGAGCCTGCACCGCCATTCAATGTGATCATGGCTGATCATCCAACTCAGTATCCCGTACCTGCCTTCTCTCCATACCCCCTGATCCCTTTAGCCACAAGTGCCACATCTAACGCCCTCTTAAATATAGCCAATGAACTGGCCTCAACTACCTTCTGTGGCAGAGAATTCCAGAGACTCACCACTCTCTGTGTAAAGAATGTTTTCCTCATTTCGGTCCTAAAGGAATTCCCCCTTATCCTTAGACTGTGACCCCTTGTTCTGGACTCCCCCAACATCGGGAACATTCATGTTCCCTGCCAGTTTCCTTTCATAATCTATTTCCCTTTTCTAATTAAGCCCTTTGTCCTCCTCAGCTGGATTCTGAATTTCTCCCAGTCCTCCGGTAGGCTGCTTTTTCTGGCCTATTTATATGCCTCATCTTTTGTTTTTATACTATCCCTGATTTCCCTTGTTATCCATGGATGCACCACCTTCCCCGATTTATTCTTTTGCCAAACTGGTATGAACAATTTTTGTACTTCTTCCATGCAGTCTTTAAATACCTTCCATTGCACATCCACTGTCAACCCTTTAAGAATCGCCTGCCAGTCTATCTTGGCCAATTCACATCTCATACCTTCAAAGTTACCTTTGTTCAAGTTCAGAACCCTTGTTTCTGACTTAATTTTGTCACTCACCATCCTAATGAAGAACTCAACCATATTATGGTCACTCTTGCCCAAGGGGCCACGCACAACAAGACTGCTAACTAACCCTTCCTCATTACTCAATACCCAGTCTAGAATAGCCTGCTCTCTTGTTGGTTCCTCCACATGTTGGTTGAGAAAACTATCCCGCATACATTCCAAGAAATCCTCTTCCTCAGCACCCCTGCCAATTTGATTCACCCAATCTACATGCAGATTGAAGTCACCCATTATAACCGTGTTACCCCTGTTGCACGCATTTCTAATTTCCTGTTTGATGCCATCCCCAACTCCAATACTACTGTTAGGTGGCCTGTACACAACTCCCACTAGCGTTTTCTGCCCCTTAGAGTTTCGCCGCTCTACCCATATCAATTCCACATCCTCCACGCTAATGTCCTTCCTTTCTATTGCATTAATCTCCTCTCTCACCAGCAACGCTACCCCACCTCCTTTTCCTTTTTGTCTATCCCTCCTGAATATTGAATATCCCTGGATGTTCAGCTCCCAGCCTTGGTCTCCCTGGAGCCATGTCTCCGTGATCCCAACTATAGCATAGTCATTAATCGCTATCTGCACCTTCAACTCATCCACCTTATTACGAATGCTCCTCGCATTGAGACACAAAGACGTCAGGCTTGTTTTTACAACACTCTCACTCCTTATACAATTACTCCTTGTACACTAGTGGAAACATCCTCTCCACATCCAGGCTTTTCATTATTTGGTATGTTTCAATGAGGCAATTCTGCTCCAAACAGTTATGACCTTATGACCTTCGTCCCACCTGCCTGCGTTTGGCCCGTATCCTTCTAAACCATTTCTATCCACGTGCCTGTCTAAATATTTCTTAAAAGTTGCGATAATACCTGCCACAACAACCTTCTCCAGCAGCTCGTTCCATACACCCATCACCCTTGTGTGAAAATGTTACTCCTCAAGTTCCTATCTCTAACTCTACCGCTGCACCACTATACCAATACTACTGTACTAGTGCATGTTCAGACACAATTAGTTTGTTGTGTCATTTCAATGGGAATCTGAGTGGTAACTTATTCACACAGATGGTGGTGGGTGTATGGAACGAGCTGCCAGAGGAGGTCATTGAGGCAGGGACTATCCCAACATTTAAGAAACAGTTGGACAATGTGAAAAATATACATCTTCTAGATGCGCTAGGACGCATCCTCAGTGATGTGACCTGGGGTCATCGGGCGTTTCGGGTCTCACAACATCAGACACCCTCGCCCAGGCGACCCAGCCGGGGTTGATCAGGTCCCGACTTGCGTCCCAGCAGCAACCGCCCACGGATCAGCCATCTTAATAACTACTCTGCAGGGGTTGGGAGACTCTAGTGCGTGGAGGGACTGGGCTCTGTGGGGTGACTCCCGGCCGGGCTCCTCCTGCGTCTCACCAGGTTCAAGGCCTGTGCGTACGCTGCACCTCTTTCTCCTTCTCTGAGCATTTCATTCTCGCCTGATGGATGTTTCCCAGTCCCGCCTGCAACTGGTCCAATACGCCGCAGCGAGACTCCTAACAGGCACCCGAAAAAGGGACCACATCACCCCGATCCTGGCCTCGCTCCACTGGTTCCGAATAAATTTCAAGATCCTCCTTTATATCTACAAAGCCTTTAACGGGCTTGCCCCCACCTACATTAAAAGTCTGCTCACCCACTACACCACCTCCAGGTTCCTCAGACCGGCCGACTTGGGGTTACTGAACAGCCCGCGGTCAAGGCATAAACTCAGGGGCGACCGTGCCTTTGTGGTTGCAGCTCTACGACTGTGGAATAGCATCCCTCTTCCCATCAGAACTGCCCCCTCCATCGACTCCTTTAAGTCGAGACTAAAAACTCATCTCTACTCCCAAGCCTTTCTTGACATTTTCTGAGCGAGGGCTGTATGTATGTAGTGATGTTTGTATTTAATCTATGAACCACTGTAGTTTGTTATACTATTTCATTTCGGAGTCACGTGAGTGACTTCGTGAAGAGCCCGCCGGCGCGCATGCTCGACATATCGTCGTACCGCGTTGCTGCGACGGCTGACGGAGGAGCGTGCTCCTCGCCAGCCCTTCATAAGGGAACCACGCAGGTAAGTATACTACCTTAAGTTGGTGGTTCTTGTTGTGTTTGCTTCACAGCAAGAACATGGATGGGAGTTTAAGAGGCCGGAGTTCGAGGAGAAGTCGCCGGCCAGCAGTTCCGGAGCGAGAGTTGTCGGGGGTACCTGCAACGCAGACCGGAACGAGGGCGGAGATGTCGGTGAGCTCTGTTTTGTCAGGTCCGGACCCGCCCGCACACCACAGCTCGGAGGAGTTCGACGAGGAGGAGTGTGGTGTGCCGCCAGAGCAGGACGACCCTGCCGTGGCAGTCAGGTCGTCAGCAGGCTTGCTGACGGCCTCGAGCAGAAGGGTCCGTGCGGCTGCACGGCCCGCTTCACGAAGCCCCCTGAGGAGGGGTAGGGCAGGAGCCCAAAAGCCTAACCCTGTCGGGGCTAAGGCTCTGCCTGTCGCCAAGGAGCGGTCAGGTTCTAGGACGGGACCCGGGGCAGCTGTGAGGTCCAGCCGTCGCCCCCCAACTTCCGACGCCGGGACGAGTCAGTTGGGGGTCCCGTCACGGTCGCCAAGCCCCCCATGGATGGGTGGGCGAGACCATGCGTCGGCAAGGTCCACGGTGTGGGCAGCTGGCAAGCCTGCACGGGCCCAAGGTATCCAGGCTTCGACTGGTGCCGACACCATGCCGCATCTGTCCTTAGAGGCAACGGCTTCCGCTCCCGCTATACGGAGGCGGTTGAACACGCCCGTGCAGGAATCGCGCAGTTTCGCCTCGGCGGCTGTCGACGACAACTACCGGCACCGGCAGGGCCTCGACGAGGTGCGGGCCGATGACAGGAGCCCCGGCCAATTTTCAGAGCTGGAGGACTCCGACCACCTGAGTGTTCAGGGTGAAGGGCGTATTGACCGTATAGAGCGGCTGCTGGAACGTCTCCTTCAACAACAACAGGCATCCAGCAGCGACAGGCACAGGGCTTCATCACCAGCTTCATACACCAGCCTGGAGCAGCAGGACGAGGAGGCAGTGGTCGATCCCATCCCACCCCCGCCTGAGTTACCGGCGGAGGACCTTCTCGATGTGGCCACCAAGTTTGCAGCCCCTCATTCCTTGGGGCTTCCTATCAATACAAAACTGGCAGCCACTGTGGACTTCCTAAATAATCACCAGCTTCAGGAGGAAGTTCTACTACAAGCCATGAGCCGTCACAAGGCTCCACCAAACTGCAACTCCCTCAACGTGCCTGTGGTCAATACGCCAATCTGGGGCAACATCAGTGCGGCTATCCGTCAGCAGGAACTAAAGATTCAGCGGATCCTGAAACTCCTCACGGCCGGGATTACTGCTTTTGTGCGGTCGGTCGACGGAGAGGAGCTTAATTTGGACCAGGAGGATGCTCTGGCGCTTCTATGCGCTACTCAAAATGAAATCAACGGCTTTCGGAAAAATAGCATCCGCCCAGCGCTCAACCCCAAATTTGCAGGGTTGTGCAAACCACCGCCGCCGCCGCCGCCCCGTCAGCTCTTTGGCGAAGACCTTGCCAAAAGGGTCAGAGAGCTTGATGAACAAGCCAAGACCGTGGGGCTCATGCGCTCTCAGAGTGCCCCCACGCCATCGAGCTCCAAAGCTCCGCTTGGCCGCTCACGAGGGTCTGCCAGCATGTCTACCAGGAATTACCCTCCAGCTCCAAACCGATATCAACCACCCCAACCACAGGGGTCTTTTTTAGGACAGGCTCGGCAGAAGCCGAGATGGAAAATGAGGACGCCACGACCTCAAACCAACCCAGCACCTCTACGTCCACCCACTCGTGTCAGGGACCGCCGGTAACCACAGAGGTGAGGCGGTCTGGTTCTCTTTTTTCTCTTTGTTTAACCTCACATGTTGGTGGGCGTTTGCGGTTGTTTGCGGGTGCATGGGGTGATATTACCAGTGATGAGTATGTGTTACGGAATATTCAGGGCCATAGCATTGAGTTTATTAATGGGGACATCCCTCCGTCTCAGCATAGACCGGGTCGTATGTTTAAACTAACGGCTGCGGAACAGTCCGTAGGCTATAAGGAAATTTTAAGGTTGGAACAGAAAGGGGTCATAGAGAAAACGGTTCATGAGCCCGTTGAATTTGTTTCCAATATTTTTACCCGACCTAAGAAAGATGGAGGCTGTAGAGTCATTATTGATCTGACCACTCTGAATAACTTTGTAACATATACTCATTTTAAAATGGACACGTTTGAAACGGCCAAATCATTGATCTCACAAGGGTGCTTTATGGCATGTATTGATTTACAGGATGCGTACTATACCGTACCCATGCAAAAATATTACAGAAGGTTCTTAAAATTTATCTGGATGGACCAGCTGTGGCAATATAGGGCGTTGCCTAATGGGCTCACCACAGCCCCTCGATTATTTACTAAATTGGTGAAGCCAATTATGGCTTATTTAAGACAACGACATCATATCGTTATGGCCTATTTAGATGATATTTTAATTATCGGACACACCTTGGAATCAGCTCAACAAGGGGTTGCAGCTGCGGTCAATTTGTTCCAACAGCTTGGGTTCATTGTTCATCCAGAAAAATCTAAGTTCTGCCCCACCCAGGTAATTAATTATCTGGGGTTCCAGGTGAATTCCATTAGCATGAGAGTCACCATACCAATTAACAAAATTGAGGAGGTAACACAGGTGTGTACAGATTTACTCAATACTCATATACCATCGATTCGTCACACAGCTACTGTCATTGGCAAGATTGTGGCTTTGTTTCCGGCAGCCCGGTATGGACCTCTGCATTATCAAAACTTGCAGAGAGCCAAGATTGCTGCGCTGCGACGGCATGCTGGTCATTATGATCGATCAATGCAGCTGCCGCCTGCAGCATTGGATGAGTTACGATGGTGGGTTTGCCACATTAGTAACTCGTTTAAAACTATTATTGAGGCGAAACCGATGATATACTTACAAACTGATGCGAGCTCTGATGGCTGGGGAGCTATGAATCAACATTCTAGTTGTGGGGGCCGATGGGATACCCTTGAGAATACAATGTTGGTATCACAAGGGATCAACTATTTGGAGCTGCTTGCAGCGTTTCACGGACTTCGTGCATATTGTTCCAAGATCTTTGGAGCACATGTCCGGCTCCAAATAGACAACACCACAGCGGTGGCGTATTTAAATCACATGGGCGGTACCAGGTCAGTTTCATGTGATAAATTGGCTAATTCAATTTGGCTCTGGTGTGTCAAGAGAGACATTTGGATTTCAGCCACCTATTTGCCAGGTGAGCTTAATTTTGTGGCGGACGCCAGGTCACGCAAGTTCAATGATAATATTGAATGGATGTTACATCCTGAAATTTTTGCAAAAATCACAGCCAAATTTGGGAAACCGGACATTGACCTTTTTGCGTCCCGGTTGAACCATCAGGTACCAACCTACGTCTCGTGGGAACCAGATCCTGGGGCTATAGCGTTAGATGCATTCTCGCTAGACTGGGGGAATTGCTTTTTCTATGCATTCCCTCCGTTTTGCCTCATCAGTCGGGTATTACGAAAAATTCAGATGGATGGTGCCAAGGGCATCCTTATCATACCCGACTGGCCTACACAGCCGTGGTATCCGATGGTCTTTGACACGCTCAGTGAACCTTGGGTCCGTTTGCAGGGTAGCCCAGAATTAGTTACTCACCCTGTTTCAGGGGAGCCACATCCCTGCCATGGCTATTTAAATTTGTTGGCTTGCAGATTCTGAATCGGCCTTTAGTTGGATACGGCCTTTCTACCCGGACCATGCATACCATTGCAGCGTCGTGCCGAGAGTCTACAAGGCGAAGATACCGCTCTCACATCAGGAAGTGGGAAGCCTTCTGCAGCCGCTCTCGCATCACGTACGATGCCGTGACTATAACCGACGTCCTGGAATTCCTCGCGGGGTTGCACCATGATGAACACTTAAGCTACAGTGCCATCAACAGCGCCAGGAGCGCTCTATCATTCTACCTCAATATTGAGGTGGGATCCAACAAGCTAGTGTCCAGGCTCATGCGGGGTATTTTCAATACGAATCCGCCTACACCACGCTACAATATCACCTGGGATGTCAGGGTAGTTTTAGCTCTGCTCAGGACGTGGTCCCCCATGGAAGGGCTCCAGCTGGACAAACTCACCATGAAGCTGGTGATGTTACTAGCGCTGACTTCAGCACAGAGGGTACAGACACTCCATAAACTACGTGTCGACAGAATGATGTCTACCCCCACAGAAGTAGTTTTCTTTGTTGACGAGCTACTAAAGCAGCATAGACCTGGGTGCACAGGGCTGCAGCTGAAGTTCCCGGCATACCCCGCAGATGCTAGGCTATGTTTAGCCTCCCACATCCGTTACTACGTCAAGGTGACGGCAAGCATCAGAGGAAAGGAGAGATACCTGCTTGTCACTCATAAGAGACCTCATCAACGAGTGACAACACAGACGATATCCAGGTGGCTTCGAGTCGTCTTGGGTAAGTCAGGTATCGACACTAATGTGTTCAAATCTCATTCCACCAGGGCTGCATCGACGTCGGCGGCGAGGGTCATGGAGGTGCCCATGGACCATATTCTCGCCACAGCAGGATGGGCTAATGAAGCGGTGTTCCAGCGTTTCTACAACCGGCCCGTCGCTGCGCCTCTACAGTTCGCAGAAGCCGTACTAGATGCGGGGCAAGAACGTGGAGATGTCCCCGAATAAGGGTTTTTTTGATTTGTTGTTAATAAATATGATTTGTTTTGCAGTATGGACTAGTCAGCACGTTATTCCTCCCATCCATCCCTGGTAGTGGTGTGACAGCATGGACGTGGTCCAGGGCGTGTCATCACAGAAGCTTTGAAGTCTTCACGAAGTCACTCACGTGACTCCGAAATGAAATAGTAAGATTGAACGAGAACTTACCAGTTCGAAGGTTGATCTTTATTTCATGAGGAGTCGAAGTGAGGGATTTCGTGCCCTCCTCGCCCAACCCTCAATCACCTTCATCTGGTAATCTTAGTTGTTTTCATTCTTACTATGTGAAGTCATTTCTTTTGATTGGTTTCTGTGATTCCACGCCGCTACTTTGAAGTATGTCGAGCATGCGCGCCGGCGGGCTCTTCACGAAATCCCTCACTTCGACTCCTCATGAAATAAAGATCAACCTTCGAACTGGTAAGTTCTCGTTCAATCTTACTATTCTTATACCAATGTAAAGCACTTTGGCCAACGAGAGTTGTTTTTTAAATGTGCTATATAAATAAAAATGACTTGGCTTGATGGATAGGACAGGTTTGGAGGGATATACACCAAACGTGGGCAGGTGGGATTAGTGTAGCTGGGACATTATGGTCGGTGTGGGCAAGTTGGGCTGATGGGCCTGTTTCCACGCTGTATCACTCTATGACTCGATAACCCTGCATTGTCCAGAAATTGTAATTTAAATACTTTGTCACATTAAGTAGGGAGAAGTAATTCTAGAGGGAGTCCTCTCTTTATAACCATAAATGCATTCTTTATGATTGCAATCTATAATTACAATTCTATAAACGATTCATTCCACGGGGAGAAAGAATTTTCTTCTGAGCCTGTTTCCGGCAGCATAACTTGTTTCATCTGAGAATTAACTTTGGAAAGAGTGGGTCCGAGCACAGTTCAATTATTTTATAGTGAAAAACGCACAATCGAATCAATTATATCTTCCACACGGGAGTTAGTTTTATTCAAAGGGTGAAAATAATAATGGGAAGTTAGAGAAGCTGTCGGCAGGTCACGTGGCATTGTGGGGAAAACAAAGATATTTAATATTGATTGGAGATGGCCTTCCTGTAATGTTGAGTTTAGTTTTTTTTATTTTAGAAGTGCAGCGCGGAAATAAGCCCTGTGGCCCACCGAGTCCGCACCGCCCAGCGATCCCCGCACACTAACACTATCCTACACACACGAGGGATAATTTACATTTATACCAAGCCAATTAATATACAAACCCTGTACATCTTTGGAGTGTGGGAGGAAACCGAAGACATTGGAGAAAACCCATGCTGATCACGGGGAAAACGTACAAACTCCGTACAGTCCAGCACCCGTGGTCAGGATCGAACTCGGGTCTCTGGCGCCGTAAGGCAGCAACTCTACTGCTGTGCCACCATGCCACCGTGAAATTAGTTTATCTCTGCATCATATGTGGCACAGACATTGTGGGCTGAAGGGCCTGTTCCTGTGCTGCACTGTTCTATGTTGTAAAGATGGCATCTCCTACATAGGAGAACTCGAGTGTCAGCCTAGATATCTGTGCAAACTGGGGGTTACACAAAAAGCAGGAGAAATTCAGCGGGTGCAGCAGCATCGAAGGAGATAGGCGACGTTTCGGGTCGAGACCCTTCTTCAGATTGGTCGGGGTTCAGGGAAATGAGAGATATAGACAGTGATGTGGAGAGATAAAGAACAATGAATGAAAGATATGCAAAAAAGTATCGATGATAAAGGAAACAGGCCATTGTAAGCTGTTTGTAGTGTGAAAATGAGAAGCTAGTGCGACTTGGGTGGGGGGGGAGATAGAGAGAGAAGGAATGCCAGGGCCCGAGGACTGAGGGAGAGGTGGGAAGGGGAGGAGGCAGCCTGGGTTAACAGAATTGAGAAAATTCAATGTTTAAGCCCAGAGGATGCAGACTCCCCAAGCGGAATATCTGTGCGAACTCCTCTATAATGGTGTTTAAGCATCTAAACTTAAAACATTCTTAAGCAAATAAGGTAACGCAGTGGCAGCAGTGGTAGAGCTGCTGTCTCACAGAGCCAGAGACCTGGGTTTGATCCTGGCTGCAGGTGCTGTCTGTACAGAGTTTTGTACATTCTCCCTCAGATCTGAAGTCTGAAGAAGGGTCCTGACCCATCCTTGTTCTCCAGAGACGCTGCCTGACCCGTCCAGCACTTTGCATCTACCTCTCTGTGACCAAGTGCGTGCTCTGGTTTCCTCCCACATCCCAAAGATACGCAGGTTTGTAGGTGAATTGGCTTAGGTAAATTGCCAATAGTGTGCAAAGAATGGATACGAAAATGGGATAACATGGAACTAGTGTACAGGTGATCGAAGGTTGTTGTGGAATCAAAGGCCAATGAACCTGTGTTCACGTTGAATGTCAGTTAGAGTTTAGTTTATGGTCACATTTTATGGTACGGTTTAAAGCTTTTGATGCCAAATTAATTTTATTTCGAAACAAAATTAAACTAAACTAAATTAATCGGATTAATTTACAACATAGATGGTTAACTACTTTTAGATTTGAGCCTTATCTGTCTATATTACTAAAAGTCTGATCTTGACCACTTTTGGCTCGCCGTTCTGTGATTTCTGAGAGAACGCCGCCACCTAAGGCAGTCATTTTTGGCCACCTTGCTCAGAGCCGCCCTCCACCTTCCGGGGCTGGGGGATTTTTCCCATAGATGAAAAATCAGAGAGATATTAATGTTTTAAATATTTTTGCCAATCTCTCTCCTGCCCCTGCTGGTGGGAGGGGGGGAGGGACTATAAAATCCGGAAGTGGTGTGCCTCACTCAGTCTCTGCAACATGGAGGAAGCGAGAGGGTCATGTCTCTCTGAATAACACTAAACACAACTGTGAGTGCCCTTAATGTGGTTTGAAAATCAAAATAGAAAATCAAGTAGAACTGCACTGCAAATGGCTGTCTTTGGCGTGAAGTGAAATACACTGCAAATGGCTGTCTGGGTGGGGAGGTTTGGGGTGAAGTGAAAATGCACTGCAAATGGCTGTTTGGGCGGGGGGGGGGGGGGTTGGGTTGAAGTGGAAATGCACTGCAAATGGCTCTTTGGGTGGGATGGAAGGGTTTGGGTTGAAGTGGAAATGCACTGCAAATGGCTGTTTGGGCAGGGGGGGTCAGTTTGAAGTGGTAATGCTCTGCAAATGGCTGTTTGGGTGGGGTGGGGGGGGTGGGTTGAAGTGGAAATGCACTGCAAATGGCTGTTTGGGTGGGGGGGGGGGGTGGGGTTGAAGTGGAAATGCACTGCAAATGGCTGTTTGGGTGGGGGGGGTGGTTGATTTGAAGTGGAAATGCACTGCAAATGGCTGTTTGGGGAGGGTTCGGGTTGAAGTGGAAATGCACTGCAAATGGCTGTTTGGGGGGGGTTCGGGTTGAAGTGGAAATGCACTGCAAATGGCTGCTTGGCTAAACTTGACAACTTCCTGTTTCCACTATATTGATTTTAGATGGAATGCTACCACTTACAGCTGTGATATTTGGCCATCTTACTCAGTCCCCCGCCGCTCATCAGGCGCAGAGGATTCTTCCCTTAAATTAATGTTGCATTGTGGGACCAGTGGGTCCCACTTAGTCGAGTATGGTCTATATTTAACAGATTTAAGAATGTTCAGTCACATGGGAGGGGGGACAAAGAACAATGGGGACCCGGCGTGGGGGGAACTGCTGTGTTGGGGGAAGGGGGGTGGGGAACAAAAGGGGGAGCTGGCGTGCTTTGCTACTTTGTCTGCGCTGCAGGTAGCTGCTATTTGCGTACATTGTGTATGCAAGCAAAGAATCTTCCTCTGCTTAGTCACAGGTGACAATAAAGTATTCCTATTCCCATTACTTTTACTTACATCCCTTTGACCCAAAAATTCTAAAGTTATTCAAAGAGAGCCCGTCAATATCAATCCAGTTTCTGTAGGACAGTTTCCTTCAAGTTCAATTCACTTTCATATTTCTGTCCAAATTGTCCACTATGAACAACTCACCAGAGTGGTTGAAAGAACTATAGGCTTGCTGAGCCCACAGAAAGTGGAGCTGTCATTATAGCTGACACACTTTGATGCTTAGGAAACATTTTTAACAGGCATCTAGAGTTCAATGGCTTCAATTATTTTTTTTTTTAAAGCTGGCTTTCTTTGAGTGAGGGATGCAATTCTTGTGGATGGCATGGTGGTGCAGCGGTAGAGATGCTGCCTCACAGTGCCAGAGACCCAGGTGTGATCCTGACTACGGGTGCTGTCTGTACGGAGTCTGTACTGCACATTCTCCCCTTGACCTGCGTGGGTTTTACCCCGGGTCCTCCGGTCTCCTCCGACACTCCAAAGACGTGCGGGTTTGTAGGTTCATTGGCTTGGTGTCAATGTAAAAAGATTGTCCATAGTGTGTGAAGGGTACTGTTAATGTACAGGGATTGCTGGCTGGTGTAGACCTGGTGGGCCAAAGGGCCTGTTTCCGCACAGTATCTCTAAACTAAACTAAACTAAACTAAACTAAAAGAATCCTCTTCCTTTTTGATAATGCAATCAGCAGTTCAATCCTATTCCATAATTCCGTTCATTTTTGGCAATCTAGCTGGTACAATCGTGACACACACACAATCAGAGTCATAGGTTCTTACAGCATGGAAACAGGCCCTTCGGCACAATTTGCCCACACTCACCAATATGTCCCATCTAAACTTGTCCTATCCAAGTACCTGTCCAATTGTTCCTTAATCGTCCCTGCCTCAGCTACCTTCTCCAGCAGCTCGTTCCATAAAACCCACCACCTTTTGTGTGAAAATGTTACCCCTCGGATTCCCATTCAATCTTTTCCCCTTCACTTTAAACCTATATCCCCTGGTTCTCGATTCCCCTGCTCTGGGCAAGAGACTCTGTGCATCTAGCCGATCTATTCCTCTCATGGTTTTGAGAATGCTGTTCATATTTAACAGATAGATAGATGGGAGTTAGAACGCCTTTATTGTCATTCAAACAAACAGAGATTTGAACAAAATGTTGTTCCCTGCAGTCATAACAGCAAAATAAAAATAACACACAGTTAGCACAGTTTCACACAGACATCCATCACAGTGAATCTCCAAACACCTCCTCACTGTGATGGAAGGCAAAAGTCTTATCTCTTCCCTGTTCTTTGTTTCTTCTCCCGCGTCGAGGCGATCGAGGCTCTTGATGTTAAAGCCCCCGGTGGGCGATGGTAAGTCCCGCGGCCAATTAAGCAGTTTTTCCGTCATGATCTTATCCTGCATTCCCACCCCATAAGCCCTAAACCGCTTAACTGGTCTCGTCTGAATCCTTTCCAAATACCTTCCGCTAAAGTTGTTAAAATGCTAACTCACAGATAACTTTACAACAAGTGGACATCTTTCATCACTTTGATCTCTCTATCAATTTGAGCATAATTCTGGCTAGAAAAACATCCATCCGCCTATCTTCTGGTTTAAGAGGTCATAAGGTCATAAGTGATAGGAGCAGAATTAGGCCATGGGGCCCATTAAGTCTACTCCGCCATTCATTCATGGCTGATCTATCTCTCCCCCCTAACCCCATTTTCCTGCCTTCTCACCATAACCCCTGACACCCATACTAATCAAGAATCTATCTATCTCTGCCTTCAAAATATGCATTGACGGTCTCCACAGCCTTCTGTGACAGTGAATTCCACAGATTCACCACACTCTGACAAATAAAATAATCCTCCTCACCTTCCTTAAGGTACGTCCATTAATTCTGAGGCTGTGGCCTCTGGTCCTAGACTCTCCCAGTATTGGAAACATCCTCTCCACATCCACTCTACTCGAGCCTTACTCCAGTCTTACTTCTGGAGTGAAACTACTATTTAAAATCTTCTCTTGGCAGAATCTTCCAATGTAAAGCCCCCCGTCTCACGATGCGAGTTTACCCACGAGCTCTCCCGAGTTAAAAAAAAACAAACCCGTGGTACCTCATCACTAGTATTTTTTTACTCTTGGCAAATTTTCACACTGTTGAAAAAACGTCACGAGTTTCCGCGTTTCCCGAATACCTGCCTTTACGAGCATTACGAGCTGCTACGAGACATCCACGAGCTCCGACGTACCCGCTACGTACATTCTACGTACTTACCACGAGCTTGATTTTTTTTTAAACTCGGGAAAGCTCTTGGGTAAACTTACATCGTGGGACAGGGCCTTAACAGAACTGTGGTGAAGTTATAGATTCTCTGCCTTAGGAACGCATTGATATTTTACTTCAGATGGAAGCACAAAACAGTGGAGGCAACATATGTCACCATCAGCAAAGTTAACAATGACCAAGTTACAACAGTTTTGTTTCATTAAATATTATCTTTCAATCCGTGTAAAATATTGTGCCGTGTAAAATATTCACAACCTTCGATTTTAGTTCAGTTTAGAAAGCAGCATGGAAGCAGGCCCTTCGGCCCACCATGTCCATGCCAACCATCAATCACCAGTTCATACAACTATCCACCTTACTGGAGGCACTCGGACTGTCTTTAATCGGACTTTACTGGACTTTATATCGCACAAAACCTTATTCCCTTTATCCAGTATCTGGACGTCATCGAGTGGCAGCAGCATGTCCGTCATTTCACCCTTTAGTTATTTTTTAGTGTGTCAATAGTATGTTTTAAGGATTTCTTTGTCTTTTTATGTGGGGGGTGGGGAGGGGAAGAGGGGAAACTATTTCCCAGTCACTACCTGGTCAAGGATGCGTCTTTTCTCCGAGTCACACCTCCCCCTCCCCCCCCCAGCGGCCTACCATCTGGATTGGCGCGGCCTTTCCTGCTGGAGACCGGCCGGGAGCTTCAGGTGCGACGCAGCGCTGGATTCCATCGCAGAGCGGGCGATGCCTTGCCGGGGATCGTCGTGTGGAGCTCCGGAGTGTTTGACACCGTGGAGCTGTAGTTTGTGGCGCTGGCCTTAACGTCGCGGAGTCCTGGGATCTTTTGCCAGTGTCCAGCTCGGCCTGTGGACTTTGTGGGCCGCGGTCTCCGGTAGGAAGCGGCCGATCCGGAAACTCCAAGCCGCTGAGAGTATTCTCCGTTCCGACGCTGGAGTTCCGATCATCCCGGCGAGAGGGCCTGAAACATCGGGCCGCCGTAGCGGCGACTGCGGAGGGTTCAAAAGGCCCCGACCACGGGTGAACAAAGCGGAAGATGACTGAACTTTATTGCCTTCCCTCACAGTGGGAAATGTTGATTCCGCTGTATGGGGATGTTCACGTTAAATTCTATCATGTGTTGTGTTCTTTTTATTCGTAACTCAAATCTCAAATCTCAAATCTCAAATTGGTGCACGTGACAATAAATGTAAACTTGAACTAGTACACTGTGTACGCCTCGATTGTAATCATGTATAGTCTTTTCGTTAGCTGGTTGGCCCCAAAGCAGAAGCGTCCACATCACAGGGCTGGAAACGGCAAGTATCCTGAGCTAATTCTGCTACCACCATCGTCTATTGCGACAAGTGTTGGCTTGCACTGATTGTCGCCGGAAGCTTGCGTCCTTTACAGGGCGGACGATGACAGCGTGTTCAACATTCGTAACAAGATGGAAGAAGCTAGCTGGTTAGCGCACCACAAAAATGCTTCTCACGGTACATCAGTACACATAACAATAAACTAAACTCAACTAAACCAAACTAAACTAAATAACTAAACTAAACTAAGCTAAACATTAGTTCTACGTTTTCCCACTTTCTCATCCACTCATTATCAATTTGCTGCAATTTTGCAGAGGGTAATTAAACTGTAAACTGGACGTCTTTCAGATGTGGGAGGAAACCGGAGCACCCGGAGGAAACCCACAAGGTTGCAGGGAGAACGTGCAAACTCCATACAGTCAGCACCCGTGGTCTGGATGAAACCCAGGTCTCTGGCGCTGTAAGGCAGCAACTCTACCGCTGCACCACCGTGCCACCATGCAGATTTGGTGCAGATTACAATCTGCAAATGATGTGGCAGACACCATTCCCAATATCTTTTGTTTGGGTCCACTACATAGCTCAGTGTGCCTCAAAAGTCCTTTGTTGTCTGAAAGCAATTTAGACATCCTAAAAGGGTGAGAAACACCCTGTATAAATATAAATCATTCTCTTTGTTCTTGCTGTTCCTGATGGGAATCTCGGCATCGATTTTTGCATGTTCTTTCAAATCTAATGACACGGAAGATTTTTACCTCGCTGTCCCCTGGATTACCCAACTTGGACCACCAGGGGCGCCGCACGATAGGCAGCCCCGCCAACAGTCTGTTTGTTTTTTCGTCTTTTAAAAACATTTTTAGTGTGTGTTAAAAGTTTGTGTAAATGTCATCCAGTTCGTTTAATGTGGGGGGAGCGGGTGGGGATCGGGGGGAGACTTTTTTTCAGTTTCTTACCTTGCCGGAGAAGCGATTAACTTTCGGATTGCATTCTCCGGTCGCTCTGCGGCCTACCATTGATGGAGCTGGAGGCCTGCTCGGACTGACCTTGGGCCCACCGCTTGGCGTGGACTTACATCAGTGTCAATCCCTTGCCTGGGATCGCTCCAACCGTGATCCTTACAGCAGGAGCTCGCAGTCCCGGGAGAGGCAGTAGATGACGGGAGCTGCAACGTCACGGAATGTTTGACCAGCCCCGACGCGGGGTTAGATCG
This sequence comes from Raja brachyura, assembly GCA_963514005.1. Next base: position 110,891,983 of record OY740785.1, read on the forward strand.
ACCAGTGCGGGGGAGCTGACATCCCCCCGATGCCGGAGTTGATCGTCTCGGAGGGCCCGTCACTGGCTACGGGAGTCAAGACCATCCCGTTAACTGAGGGCTCGAGGCCCCCGACTTCAGGAGAGCTAAGAGAAGAGATTTAAACTTTTTTTTCGCTTTCCATCACAGTGAGGAATGTGGAGGAGTCGCTGTGGTGGATGTTCATGTTAAATTTATTTTGTGTGTTCCGTTGCCTTTTATTTGTATGACTGACTTGGCAAATGAAATTTCTCTTATGTTGCTAATAAAGTATTATGTGATTGTGATTGTGATTTGATTTGAATTCATCGAATACTATCGAACTGGCCAGTCTTAGCCTGGACTGGGCATGTCTATTTGTTTTTTACTGTAGAGATGCAGCGTGGAAACCGGCCCTTGGGCCACCGAGTCCACACCGACCTGCGGTCCACACACACAAACACCATCCTACACACACTGGAGAATATTTACATTCATACCAAGCCAATTAACCTACAATCCTGCGCATTTTTGGAGTGTGGGAGGAAACCGAAGATCGCAGAGGAAACCCCCGCGGTCAAGGGGAGAACCGTACAAATTCCGTACAGACAGCACCCGTAGTCGGGATCGAACCCGGGCTTCTGGTGCTGTAAGGCAGCAACTCTACTGCTGCGCCACTGTGCTTGAAGTTAGATAAATCAATATTCATATTGTTGTAGAGGTGAAATTGTGGAATGATTTGAATGTGGAACTCTAGCAAAGCACAAACATTTCTTGGTTTAAGAAGAAGAGCAAAAAAAATTTTTCCAGAGGTATAAGAATGAAGAAGGACTGTGATGACCGTTACGTTTTAGTTTATTGACGCCGTGTGATATTCGCGTTGTTTATAGAATTTAGATAATTGTTTATAAACTGTATATTTTATATAAACTGTATGTTTATGTGCATGTATATATGTATGTATAGAAACATAGAAACATAGAAATTAGGTGCAGGAGTAGGCCATTCGGCCCTTCCAGCCTGCACCGCCATTCAATATGATCATGGCTGATCATCCAACTCAGTATCCCGTACCTGCCTTCTATCCATACCCCCTGATCCCCTTAGCCACAAGGGCCACGTCTAACTCCCTCTTAAATATAGTCAATAAACTGGCCTCAACTACCCTCTGTGGCAGAGAGTTCCAGAGACCCACCACTCTCTGTGTGAAAAAGGTCCTTCTCATCTCGGTCCTAAAGGATTTCCCCCTTATCCTTAAGCTGTGACCCCTTGTCCTGGACCTCCCCAACATCGGGAACAATCTTCCTGCATCTAGCCTGTCCAACCCCTTAAGAATTTTGTAAGTTTCTATAAGATCCCCTCTCAATCTCCTAAATTCCAGAGAGTATAAACCGAGTCTATGCAGTCCTTGTTCATAAGACAGTCCTGACATCCCAGGAATCAATCTGGTGAACCTTCTCTGCACTCCCTCTATGGCAATAATGTCCTTCCTCAGGTAAAGTATGTGGCATATGTATGGATATCTGTATGTATGCATGTATATGTTTGTGCTTGTGTATATCTATATGTAGATGAGATAAAGTTTGTGAATTTATTGGTGAGTAGCGGAGAAGAGTTCTACTTCTTCTTGCGTTTGAGGCAGCAGACCTCTGCAGCAGGGCGATGCCACCCGGTTCGTCACCCGTAGGTGCCCGCCCTAAAAAGGGCGCCTGCTCCAGATTGGCACCATTGGTGCTGCTGCTGTCTCTGTTTGTTGTCGTTCGCCCGACTGAGGTCAGTTGACGGGGTTCACCAGGGAGTTCGACAACATGAGCCCCACGGAGAAGGGGTAGGAATAAATATGTATACACTCCCTCCTACTCCTTTTTGAACATTTTGCAGTATAATGTGGATAAATGTGAGGTTATCCACTTTGGTGGCAAAAATAGGAAAACCGACTACTATCTAAATGGTGGCCGATTAGGAAAAGGGGAGATGCAGCGCGACCTGGGTGTCATGGTACACCAGTCATTGAAAGTAGGCATGCAGGTACAACAGGCAGTGAAGAAAGCCAATGGTATGTTAGCTTTCATAGCAAAAGGATTTGAGTATAGGAGCAGGGAGGTTCTACTTCAGTTGTATAGGGTCTTGGTGAGGCCACACCTGGAGTATTGCGTACAGTTCTGGTCTCCAAATCTGAGGAAGGACATTATTGCCATAGAGGGAGTGCAGCGAAGGTTCACCAGACTGATTCCTGGGATGTCAGGACTGTCTTATGAACAAAGACTGCATAGACTCGGTTTATACTCTCTAGAATTTAGGAGATTGAGAGGGGATCTTATAGAAACTTACAAGATTCTTAAGGGGTTGGACAGGCTAGATGCAGGAAGATTGTTCCCGATGTTGGGGACGTCCAGGACAAGGGGTCACAGCTTAAGGATAAGGGGGAAATCCTTTAGGACCGAGATGAGAAGGAATTTTTTCACACAGAGAGTGGTGGGTCTCTGGAATTCTCTGCCACAGAGGGTAGTTGAGGCCAGTTCATTGGCTATATTTAAGAGGGAGTTAGATGTGGCCCTTGTGGCTAAGGGGATCAGAGGGTATGGAGAGAAGGCAGGTACGGGATACTGAGTTGGATGATCAGCCATGATCATATTGAATGGCGGTGCAGGCTCGAAGGGCCGAATGGCCTATTCCTGCACCTAATTTCTATGTTTCTATGTTTCTATGTAACATATAAGATTTAAATGATGATGTTTATGAGAAGTTGTTCAATGGGTTGTGTACAGGTTTATTGCTCATTTCATTTCATTGATATTTTGGGGGGTTTTTGGAAATGTTTTTGTGTTACATGTTTGAAATAAAAATATATACTACTTCTATTAGACCTCATTTGCAGAATAAACAGCATTCTTTTTTACAATGGTTCAGTATTCCTCTGGCTCATGTTGTGACGACAATAATACAGGGAAATGGTGTCTGAAAGCAGGGAAACAGATGGTGGCTGCTTTTCCCTCGGGATCTGGGCATTGGGAAAATGCTAGCCATGGAAAATGCACGGCAGCTTGGAGTCTCTGGGGAGAAAGATGTCACCATTGCCTCCCCAAAATGTGGAACTCATTGAGATGAAAACTTCCTGACGATCCCCATCCAGCTGAGCAGAGAGCAAATGGAAGTTTAGTTCAGAGGCACAGCGCAGAAACAGGCCCTTCTCCCACCAAGTCTGCACCAAGCGGTGATCCCCGCATACTAGCACTATCCTACACACACTGGGGACGATTTTTACAATTATACCAAGCCAATTAACCTACAAGCCTATATGTCTTTGGAGCGTGGGAGGAAATCAAAGTTCTCGGAGAAAACCCACACTGGTCACAGGAAGAACGTACATACTCCATTCGGACCAGCACCCGTAGGCAGGATCGAACCCGGGTCTCTGGCACTGTAAGCATTATAAGGCAGCAACTCTACCGCTGCGCCACCGTGCCTCCCGTAAACTGTTTCCTGTTGATGGAAGAGTCTGGGTTATTAAGGGAAGCTTTCATTGAGAAAACACTGTAGTCAATGGCAGCCTGGTTTTATGCATAATCTATACAATGGTGGCACGGTGGCACACCGGTAGAGTTGCCGCCTCACAGCACCAGAGGCCCGGGTTCGTTCCTGACTACGGGTGCTGTCTATACGGAGTTTGCACGTTCTCCACGTGACAGATTCTTGATTAGTAAGGGTGTCAGGGGTTACGTGGAAAAGGCAGGAGACTGGGGTTGAGAGAGAAAGATAGATCAGCCACAGTTGAATGGCTGAGTAGACTCCATGGGCCCAATGGCCCTAATTTGGCTCCTACAACATAAACCTATGCAAGAAAGTGCGACAGAAGCAAAGCAGCAGAACAGAAGTGCCCTAACACATAAGCTTCTTGTGAGGAGACTTGTTAGTATTCCTCACTTATTATAAAGTGGAACTGCTTCGACAGTGCAGAAGCTTACAGTGGCCCAATATAGCACAGGAACAGAACCAGGGCAAGAAAATGATGAAGATGAATTAGTAACTCGAATACTGTTCTGATTCATTATTAACATCTACGATTTGCCTCCGCTGGGATTGCTGATTGGATTGCTGTGTTTTTGCAAACATTGAATACATGATGCCTATAACACTGGTATGGTTCATTCCGCTGTGAGGCAAATGTGAACTTTTATCGTTTAAAATCTTTTGTTGTTTTCTACGAAGCTAACATATTTTCCATGATGCGTAAGAAGGAACTGCAGATGCTGGCCTTCTTCTTCTTTAGTGTCCATCTTCCATGCTTCAAATGTTGACCTCGCTGTCATCGTCCCTCCTGAAAAGGACGCAAGTTTCCGGCGACAATCAGTGGAGCCATCACTTGTTGTAATAGATGATGGTGGTAGCAGAGTTAGCTCAGGATACTTGCAGTTTCCAGCCCCGTGACGTGAATGCTTCTGCTATCGGGCCAGATGCTGGTTCACACCAAGGATAGACACAAAATGCTGGAGTTAAGGGCCTGTCCCACTTGCATGCGATTGCGCGGGTTTGGCGCGACCAAACGGAAGCGGAGTACACGCGAAGTTCGGGCTAAGTACGCGCTAAGTACGCGCGTGATGTCATTTGCGTCATACTGACCAATCAGCTGGGCAGGAGACGACTGAATTTGGGCGTCGCACGGCATCGGGCGGTGACGTCATCACGCAATGCCACGTCGGGCGATGACGTCATTGCGCAATACCACGCGCTAGGCGTACGCCGTCAAGACGCTGCTTACACCGGCAAGATGCTGCGTACGACCGCAATGTGCCTGCGTGCTGACAGGCCGTTGGCGAGCGAAATTTTCAGACACTACAAGGATTTCGGAGTCTCACATGATGTCAGGACCAGCCCCGCAACTCCATACGCCTCCACGCTTCTCAGTGGGACCAGCCCCTCGAGACCTGTACGCCTCAAGCGACCATGAGGTTGCGTAATTTGTGAGCCAAGGTCGAGTAAGGGGGACAGGCCCTTACTCAGGGGAACTCAGCGGGACAGGCAGCATCTCTGGAAAAAAGGAAAGGGTGACGTTTCGGGTATCCTTTGTCGAGGCCTTTCTTCAGAGGACAGGGAAACTAGAGGTATACGAAGGTGCAGAATAAATCAGGGCTGGCACCGAAGACTCAGGAAAGATGGAGCCCACAATGGTCCATTGTTGACAGGTAACTATTATGGGCTCCACTTTTCCTGGATCATCTGTGTTGGCTCTGATGTGTTCTGAACCTTTTCATACCTCTAGCTTCTCTCTCCCCTTAATCTCAGACTGAAGAAGGGTCTCCTTTTGTCTCGAGAAGCTGCCTAACCCGCTGAGTTACTCCAGCTTTTTGTTTCTATCTTCCAGGATGATAAGGCGAGTTGGGGAAAGATTTAATGGGGACCTGAGGAGTAACAAAGGGTGGCGGATGTACGGAACAAGCTGCTGGAGGTGGTAGTTGAGGCAGGTACTATCGCAACGTCAAAGATATAGCTAGGTACATGGGTAGGATAGGTTTAGAGGGATATGGGTCAAATGTGGGCAGGTGGGACTAGTGCAGATGGGGCATGTTGGCCGGTGTGGGCATGTTAGGCTGAAGTGCCTGTTTCCACGCTGTATCACTCTATTTCAACTATATACTAACATTGATTCAGTATGGTCAAGTGGAAACTTTTTAAAATAGGATAATTTTTGTCTGAAAATGGACAAAATCATTTCAACAAATCTGAATCATATTTTAACTACAATTTAAATATATAAATCTTGTAGTTTAGTTTAAATATACAGTGTGGAAACAGGCCCTTCGGCCCATGCCGTCCGCACCGACCAGTGATCCCCGCACACTAACACTATCCCACACACACTCGGGCCAATTTACATTGACACCAAGCCCATTAACCTTTGGAGTGTGGGAGGACACCGAAGATCTCGGAGAAAACTCACGCAGGTCACAGGGGGAACGTACAAAGTCCGTACAGACAGCACCCGAAGTCAGGATCGAACCAGGGTCTCTGGCGCTGTGAACGGCCTGTCCCACTTAGGCAATTTTTCAGCAGACTGCCGGCGACTGCCAAGTTGCCGGCAGTCACCTGAAAAACCGGGAACTGAAATGGCGACTGTCAGAGTGGAACACACACACAAACACATCGCTAAGGCGGGGAGGGGGGGGGGGGGGGGCAGGGAAAGAGGGGGGAGCACTGTCTGAAATCCACACGTTGCAAAGCCAAGGTGATACAGACACACACTGCGATGAACAGGAAGGTTAAGACGGCTAGCACAGTGTACGGTAAGTGAGGGGAGGGGATAAGGGGGAGGGGATAAGGGGGGAATAAGGGGGAGGAGAAGGGGGAGGAGAAGGGGGGGAGAAGTGGGGGAGAATGGGGGATAAGGGTGGGGGAGAAAGGTGGGGGGGAGAAAGGGGGGGGAGAAGGTGTTCGGAGAAGGAGTGGAGACACTTTTAAGAAGCCAGACAACTTTTAATAAGCCAGAGACACACAGCTGTGAAGTTCAGCGGACATTTAACATTACCGGTCAGTTATCCTTGGTTCTGAAAAGTCTTGCTTACGTTTTTTTCCCCCCAATGAGCCAATGCAAATGTCCGGTCAGCAAAGGCGATTAACTAAAACTACCTACGACTACCTCGACTACCCATAACGACATGGCGACCCCACTACAACTGCGCCTACGACTACAGGGTTATCGATTTTCTCCATGGCGACCAATTTTTGGTGGCAGAAAATGTTTCAACATGTGTTTCAACAAATGCTCCAGAATGTGGGAACTCCTCGTGACCATGAAGGAGACTCACCAGAGACCACCAGCGAACATGAGGCGACCTTGTGGCGATCATGTGGCAAGTGCAGTCTCCTAAGTGGGACAGGCCCTTAAGGCAGTAGCTCTACCGCTGCACCACCGTGTCACCCTATTATCTTAATATTTAATATTGGAGGAAAAGCCAAAAGCTGGAAAGTTATTAAACCTATGGGATATATGACAGTGTTGCCGGTTGATTAAACTGTCAAACGATGTTAAAGATCTCATTGAAATAACTCACCAGGCCATCAGAATAAAAATAATATTTAGTATTTATTAGCTTAGTTCAAATATTTCTTTACATGCAGCTTAATGATAGATGGGCTAGTCAATATGAATAGTAAGATTGAACGAGAACTTACCAAGTTTGAAGGTTGATCTTTATTTCATGAGGAGTTGCGGTGAGGGATTTCGTGAAGAGCCCGCCGGCACGCATGCGCGACATTCTTCAAAGCAGCGGTGTGGAATCACAGAAACAACAACAGAAATGACTTGGCATAGTAAGATTTAAAGAGACTCTGATTACCAGCTGAAGATGATCGAGGGTTGGGAGCGGAGGGCACGAAATCCCTCACCGCAACTCCTCATGAAATAAAGATCAACCTTCAAACTTGGTAAGTTCTCGTTCAATCTTACTATTTCATTTCGGAGTCACGTGAGTGACTTCGTGAAGACTTCAAAGCTTCTGTGATTACACGCCCTGGACAACGTCCATGCGGACACACCACTAGCAAGGATGGATTGGAGTAAACAAGTTGACAAAACGAGGTTATACTGAAACAAAAAGAAGATTTGTTAATAACACAACAAATAACACCCTTTTAATCAGGGGCATCCCCACGTTCACACCCGGCGTTCAGCACGGCCTCTGCGAACTGAAGGGGAGCAGCAACAGGCTTATTATAGAATCGCTGGAACACAGCTTCATTCGCCCATCCTGCTGTGGCGAGGATATGGTCCATGGGTACCTCCATGACTCTCGCCGCCGACGTAGATGCAGCCCTGGTGGAGTGGGATGTAAACACATTAGTGTGAATACCTGCCTTATTCAGGACGATCCGGAGCCACCTGGATATCGTCTGGACTGTCACTCGATGGTGAGGTCTTTTGTGAGTGACAAGCAGGTACAACTCCATTCCTCTGATGCTCCTCGTCACCTTGATGTAGTAACGGATGTGAGTGGCTAAACATAGCCGAGCATCTGCAGGGTATGCCGGGAACTTCAGCTGCAGCCCTGTGCACCCAGGTCTATGCTGCTTAAGCAGCTCATCGATGAAAAAGACTACTTCTCCAGGGGTCGACGTCATCCTGTCAATACGTAGTTTGTGGAGCGTCTGAACCCGCTGTGCTGAAGTCAGCGCTAGTAACATCACCAATTTCATAGTGAGTTGGTCCAGCTGTAACCCTTCCATGGGTGACCACGACCTGAGCAGGGTAAGTACATCCCTGACATCCCAGGTGATGTTGTAGCGTGGTGTAGGCGGATTCAGATTGAATATTCCCCGCATAAGCCTGGACACTAGCCTGTTTGATCCTACCTCGATGTTGAGGTAGAATGATAGCGCACTCCTGGCGCTGTTGATGGCACTATAACTCAAGTGCTCATCATGGTGCAACCCCGCGAGGAATTCCAGGACGTCGGCTATGGAGACATCACAGGTGATGTGAGAGCGACTGCAGTAGGCTTCCCACTTGGTGATGTGGGAGAGATATCTCCGCCTGGTTGACTCTCGACATGATGCTCCAATGGTGTTCATGGTCCGGGTGGTAAGGCCATACTGCATCCATGGCCTGGTCAGAACCTGCAAGCCAGTAATTTTAGATAGGCATGGCAGGGGTGTAACTCCCCTGAGACAGGGTGAGAAACCAAATGTGGGCAACCCTCTAGAGGGACCCAAGGTTGACTAATCATGTCAGAGACCACCGGATACTAAGGCTGTGTAGGCCAGTCGGGTATGACAAGAATGCCTCTGACAGAATCCATCCTGATTTTTTTTTTTTTTTTTGTAATACCCGACTGATGAGGCAAAACGGGGGGAATGCATAGAAAAACCACTTCCCCCAGTCTAGCGAGAATGCATCAATCGCTAATGCCCCAGGGTCTGGTTCCCATGAAACATATGTCGGTACCTGATGGTTCAACCGGGACGCAAAAAGGTCGATATCCGGTTGGCCAAATTTGGCTGTAATTTGGGCAAATATTGGAGGATGCAGCATCCACTCAAACTATCATTGAATTTGCGTGACCTGGTGTCTGCCACAGTATTAAGCCTACCTGGCAAATAGGTAGCTGAAATCCAAATATCTCGATCAATACACCAGCACCAAATAGTATTAGCCAATTTGTCACAAGAGACTGACCTGGTACCGCCCATATGGTTTAAATATGCCACCGCTGTAGTGTTGTCTATTTGGAGACGGACATGAGTACCACTAAGATTAGCACAATATGCCCGCAGTCGGTGAAATGCTGCAAGCAGCTTCAAATAGTTAATCCCTTGTATTAGCAAGATGCTAGCTTCAAGGGGATCCCACCTGCCTCCACAACTAGAAGAGCTGTCCGCAGTTCCCCAGCCTAGAGAGCTTGCGTCAGTTTGCAAATATACCACCGGATTGGGCACAACAATGGGTTTGAATGCCTTGCCAATATTGGACACCCACCATTGTAGCTCAACCTTAGCATCAGAAGGCAGCCCCATAGGTCTGTCAAAATGACCAGCGTTCTTTTTTAACGCAGCAATCTTGGCCCTTTGCAGATTTTGATAATGCAAAGGTCTAAACCGGGCTGCCGGAAATAAAGCTACGATTTTCCCAATCATCTTAGCTGTATGCCGAATAGATGGTATACTGGCAGATGCGAGATCCTGACATGCAAGGGAAACATCCTCCACCTTGTGAAATGGAATGTTGGCCCTCATTAGAATAGAGTCCACCGTGAAACCCAAATAATCCATAACCTGGGATGGGTGAAACTTCGATTTTTCTGGATGGACTATAAACCCCAGCTGCTGAAATATAGTAACAGTTGCTGAAACAGCGCTTTCAGCTGCTTCCAGAGTGTTGCCAATAATCAGAATATCATCTAAATAAGCCATTACAATATGATGTTGTATACGTAATTTGGCCATAATAGGTTTGAGTAATTTAGTAAAGCCTAGGGCGGTAGTAAGCCCATTTGGTAAGGCCCGATATTGCCAGAGCTGTTCCATCCAGACAAATTTCAAAAATTTCCGGTGATGTTTCCGGATGGACACTGAATAGCATGCATCTTTCAAATCAATACATGCCATAAAGCAACCATGCGAAAGCAGTGATTTGGCTGTCTCAAAAGGTGTCCATTTTAAAATGTGTATATGTTACAAAGGTATTCAACTGGTCAAGTCAATCCAAACCAATCAATCAATCAATCAATCAATCAATCAATCAATCAATCAATCAATCAAGTCAAACCCGACAACCTCCATCCTTTTTTGGCCTAGTAAAAATATGGGAGACGAATTCAATGGGCTCGTGAATAGTTTTCTCTATCACGCCTTTTGTTCTGACGAAAAAATTTCAGCCGTGCCTGCTGCCTGCTCAACGGCAGACAGCGTAAACTTCCGTTGAGGCATATGCTGGGATGGAGGACCCCGAATATCCTTCCCTCTTGGAGAAGTCTTCCCCGAAATTTTTTGATTCTGCTGCAGGAGGGGCTCCAATATCCGCTCCATCCTGGCCAATACGCCCCTTGAGCTAAAACTCGGGCGGCCGAAGTCCTCATGTTCTGCTGAACTGCTGGGGCTTCGTCCATCGGCCCACACCTCATCGAGGTGAACCTGGTGCCGGAAAGTTGTCGCCGGTAGCCGCTGCAGCGAAGCTGAGCGATTCCCGCGCGGGAGGTACTCTCAAACGCCTCCTCGGCGGAGCTTGGTCACGCTGCCTCGGAGGGCAAATGCGATGGGAAGTCGGCACCTGACTTAGCATGGAGATCCGACGCCCGCGCGGGCTTGCCGGCTGCCCATATCATGGACCTAGCCGACGCATAGTCTCGTCCTCCCATCCATGGGGGACTCGGCGACCGTGGCGTATGGGCTCGTTGAAGGGAGGAGCAGTTCGCTGGGCTGACGTCTGCTGACGGTTCTCAACTTCTGCTGACGGCGGTTAACCTCCCTGTGCCTACTGGAGCTGGATGGCTTCTCTCCAGTAGCCGCGTCATGCGGCCATACGCCCTTCACCCTGAACACTGGGGTGGTCGGAGACCTCCGGCTCAGAAAGATTGCCGGGGCTCCTTTCATCGGCCCGCACCTCTGAGAAGTGATCTCGGTGCCGGAAGTTGTTGCTATCGGCCGCCGCAGCGAACCGCGCGATTCCCGCGCGGGAAAGGTGTTCAACCGTCTCCGTTTAACGGGAGCGGAAGCCGTTGCCACAAAGGGCCCTGACGGCTTGGGGTCGACTCCAGCAGAAGCATGGAGCGACGCCCGCGCGGGCTTGCCGGCTGTCCACATCGTGGACCTTGCCGACGCACGGTCTCGTCCCCCCCATCGACAGGGGACTCGGCGACCGAGGCGGGACCGTACCCAAGCCCCCCGTCCCAGCGGCGGGGTTTGGGAGTTGGATAGCAGATCTCACAGACCCAGGTCCCGCCGTTGCACCAGACCGCACCATGGCGGCTGGTGGAGCCTTGGCCCGAACCGGGTTTAGGCTTATGGGCTCCTCCCCTGCCCTTCAACGAAGGGCTAGCGGAGGGGGGTTGGGCCGCAGCACGACCCCTTCCCCGTGGTCGCCAATGGCGAACTTGTGGCAGGGTCCCCCCTTTCGAGAGGCACCCCGTTCTCGGCTCCTGGAATCAGCATTGGAGCTGCTGCTCCTCGAATCAGCACAGGAGCTCCTGCTCCTTGAATCAGCACTGGAGCTCCTGCTCCTGGAACCAGCACTGGAGCTCCTGCTCCTTGAATCAGCACTGGAGCTCCTGCTCCTCGAATCAGCACTGGAGCTCCTGCTCCTTAAATCAGCACTGGAGCTCCTGCTCCTTGAATCAGCACTGGAGCTCCTGCTCCTCGAATCAGCACTGGAGCTCCTGCTCCTTAATCCAGCACTGGAGCTCCTGCTCCTGAACCAGCACTGGAGCTCCTGCTCCTCAAATCAACACTGGAGCACCTGCTCCTTGAATCGGCACTGGAGCTCCTGCATAGCGGCGGGTCGGGCCCGGTAACAACAGGGCTCCCCGACATCCACGCCCATTTCCCGGCCACGTACCTGAAGGGAGAGAACATAACATACACCCGCCACAACAAGACACCAACTCACAGTGGAGCTCCGGTGTATCGGCGGGTCGGGCCCTGTACCAACAGGGCTCCCCGACTAACACGCCTGTTTCCCGGCCCGACTCGCAGGTGAGCCGCTGAGAAAGGCTCCGGGATAAGTGGCGGCGACTCCAAATCCACGTTCCTGTAGGGAGAGAACACACTGCTCCCCCCCCCCAACAGGAAACACCAACTCTAGGGGGCTTAGCCTTACCTGAGTCGGCCCTCTGAAGGGCTGGTCAGGAGCCGCGCTCCCGACCAGCCGTCGGCAACAATGCGATGCGACGATATGTCGCGCATGCGTGCCGGCGGGCTCTTCACGAAGTCACTCACGTGACTCCGAAATGAAATCTGTATTATCAATGCAAACGTGCTCATAAATTTATTACTTCGTATGTTCCAGAGCAGAATGAGGCTATTCAGCCCATCATGTCTACTCCACCATTAAATCCTGGCTCATCTATCTCGTCCTCCTAACCCCATTCTCCTGCCTTCTCCCCATAACCCCTGACACCCGTACTAATCAAGAATCTAACTATCTCCACCTTTAAAATATCCACTGACTTGGCCTCCACAGCCGTCTGTAGCAATAAATTCCACAGATTCACCACCCTCTGACTAAAGAAATTCCTCCTCATTCCACCCCTGCCATCGGGAAGAAGGTACCGGAGGCAGAAGGTTCAGATTCAGGAACAATAGACAATAGACAATAGGTGCAGGAGTAGGCCATTCGGTCCTTCGAGCCAGCACCGCCATTCTATGTGATTATGGCTGATCATCCCCAATCAGTATCCCGTTCCTGCCTTCTCCCCATATCCCCTGACTCCACTATTTTTAAGAGCCTATCTAGCTCTCTCTTGAAAGTATCCAGAGAACCTGCCTCCACTGAGGCAGAGAATTCCACAGACTCACAACTCTTTGTGAGAAAAAGTGTTTCCTCGTCTCCGTTCTAAATGCCTTACTCCTTATTCTTAAACTGTGGCCCCTGGTTCTGGACTCCCCCAACATCGGGAACATGTTTCCTGCCTCTAGCGTGTCCAAACCCTTAACAATCTTATATGTTTCTATGAGATACCCTCTCATCCTTCTAAACTCCAGAGTGTACAAGCCCAACTGCTCCATTCTCTCAGCATATGACAGTCCCGCCGTACCGGGAATTAACCTGGTAACAGCTTCTTCCCTGCAGCCATTCGGCTATTAAACACTACAACTTCAAATAAGCTCTGAATTACATAGACCATTATTGTTATTATTGCGTTATTGTTATTATTGTTTGTTTGATTATTATGTGTACATATGTGTACGTGTGCGTATATATATGTGTGTATGTATATATATATAATATATGTGTATATGTGAGTATTTGTGTATATACACAAACTGAACTATTTTTTTCTCGTTTATTATATATATACAGTGTACCATGTTTACATATTCTGTTGTGCTGCTGCAAGTGCTAATTCCATTGTTCTGTCTGGGATACATGACAATAAAGCACTCTTGACTCTTAACATAGAAACATAGGAAATAGGTGCAGGAGTAGGCCATTAGGCCCTTCGAGCCAGCACCGCCATTCAATATGATCATGGCTGATCATCTACAATCAGTACCCGTTCCTGCTTATTTCCCATATCCCTTGATTCCGTTAGCCCGAAGAGCTAAACCGAACTCTCTCTTAAAAACGTCCAATGAATAGGCCTCCACTCTTGACGTCATTTTATTCTGAGGAGGTGTTGAAAATTCCCCGGCATAACTGAGAGGGAGCTTTGTGCCAGCATTCAGTAAAATAACTGTTTGATCAACTCCCTCAAGGTAAAGACAACACCAATCTCACATTCTAATCTGATAACAGGAGATTCTTAACAGGGCACTGATGAAAATATTGATCCAACGACAGAGTTATCACCAGTTATTTCAGAAAGATAAAATAAATATCCGGACTGGGAACTCATTGGAATGGAAATCAGTGAGTGCATGAGGCAAAACGGGGGGGGGGGGGGGGGGGGCTGAACGATTTAGAGTTTAATCTCAACCTGCTTTTAAATCTAAAGGGCCTGTCCCACTGTACGAGGTAATTCAAGGGTTCTCCCGAGTTTTCCCCTGATTCGAATTCGGAAAATGTCCGTAGCGGGTCCGTAGGAGTTCGTGGGTGATTCGTAGCGGTTCGTGCGATTAAAAAGCAACCATTTTTTTCATCATGAGTATTTTTTTACTCGTGGACATTTTTGCAGGGATGAAAAAACGTCACGAGTTTAGCGGATTACCCGAGTACCTAGCGTCATCATTACGAGCCGCTACGAGACATCCACGAAGGGAAACATTTTTCACACAAAGGGTGATGGGTGTATGGAACGAGCTGCCAGAGGAGGTAGTTGAGGCAGGGACTATTGCAACAATTAGACAGGTACATGAATAGGACAGGTTTAGAGGGACGTGGGCCAAACGCAGGCAGGTGGACTAGTGAAGATGGGACATGTTGGCTGGTGTGGGCAAGTTGGGTGGAAGGACTTGCTTCCACATTCATAACTTCATGACTCTATGGATCAAAGGTCTACAACTTTAAATGCTACTCCAGTAACTTACCCACTGCACTCTGCTAATTGGTCCCATGATAGTTACGTTCAATCTCTATGGGAGATTATTGATGTTGGTCCCTGAATGTACAGTAGCTATCAATTTTAATGGTTTTGATTAGACTGTTCTAATATTATGTATAACAATTGCCCTTAAGGCATTTATTTATATATATATGTGTGTGTATATATTCTAACAAGTCATTTAAAAAAAATGCTTTGAATAATACATTTTAAGAATGTCCTTCAGAAATTTTCTTTTTAACTCTTTGCCAATTATATTTCTCCTTCCCTCACCTTCTGGCAATGAGAGTCTCAAAGGACTAACCCATTGGATACCAAGGAAAGGTTTAAGATGCTGCCATGATTGACTGACGGAGTAGACTTGGTGGGCCGAATGGCCTAATTCTACTCCTATAATTTGTGAACTTGTCAACTTGTTAGTGAGGCCACATTTAGAGCTTTGTGGATACACAAAAGGCTGGAGAAACTCAGCAGGTGCAGCAGCATCTAAGGAGTGAAGGAGATAGGCGACGTTTCGGGTCGAGACCCTTCTTCAGACTGGTTAGGGATCTGGGAAACGAGAGATATAGACGGTGATGTGGAGAGATAAAGAACAATGAATGAAAGATATGTAAAAAAATATTGATGATAAAGGAAACAGGCCATTGTAAGCTGTTTGTAGTGTGAAAATGAGAAGCTAGTGCGACTTGGGTGGGGGAGAGATAGAGAGAGAGAGGGAATGCCAGGGCACGAGGGCTGAGGAAGAGGTGGGAAGGGGAGGAGGCAGCAAGGGTTAACAGAATTGAGAAAATTCAATGTTTAAGCCCAGAGGATGCAGACTCCCCAAGCGGAATATGAGGTGCTGTTCCTCCAACTTGCGGTGTTGCTCACTCTGGCCATGGAGGAGTCCCAGGACCGAGAGGTCGGATACAGAATGGGAGAGGGAGTTGAAGTGCTGAGCCACCGGGAGGTCGGGTTGGTTATTGCGGACCGAGCGGAGGTGTTCGGCGAAACGATCGCCAAGCCTCCGCTTGGTCTCACCGATATAGATCAGCTGGCATCTAGAGCAACGGATGCAGTAGATGAGGTTGGAGGAGGTGCAGGTGAACCTCTGTCGGACCTGGAAGGACTGCTTGGGTCCCTGAAAGGAGTGGAGGGGGGAGGTGAAGGGACAAGTGTAGCATCTCTTGCGGTTGCAAGGGAAAGTGCCTGGGGAAGGGGTGGAGCGGGAGGGAAGGGGAGAATTGATGAGGGAATTGCGGAGGGAGCGGTCTTTGCGGAAGGCAGACAGGGGGGGAGATGGGAAGATGTGGCGAGTGGAGGGGTCACCTTGGAGGTGGCAAAACTGGCGGAGGACTATGTGTTGTATGTGCCGGCTAGTGGGGTGAAAGGTGAGGACCAGGGGGACTCTGCCCTTGTTGTGAGTGGGGGGAATGGGGAGAGAGGGCAGTGTTGCAGGGTATGGAGGAGACCCATTATATTTCTCCTTCCCTCACCTTCTGGCAATGAGAGTCTCAAAGGACTAACCCATTGGATACCAAGGAAAGGTTTAAGATGCAGCATC
This sequence comes from Raja brachyura, assembly GCA_963514005.1. The sequence goes on from OY740785.1 coordinate 110,908,210, forward strand.
CATGGAGATAAAGGATGGGTGATGTTTCGAGTTGGGACATTTCTTCGGATGTCTGAAGATGAATCCCGAACCGAGATATCCTCCCTGACCAGTTGAGTTGCTTCAACACTTTGTGTCTGTCTTTGGTAAAAACCAGCGCCTGCAGTTCCTTGTTTCTAAAGCTAAACGTTCATTGGGGAATAGCTCAACAATGGTGAACGAATGAACCAAGGGGTGGCAATTGCGCCAGATAACACAGCTGGGATTTTTATAGTCATTCTTCAGAAGACTATAGAAGTTGGGAGGTCATGTTGCAATTCAACAAGATGATAGTCAAGGGTGTCAAGGGTCATAGGCCGAATGCAGGAAAATGAGATTAGAAGGCAGAGATCAGCCATGATTGACTGACGGAGTAGACTTGATGGGCCGAAAGGCCTAATTTACTACTATAATTTGTGAACTTGTCAACTTGTTAGTGAGGCCACATTTAGAGCTTTGTGGATACACAAAAGGCTGGAGAAACTCAGCGGGTGCAGCAGCATCTAAGGAGCGAAGGAGATAGGCGACGTTTCGGGTCGAGACCCTTCTTCAGACTGGTTAGGGATCAGGGAAACAAGAGATATACACAGTGATGTGGAGAGATAAAGAACAATTAATGAAAGATATGTAAAATAATATTGATGATAAAGGAAACAGGATATTGTAAGCTGTTTGTAGTGTGAAAATTAGAAGCTAGTGCGACTTGGGTGGGGGAGAGATAGAGAGAGAGAGGGAATGTCAGGGCGCGAGGGCTGAGGGAGGAGGCAGCCTGGGTTAACAGAATTGAGAAAATTCAATGTTTAAGCCCAGAGCATGCAGACTCCCCAAGCGGAATATGAGGTGCTGTTCCTCCAACTTGCGGTGTTGCTCACTCTGGCCGTGGAGGAGGCCCAGGACCGAGAGGTCGGATATGGAATGGGAGGGGGAGTTGAAGTGCTGAGCCACCGGGAGGTCGGGTTGGTTATTGCGGACCGAGCGGAGGTGTTCGGCGAAACGATCGCCCAGCCTCCGCTTGGTCTCACCGATGTAGATCAGCTGGCATCTGGAGCAACGGATGCAGTAGATGAGGTTGGAGGAGGTGCAGGTGAACCTCTGTCGGACCTGGAAGGGCTGCTTGGGTTCCTGAAAGGAGTGGAGGGGGGAGGTGAAGGGACAAGTGTAGCATCTCTTGCGGTTGCAAGGGAAAGTGCCCGGGGAAGGAGTGGAGCGGGAGGGAAGGGAAGAATTGACAAGGACGTTGCGGAGGGAGCGGTCTTTGCGGAAGGCAGACAGGGGGGGAGATGGGAAGATGTGGCGAGTGGAGGGGTCACGTTGGAGGTGGCGAAACTGGCGGAGGTCTATGTGTTGTATGTGACGGCTTGTGGGGTGAAAGGTGAGGACCAGGGGGACTCGGCCCTTGTTGTGAGTGGGGGAATGGGGAGAGAGGGCAGTGTTGCGGGGTATGGAGGAGACCCTGGTGCGAGCCTCATCTATAGTGGGGGAGGGGAATCCCCGTTCTCTGAAGAATGAGGACATTTGTGATGACCTGGTGTGGAACACCTCATCCTGGGAGCAGATGCGGCATAGACGGAGGAATTGGGAATAGGGGATGGAGTCCTTACAGGAAGCAGGGTGGGAGGAAGAGTAGTCCAGGCAGCTGCGGGAGTCAGTTGGTTTGTAGTGGATGTCGGTCAGGAGTGTATCACCTGCAATAGAGATAGTGAGGTCAAGGATTGGTAGGGAAATGTCGGAAATGGGCAAAGTGTATTTGAGTGCCGGATGGAAGTTGGTGGTGAAATGGATGAAGTCAGTCAGTTGTGTGTGGGTGCAGGAGGTGACACCAAAGCAGTCGTCGATGTAAAATACACAAAAGGCAGGAGAAACTCAGCGGGTGCAGCAGCATCTAAGGAGCGAAGGAGATAGGCGACGTTTCGGGAAAATACACAAAAGGCTGGTGTTCAGAGCTTTGTGTTCAGTTTTGGTCACCATGTTATGGAAAAGATGTTTCGGCCCACTGAGTCTGCGCCGACCAATGGTCTCCGCACATTAACACTATCCTACACACACCAGGGACAGTTTACATTTATACTAAGTCAATTAACATACAAATCTGCACACTAAGGACAATTTACAATTTACAAAAGCCAATTAACCTACAAACCTGATCTGAACCTGGTCAGTGAACCATAAATGAAGCAGGGTCCTGGCCCGAAACCTATTGCTTTTCTCCAGAGAAGTTGCCTAATCCGCTGAGTTACTCCAGCAGGAAAGCCCATGATATTAAGATGGACCATATTGATGGAAGGTTTATGAAGGAACTGCAGATGCTGGAAAATCGAAGGTAGACAAAAGTGCTGGAGAAACTCAGCGGGTGCAGCAGCATCTATGGAGCAAAATGAATAAAACCTTCTTCAGACCTTCTGAAGAAGGGTTTCGGCCCAAAACGTTGCCTATTTCCTTTGCTCCATAGATGCTGCTGCACCCGTTGAGTTTCTCCAGCACTTTTGTCTACCTTTGATGGAAGGTTTAACAGCACTGGGCCTGTATTCGCTGGAGTTTAGAATGTTGAAGGGGGACCTCATTGGAACTTACGGAATAATGAAAGGTATATATAGAGTTGATGTGGGAAGGATGTTTCCACTGGTGGGAGAGTCTAGGACCAGAGGTCGTAGCCTCAGAATAAAAGGGCGCTCTTTTAGAAAGGATGTGAGGAGGAACTTCTTTAGTTAATCTGTGGAACTCATTGCCACCGAGGGCTATGGAGTCCAAGTCAGTGCATATTTTTAATGCAGAGATAGACAATTTCTTGATTGGAATGTGAGTCAAGGATTATGGGGAGAAGGCAGGAAAATTGGATTAGGAGGCAGAGATCAGCCATGATTGAATGGAGGAGTAGACCCAATGGGCCGAATGGCCTAATTCTACTCCTATAACTTGTGAACCTGACAACATAGCAGACAGAACTCTTGGGAACCCTTGAGGGTGTCTGACCTGCTGAATGCACACCCAGTACCTGCAGTACTTTGCATTTGATCAGATGGCGGGGGATGGACACAAATATATATATCGTTGTCAGGGAATAGGAGCTTCTTTCAAGAGAGAGTAAGATTTAGTTCTTAGGATTAATGGAATCAAGGGATATGGGGTAAAAAGCAGGAACGGGGTACTAATTTTGGATAATCAGCCATGATCATATTGAATGGTAGCACTGGCTCAAAGGGCTGAATGGCCTGCTCCTGCACCTATTGTCTATGTTTCCATGTTTCTATGTTTCTTTCAAGCAACACGGTCCTCGACCCATTGAAAGTCTTTGCACGCGTCCAGAACAATGATGGATGATTCTCCAGAGGCCTGTAACATTGACAGCAGGGGCGCCGATGAATGTCAAGGCTGAGTGAAAAGACTTTTTGCTGTGCTTTCCACTTGAAAATATGAAAGGTGACAATGATAACCTCCAACAGAGTGCCGTATTCCCTTTAACACAGCTAAGTACGTTGTCATGATATCATCTCCAGCCTAATCCATTATCAGAAGATAATGCCGCTGATATTTCCCAAGGTACGCCAAAACCATCAACTACCTTCATTAATTACAGAGATTGCAGGTTGTACATTTGCATAATTAGACATCTCGAGGACCAGGGAGCTAGCTTTTTTATCAATTGCATTCCCTCTAGCTCATGTCTAATCAGTCGTAGATGAATTGTTCTCAAAATGATATCCTTTACCAGTCATCCAGACTCACCCGGTGGTGCAAGGCACGTCAATTCCACAAGAGAATTAAAAGACATAGGACATCAGTTTCAGGTGAAGAGGGTGAAGATTTAATAGGAAGCTGAGGGGTCTGTATTCATACATCATTAACTATCACACAGACAGTGATGGACTATTGTGGGGTCCACGTATCCTTAATTATCATTGCTATCTGCACATCAGGTTGTGTAGGCTGGGTCTCTATTCCTTCGAGCGCAGGAGGATGAGGGGTGATCTTATAGAGGTGTACAAAATCATGAGAGGAATAGGTTGGGTAGATGCACAGAATCTCTTGCCCAAAGAAGGGGAATCGAGGACCAGAGAAATTAGGCTCAAGGTGAAGGGGAAAAGATTTAATAGTAATCTATTAAAGGGGGTAACTTATTCACACAAAGGGTGGTGGGGGTATAGAACGAGCTGCCAGAGAAGGTAGTTGAGGCTGGGATCCATCCCAACTTTTCAGAAACATTTAGACAGGTACAGGGAGAGGACAGGTTTAAAGGGATAAGGGGCAGGTGGGACTAGTGTAGATGGGAGATGTTGACCGGTGTGGGCAAGTTGGGCCGAAGGGCCTGTTTCAACGCTGTATCACTCCATGATTCTATGACATTAGAAAAGTACATAACTAGAAAAACAAGTCTATGGTTATGCATGAGGTTTAGTTTAGTTTAGTTTAGTTTAGAGGTACAGCAGGGAAACAGGCCCTTTGGCCCGCCGAATCCGCACTGACCAACAATCACCACACACCAGTTCTATACACTGGAGACAATTTACAGAAGCTAATTAACCGACAAACCTACAAGTCTTTGGAGTGTGGGAAGAAACCGGAGCAGCTGGAGAAAACCTACGCGGTCATGGGGAGAACGTACAAACTCCATACAGACAGCACCCGCAGTCAGGATCGAACCCGGGTCTCCGGTGCTGTAAGGCATCAACTCTGCAGCTGTGCCAATGTGCTGCCCCTGTGCCACAATGCCACCCCGGTGGACCGTCGCATTCCACTGCTAAGGTAAGGTTTGGGCTGTGAGGTCGACTCAGGAGCAGGGCAACACGAGGAACTGCAGTTGCTGTTTTACGGAAAAAAAAACAGCACAAAGTACTGGAACAACTCAGCAGGTCCAGCAGCACCGATGGGACTCTTGGACAGTCGGCGACGTCCGAGAGTTGGCGACTCCAGTCTGAATGAAGGGAGCAGACCCAATACATCACCTATCCATGTCCTCCAGAGATGCTGTCAAATGAGCTGAATTACTCGAGCACTTTGTGTATTTTGGTTCAAGTACACGACAGTTGCAAGAAGGTACAGTCGTTGTTCCTGAACCGGGTGGTGTGTTGAATTCAGGCTTCGGTAACTCTTGCCCAAAACTCTTGGCCTGGATAGAGTGGATGTGGAGAGGATGTTTCCACTAATGGGAGAGTCTGGGGCCAGAGGCTGCAGCCTCAGAACCAAAGCACATTCCTTCAGGAAGGAGATGAGAAGGAATTTCTTCAGTTAGAGGGTGGTGAATCTGTGGAATTCATTGCCACAGACGGCTGTGGAGGCCAAGTTAATGGACATTTTTCAGGCAGGGTTAGATTCTTGGTTAGTACATGTGTCCAGGGGTTATGGGGAGAAGGCAGGAGAATGGGGTTAGGAGGACGAGATAGATGAGCCAGGATTTAATGGTGGAGTAGACATGATGGGCTGAATAGCCTCATTCTGCTCTGGAACATACGAAGTAATAAAGTGCGGAGAATGGGGATAGGAGGGAGAGATGGATCAGCCACGATTGAATGGCGAAATTGACTTGAATGGCCTAATTCAACTCCTATCACTTACTAACATGAAGTTACGAAACGTTGCCTATCCATGTCCTCCAGCAATGCTGTGCGACCAGCTGAGTTACTCCGACACCTTTGTTTTTATGGTTCATGTATATGATAGCAGTAGAAAAGTTCTAGTTGTTCCTGATCTTGGAGATGTGGGACTTTAAGTATTGGAGCAGGGAGGTTCTACTTCAGTTGTATAGGGTCTTGGTGAGACCACACCTGGAGTATTGCATACAGTTCTGGTCTCCAAATCTGAGGAAGGACATTATTGCCATAGACGGAGTGCAGAGAAGGTTCACCAGACTGATTCCTGGGATGTCAGGACTGTCTTATGAACAAAGACTGCATAGACTCGGTTTATACTCTCTAGAATTTAGGAGATTGAGAGGGGACCTTATAGAAACTTACAAAATTCTTAAGGGGTTGGACAGGCTAGATGCAGGAAGATTGTTCCCGATGTTGGGGAGGTCCAGGACAAGGGGTCACAGCTTAAGGATAAGGGGGAAATCCTTTAGGACCGAGATGAGAAGGACTTTTTTCACACAGAGAGTGGTGGGTCTCTGGAACTCTCTGCCACAGAGGGTAGTTGAGGCCAGGGTTACACAAAAAGCTGGAGAAACTCAGCGGGTGCAACAGCATCTAACGAGCGAAGGAGATAGGCGACGTTTCGGGTCGAGACCCTTCTTCAGACTGAGTCTAGTTGAGGCCAGTTCATTGGCTATATTTAAGAGGGAGTTAGATGTGGGCCTTGAGGCTAAGGGGATCAGAGGGTATGGAGAGAAGGCAGGTACGGGATACTGAGTTGGATGATCAGCCATGATCATATTGAATGGTGGTGCAGGCTCGAAGGGCCGAATGGCTTACTCCTGCACCTAATTCCTATGTTTCTATGTTAAGCTACTGCTCCTCTTGCCCGATGGTAGCAGTGAGAAGAGGGCACGGCCCAGACAGAGAAGACAGCGGATGAAAGGTGTGGCTGATGAAAACGAACATGGGGCTCGTATTCCTGAGCAAACCCGTACATGTTTACTGTTGGAATTTCTAAATATACAATAAAATATGGATTAAGAATATACAATAAAATATGGATTAAGGCTGTGCATTTCGGAACTGATAACTATTGCAAGGTTTATATGCAAGGTTTCACTCTTTTGACAGATAGAGGTTGAAAAATGCTGCATGGGAATTGAAAAACACCATCCTTAGGAAAAAGGGGAACATTCCTAAAAACTGATGCACACCAATTACAGAATCCACCTTAGAATGGGCTCAAATTGTCTGCAAGGTTCAACTGCAGCATAGAAGGGAAACATTTAATTGGAACTTGAGGGGCAGCTTTTTCACATATTGGGTGATGGGGAAAATAGAACAAGCTGCCAGATGAAGTACTGAAAACCCAGCCCTCCAGATTCAGGGACAGTTTCTTCCCAGTTGTTTAGTTTAGTTTAATTTAGATTAGAGATACAGCACGGAAACAGGCCCTTCGGCCCACCGGGTCCGTGCCGGCCAGCGATCCCCGCACATTAACACCTTCCTACACCCATTAGGGGAAATTTTTACATCTACCAAGCCAATTAAACTACAAACCTGTAACTCTTTGGAGCGTGGGAGGAAACTGAAGATCTCAAAGAAAATCCACGCAGGACACGGGGAGAACGCACAAACTCTGTACAGACAAACTCCGTACGTAGTCGGAATCGAACCCGGGTCTCCGGCGCTGCATTCATTGTTCATCAGCCAATGAATGTAAGCATGCAGGTACAGTAGGCAGTGATGAAAACAAATGGCATATTGGCAATCATAACAAGAGGAGTTGAGTATAGGAGCAAAGAGGTCCTTCTGCAGTTGTACAGGGCCCTAGTGAGACCATACCTGGAGTATTGTGTGCAGTTTTGGTCTCCAAATTTGAGGAAGGACATTCTTGCTATTGTGGGAGTGCAGCGTAGGTTCACAAGGTTAATCCCCGGGATGGTGAGACTGTCATATGCTGAGAGAATGGAGCGGCTGGGCTTGTCTACCCTGGAATTTAGGATGAGAGGGGGTCTTATTGAAACATATAAGATTATTAAGGGTTTGGACACGCTTAATAATCTTATGGAAGGCAAGTCTGCCATCTTTTGTATACCAAGTTTTCCACATTCTCACTTACATATGATACAATTTTTTACTATCTTTCTTGCTGCCGAATTAGCCTTGGTGACCCAATATTTTTTACGAAGTTAGGATAGCATATAATTTCTTCCTCCATGTCCAATTTGTTCATGAATATGCTGTAATAATAATGTCGTTATATAAAAGTCCTTAGAGAGAATGATAGGACGTTTCATTATTTCGGGCATTGCCAATCTATTTAGGCTTCCACCCATCCGCAGAAGATCTCCTTCCCAGATTGGGTCGAGCTTGTACAATTGACTACCTCTTTTTGCCCCCTGTCCTCCAGCTTCCAACGTTAATATTTCTTCTCCATATTTCTGTCTTTGACAGAAAGATATAATCGCATTTTCTGCCTTGAGGAGATCATCAAGACATAGGCTCTGTTGGCTATATGAAGCTTCAAAAACTTGCATCTGGCCTTTTATCTCCCTTTCCCGTTCATCAGGATTCTCCTCCAGGATACTTTCTGTTATTTGACTCCTTTTCCTCTGGTCTCCAAATCTGAGGAAGGACATTATTGCCGTAGAGGGAGTGCAGAGAAGGTTCACCAGACTGGTTCCTGGGATGTCAGGACTGTCTTATGAACAAAGACTGCATAGACTCGGTTTATACTCTCTAGAATTTAGGAGATTGAGAGGGGATCTTATAGAAACTTACAAAATTCTTAAGGGGTTGGACAGGCTTGATGCAGGAAGATTGTTCCTGATGTTGGGGAGGTCAAGGACAGGGGGTCACAGCTTAAGGATAAGGGGGAAATCCTTTAGGACCGAGATGAGAAGGACTTTTTTCACACAGAGAGTGGTGTGTCTCTAGAACTCTCTGCCACAGAGGGTAGTTGAGGCCAGTTCATTGGCTATATTTAAGAGGGAGTTAGATGTGGCCCTTGTGGCTAAAGGGATCAGGGGGTATGGAGAGAAGGAAGGTACGGGATACTGAGTTGGATGATCAGCCATGATCATATTGAATGGCGGTGCAGGCTCGAAGGGCTGAATGGCCAACTCCTGCACCTAATTTCTATGTTTCTGTGTTTCTATGTCAGCAACAATCTTGTTTTATTTTGAGAACCCAGGCTACCGACGTTCTCAATTTATTCCAAGATGAAAAGTGGGTAATTAAATTGTTTACTGTATCATATGAGTTTTTAGCAATCACATTCACCGAAATGTTGTGTTTAATTTCCGGATCATTTGTAGAGATTTCAAATCCGAGTTCAAGCTTTAGCCATTCTCTGCTGGGTTCACAAAGAAACTTTGTCCATTGATCCATCTCTTGTTATTAAGAAAGCAATTTGCAGTTAGTCCCCTAGAGTCTTCGTCCGCAGGATTTTCTTTTGTATTAACATATCTCCATTGAGAAACATTAGTAGCTCCCCGTACAAAGGAGACTCTATTTGCCCTTTCCATTGGCAAATTGTCTTTATCTAAATCCAATTCCTTGGTTTCTTCCGCTCTGTCACCTGGTGGAATGCTTGCCAAAACAGCACGATTGTTGCTGATCCACTTGGTTAGTACAAATCCTCCCTTATTGCAGAGAGAGGTCAGGTGTTTCACCATTTGAATTGCCTCTAACTCAGTAGATGTGGATTTTAGGCAATCGTCCATGTAAAAATAATTTATCAGAGTGGAAATTACCTCCTCTGGGAAATAATCTTTATTATCCTCCGCGGTTTTCCTTAAAGCGTAATTCGCACAACTTGGAGATGACACTGCTCCGAAGAGATGTACTTTCATTCGGTAATCAACCAGATCTTGCTGCACATCCCCCTTCAGGCCACCATAAGAATCGCAGATAATCAATATGTTTACTAGCGACTTTCACTTGATGAAACATTGACCTGATATCAGCCATCAAAGCAATCGGTTCTTGCCTAAATTTCATGAGAACTCCAATGAGTGACTTGGCAAGATCTGGACCTTGCAGTAGTTCATTGTTAAGCGATGTCCCTTTAAAAACTGCAGCGCAGTCAAAGACCACCCTCAATGTCCCTTTCTTCGAGTGATACACCCCATGGTGCGGAATGTACCAGAGCTCTCCATCATCTCAATATAATTGATGCCTTGGTATCTTTTCGGCATAATCATTATTAATCATATTCTGTAAGAAGGATGTATATTCCTCTTGAAATTCCATGTTCTTAACAAACTTACGTTTCAAATTCTGAATACGCTGTTCAGCCTTATGATGATTATTCGGCAAATTAACGCTTTCTTGCTTGAAAGGTAAGTCCAAACAGTAATGTCCATTTTTCATCTTAACTGAATGGTTCATAATATCCAAGAATTTTAATACTTCTCGAGACATTTCTTCAGATTCATGGCTGGTATTTTCATTGAAGTCATGATTATATTGCTTCATTAACAGCTTTTCCAATTTACCTGTAGATATTTGGTTAACAGCAACAGCACGGCAATTCATTTTGCTGGTGCTTTCCTTATTCTTACACAAGGAGCCATAGATAACCCATCCTAGTAAGGTCTTCACAGCATGCGGTCCACCCCCTTGGCTCCTAATGGTCTGTACAGGCTCTAATGCTCTCGGAGCATTTGTTCCAATAAGTATGTCAATATCAGAATTTATCTTTGATGTGTTGACCTCCTTCAGGTAAGGCCATTGCTGTAAGTCTTCACATCTGGGTACATTTTGACGACCAACAGACATTGTTTCATGTGTAAAAACATCTGAACTTGGAATAAAATTATCTTCATTCAAACTGGCTATTTCCATATTTGTAATACAATAACTAGGGTACTCTTTCTCTTTATTCATGTTACGCATTTGAATTTTAACTTTCTCCCCAGTAATGTCCAGCCTTCTCATCAAATTTTCTGTACAAAAAGTAGCTGAACTTCCGGGATCCACAAATGCATATGTTTGCAACACTACATTAGTTTCCCTATTTCTTACTTGTACTGGTAAAATAGAGAAAATGCATGCTTCCTCTCCGGCCCCAATATGAGCAGTTCCTTGAGGCGAGGTGATAGCATTAATAGCCGTTAACTCCTTCTTCCGCTCAGTAAGATCTGGCTCTTTCTTTACTGTATGAAGCACATCAGGATGATTCCGCTTACATTTGTCACAAATTATTGGGCACTTACAGTCTTTTACCATGTGCCCTTTCTTTAAACATCCGTAGCAGATTCCATTCCCTTTTAAAAAGTCCATCTTTTCTTCATATTTCTTGTCTTTACATTTACGACACGATCTTATGGTGTGACCAACTTCATCACAAAATGGACAAAATCTTTTCTTAATAGTCGGTGCATCCTCTGTAGTACCACCCAATGTCTTCTTAGGTATTATAGTGGTAGCAAAATTGCTTTTCTTAGGCCCTGTGTTTTGTTTACTTTTGGCATAGGTAGAACCTTTATAAGTTGCAAGTGGTTTGGCTTCTTCAATAATCCCGTTGCATGAGTCTGACATGTACCGTACTTCTCTTTCTAAAAATTCCACCAGGTCTGATAGCCTGGCTACTTGTTTGCTCTTATCTCGTATTTCACCTGCCCTATCTCTCCACTTTTCTCTCATTCTTCTGGGCAACTTGTTAATAATGATTCTCATATTACTTGCAAGATTCATTTCATCCACGTAGCCAAGATTTTTCATCGAGCTGCAACATCTTCTCAGAAATATTGCATAATCGCTCAATGTTTCCACGTCTTCTGGCTTAATTTCTTTCCAAGCATGGGCCTTCTCAATGTATGCGTTCGTAATCCTCTGTTCATCACCAAAACGTTCCGTTAGTAATCTTCTCGCCTTTCCATAGCCCTGGTCGCCTGGCTCCATCTGACAACTTTCTACAAGCACCTTCACACTTCCTTTTGTGTACTTCACCAGAAATCGTAAGCGCTCTTTTTCATCCTTAACTTTTGTCTCTAATACCTCCTCTAGTGCCCTTACGAAAGTTTCATACTCCAAAGGATCTCCACCATACGTAGGAATTTCTACTGGTATTAGAATGAGAGAGGTATTTTGTCTTGCTATAATCTCGTTGAATTCAGATTGCCTATTCAACAGTGCCAATAAACTGATTCCCTTCTCCTTGGTCCACCTGTTCATAAACAGGTCTTGGCTCAAACAGACTTGTTCGAGCCCGTGCCCTAGGCCTTGGAAAAGCGTGATGCATTGGTCCATCTCGAGTTTGTACGGATGCTCCCATAGTAGCTAGTTTCGGTCTAGCACCCATTTGCTGAGATGAAGGTTCACTCAACCTATTTAGGTTTTCCAATCCAAGGTATCCGGTGGACCTTGACTGTGGAATTAATCCAACTGCCAATTTCCTCTGAGCAGTTTTCTCCCTCTGTCTAGAGCTCATTGTCCTCGGCGAACTAGAGCTGCAACTTGACCCCTCTCCATCGAGTATGTCTTTCCTGGCTTTGGCCACCACCATCTTTGCGTTTAATTCCAACTGTTCCTGACATCGCATCATCTGTTCCTCTTCTCACCTTATCTCTCGCTTCATCTCTTCTTGCAGTCGTGCCATCTTTTCTTGCTGTCGCGCCATCTTATGTTTTCTCTTCATGGCATTCGCTTCTATTGAGAGCGTAGCTTTATCAGCTTTTGCTCCCAATTGAGCAGAAGCCCTTGAAACCGAACCGGCTGAGCAACCAGATCTACGGCCTGATCTTCGTGAAGATACATTTGAGATACTATCTCCCGGTGCTATATCGTCACCTTCTTCTTCTTCATGCTTAGTATCATCTAATTCAGTCTCCTTGAGAACATGAATTCGACCTTTCTCAGTGAGTTTAACTTGTCTGGCTGGTCTTGTGGCTCCTTTGCTCATAATTTTTTAACGAGGTCTTGGCAGATTGCCAAGTCTTTAAATTAATCGAACAAGAGCCTCTGCTAGTAGCTGTGGCTTGTTTTGTCATCAATTTCTTCCAAAACTAAAAACATACTGATAATGTAGAGAACATTTTGCTAACACCACGTGCAAGATGTAGCTCTAATTCAATGCAATGTGCTTATCAGGAGCTACTCAAAACAATCCAAGGTCGGTCTGCTTTCCCCAGACAAGCTGGAAAAAACATCTTCTGATTTCTGTTACAGAAGTCTTTTTATTAAAGCCGTGATTTTAATTCAAAGGGTAATAATCGATTCGCACTCACAAAACCAGTGATACGTCTTTAGATATGTCCCGATGCTGTTGAAAGACCTCAAGGCCTTTCCTGGCCGAGATCGTTATCTTCAGTTCCACGACTGGAACCAATCTTCTTTGGCTAAAACCCCTCCGAGAATCTTAGCCAATCTTCTGTCCCAGACTGGTATTTTCTTCAGTTCCACGACTGGAACCAGTCTTTTTTGGCTATGTCTCTCCGAGGTCTTAACCTTGACGTCCTTCTCTGACTGCGCCTCTCCGAGGTCTTAGCCTTCTTTGCTTCGATTAAATCTTCTGTCCCACTCTCTGGGACTGGTATTTAACCCCCTTGCTGGAGGTATCCTTCGACTTCAAGCCCGATTTGTCCATGCCCTGACTAAGCTAGTCCCACTTACCTGCATTTGTCCCATCTTAATTACTAAAACTCTTTGCTTGTGCCGGCAATGTGTCACTCTACTCTGCTTTTTCCTATCTACTTCCAAACACTAGGCCACAGCCTTCCCGTTTTCACATATTCTGTTTACATTTTTCCCGTCAAAGCGATAAACGTCTTCGCGTCGCATTCCAACCTATATTTCCGAAGATATTCATGATTTAAATTATCTAAAAAAAAAGGTAAAACTGCTTTCTCAGCGAGCGTCCAGTGATGATGTCACAATGCCTCTCACAGTGCACCGATCACAATGGGCTCCAAAACTGCCTGCCGACTGCCACAATGACCATTGCCAATGGTAACAATGGCCTCTCAAGCTGCTGCCTCTCATAGTGCACCAATTACAATGGGCTCTCAAGCTGTCCCAGCCCTGCTGCTGCTCTACGACCTGGGTAGGTCCTGGGGCAGCGAATGGGGGTGAAGTGAGGAGGATGAGGGAAATTAGGATGCCATATCTCCTGACTCCGCTATCTTCAAGAGCCCTATCTATCTCTCTCTTGAAAGTATCCAGAGAACCGGCCTCTACCGCCCTCTGAGGCAGAGAATTCCACAGACTCACCACTCTCTGTGTGAAAAAGTGTTTCCTCATCTCCGTTCTAAATCGCTTACCCCTTATTCTTAAACTGTGGCCCCTGGTCCTGTGCTCCCCAACATCAGGAACATGTTTCCTGCCTCTAGCGTGTCCAAACCTTTAATAATGTTTCCAAGCTCCATAACTACATGAAGGGGCTGTCCCTCTTCGGCAACCTAATTGGCGAGTTTAGAAGAGTTTGCAAAAATGACATTGAAGACCTCCTTCGATTATGTAGAAGACCTCCTTCGACTATGTTGAAGACCAGCTTCGACTAGCTATGACTAGCTACCACTAACCTCGGGAAAATTGGACACTGAATAGTGGAGAGTGAAGACGACCTCCTTCGATCTCCTTCGACCTCCCTTCGACTACGATGAAGACTATCTATAACTACCTTCGACTACACTCGATTACCTACGACTAACATGCCGACCTACTGCGACCTACTATGACTAAACCTATGAGTAAAAAAACATTGCATAAAAACAGGGAAATAACCTGAGTTTTTATTCCCAAAAAATTAAAAAAGGATTGTCCTGCAACTTTTGACCTATATTGCAAACGCAGCAATTTTTGTAACTGCATCACCTTGGGTCTCTTGGATAAAAGAGAAAGATAACAGGGACAGACAAAAATGGCATTTAATTAGTGCATTCCCTCGTCTGAAAACCTCTCAAAGTAGAAATGGAAAATATGACTGATGCAATAAATCTGAACTAAAAACAGAAAACACAAAATATCAGGAGGTTAAACTTTTTCTGTGGAGAGAAAAACAGATCTAAGTTTAATGGAAGTTGGACACAAAATGCAGGAGTAACTCAATGGCTCCGGGAACATCTCGAACGAATCCTGCGCGTAGATCACGGGGAGAACGTACAAACTCTGTACAGACAGCACCCCGTTGTCAGGATCGAACCCGGGTCTCTGGCGCTGTAATGCAGCAACTCTACCTCTGCCCTGTTGTGTACATATAACCATATAACCATATAACCGTATAACAATTACAGCACGGAAACAGGCCTTCTCGGCCCTTCCAGTCCGTGCCGACCATTTATTTTCCCCTAGTCCCATCTACCTGCACTCAGACCATACCCCTCCATTCCCTTCCCGTCCGTATACCTATCCACTTTACTTTTAAATGTTAAAATCGATCCTGCCTCCACCACTTCTGCAGGAAGATCATTCCACACAGCCACCACTCTCTGAGTAAAGAAGTTCCCCCTCATGTTACCCCTAAACTTCTGTCCCTTAATTCTCATGTCATGCCCTCTTGTTTGAATCTTCCCCACCCTCAATGGAAAAAGCTTATCCACATCAACTCTGTCTATCCCTTTCATAATTTTAAAGACCTCAATCAAGTCCCCCCTCAACCTTCTGCGCTCCAAAGAATAAAGACCTAACTTGTTCAACCTTTCTCTGTAACTGAGTTGCTGGAACCCAGGCAACATTCTAGTAAATCTCCTCTGTACTCTCTCTATTTTGTTGACATCCTTCCTATAATTAGGCGACCAAAATTGTACACCATACTCCAGAATTGGTCTCACCAATGCCTTGTACAATTTTAACATTACTTCCCTACTCCTATATTCAATGCTCTGATTTATAAAGGCCAGCACACCAAAAGCTTTATTTACCACCCTATCTACATGCGATTCCACCTTCAGGGAACTATGCACAGTTATTCCTAAATCCCTCTGTTCCACAGCATTCCTCAAGTCCCTACCATTTATCATGTACGTCCTATTTTGATTTGTCCTGCCAAGATGCAGCACCTCACATTTATCAGCATTAAACTCCATCTGCCATCTTTCAGCCCACTCTTCCAAATGGCCCATATCTCTCTGTAGACTTTGAAAATCTACTTCATTATCCACAACACCACCTATCTTAGTATCATCTGTATACTTACTTATCCAATTTTCCACCCCATCATCTAGATCATTGATGTACATGATAAACAACAGTGGACCCACACAGATCCCTGAGGCACCCCACTGGTCACCGGCTTCCAACCTGACAAACAGCCATCCACCATTAATCTCTGGCATCTCCCATTCAGCCACTGTTGAATCCATCTTGATACTCCATCATTAACACCCAAAGATTGAACCTTCTTAACCAACCTTCCATGGGGAACCTTGTCAAAGGCCTTACTGAAATCCATATGGACAACATCCACTGCTTTACCCTCATCAATTTCCCTATAAACCTCTTCAAAAAAATCATGAAGGTTTGTCAAACATGACCTTCCAGGCACAAATCCATGTTGACTGTTCTTGATCAGTCCCTGTTTATCCAGATGCTTTTATATATTATCTCTAAGTATCCTTTCCATTAATTTTCCCACCACTGACGTCAAACTAACAGGTCTATAATTGCTAGGTTTATTCTTTGAACCCTTTTTAAACAATGGAACAACATGCGCAGTACGCCAATCCTCCGGCACTATTCCCATTTCTAATGACATTTGAAATATTTCTGTCATAGCCCCTGCTATTTCTACACTAACTTCCCTCAATGTTCTAGGGAATATTGTCCCTAATGTGTCGGATTGTGTTAGTGTGTGGGGATCGTTGGTTGGTGCTGAATCGTTGGGCTGAAGTTATTGTTTCCAATTTGTTTCTCTAAACTCAACTCAACTCAATGCAATGCAACTCTACTCAACTCAACTCAACTCCACTCAGCTCATCCATAATGACCAAGATGTCTACTTGAACACATCCAATCTGCCTGTATTTGGCTCATATCAACCTAAGTATTTAGTATTCTATGTGTTTTGTTCTATCTAACTTTTCTGCATTCTGATGCCTCTGATTATCTCTCCACAGGCCCTGCCTATTCTACTGAATATTTCCAGCATTTCTTTTCACAGATTTGCATCATCTGCAGTTATATTCTGTGACTTTGCAAATGCATTCAACCCTCTGGTTTGCAATTTACATTTGACCTGGCCTCACAGTTTAATGGACAAGTGAGCACAAAGTGACTAATGTAATCAGAGATGGACTTACACACTTCCACTTTAGTTGAGTGCAAGCAAAAAATTACCAGCACATTGCTAAGTATTAAATTAGATATATTGGTTTAGTTTAGCTTAAAAATGCAGCACGGAAACAGGCCCTTTTGCCCACCGAGTCTACACTGACCAGCAATCACCGGCCAACTAGTTCTATCCTACACACAAGGGAGAATTTACAAAAGCCAGTTCAGCTACAGTATAAACCAGTATAGACACAAAAGGCTGTAGTAACTCAGTGGGCCAGGCAACATCTCTGGAGAGGGTTACACAAAAAGCTGGAGAAACTCAGCGGGTGCAGCAGCATCTAAGGAGCGAAGGAGATGGGCGACGTTTCGGGTCAAGACCCTTCTTCAGACCAGTAGGTCTTTGGAATGTGGGAGTTAACCGGCGTACCTGGTGAAAATCCATGTGGTCGCAGGGAGAATGTACAAACTAAATATATAGACTGCACCCGTAGGCTAGTTAAGTTTAGTTCAGTTTATTGTCACATGTACCGAGGTACAGCGAAAAGCTTTTTGTTGCACGCGGAAAGACTACACATGATTACAATCCCGCTATTTACAGTGTATGGACACATGATAAGGGAATAATATTTAGTGCAAGATAAAGTCCAGTAAAGTCTGAATAAAGATAGTCTGAGAATATGACAGATCTGAGAGGAGATTAAGAGGACCAAAGTTAAAGGTTAAAGGAGTAGAGGTTTAAAAGAGTGGAGCAAATGTAATGAGTGATTGCAGGTCCACTTCTGGGACCAGCATGCAGAGAGGCGTCTTGCTTGGACGCCATCTTGGAAAGTGTCAGGATCGAACCCGGGTCTCTGGCGCTGTAAGGCAGCACCTCTACCGCTGCGCCACCGTGCTGCCCTATAAACATTCAAACATTCAAGTTATAGTTTTAGTTTTTTTTTAGTTTAGTTTAGATTTGAGATATAGCGTGGAAACAGGCCCTTCGGCAAAACTAGTCCACGCTGAACAACAATCGCCCCAACACACGGGGGACTATTTACAGGAGCCAATCCACCTACACACCTGCATGTCTATGGAGTGTGGGAGGAAACCAGAGCACCAGTTTATAAGGAAAACACAAATATATTAGAGAAAGACACAAAGCGCAGGAGTAACTCAGCAGGTCAGGCAGCACCTCCGGAAAAAAAGAATGTGTGACGTTTCTGGTTGGAACCCTTCTTCAGACTGTAAGTAGAATGTAGGTAAAGGCCAGAACAAATCAGCGCCGGCAACAGATGACCACGGAAGGGTGGAGCCCACAATGGCCCATTGTTGGCTGGGGAACAGGTGTCAATAGATGACCAAGGAAGGATGTAGCCCTCTTCTCCAGCCAACAATCGATCATTATCAGGTCCACCTTTCTATGGTCATCTATTGCCAGACACGATTTGTTCTGGCCTTTTCCTACCTCCGGTCCTCCCCTCCCGCATTGGAGTGGTGGCGCTGCCTTGGCAGCTGCGGCTCGCCTGCAGTCCGTCTGTTATTTCTTTTTTTTGGTGTTTTTTTGTCTTGCATGGCGTGTTAATTTGAGTTATTATGTTGTGTATGTGTGTGGGAGGGGTGGGAGAAACGTGTTAGCAGAACATCAAGGTTCTGCAACAGCTTCTTCCCACGAGCCATCAGACTCCTGAATGCCATGTAATGGGCTGCCACCATTGTATATTTATCCTTTTATCTTTTTTATCCATGCCTACCCTTCTGTTAATTTATCGTGTTGCACAGGGAGCCAAATGCAACGTAACTTCGTTTGGAACTGCATATATCAATGTATTTCTAAATTACAACAAAGTTTGTTTGACTTGACTTTGACTTGACTAGTGTCTTCCTTCGGGGGGACGCGACTTTTCTTGTCGTATCCCCCGTCTCTGTCTCCGTCTGCGCTGAGGCCTAATGGCGGAGCTGGCAGCCTCCAACTACGCCCGACCTTGAGGCTCTGGAAGCAGAGCCAGCCAGGCCTTACCAGCGCGAGGCTGGCCGACTTCGGGGCTGTGGCGGGTCCAGGCGTTCCGGCGTTCCGGCTCGGAGCTGTGGCGGCTTTCCGGTGGCAGTGGAGGCGGCAGCGACTTTGGAGGTTCGGCCACGGGACCAGTGGAAACGTCACCCATCCTTTTTCTTCAGAGACGCTGCCTGGCCAGCTGAGTTACTCCTGCACTTTGTGTCTATCTTCAGTATAAACCAGCATCTGCAGTTCCTTCCTCCACAAGCATTAATTTTAAATGGACTTTATATGCCAACAGCGTGTGGGTAATAACAATTCAACTATTCAGGCCTTGTGTGAGGGAGGGTGTTCTAGGCTTTGGCAAGAAGCAGTAGGTGGTGATTTCAAAGTCTTTGATGTCGACCAATGTTTCCAGCAGATCGAAAATGAATAACAGAAATATTGTCTATCCTGTTATCACTATTTTGATTAGAGATTCGATTTCTACAACGTTTTTTCGAACAACCTTTATCAGCTAGTAAAAACATTTCCTGGTACCATAATCCTCTTTCCTAATTTTTACAGTCGGATTTTGAACTGCAAATCCATTTACAGGCACGTGTGAAAATCTCATGCGGTTCGGAGAGATTGTGATTTCCTTTTCATCGCTCTGTCAGATTTGTGGTTGAGAGCCGGTGATACATTTTACATTTCAAAAGCAATGGGGGGAAAAAAAAACTTCAGGAGGGATGTTCAAAGAGGTGACATTCCTCTGGGAACATCACTGAAGCCAAACTTTACTGTAGTGAATCCGGCCACAAATGTGGTCAATAGGTGGACGGCAGGGTGGCTCAGTAGTAGAGTTGCTGCCTTGCAGCGCCAGAGATCCGGGTTCAATTCAGACTACTGCTGCGGTCTGTACAGTGTTTGTACATTCTCCCCGTGACCTGTGTGGGTTTACCCCGGGTGCTCCGGTTTCCTCCCACATTCCAAAGTCCCGCAGGTTTGTAGGGTAATTGGCTTCTGCAAATTGTCCCTGGTTTAGTTTAGTTTTAGCTTAGGCTATTGTCATGGGCTGTACCGAGGTACAGTGAAAAGCTTTTGTTGCGTGCTATCCAGTCAGTAGAAAGACAATACATGATTCCATTCGAGCCATTTACAGTGTATAGAAACATGATAATGGAATAATGTTTAGTGCAAGGTAGAGCCTGCAAAGTCCGATCAAAGATAGTCTGAGCAGTTGCCAATGAAGTAGATAATTAGTCAGCACTGCTCTCTGGTTGTTGGTAGGATGGTTCAGTTGCCTGATAACAGCGGGGAAAAAAATGTCCCTGAATCTGGAGGTATGCGATTTCACACTTCTATACCTTTTGCTTTGTGCGAGTGGTTAGAAAAGGGAGGGTAGTGTGTAGGGTTACACAAAAAGCTGGAGAAACTCAGCTGGTGCAGCAGCATCTAAGGAGCGAAGGAGATAGGCGACGTTTCGGGTCGAGACCCTTCTTCAGACTGCTGGTTACACAAAAAGCTGGAGAAACTCAGCGGGTGCAGCAGCATATAAGGAGCGTAGGAGATAGGCGACGTTTCGGGTCGAGACCCTTCTTCAGACTGGGTAGTGTGTAGGATTGTGTTAGTGTGCGGGTGAATGCCTGTCGGCGTGGGCACAGTGGGCCAAAATGCCTGTTTCCATGCTGTATCTCTAAATTATAATAAACTGCATTAAACTGCACGGCACTGAACTACACGAAACTAAATTGCATTAAGCTAAACTGCACTAAATTTAACTAAACCGCAGGTAGACAAAAATGCTGGAGAAACTCAGCGGGTGAGGCAGCATCCATGGAGTGAAGGAATAGGCGATGTTTTGAGACAAGACCCGAAACATCAGCAATTACTTTGCTCCATAGATGCTGCCTCAAGGGCCTGTCCCACCTTCCCGAGTTAAGTCACGAATTCTCCCGAATGTTTCGCCTTGATTCAAACTCGGAGAATTACGGTAATAGCCAGCCGTAGGTACTCGGGGCTATTTATTTTACTCGTGGACATTTTTCAACATGCTGAAAAAACGTTCCGACTTACCTGATGCCTCACGTACCCACGGCTGGCATTACGAGCTGCTACGAAATATCTACAGACTCCTACGGCCTCCTACGGACTCGTTATGGACTCGCTACGGACATTCTCCGAGTTTAAATCAAGGGGAAAAAATCGGGAGAATTCGTGAGTAACTCGGGAAAGTGGGAGAGGGCCTTCTCCCGCTGTGTTTCTCCAGCATTTTTGTCTACCCTTGATTTTTCCAGCATCTGCTGTTCTTTCTTAAACTAAACCGCTAGTCTCTGTGCAGAGATACCCTTGCTTTTTTTAGTCAGTAATATTTATTCCATACTTATTGAATTGCCTTGAAGGGAGTTTTGGAATCTATAAATTTGCTGATATTTCACTTTGAGTAGTGAAATAGTCTGAAATCTGACGGCTATTATGGTGGCTGCAAGGACAAACGCAAGATCTACGCACCGATTCATCTGCAGTACAAAGGTCATAGTTTCTGTCGGAAAGTCTCCCAAATGTTTGGTGGTCGAGATGCATCTTCACATCGTTTAATTAGAATCAACAAATCCGGTGCAAATACAGAGAAATACAGAGCAATCAAGGCAGAGACAAATCCTGATTGCGTGACTTGTTCTTGTTTAATTCTCTCTCGGGTTATTACTTCAGTACGTCCTTTGAAAATCATCTGACAATATTCTGATACACACTCTTGATCGCTCATTATGGAATGCTTCAGAAAATATAATTAATTGCGCATTCAGAAAGAGTGAATCTGGGATGAATTTTAAAATATCATCCCAACTTTTTTTCATTTGGGATGTTGTTGCAAAGGGTATAATTGCATCCGAGTCAATGCAATATTTTTTTATTATTTTCATTTCAGTGGAATTTGTCACCACAGATGGTGGTGGAGGCCAAGTCATTGGGTAGTTTTGAAATGAAGATTGATTAGTTTAGTTTAGTTTAGTTTATTTTATAGAAACAGACGTGTTTCGGCCGGAAACGTCGCCTATTTCCTTCGCTCCATAGATGCTGCCTCACCCGCTGAGTTTCTCCAGCCCTTTTGTCTGCCGCAGAAATAGACCCTTCAGCCCACTGGGTCTGCACCGACCAGCGATCCACATATACTTGCACTATCCTATACAATAGGGACAATTTACAATTTTTACCAAAGCCAATTAACTACAAACATGTAGGGCTTGGAGTGTGAGAGGAAACTGGAGCACCCGGAGAAAACCCACGCAGTCAAGGGGAGAATGTACAAACTCTGTACAGATAGCTCCCATAGTCAGGATTGAACCCAGGTCTCTGGTGCTGTAAGGCAGCAACTCTACCGCTGCACCACCATGACGACCCTCTACTAAGAGTAAAGCAGGCAGATTAGTAAGGGTGCGAAAGATTATGGGGAGAAGGCAGGAGTACGGGGTTGAGAGGGAAAGATAGATCAGTCATGATTGAATGACGGAGCAAACCAGATGGCCGAATGGCCTAATTCTGCTCCTACATTTTATGAACATATAAAATTATGATAGGCATAGATAGGGAAGAGAGTCAGAACCTTTTTCCCAGGATGGAAAAATCAGATACCAGAGGGCAAAATGTTCAAGAAGGAACTGCAGATGCGGGAAAATCAAAGGTAGACAAAAGTGCTGGAGAAACTCAGCGGGTGCGGCAGCATCTATGGAGCGAAGGAAATAGGCGACGTTTCCGGCTGAAACAATTCTTTGGACAGATGCAGGGTGAGGGTGGTGGGAAGAAAAAAGGAAGAGGAGGAGCCAGAGGGCTGAGGGAGACCTGAGAAGGGGAGGAGACAGCAAGGGCTATCGGAAATTGGAGAAGTCAATGTTCAAGCCGCTAGGGTGCAGACTGCCCAAGTGGAATATGAGGTGCTGCTCCTCCAATTTCCGGTGGTGCTCACTCTGGCCATGGAGGAGGCCCAGGACAGAAAGTTTGGATACGAAATGGGAGGGGGAGTTGAAGTGCTGAGCCACAGGGAGATCAGGTTGGTTAATGCGGATCGAGCGGAGGTGTTCGTCGAAACGATCGCCAAGCTTACGCTTGGTCTCACCGATTTAGATTAGCTGACATCTAGAGCAGCGGATGCAATAGATGAAGTTGGAGGAGATGCAGGTGAACCTCCGTAGCACCTGGAACGACCTGGAAATACTAAAGGGCATAGCTTTAAGGCGAGAGGGGCAAAGTTTAAAGAAGATGTGCGGGCAACATTCTTACACAGAGGATGGTGTGTGCCTGGAACACACTGTGAGGGTTGAGGCAGATACTGAAGTGGTGTTTGACCTTCATAGAATCATAGAAAATAGGTGCAGGAGTAGGCCATTTGGCCCTTCGAGCCTGCACCGCCATTCAATATGATCATGACTGATCATCCAACTCAGTATCCTGTACCTGCCTTCTCTCCATACCCCCTGATCCCTTTAGCCACAAGGGCCACATCTAACTCCCTCTTAAATATAGCCAATGAACTGGCCTCAACTACCTTCTATGGCAGAGAATTCCACAGACTCAGAAAAATGATCTTCTCATCTCGGTCCTAAAAGACTTCCTCCTTTTCCTTAAACTGTGACCCCTTGTTCTGGAAGACATAGACCTTTGCATAGGCACATGGATAGGACAAATTTGGAAGGATATGGACCTAATGCGGGCAGGTGGGACTAGTGTAGCTGGGACATGTTGGCTTAAGGGCCTGTTTCCACACTGTATCACTCTATGACTATGACTCTATGACACATGTATTTGGAGGGGATAGAGGAATATGGGTTATGTGCAAGCTGATATGAATTGGTCTTGGCATCATGTTCAGCACAGACATTATGGGCCGAAGGGCCTGTTTTTGTGCTGTGCTGTTCTTTGTTGGTCGGTGTGGGCAACTTGTACCAAAGTTTGTGTGAAAACGCAGCCCCTCAGGTACCGATTAAATCTTTCCACCCTCACCTTTTATCCAAAATAATCAAAAACAAGTCAAAGTAATTTAGAAATACATAGATATATGCAGTTCCAAACGAAATTCCGTTGCATTTGGCTCCCTGTGCAACACGATAATTAACAGAAGAATAAAATGGAAAAAAATGGATAAAAGGATAAAATAGACAATGGTGGCAGCCCATTACATGGCATTCAGGAGTCTGATGGCTCGTGGGAAGAAGCTGTTGCAGAACCTTGATGTTCTGCTCCTTATGCTACAATATATTTTGCCCGAGGGCAGCAGAGTGAACAGACCGTGATGGAGATGAGTGGGGTCTTTTATAATACTGCTGGCCTTAGACACGCAATGTTTGGTCGCAATATCCCCGATTGAGGGGAGAGAAGTCCCGATGATTTTTTCCGCTGTCCTCACCACTCTCTGCACGGACTTCCAGTCGGAGGCTTTACAGTCCCCAAACCAGACAGAGATACAGCTGGTCAAAATACTCTCTATGGTGCCCCTGTAGAAAGTGGTGAGGATGGGATGGGGGAGGTTAGCTCTTCTCATCCGGCGCAGAAAGTGTAACCGCTGCTGCGCTCTCTCATCTATTTTCACTGTAAGGAGAGAGGCATTGTAGTTGTCAATTTCATCTGACATTCTGAACCCTAACTCGCTTTAAGATTAAAATCAAGGAGAATAAGATGTCTTAGATTGTTAATTGCTGTAATTGTTATATGGTTATTTAGTTATATAGATGTCATTTAGCTGGTAAGTCCCCAAGTGAGTTTAGAAGAATGAATGGGGACCTCATTGAAACAGACAGAATAGTGAAAGGCTTGGATACAGTGGATGTGGAGAGGATGTTTCCACTCGTGAGAGAGTCCAGGACTAGAGGTCATAGCCTCAGAATTAAAGGGTGGTCTTTCAGGAAGGAGATGAGGAGGAATTTCATCCTCCTCGATAATCCTCAACACTGGTGCTCTGCAAGGATGCGTTCTCAGCCTCCTTCTTTACTCCTTGTACACCCACGACTGCACAAATCTAATTCAATTTTCAAATTTGCAAACAACACCACCAATTTGTGGGCCAGATATCAAATAATGATGAGACGGAGTACAGGAAGGAGATTGAGAACCTCGTGTCCTGGTGTCGAATAAACAAGAAGGGTCTCGACCCGAAACGTCGCCTATCTCCTTCGCTCCTTAGATGCTGCTGCACCCACTGAGTTTCTCCAGCTTTTTGTGTAACCCCCAACCTTTCTTTCAATGTCAGCAAGACAAAGGAGACAGTGATCGACTTCAGGAAGTGAAGCGGCACACATACCCCAGTATACATTGACGGCACCGAAGTAGAGATGGTCGAAAGCTTCAAATTCCTGGGATTCAATATCACCAACAACTTCTCCTGGGCCACCCACATTGAAGCAACGACCAAGAAAGCGCACCAACGCCTCTACTTCCCTAGAAGGCTTTGGAAGTTTGGCAAGTCCCCAACAACTCTCACCAACTTCTACAGATGCACCACAGAAAGAATTTTATCGGGAATGCATCACAGCTTGGTTTGGGAACAGCTCCATCCAAGGCCGTAATAAATTGCAGAGAATTGTGGACGCAGCCCAGACCGTCACACAAACCCACCTGCCTTCCATTGAAGATAGACACATAAAGCTGGAGTAACTCAACGGTACAGGCAGCATCTCTGGAGCGAAGGAAGGGGTGTTAATTCAGGTCGAGACCCTTCTTCAGACTAGTTAGGGAAAAGGAAAACGAGAGATATAGAAGATGAAGGAGAGAGATAAAGAACAATGAATGCAAGATATGCAAAAAAGTCATGATGATAAAGGACACAGGCCATTGTGAGCTGTTTGTTTGGAGAAGCTAGTGCGACTTGGGTGGGGGAGGGATAGAGAGAAGTGACCTGAAGTGAGAGAAATCAATATGCATACCACTGGGCTGTAAGCTGCCCAAGCGAAATATGAGATGATGTTCCTCAAATTTGCGTTTGGCCTTACTCTGACGATGGAGGAGACCGAGGACATAAAGGTCTGTGTGGGAATGGGAAGGAGAATTAAAGTGTTAGCAACTGGGAGATTAGATAGGTTCAGGCGGACTGAGTGAAGATATCCACTTATCACTTGCCAGCCTCTGTTCCACCCCACCTCTCTTCCAGCTTTCTCTTTCCTCCACTGCAATCAGTCTGAAGAAGTGTCCCGACCCGAAACATCACCCCATCATGTTCTCCAGAGATGCTGCCTGGTCCGCTGAGTTACTCCAGCACTTTGTGTCCTTTTTATACAAAGACCCTGTCATATTAGATAGAGATTCGACAGCGATTTTTTCTCTCGGCACATCTATACCAGTAGGCTTTGAGAAACTGAAAGAAAACATTAATCATTGGGAAGTGCTCATGATATATTTATTTTATTGTCCTCTACACGCTCTGCCTCATTACTTCATTCAAGCAATTCGTCAACCCACATCGATGAACTGAACTGAATATTTGTGCGACACAAACTGAAACTGGTTGCAAAGGTGCTGAGGTAAATGTGACAGGAAGATTATTCTAGGTTTAAGTAGGAGAGGTCAACGCACTAAGAAGCTATAAATTGTTATTCTCAGTTTATTCTCACTGGAGTGGAGAAGAATAAAATCAAGTTGAATAGATATTTTATCAATGTTTTTGTAGAATAATGAGAGGAATATTCTTTACAGCTCACTGGTGTGTCAATGGAAGGTTATCAATCTCAGCCGATCACAGAGTCAGGCAAGAGACATGTCTTTATGCAAAGGTAGGCAAAATGCCAGAGTAATTGCTATATTTAAGAGGGAGTTAGATGTGGCCCTTGTGGCTAAGGGGATCAGAGGGTATGGTGAGAAGGCAGGTATAGGATACTGAGTTGGATGATCAGCCATGATCATATTGAATGGCGGTGCAGGCTCGAAGGGCCGAATGGCCTACTCCTGCTTCTAATTTCTATGTTTCTAAACTCAGCGGGTGAGGCAACATCTATGGAGCGAAAGAATAGGCGACGTTTCGGGTCGAGATCCTTCTTCAGACTTAACATCTTTAAGCAAATGTTTGTTAAGGCAAAGAAGCCTTTGTCGTAAGAGAATTAGAGTCACAGACAGCGTGGAAAGAGGCCCTTCGGCCCAACTTGCCCATGCCGACCAACATGTCCCACCAGCTAACAAAAAGAGATTCAAATGGAGAGCTGGTAAAATGAACGGACACAAAGTGCTGGAATTATTGTACCTCTTTCAATCAATCCTGATATATCTCCCAAACATTTTTTTTTTAAAAGGTGGATTTCATTGTCACTAATTTTATCTGGGATTATAAGAATCACTGAATAAACAAAAAAGATTTATGTAAATCAAAAACAAACGGAGGTTTAGCATTACCGAATTTCATGTTTTATTTCTGGGCAGTTAACATTAAAAATATGAACTTCTAGTTGGAAGAAATGGACCAGCAACCAGACTGGTTGAAAATGGAAAAGGAAGACTGTTTACCCTTTGAAATGGGTTTGATTCTGTTTGCTACCACTAAACTGAACACAAAAACCTATAGTGATAACCCTATAATATACAGTGGTTTACGAATTTGGAAACAATTAATAAAGACTTTAAAATCTCATAATCTATCACTTTCTCCCCATTGTAAACAACCCTGGATTTAAACCTTCAATGTTGGATAAAGGTTTTTTACAACTGAAAAATCACGGAATTTAAAAGATGGGTCATCTCTATAGGAAAGGCACATTCCTTTCATTTCAGGAGTTACAACAAACTTACAGACTCCACTCAAATGGCTATTTCAGGTATTTACAATTTAGAGATTATGCTAAATCAAATGCACAAAATTACAGAACCAGAGATCCAGAAACTCTTGATGAACGTTTGAATTAACATCCTAATACAGAAATCTCATATCTACAACATCCTATTAGACAGTGAGGCACCACGGACGGAAATATATAGGCAAAAATGGGAAAATGAACTAGGCCAACCAATAATGAAAGATATCTGGGACGAAAGCTTACAACATATATACATCAATGCTCGTTAAATGCCAGACACTCTTTAATACAATTTAAAGTATTACATAAGTTACATTACTCAAAAACAAAATTAAATAGAATCTTTCCACATATATCTCAAATCTACGAAAAATGTCAACATTTAGAGGCTAACTTAACTCACACATTTGTAAATTGTATAAAAATTAAAAACTTCTGGACGGAAATTTTAAAGATAATTTCGGAAGTTGTCAACACCCAATTGGAACCCAACTCAAAACTAATAATTTTAGGAATATCAGAACACTAGTAAGTCTAACACTTACTACAAGCCAAAGAAACTTTATCGACTATAGTATAATAATTGGGAAAAAATGTATATTAAAATTTTGGAAAGGTCCTATAACCCCCACAATTAAAATGTGGATTATGGAAATGTCGGAGACCCTACATTTGGAAAGAATCAGACTTGTCTTAATGGACAAACAAGAATTTTTAATCAGAATACGGTCTACATTCATTGACTAATTGAAGGGGCAAACTGGTTCGGCTCGAGAACCTGACTGAAGTTCGAATCAAGGATTAGATGAAAAGTTATACATCATAATTTACGAACCTATCTCCAATGTTGTATTATTAGTAATTAATTCCATTCTTCTTTACCATGCTTTTTTTCTCTTTCTTTATTACTTTCTATCTATAAAATATATATATATATATAGAAGCAGAGTCATTAAATAATTGATAATATTGATAATGTTTGCAATGTATGACTGTTATACATGACATGTTCTTATTACGTACTATGCTTCTAATAAAAAAAATACTTTAAAAAAAAAAGTGCTGGAGTAACTCAGCAGGTCAGGCAGCATCTCTGGAGCATCCAAAACATCACTTAGTTCAGTTCAGTTTAGGGATACAAGCGCAGAAACATTCCCTTCAGCCCACCGAATCCGCGCCGATCACTGATAGATACTAGGACTATCCTACACACACTAGGGACAATTTATGATTTTTATTTACCAAAGCCAATTAACCTACAAACCTTTGGGTCTCGACCCGAAACGTCGCCTATCTCCTTCGCTCCTTAGATGCTGCTGCACCCGCTGAGTTTCTCCAGCTTTTTGTGTAACCCTAACCTACAAACCTGTATGTCTTTGGAGTGTGGGAGATCCTGGAGAAGACCCAGGCAGAAAGTACAAACGCTGTACAAACAGCACCCCGTAGTCAGGATTGAACCCGGGTCTCTGGCGTTGTAAGGCAACACCTCTACCTCTGCGCCACCATGCTGCCCTACTTTCATGAGAAAGTTTCAAGTTTACAAGCTCAAACACCATTATAGAAGTTTTTGCACAGAAACCTAGGGTGACACCCGAGTACTCTTTTGTAGGAGATGCCATCTTTAGAACATAGAAACGTACAGCACAGTAACAGGCTCTTCAGCCCTCAATGCTACCACTTCACCACTGTGCCCAGCAAGAGTAGTCAAACCCAGTTCTTATAACCAAAACCGTATAAGGCAATGACTCTACCACTGTGCCTATGATAAAAATAACTAATGTTATAAAGGATAGATAGGACAGATAATCAAGCGATTTTCCCAGAGTGCAAGACTGCAGGGCATAGGTTTTAAGATGAAAAGGGGGAAAGTTTAAAGGAGATGTGCGGGGCGTTTTCTTACACAGAGGGTGGTGGGTGCTGGAACACATTGCCATTGATGGTGGTGGAGGCAGATATGATAGTTGCATTTTAGGGGCCTTTAAATAGGCACATGGCAATGTAGGGAATGGAAGGGTAAGGAGCATGTGAAGGCAGAAGCAATTAGTTTACCGTGGCATTATGGTTGGCACAGCAATTGTGGGCCGAAGGGCATGCTACACTGATGTACTCTCTCTTGTATTTTATTAGGATTATTCAGCCTTCCAGCCTTTCACAATTCACTTGGACCGCATCTGATCTGTATCTCAACTCCAATATTTCAACGGGTCTATAATCTTCAATGCCCTTTGAAATTGGCTCAGCCTCAACATCTTTTTGTAGCTCAACATCTTCAGATTTCCACCTCTCAGTGCAGAGTTTCTTGCGTAGACAACTGGAATGTCAGAATGACACAAAAAGCTGGAGTAACTCAGCGGGACAGGCAGCATCTCTGAAGTGAATGAGTGGGTGACGTTTTGGGTCTAGAGCCTTCTTCAGACTGAGAGTCTGGGGAGAGGGAGACACAGAGATAATGAAGGGTAAAGAGCCTGTCCCACCAGCATGCAACTCTATGCGATTAGCGCGACCTAACGTGGTCGCTTGAGCCATCCGGCGTCGCGGGGCCGGTCCCACTTCGATCGCCGGAGCCGTGCGGAATTGTGCGGAGTTCGTCCTGAGTTCGTCCCGACACTGCGCGGGGCTCTGAAAAACTGACTATGTCCAAAAATTCTGCGCGGCAACGGCTTGTCGGCTCGCAGTCGCCTCGACGTTTACACACCGCCCCAACATCGTTCCTCCGTGACCCTCTCTGTAGGTGCCTCCGTGACCCTCTCTGTGTGTGGCTCCGTGACCCTCTGTGTGTGTATGTGCCTCTGTGCCCCTCTCTGTGTGCCCCTCTCTGTCCTGGCGAACTTATCTTAGACTTCGCTCCAAGTTCGCCTCACTTTGCGCCGCGTTGCGCCACTCACCCGACCTCCGCGCGGCCCCTGCTGCCGGTTTGGTCGCGCATGCTGGTGGGAACGGCCCTGTACAGGGGATCACCCGACCTCCGCGCGGCCCCCGCTTCTAGTTTGATCGCGTTCATCGCATAGAGTTGCCTGCTGGTGGGACGTGCCCTTAAGGCGTGAAAGCGAGAGATCAAAGGGGACGGAGGTCATGGAAAATGCAGAATAGATCATTGTAAGCTCGGGGAAGGTGACAATGAAGCATATAAATATAAAATGTAATCAGCTATGACTATTTGCTTGTCTCTGGAGTTAGACACAGTGGCGCAGCGATAGAGTTGCTGCCTTACAGCGCCACAGACCAGGTTCGATATCAACGGTGGGTGCTACCTGCACGGAGTTTGTATGTTCAGATTGCCGAAGTGGCATGAGGAAAAGGGGAGATGTATGCAGCGCACATGTATGCAGCGGCTTTGCACTCCCCAGTGTGGTTATTTTTGTTTTCGTCTGTTCTGTTTACCTGTCTGCTGACCAGCAACTCGACATACAACTGCTCATATGTGAGGATGTTGCTTGTAGATTTTAGTTCTGCATTCAATACCATCATCCCCAGCAGAATGGTGGGCAAACTGTTTGACCTGGGTGTAAATGCCAACACATGCAGATGGATCAAGGACTTCTTAACAGATCGCCCACAGACTGTCAGGATGGGGTCCAATCACTCCCCAGTCCTGACGCTCAGCACAGGGGCGCCACAAGGCTGTGTGCTGAGTCCTATTCTCTACACAATATACACTCATGACTGCACACCGACACACAGCACAAACCGGATCATTAAGTTTGCAGATGACACGACTGTGGTGGGGCTGATAAATAACAACGATGAGTCTGCCTACAGAGATGAAGTCCAAAAACTGACTGCCTGGTGCACTAACAATAACCTGGCACTCAACTCAACCAAAACAAAAGAACTGGTTATTGACTTCAGGAGGAGGAGAGAAGAACCTGCTCCTCTTTACATCAAAGGAGACATGGTGGAGAGAGTCACTGACTTTAAGTTTCTGGGCACATACATCTCCCAGGACCTTACATGGACAGTGAACACCATCACTCTCGTAAAGAAGTCACAGCAGCGGCTAGATTTCCTGAGGACCCTGCGGAGAGCAAACGCCTCACAGCAGCTGCTGCTGTCCTTCTACCGGTGCGCCGTGGAAAGCATCCTCTCCCGTGGCATCCTGGTGTGGTTTGCTAGCTGCACTGTGGCTGGAAGGAAGGCACTACAGAGGGTTAATAAAACAGCATAGAGCATCACAAACGCTCATCTACCCTCCCTGGGAGACATTTACAAGGCCCGATGTTTACGCCGGGTGACAAACATCACACAGGACTCATCCCACCCTGCCAACCACCTTTTCACTCTGCTGCCCTCTGGGAGGCAATACGGGTCTTTGAAGGCCCGCACTTGCAGACTAACTGACAGTTTCTACCCACGTGCCATTAGAGAACTTAACTCAAACAGATAACACTACGGGCAACATTACACAATTCGGGGTGCATTATAAAAAATTGTCTGCTAGAAGGTGCAATATAATGTGCATTTTTTTTATTATCTATTACTTATTTTATGCATTGGTCTTGTAGTAAATGTAAATGTGAGAGTAAATGGTTGTTTGTGTTATTGTGTTTTGTTCTTTTTAATCTTTCTATCCTGTGTCTTTTATTGTTTACCATTGAAGGGGATGCACATGAAATTTCGTTGTACAGTTGATGTGCAATGACAAATAAACGTATTTGATTTTGATTTGAGATGCAACGAGACCTGGGTGTCATGGTCCACTAGTCATTGAAAGTAGGCATGCAGGTGCAGCAGACAGTGAAGAAAGCAAATGGTATGTTAGCATTCATAGCGAAAGGATTTGCATATAGGAGCAGGGAGGTTCTACTGCAGTTGTACAGGGTTTTGGTGAGACCACATCTGGAGTATTGCGTACAGTTTTGGTCTCCTAATCTGAGGAAATACATTTTTGCCATAGAGGGAGTACAGAGAAGGTTCACCAGACTGATTCCTGGGATGTCAGGACTTTCATATGAAGAAAGACTGGATAGAATAGAAAGATTGAACGAGAACTTACCAGTTCGAAGGTTGATCTTTATTTTATGAGGAGTCGAAGTGAGGGATTTCGTGAAGAGCCCGCCGGCGCGCATGCTCGACATACTTCAAAGTAGCGGCGTGGAATCACAGAAACCAACAATAGAAATGACTTCGCATAGTAAGATTGAAGTGACTAAGATTACCAGATGAAGGTGACTGAGGGTTGGGCGAGGAGGGCACGAAATCCCTCACTTCGACTCCTCATAAAATAAAGATCAACCTTCGAACTGGTAAGTTCTCGTTCAATCTTACTATTTCATTTCGGAGTCACGTGAGTGACTTCGTGAAGACTTCAAAGCTTCTGTGATTACACGCCCTGGACCACGTCCATGCTGACACACCACTACCAGGGATGGATGGGAGGAACAAACTTGCTCAATAGTGCATACTGCAAAACAAGAGCATATTTATTAATAACAAATCAAAAACCCCTCATGCGGGGACATCTCCACGTTCTGAACCTGCATTCAGCACGGCTTCTGCGAACTGTAGAGGAGCAGCAACAGGCTTGTTATAAAAACGCTGGAACACAGCTTCATTAGCCCATCCTGCTGTGGCGAGAATTTGGTCCATGGGCACCTCCATGACCCTCGCCGCTGACGTCGATGCAGCCCTGGTGGAATGAGACTTGAACACATTAGTGTCGATACCTGACTTACCCAAGACGACTCGAAGCCACCTGGATATCGTCTGGACTGTCACTCGATGATGAGGTCTCTTATGAGTGACAAGCAGGTATCTCTCCATTCCTCTGATGCGTGCTGTCACCTTGACATAGTGGCGGATATGTGAGGCTAAACATAGCCTAGCATCTGCGGGGTATGCCGGGAACTTCAGCTGCAGCCCTGTGCACCCAGGTCTATGCTGCTTTAGTAGCTCGTCAATGAAAAAGACTACTTCTGTAGGGGTAGAAGTCATTCTGTCGACACGAAGTTTGTGTAGTGTCTGTACCCTCTGAGCTGAAGTCAGCGCTAGTAACATCACCAGCTTCATGGTGAGTTGGTCCAGTTGGAGCCCTTCCATGGGAGACCACGTCCTGAGCAGGGTTAATACGTCCCTGACATCCCAGGTGATATTATAGCGTGGTGTAGGCGGATTCATATTGAATATACCCCGCATGAGTCTGGACACTAGCCTGTTGGATCCTACCCCAATATTGAGGTAGAATGATAGCGCACTTCTGGCATTGTTGATGGCACTGTAACTTAAGTGTTCATCATGGTGCAACCCCGCGAGGAATTCCAGGACGTCGGTTATTGTCACGTCATCGTACGTGATGCGAGAGCGGCTGCAGTAGGCTTCCCACTTCTTAATATGCGAGCGGTATCTTCGCCTTGTGGACTCTCGACACGACGCCCCGATGGTATCCATGGTCCGAGCCGAGAGGCCGTATTGGACTAACGGCCTGTTCAGAACCTGCAAGCCACCAAATTTAAATAGCCATGGCAGGGATGTGGCTCCCCTGAGACAGGGTGAGTAACCAATTGTGGGCAACCCTTCAAAAGGACCCAAGGTTCGTTGAGCATGTCAAAGACCACCGGATACCAAGGCAGTGTGGGCCAGTCGGGTATAATAAGGATGCCCTTGGCAGCATCTGCCTGAATCTTTCGCAATACCCGACTGATGAGGCAAAACGGGGGGAAGGCATAGAAAAACCAATTCCCCCAGTCCAGCGAGAATGCATCTAGCGCTATTGCCCCAGGATCTGGTTCCCATGAAACGTAGGTTGGTACCTGATGGTTCAACCGTGACGCAAAAAGGTCAATGTCCGGTTTACCAAATTTGGCTGTGACTTTAGAAAAAATCTCAGGATGCAACATCCATTCAATATTGTCATTAAATTTGCGTGACCTGGTGTCCGCCACAGTATTAAGCTCACCTGGCAAATAGGTAGCTGAAATCCAAATGTCTCTTTGAACACACCAGAGCCAAATTGAGTTAGCCAATTTGTCACACGAAACTGACCTGGTACCACCCATATGGTTTAAGTATGCCACTGCTGTGGTGTTGTCTATTTGGAGACGGACATGTGCTCCAACAAGCTTGGAACAATACGCACGAAGTCCGTGGAATGCTTCCAGCAACTCCAAATAGTTAATCCCTTGAGTCAACAACATCGTTGATTCAAGGGTGTCCCATCTGCCCCCACAACTAGAGCAATTATCCGTGGCTCCCCAGCCATTGGAGCTTGCATCAGTCTGCAAATATACCACCGGATTAGCCTCCCTGATAGGCTTGAATGAGCTGCTAATGTGACACACCCACCATTGCAACTCATTTATCGCTTCGGGCGGCAGCTGCATGGACCGATCATAATGACCAGCGTTCTGTTTTAACGCAGCAATTTTAGCTCTTTGCAAATTCTGATAATGCAAAGGTCCATATCGCGCTGCCGGAAACAAAGCTACAAGCTTCCCAATTATTGTAGCTGAATGCCGAATCGATGGTATATTGGTGCGGATTAAATCTTGACACACCTGTGTAACCTCCTCAATCTTGTTAATTGGAATGGTAACCCTCATGCTCATAGAGTTCACCGTGAACCCTAGGTAATTAATCACCTGGGCAGGGCAGAACTTTGATTTCTCTGGATGGACAATAAACCCTAATTATTGAAATATATTGACAGCAGCTGCAACACCCTGTTCAGCCAATTCCAGGGTGTGGCCCACAATTAAGATATCATCTAAGTAGGCCATAACTATATGGTGTCGTTATCTCAAATAAGCCATAATTGGTTTCACTAATTTAGTGAACAATCTAGGGGCTGTGGTGAGCCCATTAGGCAAAGCCTTGTACTGCCAGAGTTGCCCCATCCAGATGAATTTCAAAAACCTCCTGTCGTATTTCTGGATGGATACTGAATAATATGCGTCTTTTAAATCGATGCATGCCATAAAGCAACCATGAGAAATCAATGATTTGGCTGTTTCAAACGTATCCATTTTAAAATGAGTATATGTTACAAAAGTATTCAAACGGGTTAGATCAATAATGACACGACAACCTCCATCCTTCTTAGGTCTGGTGAATATATTCGAAACAAATTCAACTGGCTCATGCACCGCTCTCTCAATCACTCCCTTCTGCTCAAGACTTAAAAGTTCCTTGTAGCCTGCTGCCTGTTCTGCAGCAGATAATTTAAACGTTCGAGCGGGCATGTGCTGGGATGGAGGAATGTCGCCATTAATAAACTCAATTTTATGCCCCTGAATATTCTGCAACACATACGCGTCACCAGTAAAATTACCCCATGCACCCAAAAACAACCGAAGGCGACCACCAACATGTGAAGTTAAACAAAGAGAAAAGAGAGAACCAGACCCCCTCACCTCCGTGGTTACCGGCGGTCCTTGACATGCGTGGGTGGACGTGGATGTGCTGGGTTGGCTTGAGGGCGCGGCGTCTTAGTTTTCCACCAGGGTCTCTGCCGACCCTGTCCTAAAAAAGACCCCTGGTGCTGGGTCTGATGTTGCTGTCGTTGTGGAGCTTGAGGGTGGGTCCTCGTCGAGGTACTAGCAGACTCTCGTGATCGAATGTATGGAGACTTTGAGCCTGACGGTGCGGGGGCACTCTGAGAGCGCATGATCCCCACCGTTTTGGCTTGTTCGTCAAGCTCTTTGACTCTCTTCGAGAGGTCCTCCCCAAAGAGCTGACGGGGCGGGGGCGGCGGCGGTGGTTTGCACAATCCTGCAAACTTCGGATTGAGCGCTGGGCGGATACTGGTTTTGCGAAACCCGTTGATTTCGTGCTGGGTCGCGCACAGGAGGGCCAGAGCATCTTCCTGGTCCAAATTCAGTTCGTCCCCGTCCACCGACCGCGCAAAGGCGGTAATACCGGCCGTGAGGAGCTTCAGGATCCGCTGCAATTTTACCTCTTGTTGACGGATAGCCGCACTGATGTTGCCCCATATCGGCGTATTGACCACAGGCACGTTGAGGGAGTTGCAATTGGATGGAGCCTTGTGACGGCTCATTGCCTGAATGAGGACTTCTTCCTGTAGTCGCTGGTTGTTAAGAAAGTCCACAGTGGCTGCCAGCTTTGCGTTTAAAGGAAGTCCAGATGAATGTGGGGCCGCAAATTTGGTCGCCACATCCAGAAGATCCTCCGCTGGCACCTCCAACGGAGATGGTATGGGATCCACCAAAACCTCCTCCTCCTGCTGCTCCAGGCTGATGGTAGAGGCTGGTGACGACGCCCTGTGCCTGTTGCTGCCCTGCTGTTGTTGACTTTGAAGCAGGAGCTCCAGCAGCCGCTCCATACGGTCAATACGCCCTTCACCCGGAACACTCAGGTGGTCGGAGTCCTCCGGCTCTGAAAAGAAAACCGGGCTCCTATCATCGGCCCGCACCTCATCGAGGCCCTGCCGGTGCCGGTAGTTGTCGCTAACAGCCGCCGAGGCGAAACTGCGCGATTCCCGCGCGGGCGTGTTCAACCGCCTCCGTTTAGCGGGAGCTGAAGCCGCTGCCACTAAGGGCACTTGCGGCGTGGTGTCGGCACCAGCCGAAGCATGGCTGCCTGAAGCCCGCGCAGGCTTGCCGGCTGCCCACATCGTGGACCTTGCCGACGCATGGTCTCGCCCACCCATCCATGGGGGTGCTCGGCGACCGTGACGAGACCCGACTCAACCGACCCGTCCCGGCATCGAGAGTCGGGGTGTGCCGGCTGGACCTCACAGCCGCCCCGGGTCTCGCCCTGGAACCTTACCGCTCCTCCGTGTCAGGCAATACCTTAGCCCTGGTAGGGTTAGGCTTCTGGGCTCCTGCCCTTCCCCTACTCGGAGGGCTGAGTGGAACAGGCCGTGCAGCCGCACGCACCCTGCTCGAGGTCGCCAGCGAACACGCTGACGACCTGACTGCCATGGCAGGGTCCCCCTGCTCTGGCGGCACACCACACTCCTCCTCGTCGAACTCCTCCGAGCTGTGGTGTGCTGGCGGATCTGGACCTGTAACCACAGGGCTTACCCACATCTCCGCCTGAGTCCCGGCCTGCGTTGCAGGTACTGCCGATGGTAAAGGCCCCGGAACTGTTGACCGGCGAACTCGTCCTGACGTCCTCCGGCCCTTGGAACTCCCATCCATGTCCTTGCTGCAAGACATAACCAACAACAAGGACCACCAACTAAAGGTAGAATACTCACCTCCGTGGCCCCTTATGAAGGGCTGGCGAGGAGCGCGCTCCACCGCCAGCCGTCGCAGCAACGCGGTACGACGATATGTCGAGCATGCGCGCCGGCGGGCTCTTCACGAAGTCACTCACGTGACTCCGAAATGAAATTGGCTTGTACTCGCTAGAATTTAGAAGATTGAGGGGGGAATGGGGAGAGAGGGCAGTGTTGCGGGGTATGGAGGAGACCCTGGTGCGAGCCTCATCTATAGTGGGGGAGGGGAAACCCCGTTTGTGGATCACCTCATCCCTAACCAGTCTGAAGAAGGGTCTCGACCCGAAACGTCGCCTATCTCCTTCGCTCCTTAGATGCTGTTGCACCCGCTGAGTTTCTCCAGCCTTTTGTGTACCCTCCCTACAGAAAGTACCTGTAGTCAGGATTGAAACTTGGGTCTCTGGCGCTGTAAGGCAGCAATTCTACCGCTGCACCACCGTGCAGCACAATGCTTTTCTGAATATAGTTTATTTTGATTATTAAAAAAAATAATATTCTAATATGAAGGGAGAGAGTGTTAGCATGAATGCAAGTCACTATTTTGCACGGACAATTCTTCCCATAATGTAAAGAATCAAATTATACAAAAATAGTTCGAAAGAGGGAAATGGTGCATATCTTGGTTGCAATGCCAGTCATGATCCTGTGTTCAAAGAGATGGGAAAAACAAAGGAAGACTCTGATTTGGGGGCGGCACGGTGGTGCAGCGGTGGAGTTGCTGCCTTACAGCGCCGGAGACCCGGGTTTGATCCTGACCACGGGTGCTGTCTGTATGGAGTTTGTACGTTCTCCCCATGACTTGCGTGGGCTTTCTCCGAGATCTTCGGTTTCCGCCCATAATCCAAAGGCACACAGGTTTGCAGATTTTAGTATATGTGTAAATTGTCCCTAGTGTGTGTAGGATAGTGTTAGCATGCGGGGATCACCGGTCGGCGTGGACAGGTGGGCCGAAGGGCCTGTTTCCGCGCTGTATCTTTAAACTAAACTAATTAACAAAATTTATAACAACAATATTGAATCTCAGAAAAAAAGGGCATGATTCAATACAGAATTAGGTGCACATTTACATAAATCATCTTTTGCGAAAGTCAGGGAGTGTCTGTATTTGACTGTTCGTGCAAAAAAGGTTTTGACTGTCTACCATGTCTACTATCCCTCTTATAATTTTATATGCTTTTACCAGGTCTCCCCTCAGGCTCCGACGCTCCAGAGAAAACAATCCAAGTTTATCAAACTTCTCCTTGCAGCTAATTCCCTCGAATCCAGGCATCTCCAGCTCTTTATTATAGATAAATATTACATTGTAGAAGGAAAATGCAAAGAAAAAATCTAAGGCTTTCGGATAAAATATTTATTATTTCCAGATTACTTTTTTTCTCTCTTTCTACACCTGTTCGGCACTCGGCAAAAATACCACCATGCATTATTAATCGGTTGATAATTCTATCCGTACTGCAGTCTGAAGCTGCTTTTACATGATCCATTTACTAAATGGTCCTTTTCAATAAAACATTAAATGGAGTGATGCAAGGTAATCATGCAAAATAAACTACGATCCCCCTGTATTGCTGCACTGTTCAGTCCTATTAAATTGAAGTGCCAACAAGCTTGACAGCTTCAGCAGCAGCAAGCAGTTTGGAAGATCATGTGTAGATAAGGATATTGTTTTCAGGCCCAAAGGCCTTTCCATCTAGTAAAATGGAGTCAGGCGGAAAGGGGGCGGCCATTTTGAATGATGAATGGCCTGGATAGAGTGGATGTGGAGAGGATGTTTCCACTGGTGGGAGAGTCCAGGATAAGAGGGCACAGCCTCAGAATAAAAGGATGTCCCTTTAGAATTTTAGTCTAGTTTATTGTCACGTATACCGAGGTACAGAGCAAAGCTTTTGTTGCGTGCTAACCAGTCAGTGGAAAGACAATACATGGTTACAATTGAGTCATCCTCAGTGTACAGATACATGACAAAGGGAATAACGTTTAGTGCAAGGTAAATAAGAATAGAGATGAGGAGGAATTTCTTTAGGCAGAGAGTGGTGAAGCTGTGGAATTCATTGCCACAGACAGCTGTGGAAGCCAAGTGGAGGTCATTAAAAGCAGAGATAGACAGGTTCTTGATTAGTAAGGGCGTCACAGGTTACGGGGGGAAGGCAGGAGAATGGGATTGAGAAGAAAAATAGATCAGCCATGGTGGAGTACCACTACAAACCAACTGACTCCCACAGCTACCTGGACTACTCTTCCTCCCACCCTGCTTCCTGTAAGGACTCCATCCCCTATTCCCAATTCCTCCGTCTACGCCGCATCTGCTCCCAGGATGACGTGTTCCACACCAGGTCATCCCAAATGTCCTCGTTCTTCAGAGAATGGGGTTTCCCCTCCCCCACTATAAATGAGGCTCGCACCAGGGTCTCCTCCATACCCCGCAACACTGCCCTCTCTCCCCATTCCCCCACTCACAACAAGGGCCGAGTCCCCCTGGTCCTCACCTTTCACCCCACCAGCCAGCGCATACAACAGATAGTCCTCCGCCAGTTTCGCCACCTCCAACGTGACCCCTCCACTCGCCACATCTTCCCATCTCCCCCCCTGTCTGCCTTCCGCAAAGACCGCTCCCTCCGCAACTCCCTTGTCAATTCTTCCCTTCCCTCCCGCTCCACTCCTTCCCTGGGCACTTTCCCTTGCAACCGCAAGAGATGCTACACTTGTCCCTTCACCTCCCCCATCCACTCCTTTCAGGGACCCAAGCAGTCATTCCAAGTCCGACAGAGGTTCACCTGCACCTCCTCCAACCTCATCTACTGCATCCGTAGCTCCAGATGCCAGCTGATCTACATCGGTGAGACCAAGCGGAGGCTGGGCGATCGCTTCGCCGAACACCTCCGCTTGGTCCGCAATAACCAACCCGACCTCCCGGTGGCTCAGCACTTCAACTCCCCCTCTCATTCCGTATCCGACCTCTCGGTCCTGGGCCTCCTCCACGGCCAGAGTGAGCAACACCGCAAGTTGGAGGAACAGCACCTCATATTCCGCTTGGGGAGTCTGCATCCTCTGGGCTTAAACATTGAATTTTCTAAATTCTGTTAACCCAGACTGCCCCCACCCCTCCCCACCTCTCCCTCAGCCCTCGGGCCCTGACATTCCTTCTCCATCTCCCCCCCCCCCCCCCTCCCCAGTCGCACTAGCTTCTCATTTTCACACCACAAACAGCTTACTTGGCCTGTTTCCTTTATCATCAATACTTTTTTGCATATCTTTCATTCATTGTTCTTTATCTCTCCACATCACTGTTTATATCTCTCGTTTCCCTGATCCCTGACCAGTCTGAAGAAGGGTCTCGACCCGAAACGTCGCCTATCTCCTTCGCCCCTTAGATGCTGCTGCACCCGCTGAGTTTCTCCAGCTTTTTGTGTAACCCGTGGAGAAAACTCGATGGGCCGAATGGCCTAATTCTGCTCCTATGTCTTATGGAAGCTGTTGGAGAACATTCTTTAGGATAGGATTTACTGACATTTGCAAGACAATGGACTAATTAGGAAGGCACAAGGAACTGCAGATGCTGGTTTATAAAAAAAGACACATGGTGCTGGAGTTACTCAGAAGGGTCAGGCAACATCATGAGGGATGGAGAACATGGATAAGTGATGTTTCATTCATACTAATAGACAATAGACAATAGACAATAGGTGCAGGAGTAGGCCATTCAGTCCTTCGAGCCAGCACCGCCATTCACTGTGATCATGGCTGATCATCCCCAATCAGTACCCCGTTCCTGCCTTCTCCCCATATCCACTGATTCTGCTATATTTAAGAGCACTCTCTAGCTCTCTCTTGAAAGCATCCAGAGAACCTGCCTCCACCGCCCTCTGAGGCAGAGAATTCCACAGACTCACAACTCTCTGTGAGAAAAAGCGTTTCCTCGTCTCCGTTCGAAATGGCTTACTCCTGATTCTTAAACTGTGGCCCGTGGTTCTGGACTCCCCCAAAATCGGGAACAGGTTTCCTACCTCTAGCGTGCCCAAACCCTTAACAATCTTATATGCTTCAATGTGATCCCCTCTCATCCTTCTAAACTCCGGAGTATACAAGGCCAGCTGCTCCATTCTATCAGCATATGACAGTTCCGCCATCCCGGGAATTAACCTTGTAAACCTATGCTGCACTCCCTCAATAGCAAGAATGTCCTTCCTCAAATTAGGGGACCAAAACTGCACACAATACTCCAGGTTTGTTCTCACTAGGGCTCTGTACAACTATAGAAGGACCTCTTTGCTCCTATAGTTGATTCATCTTGTTATAAAGGCCAAAATGCCATTCGCTTTCTTCAGTGCCTGCTGTACCTGCATGCTTACTTTCCTAGACTGATGAACAAGGACCCCCAGATCCCGTTGTACTTCCCCTTTTCCCAACTTGACGCCATTTAGATAGTAATCTGCCTTCCTGTTTTGCTACCAAAGTGGATAACCCCACATTTATCCGCATTAAACTTCATCTGCCATGCATCTTCCCACTCCCCCAACCTGTCCAAGTCACCCTGCATTCTCATAGCATCCTCCTCACATTCACACTGCCACCCAGTTTTGTGTCATCTGCAAATTTGCTAATGTTACTTTGAATCCCCTCATCCAAATCATTGATGTACATTGTAAATAGCTGTGGTCCCAGCACCGAGCCTTGCAGTACCCCACTAGTCACTGCCTGCCATTCTGAAAGGGACCTGTTAATCACTACTCTTTGTTTCCTGTCTGCCAACCACTTCTCTATCCATGTCAGCACTCTATCCCCAATACCGTGTGCCCTAATCTTGCCCACTAATCTCCTATGTGGGACCTTATCAAGTGGTTTCTGAAAGTCCAGATACGCTACATCCACTGGTTCTCCCTTGTCCATTTTCCTAGTTACATCTTCATAAAATGCCAGAAAATTAGTCAAGCACTATTTCCCCTTCGTAAATCCATGCTGACTCGGACCAATCCTGTTACTGCTATCCAAATGTGCAGCTATTTCATCTTTTATAATTGACTCCAGCATCTCCCCCACCACCGATGTCAGGCTAACTGGTCTTTAACTCCCTGTTTTCTCTATCCCGCCTTTCTTAAAAAGGTAGGATAACATTAGCTACCCTCCAATCCACAGGAACTGATCCTGAATCTATAGAACATTGGAAAATTATCACCAAGGCATCCACGATTTCCAGAGCCACTTCCTTAAGTACCCTGGGATGCAGACCATCAGGCCCTGGGGATTTCTCAACCTTCAGTCCCATCAGTCTATCCAATACCATCTCCTGCCTAATGTGGATTTCCTTCAGTTCCTCCGTCACCCCAGATCCTCTGGCCACTACTATATCAGGAAGATTGTTTGTGTCCTCCTTAGTGAAGACAGATCCAAAGTACCTGTTCAACTCATCTGCAATTTCCTTGTTCTCCATAATAAATTCACCTTTTTCAGCCTTCAAGGGTCTAACTTTGGTCTTGGTATGTGAAGAGGAAAAACTAATTTTTTCCTCTTCACATACCTAAAGAAGCTATTACTATCCTGCTTTATATTCTTGGCTAGCTTACCTTCGTACCTCATCTTTTCTCCCTGTATTGTATTTTTAGTTATCTTCTGTTGTTCTTTAAACATTACCCAATCCTCTTGCTTCCCGCTCATCTTTGCTACGTTGTACTTCTTCGCTTTAATTTTTATACTGTCCCTGACGTCCCTTGTCAGCCATGGTCGCCCCTTATTCCCCTTGGAATCTTTCTTCCTCCTAGGGATTAACTGATCCTGCACCTTCTGGTTTATTCCTAGAAACACCTGCCATTTTTGTTCCACTGTCATCCCTGCTAGTGTATCTTTCCAGTCAACTTTCGCCAGCTCCTCCCTCATGGCCCCGTAGTCCCCTTTATTCAAATGT
Organism: Raja brachyura; assembly: GCA_963514005.1. The sequence goes on from OY740785.1 coordinate 110,951,810, forward strand.
AACACTGACACCTCCGATCTATTCTTCTCCGTCTCCAATTGTAGATTAAACCTGACCATGTTATGGTCACTGCCTCCTAATGGCTCATCAACCACGAGGTCCTTTATCAAATCCGGTTCATTGTATAACACTAAATCCAGAATTGCCTTTGCCCTGGTAGGCTCCCAATACAAGCTGTTCTAGGAATCCATCACGAAGGCACTCTAATGAGGGACAGTCATTGTTATTTTGTGCACAGCATGTTATATCCTGATTATGTTTTTTGAGGAAGAATAATCAAATAGTCAAATAGTGGAATAGTTAAAGCTTAATCAAATAGTGAAAATTGTCCCTAGAATGTGTAGGATAATGTAAGTGTGCGAGAATCACTGGTTGGTGAGGACTTGATGGACCACAGAATAAAAGGAGATCCCTTAAGAGAGATGAGAAGGAATTTCTTTAGTCAGATGAGGTAAATCTATGGAATTCATTACCACAGCTGCCTGTGGAGGTCAAGTCAATGGATATTTTTAAGGCAGAGATTGACAGATTCTTGATTAGTGTGGGTGTGGGGGGTTATGGGAAAAGGCAGTAGAATGGAGTTGAGAGGGAAAGATAGATCAGCCATGATTGAATGGCGGAGTAGACTTGATGGGCCGAATGGCCTAATTCTGCTACAATAACTTATGAATGTGATTGATGATGGTCGAGCAGGGGGTTGTTGTTAACATGAAACATACGTATGACATTTGACAGGATCCCTCGTGTTAGACTGATTCAGAAGATGAAGGAGCATGGGATCCACATTGTCTTTGTGGTTTGGATTTAAGACCGGCTTATCCATCGAAGAAGGAGTGTAGTTGTGGGACGGTCACATGCTGAGAGAATGGAGAGGTTGGGCTTGTACACTCTGGAGTTTAGAAGGATGAGAGGGAATCTTATTGAAACATATGATTATTAAGTGTTTGGATGTGCTAGAGGTAGGAAACATGTTCCCGATGTTGGGGGAGTCCAGAACCAGGGGCCACAGTTTAAGAATAAGGGGTAAGCCATTTAGAACGGGGATGAGGAAACACTTTTTTTTTTCTTCTTTTTTTTAAAGTTAAATTTTATTAGAGGCATGGACATACCATAGTCCGAACCACTACAAACTTTGTTAAACGGTTACATATTAAATATTCAGGATTCCAGGGTCTCTGCTACCAATGTAGCTGGGGTCTTCATTTATCGGTTATATATAAACATTGACTCTAATTATTATTGTTATTTTTTTTAATAGATAGAAAAAATAAAGAAAAGAAAATTAGAAAAATAGAATGAACTATCCATAATACAACTTAGGAGATAGGTCCGTGGGTAAGAAAGCAAAACTGTTCATCTAGTCCTGGGTTCAAGCTTCCATCAGGCCTCAGTGCCGGCCCATTCTACCCCTTCAAATAATCTATGAACGGAGAAGGAAATACTTTTTCTCACAGAGAATTGTGAATCTGTGGTATTCTCTGCCTCAGAGGGCGATGGAGGCCGGTTCTCTGGATACTTACAAGGGAGAGCTAGATAGGGCTCTTAAAGATAGCGGAGTCCGTGGATATGGGGAGAAGGCAGGAACGGGGTGCTGATTGTGGATGATCACCCATGATCACATTGAATGGTGGTGCTGGCTCGCAGGGCCAAATGGCCTACTCCTGCACCTATTGTCTATTGTGATGGTGTTATCCTGGATTGGGATCTGTGACTGTGAGGTTCTGCATGTATCTGTGCTGGCACCTCCATTGTTTGTCAAATATAATAATGACTTGGCCAAAATGTTACGAGTCACATTGAGGACGGCATGGTGGCGCAGCGGTAGTGTTGCTGCCTCACTGCGCCAGAGGTATGGATTCGACCCTGACTACAGGTGTTGTCTGTGAGGAGTTTGTACGTTCTCCCTGTGACTGTGTGGGTTTTCGCCGGCTTCCTCCAACACTCCAAAGATGTACAGGTATGTTATAGGTTATTTGGCAGGTAAACACTAAAATTGTCCCTAGTGCGTAAGGATTTGATTAGTAAGGGTGTCATGGGGTTATAGAAACATAGAAACATAGAAAATAGGTGCAGGAGTAGGCCATGGGGAGAAGGCAGGAGAATTGGGTTGAGAAAATAGATCAGCCATGATTGAATGATCGTGATGGGCCAGATGGCCTAATTCTGCACCATAACTATTGAACATGCTAGCTTTGGTGTCCGCATCGCTGGTCTATGCAGAGTTGGGTCTGTTGGCATAAGGGCCTGTGCCACTTGGGCATCATTTGAACATCAAACAGGTGGCGCGCGAAGAATTTGTAAATCCCAAAATCCTGGGGCGCCGCGCACAACCGCGCGTCACGGCCGGCGCCACTACGTCTCAGCAAGCGCGCGTATTGCACGCCATGCACGCGCCATGCGTCGTTACGTGTAAATGATGTCGCGTAAATGACACGCAAATGACACCCAGGTGGGACAGGCCCTACAGGGCCTGCTTCAGCACAGTATCGCTGAAGTCTAGAGTCTAAAGTCTAAAGAAAGCTGTTCCCAAAAGGATGTACATCTGAAATAATAATCAATCCTTCACCACTGTGTGATGATCAAGAAGTGGCAGTGTGTTTTCGATGTTTTCTTTCAATCACAATTCAATAGGGAGTGAATAAAACGGCATTTTCGTTCAGGCATTGCAAATGTGATTTATGAATCCTTAGTTTCACTTGTGACCTTTTCAACTCACTCACAGATATCCAAAAAACGTCTTTGAGATGCAGTAAAGTGCCAATGATCATAATGGGAGGCAGACTGAGACATAAGGAGGAAAATATTTCTTTAATGCTGCTTCTTTCTTGACAGGATACCCCAAAGTCATGTTCAGCAGATGCAACATCAGTAACCTTTATTATACAATAGCAAATATTCCAAGGAGCTTCACATGTGCCTCGTCAAACAAAGCAATAAGTTCATAAATTCGTACCTTCTAGGAGCAGTAAAGTCTATTCCGCCATTCAATCATGGCAGATCTATCTTTCCCTCTCAACCTCATTCTCCTTCCTTCTCCCCATAACCCCTGGCACCCGTACTAATCAACAATCTATTAATATCCGCTTAAAAAACATCTATTGACGTCCTTCACAGCCATCTCTCACAATGAATTCCACAGATTCACCACCTTCTGACCAAAGAAATTCCTCCTCACCTCCTTTGTAAAGTTGCATATTTTAATTCTGAGGCTATGCCCTCTAGTCCTAGACTCTACCACTAGTGGAAACATCCACTCCACATCCACTATCCAAGCCTTTCACTATTTGGTACATTTCAATGAGGTCCTCCCCCATCCTTCTAAACTCCAGCGAGTACAGGCCTAGTGCCGTAAATCACTCATCATATGTTAACCCAATATTCCCTGGGATCATTCTCACAACAATCACACGAGGGACGACTACAAGGGGGTATAAATACAAAACATTTTAAAGTCCGTGCCGACCATCATCTCGTACACTAGCGCTACCTAGTACATAGAAACATAGAAACATAGAAATTAGGTGCAGGAGTAGGCCATTCGGCCCTTCGAGCCTGCACCGCCATTCAATATGATCATGGCTGATCATCCAACTCAGTATCCCGTACCTGCCTTCTCTCCATACCCTCTGATCCCCTTAGCCACAAGGGCCACATCTAACTCCCTCTTAAATATAGCCAATGAACTGGCCTCAACTACCCTCTGTGGCAGAGAGTTCCAGAGACCCACCACTCTGTCTGAAAAAAGTCCTTCTCATCTCGGTCCTAAAGCATTTCCCCCTTATCCTTAAGCTGTGACCCCTTGTCCTGGACCTCCCCAACATCGGGAACAATCTTCCTGCATCTAGCCTGTCCAACCCCTTAAGAATTTTGTAAGTTTCTATAAGATCCCCTCTCAATCTCCTAAATTCTAGAGAGTATAAACCGAGTCTATCCAGTCTTTCTTCATAAGACAGTCCTGACATACCAGGAATCAGTCTGGTGAACATTCTCTGCACTCCCTCTATGGCAATAATGTCCTCCCTCAGATTTGGAGACTAGAACTGTGCGCAATACTCCAGGTGTACGCAATACTCCAGGTACACTGCTGGCAGAGTAGCTGCCTTACAGAACCAGAGACCTGGGTTCGATCCTGACCATGGGTGTTATCTGTATTGGCCCTATGACCATTAGACTTCCTCTGGATGTTCCAGTCACCTTCCCACATTTTTTCCTTCCCACAGGTTTAGGTTTAGGTTCAGGTTTAGATTTAGGCCTAGGCTTATTCCTGTCACGTGTTCCGAGGTACAGTGAAAAGCATTGTTTTGCACGCTATCCAAACTGATTGTGGGAGGCACGGTGGCGCAGCGGTAGAGTTGCTGCCTCACAGCTCCACAGACCCAGGTTCCATCCTGACTACGGGCTCTGTCTGCACAGTTTGTACGTTCTCCCCGTGACCTGCGTGGGTTTTCTCCGGGTGCACTGGTTTCCTCTCACACTCCAAAGACGTACAGGTTTGTAGGTTATGTGGTTTTGTTAAAAAAATCGTAAATTGTCCCTGGTGTGTAGGATAGCGCTAGTCCCTGGTTGGCACGGACTCGGTGGGCAATAGGCCTGTTTCCGCGCTGGATATATAAACCGAACTAAACTAAAGATAAAATAGATATACCATGCATATATATAATCAAGTCAAACTCAAGTACAATAGGTAGAGCAAAGGGGAAGATACAGAGTGCAGAATAGAGTTCTCAGCATTGTAGCACCTCAGTTCCAGAGACAAAGTCCAATGTCTGCAATGGGGTAGAGGCGAATCAGACAGTACCCCTATATCTGGGATTTTTCTTTCTTCCTCTACATATTCATCCCTCTTCTAAATACTTTGTCTATTGCTAGCAAAATATTTCCTTCTTATTTAATCTATTAAAGATCCTTAGTCATTTACTTGGGTCATTACTCCAGTTCCTCTGTTCCTAAAATAACACACACTTACCCTAATAAGCGAGACCTGAAACATCACCCATTCCTTATCTCCAGAGATGCTGCCTGATCCGCTGAGTTACTCCAGCATTTCACGTTTACATATTCTGTTGTGCTGCTGCAAATAAGAATGTAATTGTTCTATCTGGGACGTAATGGCTATAAAACACTCTTGACTTGACTAATAACTATTTTACTAAATGGTCTATGATTCCCTGGCTTATCCCTCCCTCCATGTTAAACACAGGCAGAACACTCTCAGTCCTCCAATCATCTGATAAGATTCCTGTAGCTTGAGAGGAATGAAAAATTGTCCACTGGGTCTCTTCAATATTCCATCTATTAAACCGTGGAACAGATTTCATCTACTGTAGATCGGGTGATTTATCCTTTTTCAACAATAATAAACCCAATACTACATACTCTGAACTATTTTCACCCCATACACTAGTTTAGTTTGGAGATACAGCACGGAAACCGGCCCTTCGGCCCACCGTGTCCACGCCGACCAGCGATCCCTGCATATTAACACTATCCTACACTCACTAGGGACAATTTTTACATCTACCAAGCCAATTAACCTACAAACCTGTACGTCTTTGGAGTGTGGGAGGAAACCGAAGATCACGGAGAAAACCCACGCAGGTCACGGAGAGAACGTACAAACTCTGTACAGACAGCACCCATGGTCGGGATGGAACCCGGGTCTCCGGCGATGCATTCGCTGCAAGGCAGCAACTCTATCGCCACGCCACCATGACAGCCCCATTATTTAAGCATCATACTTCATCACCTCATCAGCGTTAGTCCCTATCTTAGACCAAGTAAAGTACAGCACAGGACCAGGCCCCTTGGCTCACAATGTCCGTGCAGAATGTGAAACCAAGGCAAACTCAGGAGCGCAGGAGGATGAGAGGTGATCTTGTAGAGGTGTACAACATCACGGGAGAAATACATCAGGTAGATACATAGAGTCTCTTGCCCAAAGTAGAGGAATCAGTGAGCTCTTCCTCATTGTGGATAGAACATAGGATTTGGTTTATGAAACCGCCGTATTCTATGATAGATTATACCATATTTTGCTAACAAGAGACTTCTTGTTCTTCTGTCGTATGTCTTTTAGTCCTGCAGCTCCGTTGAGGCAAGGCAAGCCAACATGTCATCGTTCAGGTCAATCAGATCTCGTTCACCATCCGGTGGCCGGCGTTTGGGGCAACTGGGTGACTATGTAGGTATGTTACAAAACTTACCTTGAGCAGCGCTGCAGTTCTGCCGCTCCCCGTGTGTGTGACTTTGGCGCCTCTCAGAGCTTAAAGTGCCGTTTTTCTGCTGTCTGGGAAAATCGATCAATGTCGGGCGATTTTGTTGCGGAAGAAAAATCGCTCCGACATTTCATCAATGAAGGTATTTTTAAATTACGCTAGATTATTTATTAACTAGAGTAATTGAAAAATCACCTTCAAAAGCCGTGGGCCCCGACAACGGGAAGGATTTTGCGTAGGGGAGAAAAAATTGTACACGGTTTATTTTTATATTAAAAGTTGGTTTTTATGGAGGCTTTAATCATATTTTCATGTTGCGAAATGGGGTCCAAAAAAATGTATGAACCAACAGTATTTTTCCTCCCGACTTCACCGCAAACCGCAACGTTCCAATCCACCGCATTCCACTAAAACCCACTCGCTAGTTGATTTAAATGGCCATTAATTTACAGGCATTAAACACTAAATTCCTTCCATTTGGCCCAGAAATTCATGAAAATTAGATTTAAAAATTATGTTATATTGTGGATTATTGTGTGAATGTTATTTGAACACTTAGGCAATTTAAAAAAAGTTTATCTTTTCTTAAGAAATGGATAGATGTTTAGATCTACTCATTGAATTTTGTAATTAGCTACAATTAGATAACTAACTAATTATATGCTTTAATTTCAGGTCATCCAAATATGATTGTTTCATATTTGTTTCAGAATGCTTCAATCTATAACAACTGAAAATTTCATTGAGTTCTCTTAAATTTTAAGAAAGTTATGGGCTTTTAACTGTTCTAGATCACAGCGTTTGAGTTAAGTCAATTGAGAGGCAATGGGGAACAAGATGCTAATTTCTGAGTATGAAAATGGTCATAACTTTCTTAATACTGAAGATATGAAAGTGAATTAGGTGTCAAATTAAACTTCTTTTTATGCTTTATCTGATGGGATAAATTACAGACTTGATTTTTAAAATCTCAATATTTTGTAACATTGCTAGACTATGTTCAATATTCAGGAGGGATAGACGAAAAGGAAAAGGAGGTGGGGTAGCGTTGCTGGTGAGAGAGGAGATTAATGCAATAGAAAGGAAGGACATTAGTGTGGAGGATGTGGAATCGATATGGGTAGAGCTGCGAAACTCTAAGGGGCAGAAAACGCTAGTGGGAACTGTGTACAGGCCACCTAACAGTAGTATTGGAGTTGGGGATGGCATCAAACAGGAAATTAGAAATGCGTGCAACAAGGGTAACACAGTTATAATGGGTGACTTCAATCTGCATGTAGATTGGGTGAATCAAATTGGCAGGGGTGCTGAGGAAGAGGATTTCCTGGAATGTATGCGGGATAGTTTTCTCAACCAACATGTGGAGGAACCAACGAGAGAGCAGGCTATTCTAGACTGGGTATTGAGTAATGAGGAAGGGTTAGTTAGCAGTCTTGTTGTGCGTGGCCCCTTGGGCAAGAGTGACCATAATATGGTTGAGTTCTTCATTAGGATGGAGAGTGACAAAATTAAGTCAGAAACAAGGGTTCTGAACTTGAACAAAGGTAACTTTGAAGGTATGAGATGTGAATTGGCCAAGATAGACTGGCAGGTGATTCTTAAAGGGTTGACAGTGGATGTGCAATGGAAGGTATTTAAAGACTGCATGGATGAAGTACAAAAGTTGTTCATACCAGTTTGGCAAAAGAATAAATCGGGGAAGGTGGTGCATCCATGGATAACAAGGGAAATCAGGGATAGTATAAAAACAAAAGATGAGGCATACAAATTTGCCAGAAAAAGCAGCCTACCGGAGGACTGGGAGAAATTCAGAATCCAGCAGAGGAGGACAAAGGGCTTAATTAGGAAAGGGAAAATAGATTATGAAAGGAAACTGGCAGGGAACATAAAAACTGACTGCAAAAGTTTTTATAGATATGTAAAGAGAAAGAGACTAGTTAAAACAAATGTTGGTCCCTTGCAGTCAGAAACAGGTGAATTGATCATGGGGAACAAGGACATGGCAGACCAATTGAATAACTACTTTGGTTCTGTCTTCACTAAGGAAGACATAAATAATCTGCCGGAAATAGCAGTGGAACGGGGGTCAAATAAGATGGAGGAACTGAGTGAAATCCAGGTTAGCCGGGAGGTGGTGTTGGGTAAATTGAACGGATTGAAGGCCGATAAATCCCCAGGGCCAGATAGTCTGCATCCCAGAGTACTCAAGGAGGTAGCCACAGAAATAGTGGATGCATTAGTGATAATTTTTCAAAATTCCTTAGATTCTGGAGTAGTTCCTGAGGATTGGAGGGTAGCTAATGTAACCCCACTTTTTAAAAAAGGAGGGAGAGAGAAAGCGGGGAATTACAGACCAGTTAGTCTAACATCGGTAGTGGGGAAACTGCTAGAGTCAGTTATTAAAGATGGGATAGCAGCGCATTTGGAAAGTGGTGAAATCATTGGACAAAGTCAGCATGGATTTACGAAAGGTAAATCATGTCTGACAAATCTGATAGAATTTTTCGAGGATGTAACTAGTAGAGTGGATAAGGGAGAACCAGTGGATGTGTTATATCTAGACTTTCAGAAGGCTTTCGACAAGGTCCCGCATAAGAGATTAGCATACAAACTTAAAGCACACGGTATTGGGGGTTCAGTATTGATGTGGATAGAGAACTGGCTAGCAGACAGGAGGCAAAGGGTAGGAGTAAACGGGTCCTTTTCAGAATGGCAGGCAGTGACTAGTGGGGTGCCGCAAGGCTCAGTGCTGGGACCCCAGCTATTTACAATATATATTAATGATTTGGACGAGGGAATTCAATGCAACATCTCCAAATTTGCAGATGATACCAAGCTGGGGGGTATAGTTAGGTGTGAGGAGGATGCTTGGAGGCTGCAGGGTGATTTGGATAGGCTGAGTGAATGGGCAGATGCATGGCAGATGCAGTACAATGTGGATAAATGTGAGGTTATCCACTTTGGTGGCAAAAACATGAGGGTAGACTATTATCTGAATGGTGGCAGATTAGGTAAGGGGGAGATGCAACGAGACCTGGGTGTCATGGTACACCAGTCATTGAAAGTAGGCATGCAGGTGCAGCAGGCAGTGAAGAAAGCAAATGGTATGTTAGCATTCATAGCGAAAGGATTTGAGTATAGGAGCAGGGAGGTTCTACTGCAGTTGTACAGGGTTTTGGTGAGGCCACACCTGGAGTACTGCGTACAGTTTTGGTCTCCAAATCTGAGGAAAGACATCCTTGCCATAGAGGGGGTACAGAGAAGATTCACCAGACTGATTCCTGGGATGTCAGGACTTTCATATGAGGAAAGATTGGATAGACTCAGTTTGTACTCGATGGAATTTAGAAGATTGAGGGGGGATCTTATAGAAACCTACAAAATTCTTAAGGGGTTGGACAAGCTAGATGCTGGAAGATTGTTCCCGATGTTGGGGGAGTCCAGAACAAGGGGTCACAGTTTAAGGATAAGGGGGAATTCCTTTAGGACCGAAATGAGGAAAACATTCTTTACACAGAGAGTGGTGAGTCTCTGGAATTCTCTGCCACAGAAGGTAGTTGAGGCCAGTTCATTGGCTATATTTAAGAGGGCGTTAGATGTGGCACTTGTGGCTAAAGGGATCAGGGGGTATGGAGAGAAGGCAGGTACGGGATACTGAGTTGGATGATCAGCCATGATCACATTGAATGGCGGTGCAGGCTCGAAGGGCCGAATGGCCTACTCCTGCACCTATTTTCTATGTTTCTATGTTTCTATGTGCTCCACTGTTTGTGTTGGGTCCCGACACTCGCAGGAGGCGCTGTCCACGAGGCCCCACCTCTTCATCGCTATTCCATAGCGTCCGACACCTGTCCTCAAGCGGTTGAGGGTTGTCTATTGCTTTCGGGGCATGTCCTGGCCACAGACATCCATGGGGTGATTGATGCGATGGTGTAGCCTAGATGGTTCCGCTGCCTTCCACTGGTCTCTCCATCTCGTCTTGACCCAGGCGCCTTGGAAGGGTCAGAGCAGCTGTTGGGTCTGCGTGGCAAAGGGGTACCATGACTTGAGGCGCACTCGTGGTGGTGTCTCGGTGATGATCTGATGGAAGAGGTGGGATTCACTGGTCGTGCCTTTCGAGAGAGGGCCAGTGTGGCTGCTTCTCATCTGATGTTGGCTGGGGCGATGCCAGCGAGGACGGGCAGTTGGTTTCCTGGGGTGGCTGGTAGGTATCCGGATACGAGAGACCAAGTATTTAGAAGAGGAATGAAAATGTGGAGGAGGAAAGAAAAATCCCAGATATTGGGATACTGTCCGATTCACCTCTACCCCATTGAAGTCATTGGACTTTGTCTCTGGAACTGATGCGCTACAATGCTGAGAACTATGTTCTGTGCTCTGAACCTATTTTATTATTAATGTTTTATTATTAATATAATAAAAATATTATTAATCTATAATGTTTTATTATTAATGTTTAATGTTTTATCTGTCATTCCTAACTGTCACTGTATGTCATGTTGTCACTTGCGGGCGGAGCACCATGGCAAATTCCTTGTATGTGAATACACTCGGCCAATAAACTTATTCATTCATTCATGTACTTATTAATTCATTCATTCATTTTCCCCTTGCATCTACTTATTGTATTTGATATAGCACAGAACCTGACCCTTCGGCCCACCGTGTCCGCGCCGACCACGATGCCTGCACACTAATACTATCCTACACACACAAGGGACAATTTACATGTATACAAAGCCAATTAACCTACAAACCTGTATGTGTTTGGAGTGTGGGAGGAAACCGGAGATACTGGAGAAAACGCACACAGGTCACGGGGAGAGCGTACAAACTCCGTACAGACAGCACCCGTAATCAGGGTTCTTGGCGCTGTAAAGCAGCAGCTCTACCTATTGTACTTTAGTTTGTTTTATTGCATAGCATTATCAGATTTGATTGGACAGCATACAAAACAAAGCTTTTCGTTTTAGTTCAGTACATGTGACAATAATGAACCAGACTATGAGACCCAAATAATTCAACGTTAGCTCTTCTGATTTTTAATTATCCTTTGGTGACTTGGTGGGGTGATTGCCGTGGTAATGTCCTTGGGGAGTTTAGTTTAGTTCAGTTTAGTTCAGAGATGCAGCGTGGAAATAGGCCATTCGGCCCACCGTGTCTGCACTGACAAGCGATCCCCACACACTAACACCATCCTACACACACTAGGGACAATTTACAATTATACCAAGCCAATTAACCAACAAACCTGTACGCCTATGGAGTGTGGGAGGAAACTATAGCTTCACGGAGAAAGCCCACATGGTGACACAGTGAACGTACAAACTCCGTACAGACAGCACCTGTAGTCAGGATCGAATCCAGGGTTTCTGGCGCTGTAAGGCAGCAACTCTACCGCTGCGCCACCATGCCACCCCGGTTTGCTGAGACCTTATTAATAAGGTTATGAAACAATTTTCCATGTTAAAGGTGGGTGAATGGTAGTTGCTTTGTCCCATTGCAGTGGAGTCTTGCTAGCTCACTGTTAACAAATTGAGAGGTCAGGCAGGCTGTAACTTGCTGGAAGTAATATTGATTGCAAAAGTAAGGTTGAAATCTGTGACAGTGACTAATGAACGGAATTATGCAGCCTGCAGTTATTCACCACATCATGTCTTATTTTATACCGGTGCCTCTGGAGAAATCCAGGGCTCGACTTATAAATAACTGATCTTTGGAAACAGTCAGGCAGGCAGATCAAGATGGCCTCTGCTGCATGACCTCTGACGTTGACTGCATCGATCTGAAGTAACTACCTAGCCATCTGCCAAGTAGACAAACGTCCACTGTGGCTCTTGCATTCATTAAACATCATTAATTATTTTCAGATCTGCCATTTAGCATTCTTCAAAGAAGACCACTCAACACTGAGAAAAACAACACTGGGATACATTACCCATACATTATCTGAACTTGCAAGTAAAATTCAAAGCAGCTTACACAGAGCCATAGGGTCTTACAGTGTGGAAACTGCCCGACTTCCCAACTTGCCCACACCGACCAACATGTCTCACCTTTCCCTGAATTTCCCTGTAAAGGGATTAATAAAGTATCTATCTATCCATCCATCCATCCATCCATCCATCCATCCATCCATCCATCCATCCATCCATCCATCCATCCATCCATCCATCTATCTATCTATCTATGTCCCACCTACATTTGTGGAATGTGGAAGCAGCCCAGACCGTCACACAAACCAAGCTCCGTTCCATTGACTCCATTCACACCTCACGCTGCCTTGGTAAGGCCAGCAGCATAATCAAAGACCACTTGAATAAGGAATACTCCTTATTCTTAAACTGTGGCCCCTGTTTCTGGACTCCACCAACATCGGGAACTTGTTTCCTACCTCTAGCGTGTCCAAACACTTAACAATCTTATATGTTTCAATGAGATACCCTCTCATCCTTCTAAACTCCAGTGTACAAGCCCAGCTGCTCCATTCTCTCAGCATATGACAGTTCCGCCATCCCGGGAATTAACCTTGTAAACCTACGCTGGGCTCCCTCAATAGCAAGAATGTCCGTCCTCAAATTAGGGGACCAAAACCGCACACAATACTCCAGGTGTGGTCTCACTAGGGCTCTGTACAACTGTTTCCTGCCTCTAGTGTGTCCAAGGTGAGTCTCACTGTCATCTTGGTGAGTCTCATTGTCTGTAACTCGTTTTCACCTGACACACAGCTAGCCTGTTCCCTTTATCATTGTTACTTTTTTTTGCATCTCTTTTATTCATTTGTTCTATATCTCACTACAACACTGTCTATATCTCTCATTTCACTTTCCCCCGGCTCGCAGTCTGAAGTAGGGTCTCGACCAAGAACGACACCTATTCCTTTTCTCCAGAGATGCTGCCTGACCCGCTGACGTTGCTCCAGCTTTTTGTGTCTATCTTCAAAATTCATACTGCTGGGTTGCAAGCTGCCCAGGGCTTACAATAGCTTATAATCAGGCTGATACCAAAATGTACAGATAACAAAGTTTCAACCACTGGGCTAACAGCAATATTCTCATCTTTATATTCTGGTGGGACCCAGTTAGTTATCGATTAGTTGACAATTAGTTTAGTTTATTGTCACGTGTACCGAGGGGCAGTGAAAAGTTTTTGTCGCGTGCTAACCAGTCAGCAGAAAGGCAATACATGATTACAATCACACCATTTACAGTATATAGATACATGATTGTTCCCGATGTTGGGGAGGTCCAGGACAAGGGGTCACAGCTTAAGGATAAGGGGGAAATCCTTTAGGACCGAGATGAGAAGGACTTTTTTCACACAGAGAGTGGTGGGTCTCTGGAACTCTCTGCCACAGAAGGTAGTTGAGGCCAGTTAATTGGCTATATTTAAGAGGGAGTTAGATGTGGCCCTTGTGGCCAAGGGGAGCAGAGGGTATGGAGAGAAGGCAGGTACGGGATACTGAGTTGGATGATCAGCCATGATCATATTGAATGGCGGTGCAGGCTCAAAGGGCCGAATGGCCTACTCCTGCACCTAATTTCTATGTTTCTATGATAATGGAATTATGTTTAGTGTAAGGTAAAGCCAGCAAAGTCCGATCAATGATAATCTGAGGGACTATGATTCTCTGTCATTCAGTCCATCAACAATCAAAGAATGACTGGAAGCTGGCAAAGTCGGAACAAGCATAGTCCAAGGGTCACCAGTGAGGTAGGTGGTAGTTCAGCACTGCTCTCTGGTTGTGGTAGGGTGATTCAGTTGCCTGATAACTGCTGGGAAGATACTGTCCCTGATTCTGAAAGTGGCCGGGGTCCGACTCGTCCTCGATTCTGCCGCTGGCCATGGCGAGGCAGAGTGAGGATTCAAATAGAGTCAATGTAAGAGAGGTTCGTTCGTGTGAAGGTCTGGGCTGTCATTTTCCATATGGTTATTCATCGCTGCAGCATGTGTTAAAAGAAATATATATATATATTTAACAAAGGCAGCTGAAGCTTAATGATATGGGATTGTTCCGGTGTTTTTATTCCCCGAATCAAAAATGTATTAATATTTACAATATAACAATATGTAAATGTAAAAAAATGATTCCGGAAATGTCAAGTATGTGCAAAGGCAGCAAAATGAGCATTGGGTAGGTGTGAAAATGCAAAGCAACTCCAGATTAAATGTAAATTTGTTCAAGTGTTGCATTTTTTCCAGCAAACCAATAGCAAGATTGGCACGGTGGCACAGCGGTAGAGTTGCTGCCTCACAGCGCCAGAGACCCGGGTACGATTTTCTTCGATTTTCTCCCACATTACCAAGATGTGCAGGTTTGTAGGATAGACAATAGGCAATAGACAATAGACAATAGGTGCAGGAGTAGGCCATTTGGCCCTTCGAGCCAGCACCGCCATTCAATGTGATCATGGCTGATCATCCCCAATCGGTACCCCGTTCCTGCCTTCTTCCCATATCACCTGACTCCGCTATTTTTAAGAGCCCTATCTAGCTCTCTCTTGAAAGCATCCAGAGAACCTGCCTCCACCACCCTCCGAGGCTGAGAATTCCACAGCCTCGCTACACTCCGTGAGAAAAAGTGTTTCCTCGTCTCCGTTCTGAATTGCTTACTTCTTATTCTTAAACTGTGGCCCCTGGTTGTGGACTTCCCCAACATCGGGAACATGTTTCCTGCCTCCATCATGTCCAAGCCTTTAACAATCTTATATGTTTCAATAAGATCCCCTCTCATCCTTCTAAACGCCGGAGTGCACAAGCCCAGCTGTGTCGTTCCTTCAGCATGTAACAGTCCCGCCATCCAGGGAATTAACCTTGTAAACCTACGCTGCACTCCCTCAAGAGCAAGAATGTCCTTCCTCAAATTAGGGGACCAAAACTGCACACAATACTCCAGGTGTGGTCTCACTAGGGCTCTGTACAACTGCAGAAGGACCTCTTTGCTCCTATATCCACTTTCTATACTGCCTGCTGTCCCTGCATGCTTACATTTTGGCTTTTGTGAAATGTAAGTTGTTTTAGTGTGTGTAGGATAGTGTTATGGGCCTGTCCCACTTAGGAGTTTTTATCGGCGACCGCCGGCGACTGTCAGAGTCGTAGCTGGTCCCCGAAAAATCGGCGACTGGACCCCCCCTACGACAATGTCTATGACAATGTCTACAACATCCTACCACCTACCGACGTCAAGCTACGGCAAGCTACCGACAACCGGCGACCCATTAGGACGTCCACGTACGACCACACCTACGACAACCTATGTTCACCCGCGACAAGCTACGACAAGGTACGACCCTGTCACCGGTTGACGTGGACGTACATTGACGTAGTTAGTTGCCAATGGAATTCACTGATGTTAGAACCGGTGACAACCTACGTCAACCTGGCGAAGATCTACGCCATCCTGGCAACAGCACCTACGATCAGGGTACGATCGTTGACGTCAAGCCCACGGGCGCCGACTGTCGCCGAAAAGTTTTGAAAATTTCAAAATCCAGCAGCGACCAGAAAAAAGGTACGACTCTTTGAGCGACTGAGGAGACCATACAGGCGACACCCCGGCGACAGCCTTGTCGCCTGTAGTCGCTTAAAAAAATCACCTATGTGGGACAGGCCCATTAGTGTGCGGGGATGACCAATCGGCGAGGGTTCGGTGGGTAGAAGGGCCTGTTTATGCATTGTCGCTTTAAACTCTGAACTCTACACGGCATTACGTGTAAATCCACACCTCAAGGACTGCAGCGGTTTAAGAAGCACACACCGCCACCTTCTGAAGGGCGGTTAGAGCATGAACAATCACCTGCTGACTCAGCCAGCAATGCCCACAACCATTGAATGTATTAAAAAATAACTTAATGTCAAAAGGACAGACAGGGAGTGAAGTCAGGGAGTGAAGAAGGTCTGTCACATTTATATGAATGCAAGAGGTTTGACAAATGAGGCAGATGAGCTCAGGGCGGGGATTGGTACATGGAACAGGGACAGACCCAGGGACAGTTTCTTCCCAGCTGTTATCAGGCAACTAAATCATCCTATCACAACTAGAGAGAGATCCTGTGCTTCTATCTACATCACTGGAGACCCTCTGACTATCTTTAATCAAACTTTATCTTTAACTAAACGTTTATCATGTATCTGTACATGGCTCGATATAATCATGTACAGTATTTGACCACGACTGGTTAGCACGCAACAAAGGCTTTATACTGTACCTCAGTACACACAACGATAATTGAAATTGAACTAACAAAAGAGACTGTAATATTGTACACAGATGATTTAAGTTAGGGGGTTACACAAAAAGCTGGAGAAACTCAGCGGGTGCAGCAGCATCTAAGGAGCGAAGGAGATAGGCAACGTTTCGGGTCGAGACCCTACTTCAGACTCAGTTTAGTATAGTTTAGTTTAGTTTAGTTTAGTTTAGTTTAGTTTAGTTTAGTTTAGTTTAGCTTAGACTGGAAATCCCATTGTGCAAACTACGTGAATGGGGTGCAATGACCTAATCATCATCATCATTGTTGAAAACATTAGCGACACTATGGTGCTGGTTTCAACGGGAACGGTGACAGACGCACCACACATCTCTGTCCTCCAGTTCCTGCGGACTTCCGCCGCTGGAAGTACAGGATTTTGGTGTGTGTGCTTTATCATCGTTCCTTACAATGCAATGTACGACAGTGATCGCAACTTCTACTGAAGTGTGGAT
Organism: Raja brachyura; assembly: GCA_963514005.1. Next base: position 110,968,727 of record OY740785.1, read on the forward strand.
CACTAGATGCTCATCCGTCCATTGACAGGTCTTGTTTTTGGTCCTGCTGGGGCCACGGCCCCCTCCTCACCAGGCCGACCAGGTGGAGGACACGGTTTAGTCGGCAACTATCCGACCATGGAGCAGGTAGCACAGGATTACTTGGTACCCGTGGCGGGGGGGCGAACTCCCCCCGACCTACCCTAAGATGGACTCAAACTGCTGGAGTAACTCAGCGGTTCAGGCAGCATCTCTGGAGATAAGGAATAGGTGATGTTTTGGGTTGAGACCCTTCTTCAGACCCTAGGGTCCTCAGTCTGTCCTATGAGAGTGGGTCCAAAACTAGATTTTCCTATTAGAGAATACTTTGGGAGAAGTGATTATAATTCAAATACTTTTTAAATAGTTAACCATATAACCATATAACCATATAACAATTACAGCACGGAAACAGGCCATCTCGGCCCTTCCAGTCCATGCCAAACAACTTTTTTCCCTTAGTCCCACCTGCCTGCACTCATCCCATAACCCTCCATACCCTTCTCATCTATATGCCTATCCAATTTATTTTTAAATGATACCAACTAACCTGCCGCCACCACTTCCACTGGAAGCTCATTCCACACCGCTACCACTCTCTGAGTAAAGAAGTTTCCCCTCATGTTACCCCTAAACCTCTGTCCCTTAATTCTAAAGTCATGTCCTCTTGTTTGAATCTTCCCTATTCTCAAAGGGAAAAGCTTGTCCACATCAACTCTGTCTATCCCTGTCATCATTTTAAAGGCCTCTATCAAGTCCCCCCTTATCCTTCTGCGCTCCAGAGAATAAAGACCTAACTTATTCAACCTATCTCTGTAACTTAGCTGTTGAAACCCAGGCAACATTCTAGTAAATCTCCTCTGTACCCTCTCTATTTTGTTCACATAAATAGTTGTGGAAAAAGATGGGACTGGTGACAATTCAAAAGACCCATTTTCTGCAGGTTATTAAAAAATGGTGAGACAGGTGAGGAATCCGGAGCACCTCGAGAAAACGCACGCAGGTCATGGGGAGAACGTACAAACTCCGTACAGACAGCACCTGTAATCGGGATCAAACCCGGGTCTTCGGCGCTGTAAGGCGGCAACTCTACCGTTGCGCCACTGTGCCACCTCACGAGGTTAATTCCCAGGATGTTGGGACTGTCATATGTTGATCGAATGGTTGGGCTTGTATACTCTGGAATTTAGAAGGACGAGAGGGGATCTTATTGAAATATGCAAGATTATTGAGGGTTTGGACTCCCCCGATGTTGGGGGAGTCCAGAACCGGGGGTCACAGTTTAAGAATAAAGGGTAAGTCATTTAGAATGGAAATAAGGAAAATCTTTTTCACACAGAGAGTTGTGAATCTGTGGAATTCTCTGTCTCAGAAGGCAGTGGAGGCCAGTTAATTGGATGCTTTCATGAGAGAGTTAGTTAGAGCTCTTAAAGATAGCGGAGTCAGGGGAGAAGGTAGGAATGAGGTGCAGATTATGGATGATCAGCCATGATCACAGTGAATGGTGGTGCTGGCTCGAAGGGCTGAATGGTCTACTGCTGCACCTATTGTCTATTGTCTATTGTTACGCTGGTCATCCACGCATGAAAGCACAGAAGATGGGGCTGGTGCTAAATGAATATTTCTCATCTGTAGTCACTGAGGAGAAGGTCATGGAAGGAAAATGTGTAGGACTGCATCTGAATTACAATCGAGGTGCTGGCAGTCTGAAAGAATATTTAGATGGATAAATTCCTAGGGCCTGCTGTTCTAGGGTAGACATTTGTGAGGGCTAATAAATAGTGGATTGTCCACATGTTGTGACAGGATAACCAGGAATTTCATTGATTATGCGTTCACCCATCATCGCAACAGAACTTTGGATACAGACAACAGTACTGGAGAAACACAACGGGCGTGGCAGCATCTATGGAGCGAAGGAAATAGGCAACGTTTTGGGCCGAAACCCTTCTTCGGACCCCGTTTTGACTTTTGGATTTCATCTCATCTGTTTGTCACCTAATTAAGTCTTTCTGGGTTCCATTCTGTTATTAAGAGCTCGTTATATTGTTAGTCAAGTCTGTGCCAAACCTTGTCATCTGAGAATATACAACAATGTCACACTTGGCAGATCAGCTCTCCTAGTACACACTAGTGATAGGCCTGGGTAGAATGGACGTGGAGAGGATGTTTCCACTAGTGCGAGAGTCTAGGACCAGAGGTCACATCCTCAGAATTAAAGGACTTTCCTTTAGGAAGGAGATGAGGAGGAATTTCTTTAGTCTGTGGATGGTGAATTTGTGGAATTCATTGCCGCAGACGGCTGTGGAGGCCAATTCAATGGATATTTTTAAGGCGAGATAGACAGGTTCTTGGTTAGTACGAGTGTCAGAGGTTAGGGGCAGAAGGGGTTAGGAGAGAGAGATAGATCAGCCATGATTGAATGTCGGAGTAGACGTGATAGGGCGAATGGCCTAATTCTGCTAATTCTGTCACTTATGACCTTATGACATTTAATAAATCTCCCGATACTTCAAACACTATATCCGTGTGGCCTTTCCAGTTTGCTCCTACACCTGTGTTCTTGGACTTCATGAGAATAGGGGGAAGAAACTGATGGGTATCCTGACGGAGATATTTGTCAGTACAAATACATACAAGAAAGGAATGTGACAGAGTTGTAAAACAGGCTCAGTTTGTCAGGCTGAGTTAATGAAGGGAGCAAAGCTAAAACAAGACCACAGAGGGATGATTGAGTTAAAATGTGATGAGCGCTTGATGACACTGGGCCTCTACTCGCTGGAGTTCAGTAGGATGAGGGGGCAGCTCATTGAAAATTACCGAATGGTGAAAGGCCTGGGTAGAGTGGACGTGGAGAGAATACTTCCACTAGTGGGAGTGTCTGGGACCAGAGGGCACAGCCTTAAGGGCCTGTCCTACCAGCATCATAGAAACATAGAAACATAGAAAATAGGTGCAGGAGTAGGCCATTCGTCCCTTCGAGCCTGCACCGCCATTCAATGTGATCATGGCTGATCATCCAACTCAGTATCCCGTACCTGCCTTCTCTCCATACCCCCTGATCCCATTAGCCACAAGTGCCACATCTTACGCCCTCTTAAATATAGCCAATGAACTGGCCTCAACTACCTTCTGTGGCAGAGAATTCCAGAGACTCACCACTCTCAGTGTAAAGAATGTTTTCCTCATTTCGGTCCTAAAGGAATTCCCCCTTATCCTTAGACTGTGACCCCTTGTTCTGGACTCCCCCAACATCGGGAACAATCTTCCAGCATCTAGCTTGTCCAACCCCTTAAGAATTTTGTAAGTTTCTATAAGATCCCCCCTCAATCTTCTAAATTCCAGCGAGTACAAGCCGAGTCTATCCAATCTTTCCTCATATGAAAGTCCTGACATCCCAGGAATCAGTCTGGTGAATCTTCTCTGTACCCCCTCTATGGCAAGGATGTCTTTCCTCAGATTTGGAGACCAAAACTGTACGCAATACTCCAGGTGTGGCCTCACCAAAACCCTGTACAACTGCAGTAGAACCTCCCTGCTCCTATACTCAAATCCTTTTGCTATGAATGCTAACATACCATTTGCTATCTTCACTGCCTGCTGCACCTGCATGCCTACTTTCAATGACTGGTGTACCATGACACCCAGGTTGCGCTGCATCTCCCCCTTTCCTAATCTGCCACCATTCAGATAATAGTCTACCCTCATGTTTTTGCCACCAAAGTGGATAACCTCACATTTATCCATATTATACTGCATCTGCCATGCATCTGCCCATTCACTCAGCCTATCCAAATCACCCTGCAGCCTCCAAGCATCCTCCTCACACCTAACTATACCCCCCAGCTTGGTATCATCTGCAAATTTGGAGATGTTGCATTGAATTCCCTCGTCCAAATCATTAATTTATATTGTAAATAGCTGGGGTCCCAGCACTGAGCCTTGCGGCACCCCACTAGTCACTGCCTGCCATTCTGAAAAGGACCCGTTTACTCCTACCCTTTGCCTCCTGTCTGCTAGCCAGTTCTCTATCCACATCAATACTGAACCCCCAATACCGTGTGCTTTAAGTTTGTATGCTATCCTCTTATGCGGGACCTTGTCGAAAGCCTTCTGAAAGTCTAAATATAACACATCCACTGGTTCTCCCTTATCCACTCTACTAGTTACATCCTCGAAAAATTCTATCAGATTTGTCAGGCATGAGTTATCTTTCGTAAATCCATGCTGACTTTGTCCAATGATTTCACCACTTTCCAAATGCGCTGCTATCCCATCTTTAATAACTGACTCTAGCAGTTTCCCCACTACCGATGTTAGACTAACTGGTCTGTAATTCCCCGCTTTCTCTCTCCCTCCTTTTTTAAAAAGTGGGGTTACATTAGCTACCCTCCAATCCTCAGGAACTACTCCAGCATCTGACTCCATGCGATGAGCGCGATCAAACTAGAAGCGGGGGGCCGCGTGGAGGTGGGTGATCCCTGTACAGGGCCTTTCCCACCAGTATGCGCCTGCATGCGGCAAGCGCAACCAAACCGGCAGTAGGGGCCGCGTAGAGGTCAGGTGAGTGGCGCAACACGGCGCAAAGTGAGGCGAACTTGGAGCAAAGTCTTAAAGGTAAGTTCGCCAGGACAGAGAGGGGCACACAGAGAGGGGCACAGAGGCACACACACACAGAGGGCCACGGAGCCACACACATAGAGGGTCACGGAGGCACCTACAGATAGGTTCACGGAGGCACATACAGATAGGTTCACGGAGGCACGATGTTGGGGCAGAGTGTAATGCGTCGAGGCAACTGCCGTTGCCGCGCGGAATTTTTGGACATAGTCAGTGTTTCGGAGCCCCGCGCGGTGTCGGGACGAACTCCGCACGATTCCGCACGGCTCCGGCGATCGAAGTGGGACCGGCCCCGCGACGCCGGACGGCTCAAGCGACCACGTTAGGTTGTGCTAATCGCATAGAGTTGCATGCTTGTAGGACAGGCCCTTTAGAATAAAAGGACATACCTTTTGAAGGGAGATGAGGAGGAATTTCTTTAGTCAGAGTGTGGTGAACCTGTGGAACTCATTGCCATGGAAGGCTGTGCAGGCCAAGTCATAGGGTATCTTTAAAGGGTTACACAAAAAGCTGGAGAAACTCAGCGGGTGCAGCAGCATCTAAGGAGCGAAGGAGATAGGCGACGTTTCGGGTCGAGACCCTTCTTCAGACCCTGAGGTATCTTTAAAGTGTGGATTAAAAGGTTCTTGATTAGTGAGGGTGTCAATGGTTATGTGGAGAAGGCAGGACAACGGGTTTGAGAAGGTAATATAATTAGCCATGATTGAATGGTTGATAGGCTGCATGGCCAAATTCTGCTCCTATGACTTTTAAACCTTTACTACAGGGCATAGCTTTCGGATGAGAGGGGAAACATTTAAAGGAGATGTGCTGGGCAGTATTTTAATGCTGAGTGTGTTGAGTGCCTGGAACACACTGCTGGGGGTGGTGGTGGAGGCAGATACAATAGTGGCGTTAATGAGACTTTGCGGATATGCAAGGAATGGATGGATATGGATTATGCCCAAGCAGGTGAGAATTGCTCCTAACATCATGCTCAGCACTGACATTATGGGCCGAAAGACCTGAATTGGTGCTGTACTCGTTTATGTTCCACGAGTGGAAACTAGACAGAGGTTTGATCGCTGGAATTTAGAAGATTGAGGGGGGATCTTATAGAAACTTACAAAATTCTTAAGGGGTTGGACAAGCTAGATGCTGGAAGATTGTTCCCGATGTTGGGGGAGTCCAGAACAAGGGGTCACAGTCTAAGGATAAGTGGGAATTCCTTTAGGACCGAGATGAGGAAAACATTCTTTACACAGAGAGTGGTGAGTCTCTGGAATTCTCTGCCACAGAAGGTAGTTGAGGCCAGTTCATTGGCTACATTTAAGAGGGCGTTGGATGTGGCACTTGTGGCTAAAGGGATCAGGGGGTATGGAGAGAAGGCAGGTACGGGATACTGAGTTGGATGATCAGCCATGATCATATTGAATGGCGGTGCAGGCTCGAAGGGCCGAATGGCCTACTCCTGCACCTATTTTTCTATGTTTCTATGTTTCTATGATTCCTTGCAACTGTAGGAGGCGCGTGGCGGATGCTCAAAATATTTACTCCCAGATAAGGAAAGGTCAGTATGTACAAATTTCGTTAAGGGTTTATTGATCTTGAAATATTGATTTCACTTGCAGGAATTGCCTGGATAGAAGAAAGAAAGAAATATGAAGCAAGAGTTAATTTTCCTCTTCGCCTGTCTGTGGCTTCCCAATTTAAAACTCACCTTGGGAACAGTGTCCTGATAATAGACATTGGCATGATGTCTTAGCATCGTAGAGTGATACAGCATGGAAATAAGCCCTTCGGCCCAACTTGCCCACACCGGATAACGTGCCCCATCTACACACATTCCACCTGCCTACGTTTGGTCCATAGCCCGCTGAACCTGTCCTATCCATGTGACTCTCGAACTGTTTCTTAAACATTGCAACTGTCCCTTCCTCTACTTCCTCCTCCGTCAGCTCGTTTCATACAACCGACAACCCTCTGCGTGGAAAAGATACCCCTCAGGTTCCTATTAAATCTTTTCCCCTTCACCTTAAACGTATGTCCTCTGGTTCTCGATTCCCCTACTCTGGACAAGTCTGTGCGCCTACCTGATCTATTCCTCTGGTGATTTTGTACACCTCTATGAGATCACCCCTCTTTCTCCTGTGTTCCAAGAAATAGAGTCCCAGCCTTCTCAAACTCTCCCTATAGCTCAGACCCTCGAGTCCTGGCAATATCCTGGTAAATCTTTCCTGTGCCCTTTCCGGCTTGGCATATTACAGAAAATCAGTAGTGCTCACTGATATATACTGGGTCACAAATGTTGGACAATATTTGACTAAATCCACTTAGAAACATGGATCTAAAACTGGCTGGCAAAATGAGACAATGTGACCAGAGTGGGCTTCTCCAGGTGCTCCGGTTTCCTCCCACACTCCAACGACGTGAAGTTTTGTAGGCTAACTGGCTTGGTAAAGTTGTAAATTGTCCCTAGTGTGTGTAGGATAGTGTTAGTGTGCGGGGGTCGCTGGTCGTCACGGAGATCTTTCCGCGCTGTATCTCTTAAGGGCCTGTCCCACTTACATGACTTTTCAGCAAACTGTTTGCGACCTTCAAGTTCGGGGGCACTCGCCTGAAAAACCGTGAGCTGGATCGACCGTCAGCACTGTTCACACACACACACACACACACACACACACACACACACACACACACACACACACACACACACACACACACACACACACACACACACACACACACACACACACACACACACACACACACACACACGTCGCAAAGGCGGGGGCCAGGGAAAGGGGGGGAGCGCTGTCTGAAATTCACATGGTGCAAGGCCAAGGTGATACCCGCGATGAACAGGAAGGTTAAAGACGGCTGGCACAGTATACGGTAAGTATTCTAAAAGAGTGGGGGGGGGGGGCGGAGAAGGGGGGAGAAGGGGGGAGAAGGGGGGAGAAGGGAGTGAAGAAGGGAGGGGAGAAGGGAGGGGAGAAGGTGTGGAGACACATTTAAGAAACCAGACAACTTTTTTTTAGTCTTTATTGCTTTTATGTATACACAAATAAAACACAAATATAACAACGAAACATACAACATTACAATGAAACGTACAACAGTGTGGCGGGGGGTTCAGTTTACACTTAAAGATGCAGTATACAGTTTTCCAATAACTTACAATATTGTCAATACAATTATACAGTGTTAATGTCTTTATTTCTATACCTAATCAATTTTTCCCATTTTCTGTTAAACTCGTCTTCTTTCACTCTTAGAGAATATGTCATTTTCTCCATGACAAATATTTCCTGTACTATGTCTAACCATTGTCTAAGTCTGGGCGTGTCCGCTGCAAGCCAATTTCTTGTAATGGCCTTTCTGCCAGCTGTGAGTAGGATTTTAACCTATATAGGAGACTGTATATCCTAATACTTCCTTTAATTCTGAATTCACTCTGTCCCAAAATGGTTCTCTTTTTGGGCAACTCCAGGAGATGTGTGCATGATTTGTGTCTATTTGACCACATTGCCTCCCGCATGTTTGCTGCCTTAGAATTTGCTTGCTTTTTATGTTAGGCGTAATAAATAAATGAATCACATTTTTCCAGTTAAATTCTCTCAATTTTTGTGAATTAGTGGGTGTCTGTAGTGTTACACACATATGATGCCATTCTTCTTCTGAGATTGTGATGTTCAATTCCTTTTCCCACTTAAATTTTACATAAAATGTAGTTTTAGCTTGACATTCCATTAAACTATGATAAAGTTTACAAATAATCCTTAATGTTTTTTGATGATATGCATTAACTATAATTTCTATCACTGGATTCTTTTCTTCTAGTGCCTCCCTTTTAACTTTTTTATTGTACTAATCTCTCAGTTGGAGGTATCTAAACAAGTCTTGGTTCCGAAGTGCAAATCTATCGTTCAAATCTTGAAAACGTCTTAGCTCTCCATTTTTAATAACAGTACAAAATGCAGTCATTCCTTTCTTCACCCACTCATTAAATGTTGAGTCATACATCCCTGGTTTAAATTCACTGTCCAAAGCTATCCATCTTAAAACTTTTCGTCATTTATTCAGTTTAAGTTGTCTGGTAAGAATGAACCAGGTTTCTAAAGTAAATATCGTTATTGGATCGATAAAATCCTGATGTGTCCATGAAGCGCTTTTTCTCCCAAGAGTGTTTGGATGTGGACGTCAGGGATATATGTCTCAATCTCTTTCCACCTAGCTATATAGCTGTCCTCACACCAATTAATTAGTGGTCGAAGTTGGGCTGCAAAGAAATTTATCCTAAAAAAAGGAAGTGCCATTCCATCTTTGTCCTTTGGCAACTGGGGTGGAGTGTATTGAATTGTGGCCTTCTTTCCTCCCCGAATAAATCTAGATATTAATTTATCCCATTCCGTGAATTGTTTTAATGATATCTCTATCGGCAGAGATTGAAACAAGTACAATAGCCTTGGCAAAATATTCATTTTCACCACATTTATCTTACTACTAAAATCCACTGGGTAGGTGGACCATCTTTCTATATCCGTTCTTATGTTGATGTGATTATAATTGGCCCCATACAACATTGATTTTTTGTTATATGTACCCCTAGGTATTTGATTGATTTTGAATCCCATTTAATATTATACTTTAGCTTTAATTCTTCTAAAAGAGCACAATTAAATCGGAGGGTTTGAGTTTTTGAAATATTCACTTTATATCCTGCATAAAAATTAAATTTCTCTATGATCCCCATCATCCTTGGAAATGAGGTGTTTACTTCCGTGAGATACATCATTACATCATCTGCAAAAAGGCCAATTTTATGTTCTCTGTCTCTTATAGTTACTCCCCTCAGTTCCCTATCTTGACGAATTGCTTGAGCCAATGGTTCAATATATATATATAGCAAACAGGGTTGGGCTAAGACAACATCCCTGTCTCGTTCCTCTTCCTAACACAAATCTCTCAGTTAAGGACTCATTCACCTTTACTTTTGCAGTAGGTTGCCGGTAAATTGCTTTAATAACTTGAATTGAATCTTCGGTAAACACAAATCTTTCTAGTGTTTGATATAAGAATTCCCAATTAACCCAATCGAAAGCCTTTTCCGCATCTAGGCTTATCAGGACACCGCGCGTACTTTCCTTTTGAATCTTGTGTATTATATGTAGGGTTCTTCTAATGCTGTCCTGTGTTTGTCTGCCTATTATAAAACCAGTCTGGTCTTCATCAATTACATCTGACATGAACTTTTCAAATAGTTTGGAGATAATTGAAGAATATAATTTATAGTCCACATTTAGAATTGATATCAGTCTGTGGTTGGTACAATTTTCCTTGTCTTTGTACTCTTTGGGGATTAATGTTATAATTGCCTCTTTCCATGACGGGGGTGTCTTGCCTTCTTTGATAATCCAGTTAAAAGTTCTCAGAAGAAGTGGGTTCAGCTCATTCCGAAATATTTGATACCATTCTATAGGGAAACCGTCGCTGCCTGGGGCCTTGTTTGTTTTCATCCTACCAATTGTCTTCTCTATACCCTCCAGTGATATTTCTGCTGGGATTATTTCATTTTGTATCTCTTCAATACAGGGCAGATCTATTGTACTTAAAAAAAGGTCCTCATTGATTCCCATCTACCGTAGAGGTTTGTGCACATAATTCTTTATAATATTCCTGGAAGATATATTCTATTTCTATTGGATCACTCTTCAATTTCTGTGTACAGGGGTCCTTAATTTTGTGTATGGTGTTGTCAGCCTGTTGTTTGCGTAGTCTTCGGACAGACAACTTTTAATAAGCCAGAGATACACAGCTGTGAGGTTTAGCGGGCATTTAACATCACCGTTGGTTTCCGTTGGTTCTGAAAACTCGTGCTTACATTTTTTTCCCCCCAATGAGCCAATTTAAAATGCCCGGTCAGCAATGGAGATTATCTACGGCTACCTCGACTACGTACAACGACATGACGACCCCACTACCACTGCACTACGGGTTCAAAAATATCGATTTTCCCCATGCTGACCAAATTTCACTCGCAGAAAAATTTTCAGCTTGTCGAAAATGTTTCCTCTACCAAACTGAGGCTGAGAGTAGTTACCGCTATGAGGGAACTCCTCTCTGCCATGAAGGAGGCTTACCAGAGACCACCTACGACCCTGTGTCGACCATGCTGCGAGCTTGTGGCGAGCACAGACTCTCCTAAACTCGCCAATAAGGTCGCCATAGTGGGACAGGACCTTAAAGGAGAATGGGTCAGGTTGGGGGGGAGTTCCCTCCAACACGGGTACCATGTAATCCCGTGCTACCTGCTCCATGGTTGGATAGTCGGCGACTAAAAGGTCTCCCCCACCTGGTTTGCCAGGTGAGGAGGGGGCTGTGGACCCCCAGCAGGACCAACATCAAGACCTGTCAAAGGGCGGATGAGCATCTAGCGAGCCAACGGCCATCCACACTTCAGTAGAAGTTGCGATCATGGTCGTACACAGCATTGTAAGGAACGATGATGAAGCACACACACCAAAATCCTGTACTTCCAGCGACGGAAGTCCGCAGAAACTTTTCGACTTTTCGAAGTTCGATTTTAACATTTAAAAGTAAAGTGGATAGGTATATGGACGGGAAGGGAATGGAGGGGTATGGTCTCTTAAGGGGTTGGACAAGCTAGATGCTGGAAGATTGTTCCCGATGTTGGGGAACTCCAAAACAAGGGGTCACAGTCTAAGAATAAGGGAGAATTCCTTTAGGACCGAGATGAGGAAAACATTTTTTACACAGAGAGTGGTGAGTCTCTGGAATTCTCTGCCACAGAAGGTAGTTGAGGCCAGTTCATTGGCTATATTTAAGATGGCGTTAGATGTGGCACTTGTGGCTAAAGTGATCAGGGGGTATGGAGAGAAGGCAGGTAAGGGATACTGAGTTGGATGATCAGCCATGATCACATTGAATGGCGGTGCAGGCTCGAAGGGCCGAATGGCCTACTCCTGCACCTATTTTTCTATGTTTCTATGTTTCTATGTCTGAGTGCAAGTAGATGGGACTAGGGGAAAATAAATGGTCGGCACGGACTGGAAGGACCGAGAGGGCCTGTTTCCATGCTGCAATTGTTATATATATATATATGTTATATGGTTAAACTGGAGGACAGAGATGTGTGGTGCGTCCGTCACCATTCCCGTTGGAAACCAGCACCACAGCGTCACTAATGTTTTCAACGATGATGATGATGGGATTGGTGAGGCATATACTTTACTCAGAGGTGGGTGGCTGGAATGCGCTGCCAGGGGTGGTGCTGGAGGCTTATACGATATTGATGTTTAAGAGGCTTTTGGATATGCAAATGGAAAAGCAGGGAATAAAGGGGTATGGATCCACTGCAGGCAGATGATATCAGTTTAACTTGGCATTATGTTCGGCATGCATAGACATTGTGGGAAGAAGGGTCTGTTGTAGCACTGTGATGCTATATGTTGTATGACTCCTCTGCAACCTACTCTGCAACCCATTCACACTCCAGAAGCCATGAAATAGTTTTTCCTCCAAAGCTTAGTTAAGTTTATATTAGTTTAGTTTAGTTTAGTTTAATTCAGTTTATTGTAATGTGTACCGAAGTACAGTGAAAAGCTTTTGTTGCCTGCTAACCAGTCAGCGGAAAGACAATACATGATTACAAACGAGCCATTTACAGTGTACAGATACACGATAAGTGAAGGAATTGTCCCACTTGGCGAATTATTCGGCGACTGCTGGCGTCATATCAGTGTCACCAAAACATTTTGAACATTTCAAAATCCAGCGGCGACAAAAAAAATGCTGGACACTTGAAAAAGCACCACGCGTCGTACGTCATCACGCCGTGTCATCGCCGCGTCATACGTCATCAGGCCACGTCACGCTGCATCACGCTTCATATTTTATCGGAGACTGCCGTCAGTCAATGATGCCGGCAGTCTCCGAAAAAAATCGTCAAGTGGGACAGGCCATTTAATAACAATTAGTGCAAGATACAGCCATGATCATATTGAATGGCGGTGCTGGCACGAAGGGCCGAATGGCCTCCTTCTGCACCTATTTTCTATGTTTCTATGTTTCTAAAGGGGTAGATTCGGTCGATGTGGAGAGGATGTAGAGAGAGGGAAAGTAAAGGGCCTGTCCCACTTGCGACCAAACGGAAGCGGAGTTTGCGCTAGGTTTGCGGTAAGTACACGGTAAGTACGTGCTAAGTTCGCGCTAAGTTTGCATGTGACGTAATTTGCGTCACACTCACCAATCGGCTAGGCAGGAGGCGGGCCGTCTGAATTTGGGCGCCGCATGTCGCCGGGCAGTGACGTCATCACGCAACGGCACGCCGGGTGGTGACGTCATCGCACAATGCCACGTGCTAGGCATACACTGTCAAGATGCTGCGTACGCCGTCAAGACGCTGCTCAATATGCCTGCGGGCCGACGGGCCGTTGATGCGCGGAATTTTCGGACAGTGCGGGATTTTGGGAGCCCCGCGCGGTCGGGACCAGCCCCGCACAACTCCATACGCCTCTGTGCTTCGAAGTGGGACCGGCCCCGCGCGGCCCATACGCTTCAAGCGACCACATTTGGTCGCGCCAGACGCACGCAATCGCATGCAAGTGGGACAGGCCCTTAAGGGTTACTTGAAGTTAGAGAAATCAATAGTGAGATCCAGGTTAGCCGGGAGGTGGTGTTGGGTAAATTGAACGGATTGAAGGCCGATAAATCCCCAGGGCCAGATAGTCTGCATCCCAGAGTACTCAAGGAGGTAGCCACAGAAATAGTGGATGCATTAGTGATAATTTTTCAAAATTCCTTAGATTCTGGAGTAGTTCCTGAGGATTGGAGGATAGCTAATGTAACCCCACTTTTTAAAAAAGGAGGGAGAGAGAAAGCGGGGAATTACAGACCAGTTAGTCTAACATCGGTAGTGGGGAAACTGCTAGAGTCAGTTATTAAAGATGGGATAGCAGTACATTTGGAAAGTGGTGAAATCATTGGACAAAGTCAGCATGGATTTACGAAAGGTAGATTATGTCTGACAAATCTGATAGACTTTTTCGAGGATGTAACTAGTAGAGTGGATAAGGGAGAACCAGTGAATGTGTTATATCTAGACTTTCAGAAGGCTTTCGACAAGGTCCTGCATAAGAGATTAGCATACAAACTTAAAGCACACGGTATTGGGGGTTCAGTATTGATGTGGATAGAGAACTGGCTAGCAGACAGGAGGCAAAGGGTAGGAGTAAACGGGTCCTTTTCAGAATGGCAGGCAGTGACGAGTGGGGTGCCACAAGGCTCAGTGCTGGGACCCCAGCTATTTACAATATATATTAATGATTTGGACGAGGGAATTCAATGCAACATCTCCAAATTTGCAGATGACACCAAGCTGGCGGGTATAGTTAGGTGTGAGGAGGATGCTTGGAGGCTGCAGGGTGATTTGGATAGACTGAGTGAATGGGCAGATGCATGGCAGATGCAGTATAATGTGGATAAATGTGAGGTTATCCACTTTGGTGGCAAAAACATGAGGGTAGACTATTATCTGAATGGTGGCAGATTAGGAAAGGGGGAGATGCAACGAGACCTGGGTGTCATGGTATACCAGTCATTGAAAGTAGGCATGCAGGTGCAGCAGGCAGTGAAGAAAGCAAATGGTATGTTAGCATTCATAGCGAAAGGATTTGATTATAGGAGCAGGGAGGTTCTACTGCAGTTGTACAGGGTTTTGGTGAGGCCACACCTGGAGTATTGCGTACAGTTTTGGTCTCCAAATCTGAGGAAAGACATCCTTGCCATAGAGGGGGTACAGAGAAGATTCACCAGACTGATGCCTGGGATGTCAGGACTTTCATATGAGGAAAGATTGGATAAATTCGGCTTGTACTCGCTGGAATTTAGAAGATTGAGGGGGGATCTTATAGAAACTTACAAAATTCTTAAGGGGTTGGACAAGCTAGATGCAGGAAGATTGTTCCCGATGTTGGGGAACTTCAGAACAAGGGGTCACAGTTTAAGGATAAGGGGAAAATCTTTTAGGACCGAGATGAGAAGATCTTTTTTCACACAGAGAGTGGTGAGTCTGTGGAATTCTCTGCCACAGAAGGTAGTTGAGGCCAGTTCATTGGCTATGTTTAAGAGGGCGTTAGATGTGGCCCTTGTGGCTAAAGGGATCAGAGGGTATGGAGAGAAGGCAGGTATGGGATACTGAGTTGGATGATCAGCCATGATCACATTGAATGGCGGTGCAGGCTCGAAGGGCCGAATGGCCTACTCCTGCACCTATTTTTCTATTTTTCTATGTTTCTATGTTTCTATGTTTCTAATAGGCCAAATGCAAATTGGAGGACCACCATCTCATATTTCATTTGGGCAGCTTACAATCCCGTGCTATGAATATAACTTCTCTATCTTCAAGTAACCCTTGCTTCCCCTACCATTCCGTCCCTCCCCATCCCAGTCATTGTATTCATTTCACTGTCGTCCTGGTGAGTTTCATTGTCTATAGTCGTTTCACCTGGCCCACAGCTAACAATTGTCTGTTCCCTTTATCATCATTACTTTTTTGCATATCTTTCATTCATTTGTTCCATATCTCGCTACACCACCGTCGATATCTCTCGTTTCCCTTTCCCCCGACTCTCAGGCTGAGAGTGTGCGTTTTCACACTTCTGTACCTCTTGCCCGATGGGAGTTGCGACCGGGGTGAGACTCATCCTTGATTATGTTGCTGGCCTTGCCGAGGCGGCGTGAGGTGTAGATGGAGTCAATGGAAGGGAGGTTGGTTTGTGTGATGGTCTGGGCTGCGTCCACAACTCTAAGCAAATTTCTTGCGGTCTTGGATGGAGCCGTTCCCAAAACCAAGCTGTGACGCATCCCGATTAAATGCTTTCTACGGCGCATCTGTAGAAGTTGGTGAACATTGATAAAAGGTTTACTTCCCCGGTCAGTTCATGTTCATAAGTCATAGGAGCAGAATTAGGCCATACGGCCCATCGAGTCTACTCCACCATTTGATCATTGCTGATCTATCTTTCCCTCTCAATCTAATTGTCCTGCCTTCTCCCCATAACCTCTGACACCCGTCCTAATCAAGAATATGTACATCACTTCATAGAGTGGAAACAAGATGTAAGCTCTTCACACATATTAAACTAACTCATATCCCCTGCCTCTAATTTGTATATTAAGTAAAGTGAAATGAGTTTATTCCGTAAAACCATAAAATCTTCTTTGCATCCTTCATTTATTTCGATCTGTTTTCTCCAACTCAGGTCCTTTCAGTTGAATCGAGAGGTTAATGATACTGTAGCAACATTACAAACTGCTAATTAAGTGCCAGCTCTTTGCTTAATCTCAGTGACACTGAAGGTTAATGCACTGTTTTAACTCCTATATTGCACAGACAACAAAAAAAGTGGTGAATAAATTATATTTAAGAGATAAATGTTATTTAAAGTCCAACAGAAAGCACTTGAAAAATCTAATTAGTCCCACAGCTTTGGAGAGTGTATGTTGATATATTCTACTACATTCAATGGTGATTAGTAGTTTTTATTACATTAAGATAATAAGCCTTTCGATGCATTTGGAAAGCTATTTTCTGTGGAAAAGCCAGGGTGATCTGGTAGTTTAAGAAACAAATGCAGAGCTGGAGAAATCGAAGGTAGACAAAATATGCTGGAGAAACTCAGCTGGTGAGGCAGCATCCATGGAGAGAAGGAATAGGCGACGTTTCAGGTCGAGACCCTTCTTCAGACTGTTGTCCGGGGGAGGGGTGTGAAGAGAAAGGATGAGGCGGAGACAGTAGGCTTTGTGGGAGAGCTGGGAACGGGGAGGGGAAGGAGGGAGAAAGCAAGGGCTATCTAAAATTTGAGAAGTCAATGTTCGTACCACTGGAGTTTAAACTACCCAAGCAAAATATGAGGTGCTGCTCCTCCAATTTACACTGGGCCTCACTCTGGCCTTGGAGGAGGCCCAGGACAGAAAGGTCAAATTGGCAATGGAAGGGGGTTGAAGGGCTGCGCAACCAGGAGTGGTTAATATGAACTGAATGAAGGTGTTGGGCTGAGCAAGCGGTTGACAATAGACAATAGGTGCAGGAGTAGGCCATTCGGCACTTCAAGCCAGCACCGCCATTCAATGTGATCATGGCTGATCATCCCCAATCAGTACCCCGTTCCTGTCTTCTCCCCATATCCCATGACTCCGCTATCTTTAAGAGCCCTATCTAGCTCTCTTAAAAGTATCTGGAGAACCGGCCTCCACCGCCCTCTGAGACAGAGAATTCCATACTCACAAATCTCTGTGTGAAAAAGTGTTTCCTCGTCTCCATTCTAAATGCCTTACCCCTTAAACTTAAACTATGTCCCCTGGGTCTGGACTCCCCCAGCACCGGGAACATGTTTCCTGCCTCTAGCCTGTCCAAACCCTTAATAATCTTATATGTTTCAATAAGGTCCCCTCTCATCCTTCTAAATTTCGGAGTGTACGAATCCAGCCGCTCCATTCTCTCAGTCCCGCCATCCCGGGAAATAACCTTGTGAACCTACACTGCACTCCCTCAATAGCAAGAATGTCCTTCCTCAAATTGGAGGACCAAATCGGCGCACAATACTCCAGGTGTGGTCTCACTAGGGCTCTGTACAACTGCAGAAGGACCTCTTTGCTCTTATACTCAACTCCTCTTGTTATGAAGGCCAACATGCCATTCACTTTCTTCACTGACTGCTGTACCTGCATGCTTACTTTTATTGACTGATGAACAAGGACCCCCAGATCCTGTTATACTTCCCCTTTTCCCAACTTGACACAATTTAGATAATAATATGCCTTCCTATTTTTGTTACCAAAGTTGGTAACCTCACATTTATCCACATTAAACTGCATCTGCCATGCATCTGCCCACTCACCCAACCTGTCCAAGTCACCCTGCATTATCATAGCATCTTCCTCACAGTTCACACTGCCACCCAGCTTTGTGTCATCTGCAAATTTGCTAATGTTACTTGTTATCCCTTCATCTAAATCAGTAACATATATTGTAAATAGCTGCGGTCCCAGCACCGAGCCTTGCCATATCCCACCAGTCACTGCCTGCCATTCTGAAAGGGACCCGTTAATCCCTACTCTCTGTTTCCTGTCTGCCAACCACTTCTCTATCCATGTCAGCACTCTAGCCCCAATACCATGTGCCCTAATTTTGCCCACTAATCTCCCATGTGGGACCTTATCAAATTCATAAGTTCTAGGAGCAGAATTAGGCCATTCGCCTCATCAAGTCTCCTCCGCCATTCAATCATGGCTGATCTATCATTCCCTCTTAACCCCATTCTCCTGCCTTCTCCCCATAACCTCTGACACCCGTACTAATCAAGAATCTGGCAATCTCCACCTTAGAAATATCAATAGACGTCCTCCACAGCCGTCTGTGGCAATGAATTCCATAGATTCACCAACCTCGTGTTTAATTAGCGAGTGGCACAGTGGCGCAGCGGTAGAGTTGCAGCCTAATGCCCCTGCCCCACTTAGGAAACCGGAACGGAAATCTCTGGAGACTTTGTGCTCCACCCAAGGTTTCCGGGCGGTTCCCGGAGGTTTTTGTCAGTCTCCCTAATGGTCGCAAGTGGTTTCCGTTTTAAAAATCGGTAATCTTTTAGTCGAAGCCGGTTGCGATGCTAGTTGAAGGTGGTTGCAGGAGGACAAAAACCTCCGGGAACCGCACGGAAACCTTGGGTGGGGTGCAACGCCTCCAGAGATTTCCGTTCAGGTTTCCTAAGTGGGACAGGGGCTTTACAGCGCCAGTCACCCGGATTCAATCATGACAATGGGTGCTGCCTGTATGTAGTTTGTACGTTCTTCCCGTGACCTGTGTGGGTTTTCTCCGGGTGCTCCCGTTTAATCCCACACTCCTACGAAGTACAGGTTTGTTTAGTTTAGTTTATTTTGGACTCTCCTAGTGGCGGCATGCTGTAAAGGTTGCAAACTCGTTTGCTCCCTTAACTTTTAACTTCCACTTACCACTCTTTCAATCTTACTTGTGACTATTTGACTTCAAGACACGGTTTAAATTTTCATAAAGTGTTGATAACACTTCTACTAGCAATGTTACAAAATTTTGAGATTTTAAAAATTAAGTCTGCAATTTATCCTATCAGATAAAGCATAAAAATAAGTTTAATTTGACACCTAATTCACTTTCATATCTTCAGTATTAAGAAAGTTATGACCATTTTCATACTCGGAAATTAGCATCTTGTTCTCCATTGCCTTTCAATTGACTTAACTCAAAAGCTGTGATCTAGAACCGTTAAAAGCCCATAATTTTCTTAAAAATTAAAACTTTCTTAAAACTCAATGAAATGTTCAGTTATTATAGATTGAAGTATTCTGAAACAAATATGAAACAATCTTACTTGGATGACCTGAAATTAAAGCATATAATTAGTTAGTTATCTAATTGTAGCTAATTACAAAATTCAATGAGTAGATCTAAACATCTATCCATTTCTTAAGAGAAGATAAACTTTTTTTAAATTGCCTAAGTGTCCAAATAACATTCACACAATAATCCACAATATAACATAATTTTTAAATCTAATTTTCATGAATTTCTGGGCCAAATGGAAGGAATTTAGTTTTTAATGCGTGTAAATTAATGGCCATTTAAATCAACTAGCGAGTGGGTTTTAGTGGAATGCGGTGGATTGGAACGTTGTGGTTTGCGGTGAAGTCGGGAGGAAAAATACTTTTGGTTCATACATTTTTTTTGGACCCCATTTCGCAACATGAAAATATTATTAAAGCCTCCATAAAAACCAACTTTTAATATAAAAATAAACTGTGTAGCTTTTTTTCTCCCCTACGCAAAATCCTTCCCGTTGTCGGCGCTCACGGCTTTTGAAGGTGATTTTTAAATTACTCTAGGTAATAAATAATCTAGCGTAATTTAAAAATACCTTCTTTAATGAAATGTCGGAGCGATTTTTCTTCCGCATCGAAATCGCCCGACATGGATCGATTTGCCCAGTCTGTAGAAAAACGGCACTTTAAGCCAGCCCCCCACTGAAAGGCGCCAAAGTCGCGCACACGGGGAGCGGCAGAACTGCAGCGCTGCTCAAGGTAAGTTTTGTAACTTACTTCTACACGCCTTAATCGTGAAAAGGATGGAGACAAGAAGGAAAGGAGGCTTCCCAAGGAAGGAACAGGGGAAAGCCACAACCACAGCTTCAGCTTCTGACTCCAGTATCATAGAAACAATATCGAAAATGAACGATGAATTGAAAAATGAACTGAAATGTGAAATGAAAACAAGATTTGGCAGTTTGGAAGAAATGGTGAAAGGAGTTTCGACCAAACTGTAGGAAGTCCAAGGAAAACTGTCTATGCTGCAAGATGAACTTTGTGAACAAAAATAACAAATTTATATCTTGCGAACCCTGGGACGGAAGAGAGATTTGAAGATTGAAAAACTGGAACGGAGAATGAATGGAGAATGGCACTCGAGCACTTCAGCAATACCATATAACCATATAACCATATAACAAACAATTACAGCACGGAAACAGGCCATCTCGGCCCTTCAAGTCCGTGCCGAACAACTTTTTTCGCTTAGTCCCACCTGCCTGCACTCATACCATAACCCTCCATACCCTTCTCATTCATATGCCTATCCAATTTATTTTTAAATGATACCAACGAACCTGCCGCCACCACTTCCACTGGAAGCTCATTCCACACCGCTACCACTCTCTGAGTAAAGAAGTTCCCCCTCATGTTACCCCTAAACCTCTGTCCCTTAATTCTAAAGTCATGTCCTCGTGTTTGAATCTTCCCTATTCTCAAAGGGAAAAGCTTGTCCACATTAACTCTGTCTATCCCTCTCATCATTTTAAAGACCTCTATCAAGTCCCCCCTTAACCTTCTGCACTCCAGAGAATAAAGACCTAACTTATTTAACCTATCTCTGTAACTTAGCTGTTGAAACCCAGGCAACATTCTAGTAAATCTCCTCTGTACCCTCTCTATTTTGTTGACATCCTTCCCATAATTGGGCGACCAAAACTGCACACCATACTCCAGATTTGGTCTCACCAACGCCTTGTACAATTTTAACATTACATCCCAGCTTCTATACTCAATGCTCTGATTTATAAAGGCTAGCATACCAAAAGCTTTCTTTACCACCCTATCTATATGAGATTCCACCTTCAAGGAACTATGCACGGTTATTCCCAGATCCCTCTGTTCAACTGTATTCTTCAATTCCCTACCGTTTACCATGTACGTCCTATTTTGATTTGTCCTGCCAAGGTGTAGCACCTCACATTTATCAGCATTAAACTCCATCTGCCATCTTTCAGCCCATTTTTCCAACTGGCCTAAATCACTCTGTAGACTTTGGAAATCCTCTTCATTATCCACAACACCCCCTATCTTGGTATCATCTGCATACTTACTAATCCAATTTACCACCCCTTCATCCAGATCATTGATGTACATGACAAACAACAAAGGACCCAACACAGATCCCTGAGGCACCCCACTAGTCACCTGCCTCCAACCCGACAAACAGCCATCCACCATTACTCTCTGGCTTCTCCCATTCAGCCACTGTTGAATCCATCTTGCTATTCCTGCATTTATACCCAACAGTTGAACCTTCTTAACCAACCTTCCATGAGGAACCTTGTCAAAGGCCTTACTGAAGTCCATATAGACAACATCCACTGCTTTACCCTCGTCAATTTCCCTAGTAACCTCTTCAAAAAATTCAAGAAGATTAGTCAAACATGACCTTCCAGGCATAAATCCATGTTGACTGTTCCTAATTAGACCCTCTTCATCCAGATACTTATATATATTATCTCTAAGTATCTTTTCCATCAATTCGCCCACCACTGAAGTCAAACTAACCGGTCTATAATTGCTCGGTTTACTTTTAGAGCCCTTTTTAAACAATGGAACAACATGCGCAGTACGCCAATCCTCGGGGACTATTCCAGTTTTTAATGACATTTGAAATATTTCTGTCATAGCCCCGGCTATTTCTACACTAACTTCCCTCAATGTCCTAGGGAATATCCTGTCAGGACCTGGAGACTTATCCACTTTTATATTTTTCAAAAGTGCCAGTACTTCTTTTACTTTGAAACTCATAGTATCCATAGCTACTCTACTAGTTTCCCTTACCTCACATAATTCAATATCCTTCTCCTTGGTGAATACCGAAGAAAAGAAATTGTTCAATATCTCCCCCATCTCTTTTAGCTCTGCAGATAGCTGTCCACTCGGTCTCTCCAATGGACCAATTTTATCCCTTGTTATCCTTTTGCTATTAATATAGCTGTAGAAACCCTGTAGAATACAAGACTAAAAATATGGACTTAGATAACAGAAGTCGTCGATTGAATTTACGAATTGTTGGTTTGCCGGAAGGTCAAGAAGTAGATAACATTATAAAATATGGTTATAAAATGATAAAGGAAACTTTCAACATTGAGCAGAATGAAAACCTTCCATTTTGGAAACGCACGCAGGATTGGGAAGAAAAATACTACTGCCCCTGTCCCACTCGGCAATAAACCGAGACACTTGATTATTCGTTTTCACTTTTTGCAATTGAAGGAGAAAATTCTCCAGTCAGCAAAAAAGTTGGGCGTGGTTGAATATGAAGGATGCAAGTTTCGGTTTGTTCCTGATTATAGTTACGAGCTTTTGGAAATAAGAAAGTCCTTTCATAATGTAATGTCTGATTTGTTCAAGAAAAAGCTGCGCCCAATCTTTCTATACCCAGCTAGATTGCGTATTCGACTTTTCAACGGTAATACTAATTTTTTAAACAATCGTCAAGACGCATCCAGCTTTTTGGAGAGTTACGAGGAGGAAGGGGAGCAATTGATAGCTGATTATGTTATAATTGGAGATTTACTGTTCCTATTTTGACAACATATCGTTTGGTAATGATTAAGAATTTAACTGGACCAGTTGTTTTTCTTTTATATATGCTAACTTTTAAGAATGTCTTTGTTAATTCATGTTCCCCTGTTGTTAGACAAACTAAGAGAAAGCTGTTCTTGGTTTTCATATCTTGACCTTGAATAAAAATATGTAGCATTCGGCCCTTTAACTCCATTGCCAGCCTGTATTTTTTTCTCTCTTTCAAATGATAACAATGACCGTGTTATGGTTAGGAGTGGGTAAACACGACCTTCTCTATGTTGGGTGTGGTCGCTAGGACAGATGGGGTCAGGGATGGGATTAGGTAGCTTACTGACTGTCTATTGGTCAGTTAGGGGCTTTACAGGGGTGGGTGGGGGAGAGGGGTTTTTTGTTCTTTATTTAGTGTCCTTCATTTGAGCAAATTCTGAACTACAAAAATGTCTGAAATGTCGTCACTTCTGGCTCCGCTCTAGATTTTTCTTCTTCCAGTAGCATGAACTATTAGGATTTAAGAAATTAACAGCAATTTTACAGCAATATGGATAAAGTTATTAATTTCCTTTCATGGAATGTGAATGGCTTGAACCATTAAGAGGAAAATAATTTTTAAAGCTCTTCACAGACTAAATGCTCAGATTATCTTTGTTCAGGAAACTCATGTAAGGCAAGATGACAATTTACGATTTTTCAAGTTTTGGAGAGAACAGTTTCATTCAAATTCACGGGCTAAGGTGAAAGGAGTCTCTATTTCTATTGACCCCTCAATTCCGTTTGTTCACTATGAAGCAATTTCTGATCCACATGGCAGATTTTTGGTGATTACCAGTGTTCTTTATAAGCAAAAGGTTGCTATGGTGAATGTCTACGCACCAAATATTGATCACCCTGAGTTTTTTAAACAGTTAATTGCATCCTTTCCTAATTTAAATGAACACTTTTTAATAATGGGTGGAGATTTCAACTGCTGCCTGAACCCCGCGATTGACAGGTCTACATCTGATCATGTGCTTCCAATTAAATCAGCTAATTTTATGAATTATTTTTTACTTGACTCTGGAATGTTTGAAGTTTGGAGATTCTTACACCCAAATGATAAAGTATTTTCTTTTTTTTCTCGTATATCATAGTGTTTCTAGGATCGACTATTTAAGAATAGATTCTCGGCTAGTTCCATCGGCCACTGCATGTGAGTGTGATGCAATTGTTATTTCTGATCACGCACCATTGAAACTATCGATCAAACTACCTGATTCCAAGTTTAGTGCTAAACAATGGCGGTTTAATGCTACTTTGCTTCAAGACTTAAATTTTATTAATTTTATGAACGATCAGATTGCTTTTTACTTTTTGACAAACTCTACTGAAGAAATATCCAATGGTGTAGTCTGGGATGCTTTTAAGGCATATATTCGTGGACAAATTATTTCATACTCCGCGGGATTAAAAAAACAAAATCAAAAAGAAATAGGTACATTGGCTGAGGAGATTAAAGAAATTGATAAATAATATTCAAAAGCTCCTAGTTTGGACCTCTACAAGAATAGAGTTGAACTTCAATTGAGACATAGTGTTAAAGAAGGAACTGCAGATGCTGGAGAATTGAGGGTACACAAAAGACTGGAGAAACTCATCAGGTGCAGCAGCATCTAAGGAGCGAAGGAGATAGGCGACGTTTCAGGTCGAGACCCTTCTTCAGACCCTTCTTCAATTGATACATGATTTGTTATTAGTATCACTGATTGAGAACCAGCTACTTAAAACCAAAAGTCAATTTTATATACATGGCGAAAAATCTGGTAAATTACTCGCTAATCAGTTGAAAGCGGTGTCGGCCAAGCGTCAGATTACTAAAGTGAGAACACGGGATGATACAGTAACTGTAGACCATGACGAAATTAATAAATCCTTTCAGCCATTTTATACCTCCCTATACCAATCAGAATCTCCTACTGATTCCAATATAATGCATGAGTTTTTAAAGAAACTGAACTTACCAAATTTACCATATAATGAATCTATGTTGTTAGATGAACCCATCACGGAAGAAGAAATACAGAAAGCAATTATTTCAATGAATTTTGGTAAAGCTCCCGGTTTAGATGGGTTTACAGTAGTATTTTTCAAATTTAATGTCTCCATGGCTATGCAAGGTATTTAAAGAAGCCTTTTTAAGGAATAGATTACCACAATCTTTTTATGAAGCATCTATTTCTTTAATTCTTAAAAAAGATAAAGACCCTATTGAAGTGACATCATATAGACCAATATCAATGTTAAATGTAATTTCAAAATTCTTTCCAAAATATTAGCTATGAGATTGGAAAATATTTTACCGCAAATTATCTCTGAAGATCGGGCAGGTTTTATTAAAAATCGTTACTCATACTTTAACGTTAGGAGTAATGAATATTGTATATACAGCGTCAAATAAAACCCCAGAATGTGTCATCTCACTCAATGCCAAGAAGGTGTTTGATAGAGTAGTATGGGATTATTTATTCAATACTTATTCAATACACATGAAAAATTTAAGATTGGTCCAAAATGGATCAAGCTGATATATTATAGAAACATAGAAACATAGAAACATAGAAATTAGGTGCAGGAGTAGGCCATTCGGCCCTTCGAGCCTGCACTGCCATTCAATATGATCATGGCTGATCATCCAACTCAGTATCCTGTACCTGCCTTCTCTCCATACCCTCTGATCCCCTTAGCCACAAGGGCCACATCTAACTCCCTCTTAATCGAATCAGAAGCCATGGATGAACAGCGAGGTCAGGCTACTGCTGAAAGCACGGGACACCGCTTTCAGGTCAGGCGATGCTCGAGCCTACAGTTCAGCCAGGGCTAACCTGAAGAGGGGCATCAAGAAGGCCAAGCACTGCCATAAGCTCAGGATTGAGGAGCACTTCAACAACAACTCCTACCCCCGACGCATGTGGCAAGGCATCCAGGCCATCACGGACTACAGACCCGCCAACACCACCCCCATATCCAGCGACGCCTCCTTCCTTGAGGAGCTCAATCACTTCTATGGCCGCTTCGACAGGGACAATCTAGAGACAGCCATCAAGGCTGTGCTACCTGCCGATCACCAACCCCTCACACTCACCCCCTACGACGTATACGTGGCACTGAGTAGGACTAATGCACGTTAAGCTGCTGGCCCTGACGGCATCCCCGGGCGCGTGCTCAGGGTCTGTGCGGCGCAGCTGGCAGACGTCTGGACTGATATCTTCAACCTGTCACTTGCCCAGGCAGTTGTCCCCACGTGCCTTAAAACCACCTCCATCGTGCCAGTGCCAAAACACTCCATTGCGGCAAGCCTCAACGACTTCCGCCCAGTTGCACTTACCCCCATCATCACCACGTGCTTCGAGAGGCTGGTCCTGGCACACCTCAAAAGCTGCCTACCCCCCACACTGGATCCCTATCAGTTTGCCTACCGCAAGAACAGGAGTACGGAGGATGCCATCTCAACGGCACTTCACTCCGCCCTCTCCCACCTCGACAACAGAGACACTTACGTAAGAATGCTGTTCATCGATTACAGCTCAGCATTCAACACCATTATACCATCAAAATTGATCACCCAACTCGGTAACCTGTGCATCGCTCCTTCCCTCTGCAACTGGATACTGGACTTTCTAACCAACAGACCCCAGTCTGTTAAGTTAGACAAGCACACCTCTTCAACCCTCACCCTGAACACCGGCGTTCCACAGGGCTGTGTGCTGAGCCCCCTCCTCTACTCCCTCTTCACCTATGACTGCACACCTGTACATGGTACTAACACCATCATCAAGTATGCAGATGATACAACGGTGATTGGCCTCATCAGCAACAACGATGAGTCGGCCTACAGGGAGGAGGTCCAGCACTTAGCAGCATGGTGCGCTGACAACAACCTGGCCCTTAACTCCAAAAAGACCAAGGAGCTCATTGTAGACTTCAGGAAGTCCAGGGGCGGCACGCACACCCCCATCCACATTAACGGTGCGGAGGTGGAATGTGTTTCTAGCTTCAGGTTCCTGGGAGTCAACCTCTCCGACGACCTCTCTTGGACCCACAATACCTCAACTCTGATCAAGAAGGCTCACCAGCGTCTCTTCTTCCTGAGGAGACTGAAGAAGGTCCATCTGTCTCCTCAGATCCTGGTGAACTTCTACCGCTGCACCATCGAGAGCATCCTTACCAACTGCATCACAGTTTGGTATGGCAACTGCTCTGTCTCCGACCGGAAGCCATTGCAGAGGGTGGTGAAAATTGCCCAACGCATCACCGGTTCCTCGCTCCCCTCCATTGAGTCTGTCCAAAGCAAGCGTTGTCTGCTCAGCATCGCTAAGGACCTCTCTCACCCCAACCATGGACTGTTTACCCTCCTACCATCCGGGAGGCGCTACAGGTCTCTCCGTTGCCGAACCAGCAGGTCCATGAACAGCTTCTTTCCGGCGGCTGTCACGCTACTCAACAACGTACCTCAGTGACTGCCAATCACCCCCCCCCCGGACACTTATTATTATTTATTCAAATCATTTGCTGTGTCGCTCTTCCAGGGAGATGCTAAATGCATTTCGTTGTCTCTGTACTGTACACTGACAATGACAATTAAAATTAAAAATTGAATCTGAATCTTAAATATAGCCAATGAACTGGCCTCAACTACCCTCTGTGGCAGAGAGTTCCAGAGACCCTCCACTCTCTGTGTGAAAAAATTCCTTCTCATCTCGGTCCTAAAGGATTTCCCCCTTATCCTTAAGCTGTGACCCCTTGTCCTGGACCTCCCCAACATCGGGAACAATCTTCCTGCATCTAGCCTGTCCAACCCCTTAAGAATCTTGTAAGTTTCTATAAGATCCCCTCTCAATCTCCTAAATTCTAGAGAGTATAAACCGAGTCTATGCAGTCTTTGTTCATAAGACAGTCCTGACATCCCAGGAATCAGTCTGGTGAACCTTCGCTGCACTCCCTCTATGGCAATAATGTCCTTCCTCAGATTTGGAGACCAGAACTGTACACAATACTCCAGGTGTGGCCTCACCAAGACCCTATACAACTGAAGTAGAACCTCCCTGCTCCTATACTCAAATCCTTTTGCTATGAAAGCTAACTTACCATTGGCTTTCTTCACTGCCTGCTGTACCTGCATGCCTACTTTCAATGACTGGTGTACCATGGCACCCAGGTCGCGCTGCATCTCCCCTTTTCCTAATCGGCCACCATTGAGATAGTAGTCGGTTTTCCTATTTTTGCAACCAAAGTGGATAACCTCACATTTATCCACATTATACTGCATCTGCCAAACATTTGCCCACTCACCCAGCCTATCCAAGTCACCTTGCATTCTCCTAGCATCCTCCTCACAGCTAACACTGCCCCCCAGCTTAGTGTCATCCGCAAATTTGGAGATATTGCCTTCAATTCCCTCATCCAGATCATTTATGTATATTGTAAATAGCTGGGGTCCCAGCACTGAGCCTTGCGGTACCCCACTAGTCACTGCCTGCCATTGTGAAAATGACCCGTTAACTCCTACTCTTTGCTTCCTGTTTGCCAGCCAGTTCTCTATCCACATCAATACTGAACCCCCAATGCCATATGCTTTAAGTTTATATACTAATCGCTTATATGGGACCTTGTCGAAAGCCTTCTGGAAGTCCAGATACAGCACATCCACTGGTTCTCCCCCATCCACGCTACTAGTTACATCCTCGAAAAATTCCACAAGATTCATCAGACATGATTTACCTTTCGTAAATCCATGCTGACTTTGTCCAATGATTTCACCACTTTCCAAATGTGCTGCTATCCCATCTTTAATAACTCACTAGCAGTTTCCCCACTACCGATGTTAGACTAACTGGTCTGTAATTCCCCGTTTTCTCTCTCCCCCCCTTCTTAAAAAGAGGGGTTACGTTTGCTACCCGCCAATCCTCAGGAACTACTCCAGAATCTAAAGAGTTTTGAAAGATGCATCCACTATTTCCGGAGCTACTTCCTTAAGCACTCTGGGATGCAGCCTATCTGGCCCTGGGGATTTATCGGCCTTTAATCCATTCAATTTACCCAACACCACTTCCCGACTAACCTGGATTTCACTCAAGTACTCCTTTGACCTGCGGTCCCCTGCTATTTCCGGCAGATTATTTATGTCTTCCTTAGTGAAGACGGAACCAAAGTAGTTATTCAATTGGTCCGCCATATCCTTGTTCCCCATGATCAACTCATCTGTTTCTGACTGCAAGGGACCTACATTTGTTTTAACTAATCTCTTTCTCTTCACATATCTATAAAAAGTTTTGCAGTCAGTTTTTATGTTCCCTGCCAGTTTTCTTTCATAATCTATTTTTCCTTTCCTAATCAAGCCCTTTGTCCTTCTCTGCTGGTCTCTGAATTTCTCCCAATCCTCTGGTATGCTGCTTTTTCTGGCTACTTTGTACGCATCATCCTTTGCTTTGATACTATCCCTGATTTCCCTTGTTATCCACGGATGCACTACCTTCCCTGATCTATTCTTTTGCCAAATTGGGATGAACAATTTATGTAGTTCATCCATTATATACCTCAGGCTTCTGCATTTACTAATAATCAGAGATCCCCCTTTTTCAGGTACTAGACAGGGCTGTCCCTTAAGTCCTTTACTATTTGGTATTGCTTTGGAACCTTTAGCCACCGCTATTAGGGAATCCCCTAATATTTTTGGTATTGTCCGCGGGAAAAAGACACATAAGCTATCTCTTCATGCAGATGATCTGTTATTATTAATTTCTAACCCTGATAAATCTATTCCGGCAATAGTTCCATTACTTAATCAATTTAGTAGTTTTTCCGGTTATAAACTAAATCTTTGTAAGAGTGAGCTTTTTCCATTAAATAATCTTGTTTCGAATTATGGACAGTTTCCACTTAGATTGACTACCAAAAGTTTTACTTATTTAAGTATTAAGATCACCAAGAAACACAAGGATTTATTTAAATTTAATTTTATGCCTTTAATTGACCATATTAAACATCAGTTTACTAAATGGTCGCCAATGTCCTTATCTTTAATCGGCCGAATCATATAACCATACAACCATATAACAATTACAGCAGAATCAATGCTGTTAAAATGTTCATTTTACCTAACTTTCTGTATTTATTTCGGACAATACCAATTTTTATTGCCAAATCTTTCTTTGATATTATAGGTTCCAAAATGTCTTCACATATATGGCAGAATAAAAATTCCCGACTAAGTACAAAATACTTACAGAAATCAAAAAAAAGATGGTGCTTTGGCATTGCTGAACCTTAGATTCTACTATTGGGCAGTCAATGTTCGTTATCTAACATTTTGGACAAAAGATTTAGAAGATACCCAATGCCCAGGTTGGATGAACCTTATTTTGGTGTAGTTTTGTTTAAAGTTGCAGCACGGAAACAGGCCCCTCTGACCACCTAGTCCGCACCGGCCAGCGATCCCCGCACATTAACACTATCGTACACACACTAGGGACAATTTACATTTACACCAAGCCAATTACCCTACAAACCCGCACGTCTTTGGAGAGTGGGAGGAAACCGAAGATCTCAGAGAAAACCAAGCAGGTCACGGGGAGAACGTACAAACTCCGTACAGACAGCACCCGTAGTCGGGATCAAACCCAGGTCTCTGGCGCTGCAAGCGCTGTAAGGCAACAACTCTACCGCTGCGCCACCGTGAAGGAAGATGCTGGAAACAATTGTAAAGAATGAAATAGCGGCACATGTGGAAAACAGTAACAGGATCGGTCCGAGTCAGCATGGATTTACGAAGGGGAAATCTGCTTAACAAATCTCCTGCACCCATTGTCTATTGTCTATTGCCACCCTAGGTTAATTGGCTTTGGTGTATTTGTAAATTGTCCCTATTGTGTGTCGGACAGTCTTAATGTGCGGTGATTACTGGTCGGCGCGGACTAGGCGGGCCGAAGGGCCTGTTTCAGCGCTATATCTCTAAACTAAACTAAAATAAACTGAACTAATCTAACGGAACCAGATCAAACATGCGATTGAATCAAGGAGGACTGGTTGAAGCCTTCTGTGCCAGCGAGATGAATGCAGAAGAATGTATTCCTTGGCTCCTGTCCAAAGTTCCCTCTCTTTTCATTCCGTTTGGCATTTACCATACTGCATTAATTTGTCTACATAATCTATCTTATCGGTTGATTTTTTTTTTTTCCTGGCTGTCTGATCCTCACAGGTACATCACAGCGGAGAAGTACGATTGCGGGCGTCAAATACATGACTGACACAAGAATATATTTTATTCATTGGCCTTATTACCAATCCTGAAAAATTCATCCAGATGGCACTAGTTCTCCCGGAGGATAGCATTTGTACCGACCTCATCCTTTCAAGTTTACCGACACAAGGGAAGAAAGCATCGGCAGTCAGCAAAATGTGCTAAGCTATAATCGTCTGACAGTTTTTATCTTTAGTTTAGTTTAGCTGAGAAATACAGCATGGAAACAGGCCATTTGGCCCACCGAGTCCGCACCGACCAGCGATCACTCCATACATGATCCCTATCCTACACACACACAAGGGACAGTGCTTATAATTTTTACTGAAGCCAATCAGGCTGCAAACCTGTGTGACTTTGGAGTATGGGAGGAAACCGGAGCACCCGGAGAAAACCCACACTGGTCACGGGGAAAACGTGCAAACTCCATACCGACAGCGTCCGTGGTCGGGATTGAACCCGGGTCTCTGGTGCTATAAGGCAGCAACTCTACCGCTGCGCCACCGCGCCACTTGGTGGCAAGTTAAACAGCATAGAAGCCTCAGATGAAATTAGGCATAATGCTGATAGTTATGTTTCTATTTTTTCTCCTTTTTTTAGTGAGGTGGCATAGAGCCACATCTGGTGGAGGGCTATACAATCACTGGAAAGACAATACATGATTACTATCAAGCCGTCCACAATGCACATTGTACAGATTCAGGATAAAGTGAACTATGTTTTGTGGAAGATAATGTCCAGGGAAGTCCGAGAAAGATATTTCGAGGATCTCCAATGAGACAGATTTTAGTTTCATATATTTTAGAGAAACGACGTGGAAACAGGCCCTTTGGCTCATCGAGGTGGCGACGACCAGCGATCCCGCACACTAGCACCATCCTACACACACTGGGGGCAATTTTTACAATTTGACCAAGCCAATTAGTCTACAAACCCTGTATGTCTTTGGATAGTGGGAGGAAACCGGAGCACCTGGAGAAAACCCGCGCGGGCCATGGGGAGAATGTACAAACTTCATGCAGACAGCACCCGCAGTCAGGATCGAACCCGGGTCTCTGGTAGCTCAGGATCGGTCTGGAATGTAGGAATAGTGTAAATAGGCAGTTGATGGTTTGTAGATCAACTATATTAGCCTACCATGCACTTGTGATGGTTGGCGCTGAACATTGACATCATAAGCAGAATGGGGACCCAGTCCCAAAGACTTAGTGTGTCAGTCAACTCGGCAATACGACATCTCTGCTCAGCTCTAACAAGAGTGAGCTCTGCATCACGTATAAGTTCATCTCACACCTTGTCATTGAGAATTCCATATACCAGTCTGTCACAAATGAGACTGTCACATAAGTTTTAGAACTCGCATCGGCTAGCGATGTGCTTTAAGGAACTGATGTAGGCTTCAACTGGCTCACCTTACTTTTGGCTGCACGCAAAGAAAAATCTGTGGCGCTCCATAACGAAATTGGTGCGCAACTCACAAAGTTGTCGGAATTTGGTCATCAGGCAGACGGGATCGCCAATGGATTCCGCAGGGGTGAAATATAGGAAATGTTAAATATAGGAAACCATCGTGACAATGAAACACATCATCTGTTAACTGTTCCTCACAAGTCTTTCATGGAGCTCGCAACACAGTGTCAGCCAAATGCATGTCTTTGCCACATTTGTAAATCAGTGTAATGTCATACCTCTGTAGTTGTAACAGTGTGGACATAAAAAAACTAACAAAGATAGGTGCAGGAGTAGGCCATTCGGCCCTTGGAGCCAGCACCGCCATTCAATATGATCATGACTGATCATCCAGAATCAGTACCCCGTTCCTGCTTTCTCCCCATATCCCTTGATTCCGTCAGCCCTAAAGACCTAAATCTAACTCTCTCTTGAAAATATCCAGTGAATTGGCCTCCACTGCCTTCTGTTGCAGAGAATTCCGCAGATTCATAACTCTCTGGATGAAAAAGTTTTTCCTTATCTCCGTCCTATACGCCTACCCCTTATTCTTACTGGACTCAGAGGGCAAAGGGCCTGTTGCCATGCTGCATCTTGCTCAAAGTCCGTGTCTGTTTAAGTAAATTGCTTGTAAGGATATTTCTGAGATAAACACATTGCTGCAGTTCTCCTTTCATGTTCTGCTTAGAGGAGGCAGGCAAAGCATATATTCTTTCATGAAAGATAGTGCTTGATGGAGTTCTAAAATAACAACACAGAGGTTTCAGGGTCAGCACTGAAGATGCCTTCTATTAAATCCCAACTGCATACATTTTTATCTGAAGTTAAATCCCTCAGCTACTGAGCACATATTTGTGAACATGACTCTGGTCATTGTGTTACAACTTCAACAACTTAAAATAAAAAAAAACAAAGTACAGGTGCTGCATATCTGAGACACAAACAGAAAGTTAAGGGCCTGTCCTACCGGCATCCGACTCCATGCGGTGAGCGCGACCAAACTGGATGTGGGGGCCGCGCGGAGGTCGGATGATCCCTGCACAGGGTCGATTCCACCAGCATGCGCCTGCATGCGGCGAGCGCAACCAAACCGGCAGCGGGGGCCGTGCGGAGGTCGGGTGAGTGGCGCGACGCAGCGCAAAGTGGCGCGAAGTTGGAGCGAAGTCCGCAAGGTAAGTTCGCAAGGACAGAGAGGGACACACAGAGAGGGGCAGGGAGGCACACATATAGAGAAGGTCACGGAGGCACACAGAGAGGGTCACGGAGGCACATATAGAGAGGGTCACGGAGGCACGACGTTGAGGCGGTGCGTAATGTGTCGAGGCGGTGCGTAATGCGTCGAGGCGACTGCGGGCCGACAGGCCGTTGCCGCACGGAATTATCGAACACGGTCAGTTTTTCGGAGCCCCGCGCGATGCCGGGACCAGCTCCGCACGGCTCCAGCGATCGAAGTGGGACCGGCCCCGCGAGGCCGGATGGCTCAAGCGACCACGTTAGGTCGCGCTCACCGCATGGTCGCATGCTGGTGGGACAGGCCCTTTATGGTTTCGCTCAGCAGGCATTTTGGGTGGCACGGTGGCGCAGCGGTAGAGTTGCTGCCTTGCAGTGCCAGAGGTCTGGGTTCGATCCTGACTGGGTGCTGTCTGTACGGAGTTTGTACGTTCCCCCTGTGACGTGCGTGGGTTTTCTCCGGGTGCTCCGGTTTCCTCCCACATTCCAAAAATGTGTGGGTTTATATTTTCATTGGCTTCTGTAAATTGTCCCTAGTGGGGTCAAGGAATGAGTGTTCACATCATGGCCCTGTTTCCACCACCACGCAAAAGAAGCGACGAGGCAGACACAATAGACATATCCACTGACTTGGCCTCCACAGCTGTCTGTAGCAATAAATTCCACAGATTCACCACCCTCCGACTAAAGAAATTCCTCCTCATTCCACCCCTGCCATCGGGAAGAAGGTACCGGAGGCAGAAGGTTCAGATTCAGGAACAATAGACAATAGACAATAGACAATAGGTGCAGGAGTAGGCCATTTGGCCCTTCGAGCCAGCACCACCATTCAATGTGATCATGGCTGATGATCCCCAATCAGTACCTTGTTCCTGCCTTCTCCCCATATCCCCTGTCTCCGCTATCTTTACGAGCCCTATCTACCTCTCTCTTGAAAGTATCCAGAGAACCTGCCTCCGCCACCCTCTGAGGCACAGAATTCCACAGTCTCACAACTCACTGTGAGAAAAAGTGTTTCCTCGTCTCCGTTCTAAATGGCTTGCCCCTTATTCTTAAACTGTGGCCCCTGGTTCTGGACTCCCCCAACATCGGGAACATGTTTCCTGCCTCTAGCGTGTCCAAGCCATTAACAATCTTATATGTTTCAAAGAGACCCCCTCTAATCCTTCTAAACTCCAGCGTATACAAGCCCAGCCGCTCCATTCTCTCAGCATATGACCGTCCCGCCATCCCGAGAATTAATCTTGTATGCAGATGCCAAGAAGTGTGTTCATCTCTGGCTGAACAACTTCTAATCTTGTGTGTGGACTCGATAAGAAGAAAAATTGTCCCTAGTGTGGAGGATACATGATCGATGTACTGTGTGGGCTCAGTGGGTCACAGGGCCCGTTTCCTCGCTGTATCTTTAAAATAAAGGTCAGGCAGCACCTGTGGAACACCTATGACTCTGGGGATGCCAACTGTCCCGTATTAGCCGGGACATCCTGTATATTGGGCTAAATTAGTTTGTCCCATACGGGACTGCCCTTGTCCCGTATTTGACTGCTACTACTCGGGTCGAGGGAACTGTTGGTCCGGAGCGCCGCGTCCGGCCCCGCCTCACCCGTCCCGACGTAGTGCAGCCCATGGAGTGCAGCAGCAGCAGCGCCTCGCCCCATCGGCCGGCAGCCCGGCCTGCTGTCCGACCTTCGGACCTTCACTTCCCGCCAACACCACCACCCCTCGTTCTCAAGGCCGATCATCGGTTCATGAGTTGGATGGGGTGACGGACATTGCGCACAATGTCGCTCGTGCCAAAACTCCTCAGCTGGCCCCCCGGCTGGGCTTTGTGTGCAGTCCAGCACGCGGGCCAACTCATCATTCACCCAGCCACGGCCGAGTCGGTCAACGAATTGCTGTCAGGAATTTGTCCCTTATTTTGACCTTGTGTCCCTTATTTGGGAGTGAGAAAGTTGGCAACCCTAAGTGTCAGTCAGGCATCACCTGAGGAGACTCTGAGATATATGCTAATATAACCATATAACAATTACAGCACGGAAACAGGCCATCTCGGCCCTTCAAGTCCGTGCCGAACAACTTTTTTCCCTTAGTCCCACCTGCCTGCACTCATACCATAACCCTCCATACCCTTCTCATCCATATGCCTATCCAATTTATTTTTAAATTATACCAACGAACCTGCCGCCACCCCTTCCACTGGAAGCTCATTCCACACCGCTACCACTCTCTGAGTAAAGAAGTTCCCCCTCATGTTACCCCTAAACCTCTGTCCCGTAATTCTAAAGTCATGTCCTCTTGTTTGAACCTTCCCTATTCTCAAAGGGAAAAGCTTGTCCACATCAACTCAGTCTATCCCTCTCATCATTTTAAAGACCTCTATCAAGTCCCCCCTTAACCTTCTGCGCTCCAGAGAATAAAGACCTAACTTATTCAACCTATCTCTGTAACTTAGCTGTTGAAACCCAGGCAACATTCTAGTAAATCTCCTCTGTACTCTCTCTATTTTGTTGACATCCTTCCTATAATTGGGCGACCAAAAATTGTACACCATACTCCAGATTTGGTCTCACCAATGCCTTGTACAATTTTAACATAACATCCCAGCTTCTATACTCAATGCTCTGATTTATAAAGGCTAGCATACCAAAAGCTTTCTTTACCACCCTATCTATATGAGATTCCACCTTCAAATATCTCAGGTAACCCCTTAGGTACCCTTTTAACCTTTCCCTCCTGACCTTAAACCTATCCCCTCTGCTTCTCGATTCCCCTACACTGGCTCAAAGATTGCATTTACCCGGTCTACTGCTCTCATGATTTTGTACACTTACCCAATTTATTCCAAAACAAAACAGACAGGATCAAACCCAGGTCTCTGGCACTGCAAGGCAGCAACTCTATCACCAGCCATGGTGATGAATGAAAATAATTGAACATTAACTTAATGCATGGTCAAAAGCTTTTAGCACATTAAATCTTCCCTGTGCCCTTAATCGAAGTAAGTAGGTGGAAAAATTTGCAGCCAATAAGATTTTTAATTTGACTGCAGGATCACCCATTCCTTCTCTCCAAAGATGCTGCCTGTCCCGCTGAATTACTCCAGCTTTTTGTGTCTATCCTCAGTTTAAAGCAGCATCTGCAGTTCCTTCCCACACACTCACCATTGGGTGAATTGATTGAATAAAGATCGCCCATTAAAGGTGTTTCAGTTTGTCTTGAATTAGATTTGTCCTCGTTAATTACCTTGAAGGAGTGAATGGTGGCGTTCATAAGGTCATATGTGATGCACATCCTCATCCACATCCATATACTGTATATTTAACCGTATATATTCATTCATTTTTGCATTTGGTGGAATTAAGATCATCAAAAAGGATTTATTTGTAAGGTGGTCAGTAGAGTTGCTGGCGTAAGGGGCTGTCCCACTGCGGGGACCTAATTGGCGAATTTAGAAAAGTTTGCCCTTGACTCATACTGGCGGCATGGTCGACACGAGGCCCTAGGAGGTCTTTGTAATCCTCCTTCATGCTCGAGGCCTCAGTTAGGTTGCAGCATTTTTTTTAGCAAGCTCTCGTAGGTAATCGAAGGCAATCGAAGGTAGTCGAAGGTAAAGCTCATTGAGAAAAAAAGGTAAATAAACCGACTGGTAATGTTAAATGCCCGCTAAACTTTATTAAAAGTTGTCTGCACTCCTTCTCCTCCCCTTCTCTCTCATTCTCTCACCTTCTCTCCCCCTCTCTCCCCTTCTCTCCCTCTTTCCCCCACCCCCTTCTCCTGGCCCCCGCCTTTGTTATGTGTTTGTATGTGTGTGTGCGGTCGGTCGGTCCAGCTCGAGGTTTTTCAGGTGAGTGCCCTCGAGCTTGAAGGTCGAAGACAATCACTGAAAAGTCACGTAGTGGGACAGGCCCTTGACAGTGAATGCAGAGCCGGAGACCTGAGTTCTTTCGCAATTAAGGAGTTTGACGTTCTCTCCATGACCCTCGTGGGTTTTTTCTGCGATCTTCGGTTTCCACCCACACTCCAAAGTCGTACAGGTTTGTAGATTAATTAGCTTGACGTAAAGGTAAAAATTGTCCAGAGTGGGTGTAGGATAGTGTAAATGTGCGGGGAGCGCTGGTCGGCTCGGACCCGATGGGCCGAAGGGCCTGTTTCCGTGCTGTATCTCTAAACTACACTAAACAAAACTGAATAATATATTTTAACCATTAATTTTACAGGAGGATGTGGCTACAAGGAACTGCAGATGCTGGTTGGGGTGGGAGATTGCAACCTTCACGTGGTCCGCCCTGTTTCGACGAATGCAATCAACCCGGCGTGCACAATTAAATAGAACAAGTTGTCCGACAACTTTAGGCTGAGCACGCCATACACAAGAAGAAGAAGATGCTGGTTCAGAAACAAAAAAGATACAAAGTGCTGTAGTAACTCAATAGGTCAAGCAGTATCGCTGGAGAAAATTGTTCATTTGTTCATGTGATAGGAGCATAATTAGGCCATTTGGCCCATCAAGTCTACTCCACCATTCAATCATGGCTGATCTATCGCTCCCTCTCAACCCCATTCTCCTGCTTTCTCCCCATAACGTCTGACACCCGTACTAATCAAGAATATATCTCTGAATTAAATATATTCACTGACTTCCTCCACAGCCTTCTGTTGCAAAGAATTCCACAAATTCATGAAATAAATTCAATAGACAATAGACAATAGGTGCAGGAGTAGGCCATTCGGCCCTTGGAGCCAGCACCACCATAAAATGTGATCATGGCTGATCATCCCCAATCAGTACCCCGTTCCTGCCTTCTCCCCACATCCCTTGACTCCGCTATCTTTAAGAGCTCTATCTAACTCTCACTTCAAAGCATCCAGAGAATCGGCCTCTACTGCCTTCTGAGGCAGAGAATTCCACAGATTCACAACTCTGGGTGAAAAGGTTTTTCCTTAATTTTACTTCGGAGTCACGTGAGTGACTACGTGAAGACCCCGCCAGCACGCACGCGCGACATATCGTCCAACGCATTGCGAAGCGACAGGCGGGAGGAGGGTCGCTCCTCCACCGGTAAGTTTAAAACGGACCAACAGGTGAGTATTTACTAACCTGAGGTTGTTTTCGGGCACTCTGTTGTGTTTTTTGTTACAGATTACCCCACCATGGACACATCTCGCAAGTCCTAACGGGCCGCTTTGATACTGGCTGCGGAGGACCGCGGGAACACGGGCAGTCAGCAGCGACCGACTTCACCGGAGCTGCCCGTTGTACAAGCGGCAGCCCCGTCTTGATGCCGCAACAGCCTACAGGAGCACCTCGGACTGGCAGCAAAGCCACCCGGAAGTCCGGCAATCCCATTGACTCGGCAGGGTCCGGGCTCGACGACTCACCGTTCGCGGGTAGCGATGGCGGTCGATTATCCAGTTGGAGCGGATGGTAGAGCAGTTGCTGGAGTCTGGTCACTGTGGGTCTCCTAGCAGACCCACGGCAGTATCCTTTACAGGGCTGCCAAATGTCTCACCCTCTCCGCAGGGGAGCATAAGGAGTCAGATCTGGGCTGACTCTGAAGAGGGGGAGTTGGCAGAAGAAACCAACGTGCTAGGGGTGCAAGAAGAGGAGCTACTCAGGGTGGTATCCAAGTTTGCGATGCCCTCCCAGAAGGGACTGCCGTTGCTGCCACAGCTGGCAGCCAGTATAAATTACTTAACAACTCACCAGCTACAAGAACAAGCTATGAACGACACGACAGCCAAATATCTAGCTCCAGAAAATTGCATCACCCTCAATGTGCCTGCGGTAAATAACCCCAACTGGGGAAATATCAGTCCTTGCATCAGGAGTCAGGAATTTAAATGCAGAAAATCCTCAAACTACTGGCCTCGGGTATTATAGCTTTTGCCACATCAATAAACGGAAAAGATATGTCGGAAGAGCAACAGGATGTTCTGGCACTCTTCTGCAATGTTCAATTTGAAATCAACTGTTTCAGGAAGAGTGCCATCCGACCTACACTGAACCCAAAGTCCGCGGGGTTGTGTAGAACCAGCAGCGCACAGCCGCCTTCTCTGTTGTTCGGGGACAACCTGCCTAAACAGGTAAAAGACCTCGACAAAGAGGCAAAGCCGTCAGCATGATTAAGGTGCCGTCCGCTACCAGGTCCTCATATATTCGGCGGCAGCACCCCTACGCATCCACGAGCAGGCCGCGTTATCACAGCGAAAGAACAGCTGGTGAAAGCTCGAAGGCCATACAACCCATGCAAAGGTCTTTTTCAGGCCATGTCCCAGAACGGCCTTCCTGGAAGATGCCCCAAACCCATACCACAGCGCCTCCACCTCCCAGGAACTAAGGACAGAGGAAACCAACACAGCACCACCAGTAACCATGGAGGTAGGTGGGTCTGGTTGCCCTTGGAACATAGCATGTGTAATTTCTTCACAGGTTGGGGTCGGTTATACTTGTTCAGGGATGCATGGAGTTCTATAACTTCTGATCTTTTCATACTGCACAGTATTCAGGGATAGAAATTTGAATTTGTTGACAAACTCCTCCTTCCGGTTCAACATGCACCTAGCTGAACGTTTGTGCTTTCACAAAAGGAGAAAGTGGAAGGTCATGCGGAACTGTTAAGACTACACACGGAAGGAGTAATAGAGAAAACTAAACATATCTCGAGTATGACATCATCATCAAAAACAAAAAAGATGGCGGATGCCGCATCATTATTGATTTGACACAACTGAATATTTTTGTGCAGTACACCCACTTCAAAATGTAAACTTTTGTTGCTGCTAAACAACTAGTTTCCAAGGGGTACTTCATGGCTTGCATCGATCTAAAAGTTGCATACTATTCAGTACCAATAGAGAAAGATCACCACAGATATTTGAAATTTATCTGGATGGGGCAGCTCTGGCAGTATAAAGCGCTGCTTAATGGATTAACATCAGCCCCCAGACTGTTTACTAAAATATTGAAACCAGCATTGGTGTCTCATCGGAAACAAAAACACATTGTCATGGCATATCTTGATGACATCCTAATTGTGGGGAAAACCTTGGAGTTGGCCAAACTGGCTGTCTCAACCACCAAGCACCTATTTCAAAAATTGGGATTTTTCATCCATCGAGACAAATCCAAGTTAATGCCTTCTATGACCATGGACTATTTGGGGTTCATGATTGACTATTCATATGTCTGTCACTTAGCCAAAGGACAAAGCAACAGACTTGATAGAGGCATGCAACAGCCTTGTTGGCATCAGTAAACCATCTATTCGGCAAGTAGCCAGGGTAATTGGGAAGCTTGTGGCTGCCTTTCCAGCCACACAATTTGGACCCTTACATTACCAAAATCTACAAAGGGCCAAAAACGCAGCACTCAAACACCATGCTGGCCATTTTGACAGGCCAATGCAGTTACCAGCCAAAACAAAATTGGAATTGTGATGGTGGATTAGCAATCTTCGACATTGCTCTAATCCCATCAAAGTCACAAACCTTTCGGTTGTGATGCCAGCGCTCATGGCTGGGGAGCAACCGATACCACCTCCAGTTGCGGTGGTAGATGGAATGCACATGAGTTAACCATACTTCAGACACTGGGTATCAATCATCTAGAGATGTTGGGAGCGTTTCACGGACTTCGGGCTTACTGTTCAGACAATCGCCATCTGCATGTCCACCTACAAATTGATAATATCACCGTGGTGGCATACATTAATCATATGGGTGGAATTAAGTCAATATCTTGTGATGAATTGGTCAATACAATCTGGCACTGATGCACAGAAAGCAACATTTGGATACCAGCTACTTACCTTCCGGGTAAGCTCAATACAGTGACGGACACCAGGTCACGCCAATTCAATGACAACACCGAATGGATGTTGGACCACCAGGTATTTACTGACATTGTAGCTCAGTATGGAACGCCAGATATCGACCTTTTTGCATCCAGACTTAATCACCAGATACCAACATATGTTGCATGGGAACCAGACCCTGGGGCAGTAGCGATGGATGCTTTCTCGCTACACTGGGGGGATTTGTTTTTCTATGCATTTCCCCACTTCTGCCTCATCAGTCAGGTCTTGCGAAAAATTCAACAAGACTCCGCATCAGGTATTTTGGTAGTACCCGACTGGCCTACTCAGCCATGGTTCCCTGTGGTAGTCGACATGGTATCAGAACCACGTATTCCGATCTCCAAGCGCCCGAGTTTGCTGGTACATCCTGTGACAGGGGAGAGTCACCCGTGCCATGACCAAATGAACCTATTGGTTTGCAGGATTTGAAAAGACCACTCCTGGAATTTGGACTGTCGGACTGAACTATGAATATCATCACGGCATCATGCAGAGAGTCCACCAGGAAACAGTACCTCACCCATATCAAAAAATGGGAGGTATTTTGTACCAGGACAAACACCACTTACAACACAGCCACCATCAAGGATGTGCTGGAGTTCCTGGCAAGTCTACATTTCGATGAAGGCCTGAGTTATAGTGCCATCAACTGCGCAAGACGTGCCCTATCCTCATACCTGGGACAGGGGTTAGAACACCATGAAGTAGGATCTCACTCTCTGGTGTCAAAACCCATGAGGGGTATTTTTAACACAAATCCCCCCAGGCCTCGATATTCCCAGACCTGGGATATTGGCATTGTCCTGACCCTACTCAGGGATTGGGCACCAGCCATGTCCCTCTCACTAACCAAACTCACGTATAAAATAGTGATGCTGATGACACTTGTAAAGCTGCAGCGGGTCCAGTCTCTGCATAAACTAAGACTGGACGCCATGGTAACATCCCAAAATAAGTTAACCTTTCACATTTACGAGTTACTTAAACAAAACAGTCCTGGGTCATCTGGCCTCACATTGGAGTTCATGGTTTATCCCGTAGAT
This sequence comes from Raja brachyura, assembly GCA_963514005.1. The sequence continues at coordinate 111,011,143 of OY740785.1, forward strand.
AGACGCCTATGCATAGTGACCCACCTTCTACATTACCTGGAGATCACCAAGAGTCTCAGGGGAACGGAAATGGGTCTATTGATAAGTTTTAAATGTCCTCATCACAGAGTAACCATGCAGACCATCTCAAGATGGCTCAGGGTGGTGTTAGGTGCAGCAGGGGTGGACACTGATATTTTTAAATCTCATTCTACCAGGGTTGCAGCTACATCGGCAGGGGGGTGATGGAAGTTCCTATGGACCACATCCTTGCGATGGCGGGTTGGTCTAATGAAACAACTTTCCAGTGTTTTTATAACAAACCTGTGGCCACGCTTGAGATATTTGCAGACACTATTTTAAGTTCTGTATTATAATTTTCCCCGACGTTAGGGGTTATTATTATTATTTGTTAAATAAATACTTATTGTTTTTCAGCACTCTTTCAAGTCTGAAATACGTTAACATACTTCCTCCATTGGTTATTATGGCAATGTGAGCATGGACTCGTTCCAAGGCATGAAATCACAGTGCTTTGAAGTCTTCACGTAGTCACTCACGTGACTCCGAGGTAAAATAGTAAGATTAAACGAGAACTTACCAGTTCTCATTTAATCTTACTATTATGGTTAATTTGATCACTTGCTACTGAAATCCGTGTTTACATTGGTGCTGGAGTAACTCAGCGGGTCAGGCAGCATCTCTGGAGAGAAGGAATGGGTGAAATTTCTGGTCAAGTCATTGTTTACTTTAGCAGCCTATCAGAGTCACATACAATCCCTCAGGAAAATAACAGTTTGGGCATCATGGTGGCGCAGCGGTAGAGTTACTACTTGACAGCGCCAGAGACCCATGTTCGATCCTGACTATGGGTGCTGTCTGTATGGAGTTTGTACGTTCTCCCCATGACCTGCATGGGTTTTCTCTGACATCTTCGGGTTCCTCCCACACTCCAAAGGCGTACAGGTTTGCAGGTTAATTAACTTGGTGAAAATGTGGGCTTGTCCCTAGTGTGTGTAGGATAGCGTTAATGTGGTTGGATCAGCTGGTAGGTGTGGACTTGGTTGAGGAAAGCAAAGATCGCGGAGAACATTCACGCAGGTTACGGGGAGAATGTGCAAACTCCGTACAGACAGCAACCCGTGGCGAGGATCGAACCCGGTTCTCTGGCGCTGTGAGGCAGCAACTCAACCGCTGTGCCACCATGCCACCACACTATCTGAAACTATTTAGTATTACTTTCCCCTTCAGACAGTATTTTACTCATGCCAACAATTCCACGTGCCAGAGGTTTGCTAACCAGTCTTTTATGTGGAGCTGCTGAAAATCCACACAGGAATCATCGACTGCAGTTCCTCCACAAATCTAATGTCTTAGTGCGTATAGATTCCCGTTTTCATTCAGTTTCGTTTATTATTGTCACGTGTACTGAGATGCGGTGAAAAGCTTTTGTTGCGTGCTATCCAGCCAAAGAAAAGATCATTCATGATTACAATCTTCGTTGAGAACAAACATTAGCGACGCAGTGGTGCTGATTTCCGACAGGACGCACCACACATCCCTGTCCTCCAGCTCCTGCGGACTTCCGCCGCTGGAAGTGTAGGATTTTGGGTGTGTGTGCTTTATCATCGTTCCTTACAATGCTGTGTACGACTGTGATCCCAACTTCTACTGAAGTGTGGATGGCCGTTGGCTCACTAGACGTTCATCTATCCTTTGACAGGTCTTATTTTTGGTCCTGCTGGGGGTCCACAGTCCCCTCCTCACCAGATGGGGGAGACGGTTTAGTCACCAAACAAGTTGTGTAAAGGATAAAGGGTACTACATTTAGTGCAAGCTAAATGGTTACCGTGGTTACGATGATACTTTTTTGTCACATGTACTGAAGTACAGTGAAATTAATTTTTGTGTACAGATCATTGCAAGTATCAGATACAGTACAAGTGTACAGCAGTAGTACACTGAGACAGTGTACAGAGTTGCCAGTTTGGCGCATTTTCAAGTCCAAGTTGTTGTAAGTGCAGGATCCGATCCACTCCATCCGCTCTGGGCGGTGGAGCTGGGGCTTATGGGCTGGTTCCCTGAACGTGATGCAGTTCTTTTTATTGTCCTGTGTACCATGCCACCCACAAGATAAAGTTGAATCATGTTTAGTTGCAAAGGTGCAGCACGGTGGCGCAGCGGTAGAGTTGCCGCCTTGCGGCGCCAGAGACTCGGGTTCGATCCTGACTACGGGTCCTGTCTGTCCGGAGTTTGTATATTCTCCCCGTGACCTGCGTGGGTTTTTCTCTGGGTGCTCCGATTTCCTCCCACACTCCACAGACATGCAGGCTTGTGGTTTAATTTGCTTCGGTAAAATTGTAAAACGTCCCTCGTGTGAAGTATAGTATTAGTGTGCGGGGATCGCTGGTCGCTGCGGACTCGGTGGGCTGAAGGGCCGGATTCCGCGCTGTATCTCTAAGCCCTTAAATTTCTAAACCTAATCCAAAAAAAAGGTGGAAACTAAAGGAGGGAATTAAAGTGAAACTGAAAGCCACAGGGAGGGACATTGTTGAGGGGGAGGACATGGTGGGATGGAGGGAGAAATGGGTGTCAACTAGGATCAGGGGATGAAATAAGAAAGAGGGGGGAGAAAGAACATGTCACTTATAATTGGAGGACTCAATGTTCATACCGTTGGGTTCATACCTTCATAAGTTGTAGGAGCAGAATTAGGCCATTTGGACCTTCAAGCCTACACTGCCATTCAATCATGGCTGATCTATCTCGCCCTCTCAACCCCATTCTCCTGAGAGAATAGAGTGGAAGTAGAGAGGGTTTCACTGGTGGGAGAGTCTACGACCTGAGGCCAGAGCCTCACAATAAAAGGAGATGAGGAGGAATTTCTTCATAGGGAGGTGAATCAGTGAAATTCATGACCACTTATGGCTTTGGAGGCCAAGTCGATGGATATTTTTAAGGCAGAGATAGACAGATTCTTGATTAGTGTCCAGGGGTTGGGGAGAAGGCAGGAGAATGGGGTCGAGAGGGATGGATAGATCAGCCACGATTGAATGGTGGAGTGGACACGTAAGTTGATAAATGGTAAGAGCAGAATTAGGCAATTTGCCCATCTCGTCTACTCTGCCCTTCAATCATGGCTGATCTCGATGGGCCAAATGGCCTGTCTGCTCCAATGAGTTATGAACTTATTTTATGAGGAAATTGTGAAAACTATGAACTTCTGAAATTATGCAGGGAATAGAGGGATATGCATCATGTACAGGCAATTGTGGGCCAAAAAGCCCGTTCATATGCTGCAGTCTTAGAGTCAGAGAGTGATACAGTGTGGAACAGACCCTTCAGCCCAACTTGCCCACACTGGCCAACATGTCCCAGCTACACTAGTCCCATTTGCCCACGTTTGGTCCATATCCCTCTAAACCTGTCGGATCCATGCACCTGTACTGGTCCATGCTCCACGTTTTATGAGATTCCAGTTGCGGAGTCGCGAACTTGCCCGCTGCTCTGGTGAGTCTAACTCTATCAGTCAGCTGAAATTGTCTTCACTACTCTGTGAAACATTGCCTATTGCATCAGTTGCCAGCTCCCTATTCTCCCCTCTACATTTCAAACCAGCGCAATCCCTTGTGAAGATAGTGATGCATTAGCAGCTCTTCTGGAGCAAAACCAAGAGAGGAGTGTGGTGTCAAGTGCTATTTATCAAGAAGTTAGCAAATCAATATTCAGAATGCAGCAACCTTGCATCCCTTACTTCTTCAAAACTTTTGTTATCAATACTTGTGCAGGGAGCTCTATGCTGCCACATCGGAAGCAAACTGATGTGGAAGTATTCATGAATGATTGATGTCATTGTGCATCTTTTTTAGTTTAGTTTAGTTTAGTTGCAACGGGCTCTCCGCGCTGACCAGCGATCCCGAACACTAACACTATACTACACACACACTAGGGACAATTTACAATCTTACCGAAGCCCATTAACCTGCTAACCACTTTCCCACCACATTCAAAAGATGTGCCGATGTGTCACTTCAGTTTTGTTGATTGTCACATGTACCGAGATACAGGGAAAAGCTTTTGTTGCATGCTATCCAATCAGTGGAAAGACAATACATAACAATACATTCAGAGAGACTTGGATAGAGATCTAGGGGCTAGCGGAGTCAAGGGATATGGGGAGAAGGCAGGCACGGGTTATTGATAGCGGACATAGAAACATAGAAACATAGAAATTAGGTGCAGGAGTAGGCCATTCGGCCCTTCGAGCCTGCACCGCCATTCAATATGATCATGGCTGATCATCCAACTCAGTATCCCGTACCTGCCTTCTCTCCATACTCTCTGATCCCCTTAGCCACAAGGGCCACATCTAACTCCCTATTAAATATAGCACTATCAGCCATGATCACAATGAATGACGGTGCTGGCTCGAAGGGCCAAATGGCCTCCTCCTGCACCTATTTTCTATGTTTCTATGATTACAATCGATCCATTTATAGTGTACAAATACACGATAAGGGTCTCGACCAGAAACGTCGCCTATCTCCTTCGCTCCTTAGATGCTGCTGCACCCGCTGAGTTTCTCCAGCATTTTTGTGTGGCCCTCGATTCTCCAGCATCTGCAGTTCCTTCTTTAACACGATAAGGGAATAACGTTTAGTGCAAGGGAAAGGCAGCAAAGTCCGATCGAGGATAGTCCGTGGGTCACCAAAGAGGTAGATAGTAGATCAGAGAGCACTGCTCCCACACTCCAAAGATGTACAGGTTTGTACATTAATTGGCTTAGGTATAAATATAAATTGACCCTAGTGTGTAGGGTAGTATTAGTGGGCAGGAATGCTGGTCGGCGCGGACTCAGTGAGGAGAAGGGCCTGTTCCCGCGCTGTTCTCTCTGAACCAAACTAAACTTTGGGACGTGGGAGGAAACTGGAGCACCCAGAGGAAACTCGTACAGTCACAGGGAGACGTGCAAACTCCACACAGACAGCACCGGTTCTCAAGGCAGTAGCTCTACCAGGTGAACCACAATGCCGCAGAAAGCTTTATGGAACAGAGGTAGAAACTTCTGAAATATGAGTGGTCAGACTGTAAATATTCAACCATATTAATAGTATTAGTCATAGAGTCATAGAGTGCTACAATGTGGAAACAGGCCCTTCGGCCCAACTTGCCCACACCGGCCAACATGTCCCAGCTACTCCGGGCCCACCTGCCTGCGTTTGGCCCACATACCTCCATATCTGTCCTATCCATGCACCTGTCTAACTGTTTCTTAAACGTTGGGATTGTCCCTGCCTCAACTACCTCCTCTGGCAGCTTGTTCCATACACCCACTCTTTGTGTAAAAATGTTACCCCTCCTATTAAATAATTTATTTATTTTCCCCTTCACCTTAAACCTATGTCCTCTGGTCCCCGATTCCCCTATTCTGGGAAAGAGACCAGATCTACCAGATCTATTCCTCTCATGATTTTATACACCACAATAAGATCACCCCTCATCTTCCTGCGCTCCAAGGAATGGAGTCCCAGCCTGCTCAACGTCTCCCTATAGCTCACACCCTCGAGTCCTGGCAGCATCCTTGTAAATCATCTCTGCACCCTTTCCAGCTTGACAGCACCTTTGTCAAGGATGAAGGAACGCCCATTAATTCTGAGGCTATGACCTCTGGTCCTAGACTCTCCCACTAGTGGAGACATCCTCTCCACAATCCAAGCTTCATGGAAAAGAAAAGAGGGTGATGGCGGAAGGTTGCTTCTCGTACTGGAGGCCTGCGACTAGTGGTGTGCCTCAGGGTTCGGTGCTGGGCCCGTTACTGTTTGTCATCTATATCAATGATTTGGATGAGAACATACAGGGCAAGATTAGCATGTTTTCAGATGACACAAAAGTGGGTGGTTTTGCAGATAGTGAAGATGGTTGTGAAAGATTTCAGCAGGATGTTAATCAATTGGCCAATTGGGCTGAGGAATGGTTGATGGAATTTAATGCAGAGAAATGTGAAGTGTTTGGGAAGTCTAACATGGGCAGGACCTACACAGTGAACAGTAGGCCTCTGGGGAGTGTTGTAGAGCAGAGGGATCTAGGAGTGTAGGTGCAAAGCTCCCTGAAGATGGAGTCACAGCAGGTCGGGTGGTCAAAAAAGCATTTGACCTATTGGCCTTCATCAGCCTAAGTATCGAGCACAGAAATTGTGAGGTCATGTTGCAGTTGCACAAGACGTGGATGAGGCCAAATTTAGAGTATTGTGTTCAGGTCTGGTTTACGGCACAAAATAAATCACTTTAAACTTGCTAAAATAATATTCAAAGTGGTTTATATGATCGGAAATATAATTTCGAAGTGTTCATGGTGTCATAGTGACATCATATAAAATTGACCAATCATAAACAAGATGGGCGGAAATGTATTTTATGGTTTATTATTATTTATATTTTGAATTACATATATAAATGGGCACCAAAATCTTTTAAGTGCTTAGGGCCTCTATGGGTCTTAATCCGGCCCTGTAGACAGGTACATGTATAGGATAGAACTGCTGATGCTGGTTTAAATCGAAGGTAGACACAAAATGCTGGAGTAACTCAATGGGACAGGCAGCATCTGCGGAGAGAAGGAATGGACGACGCTTCGGGGCTTAAGAAGGGTCTCGACCTGAAGCATTGCCCATTCCTTCTCTCCGGAGATGCTGCCTGTCCCACTGAGTTACTCCACCATTTTGTTTCCACCTTAGACAGGTACATGTCCAGGACAGGTTTGTAGGCATATGGAAACAATGCTTTGGACTAGTGTAGCTGGGACATGTTGGCCGGTGTGGGCAAGTTGGGCCGAGGGGCCTGTTTCCACACTGCATCACTCAATGACTCTAAGCCTTTCACTATTCAGTAAGTTTCAATGTGGTGTACCCTCATCCTTCTAAACTCCAGTAAGTACATGCTCATCATGAGAGTGCTATATTGTTAAATGTGTTAAAAATAGTATAAACAATGCTAGATAGCTGCCGAATGCTCACTGTAATTATGGGTGTGTGGGTGTCCTGTGAAATAAATAGCCATGACAAAATTTAGTGGACTTTGAGAAAATATCGAGTGAATAAGGAAGAGCCAGAATATTTGTCTAACATTGATTTTTATTACATAACTGCGGTAAGCATGAAATTGTTGTGAATTGTGGACGCAGCCCAGACCATCACACAAACCAACCTCTCTTCCATTTAATCCATTTATATCTCATGCTGCCTCGGCAAGGCCAGCAGCATAATCAAGGACGAGTCACACTCTGGTCACTCCCTCTTCTCCCCTCTCCCATCGGGCAAAAGGTACAGAAGTGTGCAAATGCACACCTCCAGATTCGGGGACAGGCTGTCAACAGGCAACAGAACCATCCCACCATAACCAGAGAGCAGTGCTGAACTACTATCTACCTCATTGGTGAGCCTCGGGCTATCTTTGATCGGACTCTACTGGACTTAATCTCGCACTAATCATTATTCCCTTGATTGTGTATCTGTATCAGCCATGATCACATTGAATGGCGGTGCAGGCTCGAAGGGCCGAATGGCCTACTCCTGCACCTATTTTCTATGTTTTCTATGTTTCTATGTACACTGTGGACGGCTCGAATATAATCATGTGTTGTCTTTCCGCTGACTGGTTAGCACGCAACATAAGCTTTTCACTCTACCTCGGTATATGTGACAATAAACTAAACTAAACTGAAACAAACTAGACTGAGAATGGTCCTTGATTCTGGCGGTGCCTTGCCTAGGCAGCGTGAAGTGTAGATGGATCAGGTGACTGAAACTATTAGAGTCAGATCCCTTCTCTTATTGAAACGATGCATGTCGTGATATTCCCACTTGCAGTGTATCAATCTTGCCCCGAGCAAACAGATTTGTCGAAAAGTTGTTTGGAAAAGAGCTCTGATTTTGACAATGTGAATTGCAAATGAAGCCTTAAATTTATTTCACAGCAACTTTGCTACGAGCACAGGAGATATGTACGTTGCACGCAATCTCTTTACTGTTACAATCCAGAAATGAACATTGGTCTCACTAAACAACCATAAACCCTGACTAATGCAAGCCCATGGCAACTTGGTGAAAAAAAAAAACATTTTTTTTCCCGATAGGTGCAATAAAGTGCACGTTGCTCTGAGCAGAGTAAGCTTTTGCATGTAAATTAGAATCGTTACAAAGCAGTCAATAACCAGCTTAAAGCATACCATCTGAACACAAAAATAGCACAACTCCAGGCAGTTACCTCCTAGTTCACATTTAAGCACGGTGGCGCAGCGGTAAATTTGCCGCCTTTCAGCGCCAGAGACCCAGGTTCGATCCTGACTACGGGTGCTGTCTGTGCAGAGTTTGTACGTTCTCCCCCTGACCAACAGGTTTGTAGGTTAACTGGCTTGGTATAATTGTAACTTGGCCCAAGTGTGTGTAGGATAGTGTCAATGTGCGGGGATCGCTGGTCCAGAGGATGCTGCATCTCCGCCAGGGGGCACGCTCTGCTGCTGATTACGCCGTTGTATTTTGGACCACGGCTATAGAGAGCGGTTGGTGTGATACCACTCTGCTCAGTGTCTTCATTCATGGCCTCAACGATGAACTGAAGGAAGAGATGGCCTCTCGTGATCTCCCCTCTGGTCTGGACCCGCTGATTGATGTTGGGTAACCGGCTCCGAGAGTGAGAGTGAGCCAGACTGGTCAACAGCGCTTTACCAGTCACCTAACCCTTCACACTCCTCTCATCGTAGTGAGCCTAATGTTCCAATTCCCTCTGAAGCAAGAAGCCTCGCACATCCCGGCCCTGATCCAGTGGAGGGGGAGCCTATGCAGATCGGCCGTACGAGGCAATAGGCAATAGTCAATAGGTGCAGGAGTAGGCCATTCTGCCCGTCCAGCCAGCACCGCCATTCAATGTGATCACTGCTGATCATCCCCAATCAGTACCCCGTTCCTGCCTTCTCCTCATATCCCCTGACCGCTATTTTTAAGAGCCCTATCTAGCTCTCTTGAAAGCATCCAGAGAACTGGCCTCCACCACCCTCTGAGGCAGAGAATTCCACAGATTTCCACGCTGTATGACTCAATGAGTCTGATTCTTCATAATGCATTAGGCAAACAAGTTCCATTTTCTAATTACTGAAGCAAAACAATGCTTATCCATTTTTGAATTTTAGTTTAGTTTAGTTTATTGTCATCTGTGCCGAGATACCGCAAAATGCTTTTGTTGCGTCCAGAGAACCAGCCTCCACCGCCCTCTGAGGCAGAGAATTCCACAGTCTCACCACTCTCTGTGAGAAAAAGTGTTTCCTCGTCTCCGTTCTAAATGGCTTACTCCTTATTCTTAAACTTTGGCTCCTGGTTCTGGACTCCCCCAACATCGGGAACATGTTTCCTGCCTCTAGCGTGTCCAAGCCCTTAACAATCTTATCTTCCTGAGCGAGGCCGAGCGCCTGAGACGCATACGGGGGATTTGTTGAGAGCTGCATCCAACTCTCTCTAGAATATATCCAGTGAATTGGCCTCCATTGCCTTCTGTGGCAGAGAAATTCCACAGATTCACAACTGTCTGGTTGAATTTTTTTTTTTCCTCATCTCAGTCCTAAATGGCCAACCCCTTATTCTTAAACTGTGACCCCTGGTTCTGGACTCCCCCAAAATCGGAAACAATAAAGTAGAATACCATACCACATCGTACCTTTTATTCATCTGTTCTATGTACCTTTTCATACGTCTAGTTTCCCTCTCTCCTGACTCTCAAGTCTGAAGAAGGGTCTCGACCCGGAACGTCACCTATTCCTTTCTCCAGAGATGTTGCCTGACCCGTGGAGTTACTCCAGCATTTTGTGTCTATATTAATTGAGAGGCAAGGCTTTATACATTGACATGGTATCTTTACAGTGGCAGCATGTTGCTCTGTTGGGAACTACAGGGAGATTAGCATTTATTCAGTGTTAACCTGTGGCTTTTGGTATCCAATTATCATCTTGTCAGTCTTAGGTCAGGAACATCGAAAGTTATCTAACCAATCCCCAACAGGCTGGGTAATAGATCAGCAAGATGAAATTGAAATAACCTTTGCAAAGCGAATGATCCTGATGAAGTAATTACAAAAAGAAATGTTTCACAAACACCCTCGAGCTCAGAGGTTTAGTAATCATTCTTTAGTGAGGCCCAGCGCCAATTGGAGGAGCAGCACCTCATATTTCGCTTGTAGACCAGAACGCTGGAGAAACTCAGCATATTTCGCTTGGGTAGTTTATACCACAGTGGTATGAACATTGACTTCTCTAATTTTAGATAGCCCTTGCTTTCTCCCTCCTTCCCCTCCCACGTTCCCAGCTCTCCCACAAAGCCTACTGTCTCCGCCTCTTCCTTACTTTTTCCCGCATACCCCCCCCAACATCAGTCTGACGAAGGGACTTGCCCTGAAATGTTGCCTATTCCTTCTCTCCATAGATGCTGCCTCACCCATTGAGTTTCTCCAGCATTTTTCGCCTACCTTCAATTCTTTCAGCATTTGCACTTCTTTCTTAACCATTCTTTAGCTTGATGTAGTGTCTTAGTTTAGTTTAGTTTAGAGGTACAGCGCGTAAACAGGCCCTTCAGCCCACCGAGGCTGTGCCAATCAGCGATCCCCACACACTAACACTATCCGACACACACACAAGGGACAATTTTTACAATTTTACCAAAGCCAATTAACCTAAAAACCTATATGTCTTTAGAGTGTGGGAGGAAACCGGAGCACCCGGAGAAAACGCACACGATCACAGAGAGAACTTACAAACTCCATACAGACAGCACCCGTAGTTGGTACAGCAGGCAGTGAAGAAAGCTAATGGCATTTTGGCCTTCATAACCCCAGGGCCTGATATGCTGCATCCCAGAATACTTAAGGAATTAGCCCCAGAAATAGTGGATGCATTAGTGATCATTTTTCAAAACTCTTTAGATTCTGGAGTAGTTCCTGAGGATTGGAGGGTAGCTAATGTAACACCAAGTTTTAAAAATGGAGGGAGAGAGGCAATGGGGAATTACAGACCAGTTAGTCCAATATCGGTAGTGGGGAAAATGCTAGTCAGTTATTAAAGATGGGATAGCAGCACATTTGGAAAGTGGTGAAATCATTGGACAAAGTCAGCATAGATTTATGAAAGGTAAATCATGTCTGACAAATCTTATAGATTTGTTCGAGGATGTGACTAGTAGAGTGGATAAGGGAGAACCTGTGGATGTGTTACATCTGGACTTTCAGAAGGCTTTCGACAAGGTCCCACATAAGAGATTAGCATACAAACTTAAAGCACACGGTATTGGGGGTTGATGTGGATAGAGAACTGGCTGGCAGACAGGAAGCAAAGGGTAGGAGTAAACGGGTCCTTTTCAGAATGGCAGGCAGTGACTAGTGGGGTGACGCAAGACTCAGTGCTGGGATCCCAGCTATTTACAATATATATTAATGATTTGGACGAGGGAATTGAATGCAACATCTCTAAGATTGCGGATGTCACGAAGCTGGGAGGCAGTGTTAGCTGTGAGGAGGATGCTAGGAGGCTGCAAGGTGACTTGGATAGGCTCGGTGAGTGGACAAATGCATGGCAGATGTGGTATAATGTGGATAAATGTGAGATTATCCACTTTGGTGGCAAGAACAGGAAAGTAGACTATTATCTGAATGGTGGCCGATTAGGAAAAGGGGAGATGGAACGAGACCTGGGTGTCATGGTACACCAGTCATTGAAAGTAGGCATGCAGGTGCAGTGAAGAAAGCAAATGGTATGTTACCATTCATAGCAAAAGGATTTGAGTATAGGAGCAGGGAGGTTCTACTGCAGTTGTCCAGGGCCTTGGTGAGACCACACCTGGAGTATTGCATACAGTTTTGGTTTCTTAATTGGAGGAAGAGGCTCTTGCCATAGAGGGAGTACAGAGAAGGTTCACCAGACTGATTCCTGGGATGGCAAGAATTTCATATGAAGAAAGACTGGATAGACTCGGCTTGTACTCGCTAGAATTTAGAAGATTGAGGGGGGATCTTATAGAAACTTACAAAATTCTTAAGGGGTTGGACAGGCTAGATGCAGGAAGATTGTTCCCGATGTTGGGGAACTCCAGAACAAGGGGTCACAGTTTAAGGATAAGGGAGGAGTCTTTTAGGACCGTGATGAGAAAAAAAAAATTCACATAGAAAGTGGTGAATTTGTGGAATTCTCTGCCACAGAAAGTAGTTGAGGCCAGTTCATTGTCTATATTTAAGAGGGAGTTAGATGTGGCCCTTGTGGCTAAAGGGATCAGGGGGTATGGAGAGAAGGCAGGTACAGGTTACTGAGTTGGATGATCAGCCATGATCATAATGAATGGTGGTGCAGGCTCGAAGGGCCGAATGGCCTACTCCTGCACCTATCTTCTATGTTTCTATAATGAGAGGATTTGAGTCTCGGAGTTGGCCCTGGTGAGACCACACCGGGAGTATTGTGTGCACTTTTCGTCTCCTAATTTGAGGAAGGACATCCTTGCTATTGAGGCTGTGCACAGTAGGTTTATGAGGTTAATCCCCGGGATGGCGGGACTGTCATATGATGAAAGATTGGAAAGACTGGGCTTATATTCACTGGGATTTAGAAGGATTAGAGGGGATCTTATTGAAACGTATAAAATTATAAAATAACTTTACAAGCTAGATGCAGGAAAAATGTTCCCAATGTTGGCGGAGTCCAGAACCAGGGGCCACAGTCTAAGAATAAAGGGGAGGCCATTTAAAACTGAGGTGAGAAAATACTTTTTCACCCAGAGATTTGTGAATTTGTGGAATTCTCTGCCACAGAGGGCAGTGGAAGCCAATTAACTAGATGAATTTAAAAGAGAGTGAGATAGAGCTCTAGGGGCTAGTGGAATCAAGGGATATGGGGAGAAGGCAGGCACGGGTTACTGATTGTGGATGATCAGCCATGATCACAATGAATGGCGGTGTTGGCTCAAAGGGCCGAATGGCCTCCTCCTGCACCTATTTTCAATGTTTCTATGTCAAGACCGAAGCCAGGTCACTGAGTTACTCCAGCAATTAATCATTTTAATCTCTCCCATTTACGGGCAGATAGTGTCACAGAATCCATAGAAGGATTACAGCAGAGATAGAAACCATTCAGCCTGGTGAATTTCCATACAGCGTATCACAGTTTATGTTTGGTTTCCTGGCAGATTGCGGTGACACGGTGGCGCAGTGGTAGATTTGCTGCCTTAAAGCGCCAGAGGCCCAGGTTCAATCCTGCCTACAGGTGCTGTCTGTGTAAATATGCTCCTAAAGCTTACACCCCTAAGTCTAGTTCAGTAAAACACTGAGTCAAGCACCGGACCACTAAACTTTATTTTTGAACAAACAACAAATACCCCATGTACGATACCTAAACCACCGCGGGTTCGATCCTTGTCTCTGCCTGGCCAAGCACTTTAGCCTCGTGCAAGCAGACGCACTCCAAAAGGTCACGCAGTCCCAAGCGCCCTTCCAGAATATCGACTACGATTCAAGTGGGGGCTAGCTTTTATAGGTCAACGAACCATGAAGGGCTGAACTACATAGGGATGGTTCCCCTTACAAGCCAATTGCACATATCGATTACATTAAAGTATTATTTAGAGTTCCCCAACCCAATTACAAAGAGTCCCAAACAATGTTTCCACAGAAGCTTCTGGAAGGAAGTCGGCTAACTGAATAATGCAACATTTACCCTGGTAGTACAAACAATTCAGCTAAGGCTTCACACTTCGGCCAATCACCAAACAGCAGGGCAACTGTCTTGCAACATTATTTACACTATTTACAATCCGTATGCAGTAATCCAATCAAGGATGAGAGGATAGCTTATTGAAGCATATAAGATTGTTAAGTGTTTGGCCACATTAGAGGCAGGAAACATGTTCTCGATGTTGGGGGAGTCCAGAACCAGGGGCCACAGTTTAAGAATAATGGGTGAGCTATTTAGAAAGGAGACGAGGAAGCACTTTTTCTCACAAAGAGTTGTGAGTCTCTGAAATTCTCTGCCTCAGAGGGCGGTGGAGGCCGGTTCTCTAAATACTTTCAAGAGAGAGCTAGAATGGGCTCTTAAAGATAGCGGAGTCAGAGGATATGGGAAGGAGGCAGGAATGGGGTACTGATTGGCGATGATCGGCCATGATCCCATTGAATGGTGGTGCTGGCTCTAAGGGCCAAATGGCCCACTCCTGCACCTATTGTCTATTGTGTATTGTCTATCTACAACACCTTAGAGCTTCTCTGCAAAGTCCTCATACATATTATCAATTGTGAGGACATCTTTACCTCTCCTTATCTGATGTATTGATCTGGGACCTAGACTTCCTGGCACCAGCTTGCAGCTTGAGGCTTCTCACAGAAAAAGGCTAACAGGCCTTGTAGATGCATAAATCCCTTTGCTTTATTTTTGCTCTGTTTTGGCCAGGATTTACATCTGTACAGAGTTTGTACGTTCTCCCTGTGGCCACGTGGGTTTTCTCCGGGAGATCCGGTTTCCGCCCACACTGCAAAGACGTACAGATTTGTAGGTTAATTAGCCTGGTATTAGTGCAAATTGTCTCGAGTGTGTGTAGGGTAGTGTCAGTGCATGGTGGACACTGGTCATTGTGGACTTGGGCCAAAGGGCCTGTTTTGGCACTGTATCTCTAAATTAAACTAATCTGAACTAAAGATCAGTGCCCCTGCCCCTTTGCACCATAACCTTTCTGCATTTGCATCATCTTTATCCTGATTTTATTTGTGCTTTAAGCTATTTGTATTGGAAGCACATAAGACGTCTTCCTCCTGCAGCATTAGTGGTTGCTGCCATCAAATGGCTAACTCCTGGCATTACCAGCTGTATCCCTGGGTAAAGCCTGAATGTGAATGGGCTACAACCTACATTGTGCTGGATGGAGGCAGGGAGAAGAAGGAATGATCGGGCTGGAAGTCAGACAGAGTGATAGTGTGGAAACAGGCCCTTCAGCCCAACTTTCCCACACCGGGCCAACATGTCCCAGCTACAGTAGCCCCACCTGCCTGTGCATGGTCCATATCCCTCCAAACTTGTCCTATTCGTGTACCTGTCTAATTGTTTCTTAAACATTGGGATAGTCCCAGCCTCAACTACCTCCTCTGGCAGCTTGTTCCACACACCCATCACCCTTTGTTTGAAAAAGTTACCCCTCAGATTCCTATTAAATCTTTTCCCCCTCACCTTGAACCTATGTCCTCGAGTCCTGGATTCCCTTAATCTGGGCCAATGACTCTGTGCTTTTACCTGATCTATTCCTCTCATGATTTTGTACACCTCTATAAGATCACCCTTCATCCTCCTGCACTCTGAGGAATAGAGACCCAGCCTGCTCAACCTCTCCCTATAGCTCACGCCCTCTAGTCCTGGCAACATCTTCGCAAATCTTCTCTGAACCCTTTCAAGCTTGACAATATCTTTCCTATAACATGGTGCCCAGAACTGAACACATTATTCTAAATGCAGTCTCACCAACATCTTAAGGGCCTGACCCACTGTACGAGCTAATTCAAGAGCTCTCCCAAGTTTAAAAAAAAAATCAAACTCGTGGTAAGCATGTAGATGCATGTAGCGGGTACGTCGGAGCTCGGGACATCTCTTAGCGGCTCGTAACGCTAACGGCAGTTACTGGGGAAACGCGGTAAGCTCGTGAAGACTCGTCAAGATTTTTCAACATGTTGAAAAATGTCCACGAGAGCCCCGAGTACCTACGAGCGGCGATTACCGTAATTCTCCGAGTTCGAATCAGGGGAGACTCGGGATAACTCTTGAATTAGCTCGTACAGTGGGACCGCCCTTCACACAACTGCAACGTGACCTGCCAACATCTATACTCAATACTCCAACTGATGAAGGCCAAAGTGCCAAAGATCAACAAATGGCAAAAGCATTTATGATCACCTTAACTATGACTCAACTTTCATGGAAACATGCACCTGCACTCCTAGATCCCTCCGCTCCACAACACTCCCCAGAGGCCTACCATTCACTGTGTAGGTCCTGCCCATGTTAGACGTCCCAAAATGCAACATCTCACACTTCTCTTTATTAAATTCCATCAACCATTCCTCTGCCCACCTGGCCAATCGATGAGTCCTCATCAATATCTTATGTAACTGCAACCTGACCTCCCAACTTCTACACTTAATACTCAATGAGAAAATAGGACATGGCAGAACAAAGATGGCGCCCATTGCAGGGGACTCTTTGTGCGCTGGTCACACAAGTGGATCTGCAATCACGCACTACAATCGTTCCACTCTTTTAAATCACTTTACACTGCGGACGAGCGACTATAATCATGTACGGTCGCAACAAAAGCTTTTTGCTGTGCCTCTGAATACGTAACAAACTCAACTCTAAGTCAAATTGCACATCTCCTCAGGCAAAGATCGGACTTTTAAGAGACTTGGGAGTTGCAGGATGTCACCAGAACGTGGTGACTCTCTGCATGCTGATCCACAAGAGGATCTGTTGTACTCACACACAGTATGATTTAACAGGATAGACAATAGACAATAGGTGCAGGAGTAGGTCATCCGGCCCTTCGAGCCAGCACCGCCATTCAATGTGATCATGGCTGATCATCCACAATCAGTACCCCGTTCCTGCCTTCTCCCCATATCCCCTGACTTCTCTATCTTTAAGAGCACTATCTAGCTCTCTCTTGAAAGTATCCCGAGAACCAGCCTCCACCGCGCTCCGAGGCAGTGAATTCCACAGACTCACCACTCTCTGCGTGAAAAAGGGATAGCACGCAGAACAAGCTTCTCACTCCATCTCAGTGAACGTGACTATAATCAACTGCACCAAATCAAACTAAAACTATTCAGCTGAACGTTGCTACAAATTTCTGAGCAACTGTCCCTGCTGATCCAGACATCATTCCCGTAAGGCCAACTATCTAAGTTAAAATCACGTGTGCCTTGTATTCCATGTTCTTTGACATCGGAAATCGATCCATTGGAATATATTGGTAAACATTGTGTTGGACACGTTAACTGAGAGTTTGCTAAAGTTGATTAAGGTTCCCATATTGCCACTTACGCCTCTGCTTCCCATGGTAGTGCGGAATAAAGCGAATATAGATCAGGACATCTAGTATCGATCATAAGGACTGCTTCAGACCAGAGAACCTGGAGCGGTAGTCGGTGGTCTGCGTGGACTTGGAGGGCCGAAGGGCCAGTTTCCACATTGTATATCTAAACTAAATTAAACAAATAAAATAAACTAAACTAAACTGCACTAAACTAAACTGCACTAAACTATACTGAACTAAACTGGAGCATTTAAGTGTCTATTTTATCCCTATATATTCGAGCAAAACAAATAGTTTGAAAATGAATGTTTTGGTGTTCAGTCATTAATCTTAACAACATTTTGCTTCAAATTCATATTGCTTTCTGAACAATATCCACAATATTCTTCATTACTTCCAAGAGGTGCCTAACCAAGGCGACAGAAGCAGATCGACAATCACATATTACAATCACCCACAATCTTAAATCTCTACTCCTTCAGAAACATTTCTTAATCTTATACTGAATGTTATTCCCTTATCATGTGTTGGAAGGAACCGCAGATTTGGTATGTCGGATAGGATTATCTTGAACTTCTACAGGTGCACAGTAGAGAGCATATTGACTGGTTGCATAGTGGCCCGGTTCAGCAACTTGAATGCCCAGGAGCAGAAAAGACTGCAAAAAGTTGTGAACACTGCCCAGTCCATCACCGGCTCTGTCCGCCCCACCATCTAAGGGATTTATCGGAGTCGCTGCCTCAAAAAGGCAGCCAGCATCAATGACCCGCACCATCCTGCCCACACTCTTATTTCACCCCTGCCATCGGAAAGAAAGTAGAGGAAAACTCTGAAAACTGCAACGTCCAGGTTCAGGAACAGATTCTTCCCTGCAGCCATCAGGCTATTAAACACTACAACCTCAAATAAGCTCTGAACTATAATATACTAGTATTATTATTATTATTATTATTATTATTATTATTATTATTGTTATTATGGTTATAATTATTGCACTACTATTGTTTTGTTTTTTGAGTATGTGAGACATATACATGTCTGTATATAAACAGTATGTCCATATACATTTCTATGCACAAAAATATATATGGATATGCATATATATATATATATATATATAGAGAGAGAGAGAGAGAGATATGCATACACACACACTCATACAAACATACATATATATACATATATACAAATTTACATATAAATATACACATATACACACTCACATACATACACATATACACACATACAATACATACATACACACACACATGTGTGTGTGTGTGTGTGCGTGCGTGTGTGAGTGTGTGTCTGTATACATATATGTGTGTGTGTGTATGTACTTGTGAGCATGTGTGTATACATATACACACATAACTTTTTTTTCTCTCTCGTTTATTACATTGTTTACAGTGTACTATGTTTACATATTGTGTTGTGCTGCAGCAAGTAAGAATGTCATTGTTCTATCTGGGACACATGAAACTAAAACACACTTGACTTGAAGCTTCAAACCGAAGATAGACACAAAATGCAGAAATAACTCAGTGGGGCAGGCAGCATCTCTGGAGAAAAGGAACGGGTGACGTTTCAGGTCGCGCCTCTTCTTCATGTTTCTGTACACTGTGAATGGCGCAATTGTGACCATGTATTGTCTTTCCGTTGGCTGGTTAGCCCACAACAAAATCTTTTCACTGTACCTCGGTACACGTGACAATGAACTAAACTGTACTGAAACTGAAACAATTTTCATTCCAATCTCTGTTGATCCTCACAATGAACATTATGCATTGTTTGCTTCTGGTTGACTTGTGTAACTGTGGGTTTTTTTTTTAACATATTCTGTAAATTTTAGGAAGTGTTCCTTTTATTTCCAATTCCCATTGCACGGCCCATTCTTTGGTTTACATGAGAAATCCTCGGTGGTTGTAAATGTAAGAATCATCTTTTTTTTTTCCTAGTCTCTGATTATTTCTTCCCATGCCTTCTTCAACTCTAACCTGCAAGGTGGCCTTCAGCACAAGGAATCAGCCGTGAGAAGGACTCCTCAAACAGTTTTCTCTGTACGATGGGAAAAAAACTGCGTGAATTATTCACTGCGGCAGAAGCAGCTGGGACATGGTTAGACTCCGGGGTACATTCCGCGCTTATAGCCAATGGGTACATCTTTGGAAGAGGCAAGGGGAGGAAGGTAAACACGCAAAACACATAGAAAGTAGAATTACACTCAAGTTGCAAAAAGCTGCCGAAAATACTGACGGAATAACATTGAGAGAGAGAAGTGCGCGGCACGGTGACGCAGCGGTAGATTTGCTGCCTTACGGCGCCAGAGTCCCGGGTTCCATCCTGGCTACGGGTGCTGCCTGTACGGAGTTTGTACGTTCTCCCCCTGATCACTTTCCAAAGACGTACAGGTTTGTATGTTATTTAGGCTTCTGTAAATTGCCCCTAGTGTGTAGGATGCAAAAGTGGGATAATGCAGAACTAGTGTGTGGGTGATCGATGGTCGGAGGGGACGAGGTGGGCCGAAGGGGCTGTTTCCACACTGTGTCTGAACTTAACTAAAACTGAAACCCAGGTTCGATCCTGACTGCGGGTGCTGACTGTACAGAATTTGTACGTTCTCCCCGTGACCTGCGTGGGTTTTCTCCGGGTGCTTCGGTTTCCTCCCACACTCCAAAGACGTACATGTGTGTAGGTTATTTGGCTTTTCTAAATTATCACCACTGAGCCAGTGTGAACGGATCATCGCTGGTTGGTATTAACTTAGTGGGACGAAGGGCCTGTTTCCACGCTATATCCCCAACCTCAACCAAGTACTAAACTTTTGGACAGAATTGTCTAGGTTTAGATTAAGGTTTAAGTTCATTATTGTTGAAGTTTATAGGTTTATTATTTACCGAGGTGCAATGAAAAGCTTTTGTTTGCATGCTATCCAGTCAAATCAGATAATACTACACATGTATACAATCAAGCCAAACACAGGCATAACAGGTAGATTGAAGAGGAAAATACCAGTGTGCAGAAAATAGTTTCTCACCAGTGTAAGGTATCAGTTCCATAGACAAAGTCCAATGTTCTTAAAGGGGTAGAAGTGAATTGGAGAGTACCCTAACTTAGAACGGCACAGGGATCCAACAATAACACTTAGATTAAGCAAAAACTGCACGGACCGAGGTGCCTTTATGCAGCTGAAACGCTAAAGCAACAATAGGATCGCACGGTGGGTACAGCGGTAGAGTTGCTGCCTCACAGCTCCAGAGACCCAGGTTCAATCCCGACTATGGGTGCTGTTTGTACAGAGTTTATACATTCTCCCTGTGACCGGCGTGGGTTTTCTCCGGGTGCTCCGGTTTTCTCCCCCACTATGTAGCAATGTAACAAAATTTTGAGATTTTAAAAATCGAGTCTGCAATTTATCCCATCAGATAAAGCATAAAATGGTTTAATTTGACACCTAATTCACTTTCATATCTTCAGTATTAAAAAAGTTATGGCCATTTTCATATTCGGAAATCAGCATCTTGTTTGCTTTTCCATTGACTTAACACCAAAGCTATGATCGAGGACCGTCAAAAGCCCATAACTTTCTTAAAAACTAAGAGAGCTGAATGAAAAGTTGAGCCAAAGGGCTTATTTCCACGCAATATCACCCTGTGACTATGATATCCTCCTACTGGCCGTTGCTCCTCGCGTCTGATGTCTCAAAGCTCCATCCCGGTTATGTAAAAACATAGAAACATAGAAATTAGGTGCAGGAGTAGGCCATTCGGTCCTTCAAGCCTGCTCCACCATTCAATATGATCATGGCTGATCATCCAACTCAGTATCCCGTACCTGCCTTCTCTCCGTACCCTCAGATCCCCTTAGCCACAAGGGCCACATCTAACTCCCTTTTAAATATAGCCAATGAATTGGCCTCAACTACTCTCTGTGGCAGAGAGTTCCAGAGACCCACCCCTCTCTGTGTGAAAAAAGTCCTTCTCATCTCGGTCCTAAATGATTTCCCCCTTATCCTTAAGCTGTGACCCCTTGTTCTGGACATCCCAAACATCGGGAACAATCTTCCTGCATCTAGCCTGTCCAACCCCTTAAGAATTTTGTAAGTTTCTATAAGATCCCCCCTCAATCTCCTAAAGTATAAACCAAGTCTATCCAGTCTTTCTTCATAAGACAGTTCTGACATCCCAGGAATCAGTCTGATGAACCTTCTCTGCACTCCCTCTATGGCAATAATGTCCTTCCTTCTGCCAAGGTTACACCACCTGCCAAGCCTCAGGGCGGGTTCCCAGTCCCGTTGACCAACAAGCCTTCGGGCAAGGCCCAAATAAACCCCTTTGCTTTATAATGGGCTGAAATAGATCATAACATCAGGAATACCCCTTTGCACAATCAACAGAAAGGATTACACAAAAAGCTGGAGAAACTCAGCGGGTGCAGCAGCATCTAAGGAGCGAAGGAGATTGGCGACGTTTTGGGTCGAGACCCTTCTTCAGGATAGCTGTGGTTGCAAGAACTCTTGAGAATCACCAACATCCGCAAACTTAATAACATGATACATTATTAAGGATTCAAGATTGGGGAAGAAAATGCAACAGAAGGAAAATACCCCCATATGTCTGTGGAGTAAAATGACTTATTGTCTGAGAATCTAATATCGGAAATAATGTGATATGCGACCTCACGTGAATGGAAATACTCAGTGGTTACTTATGACGGCAAATGTTGATCACCGATAGTCAGAAGACCATTCATAAGCAATTGGTATGTCAGAATAATAAATGATGAACTGAACAGATGGTGCGTTAGTACAGGAGCAGATCTGGAGGGGAGATGGAGCTTTTTCTAACAGCTACACAATAAATCCCGGGTGACGGTAATAGCAGACTGCACTTCACTCAACCATCTTAGGAACCTCCGATTTAGGCATTGCTGCCAACATCAAGATAGGAAATACATTTTTATCTATTGAAAAGCAATCGTAAGTCATCGCAGTTAATGATATTACACTGAAAATAATCAATCCGAACCTTGTGCTGTGAATTTTTTTTTAAAGCTAAACTAATTTGACACTCAATCCTTCCTCGATTTTTCTTCAAATCAGGTCTCACGGACATATAAAGTCCTTCGGGATTCCCTGGGATTATTATTTAGTATATCTGTAAGGATTAACCATATAACAATTACAGCACGGAAACAGGCCATCTCGGCCCTTCCAGTCCGTGCCGACCATTTATTTTCCCCTAGTCCCATCTACCTGCAGTCAGACCATACCCCTCCATTCCCTTCCCATCCATATACCTATCCACTTTACTTTTAAATGTTAAAATCGATCCTGCCTCCACCACTTCTGCAGGAAGATCATTCCACACAGCCACCACTCTCTGAGTAAAGAAGTTCCCCCTCATGTAACCCCTAAACTTCTGTCCCTTAATTCTCATGTCATGCCCTCTTGTTTGAATCTTTCCTATCCTCAATGGGAAAAGCTTATCCACGTCAACTCTGTCTATCCCTTTTAAAGATCTCAATCAAGTCCCCCCTTAACCTTCTGGGCTCCAACGAATAAGACCTAACTTGTTCAACCTTTCTCTGTAACTTAGTTGCTGGAACCCAGGCAACATTCTAGTAAATCTCCTCTGTACTCTCTCTATTTTGTTGACATCCTTCCTATAATTAGGCGACCAAGGATTCTTACATAGTTTCTTCAAATTTTAGTGTCCAGATAATTTGGTGATTTTGTACTATGGTGGTGGGTGTGTTACCATGGTTTCGGTTTTTGTGTCGTGAACGCAATTAAATACATTATTTTTGATACCAAAAAAAACAACTAGATAGCGGTCCTGAACTACTATCTGACTGACTGGAGACCCTCGGACTATCTTTGATCGGACTTTTGCTGGATTTACCTTCCATTAAACGTTATTACCTGACCATGCATCTGTACACTGTGAATGGCTCGATTGTAACCATAGAAACATAGAAACATAGAAAATAGGTGCAGGAGTAGGCCATTCGGCCCTTCGAGCCTGCACCGTCATTCAATATGATCATGGCTGATCATCCAACTCAGCATCCTGTACCTGCCTTCTCTCCATACACCCTGGTCCCTTTAGCCACAAGGCCACATCTAATCCCTCTAAAATATATTCAATGAACTGACCTTCTGTGGCAGAGAGTTCCAGAGACTCACCACTCTCTGAGTGACAAACCACTGTACCTCGGTACACGTGACAATAAACTGAACTGAACTAAGTGTGTCGAATTCCTATTTAAATTCCATGCCGTGCTGTTCACTTCACCTCTTCAAGCCGCACACTCTAGCTCATAAATTGATTGCTCCAACACAAAGAGAATGTTGCACCCTGGTGCTTTGACAATTCTCTTAAATTTGTGTCCTCTGGTTATTAACTCACCTGCCAGCGGAAGCAGTTGGTCGTTATTTACCCTGTCAGAATCTTATTAGTTGTTGCAGGAACTTAAAGCAAGGATGGTCAATGTTCCTGCGCAAGTCGTTCTCTCAGCACTTTCCAGTCTTTGAGTGTATGTATTTACAGAAACTGGGTGTCTTGGCAAGAATAGGGTGGTTGCAGGGAATTGACTCCTCAGAAAGTAGCTTAAATACTTATCCACATGATCTTTCACAGCTATGCTCAAGCAATCATGGATGCCTTGTATCAGTCAGGCTCCGGTGGATACAAGGCACGGTGGCGCAGCGGTAGACTTGCTGCCTTACAGCGAATGCAGCGCCGTAGACCCCGGTTCGATCCCGACTACGGGTGCTGTCTGTATGGAGTTTATACGTTCTCCACGAGACCTGCGTGGGTTTTCTCCGAGATCATCGGTTTCCTCCCACACTCCAAAGATGTACAGGTATGTCAGTCATATGGCTTGGTAAATGTAAAAATGGTCATCAGTGTAGAATAGTGTTAATGTGCGGGGATCGCTGGTCGGCGCGGACCTGGTGGGCAGAAAGGCCCTGTTTCTGCACTATCTCTAAAATTAAAAACTAAATAAATAAAAGCTAAAGATAGAGCCATCAGAATTAAAGGACTTTCTTTTAGGAAGATGAGGAGAAATGTCTTCATTAGGGGGGTTATGAATCTGTGGAATTCATTGCCACCAAAGGCTGTGGAGGCCAAGTCAATGGATATTTTTAAGACAGAGACAGATAGATTCTTCATTAGTACCAGTCAGAGGTTATGGGGAGAAGGCAGGAGAATGGGGTTAGGAAGAAAAGATGGATCAGCCATGATTGAATGGCAGAGTAGACTTGATGGGCCGAATTGCCTAATTCCGCTCCTAGCAGTTATCAATTTATGAAAGGATTATCTTATTAAGACAGATTAACTAGAGTGGCTCCATATCGAGAAGATTGAGACATAATCTTATTGAAACATTTAAGCAACAAGGGGGCTTAACAAAATAAATGCCTGAAGGATAATATTCGTGTGGGGGAAATCTGGAATTGGAAGCATAATTTTCTGAATGAGCAGTCACGCATTTAGGACAGAGACAGAGTCCTGGAGTCATACAGTATGGAAACAGGCTCTTCGGCACAACATGCCCACGCTGCCCAATGTGTCCCGTCTACACTAGTCCCACCTGCCCACGTTTGGCCCAACCTGTCTAAATATTTCTTAAACGTTACTATATTCCCTGCCTCAAAAAACTCCCAGCAGCTCGTTCCATATACCTACCACCCTTTGTGTGAAAACGTTACCCCTATTAAATTTTTTCCACTAAGTCATACAGTGTGGAAAAGCCCTTCGGCCCAACTTGCCCAACCTGCCCATCCTTTACCTCCAGACATGTTGCCCGACCCACCGAGTTACTCCAGAACTTTGTGCCCATCTTCGGAAATGTACAACTTGCTTTTGTTTCTAACTTTTGCAAGATGCGGTGAAAGGCTCATCAACATGAAACCAGCTGAGCATCTCCAGTCTTCACGCCACCAAGATTTGTTCATAAGACCAAGGTGGTTGATATCAAAAGGAAAAAGGTAAAACCATCATAGTTTGAAGCTGCACAGCTCATCCTTTGAAATGAAGAGAATGATTGATTAATAATACATTGGCTGTCAACTGGGGAAGGACACCTTCTGATCTGGGGTGTTGCGTTTTGCTTTGAAGAATTGGGAATAGTATGGTCAGATAGTCTTTCCATTGTTTGAATTGTTGATTTTCACACTGCAGTAGCGTAGCGATGAGTCAGAGGTTTGGATGGCTGGGGAGTGCCGTTACAGTAACGTGCGGAATCCAACCAAGAGATAATAAAAGCAATCCTAAGGTTTCACAAACTTTTCAATGCAGATCAAAATCGAGTGCATCTGAGGCATTTATCTTACTTACGTGCAAAGGCAGACCCAAGGAACTGCAGGTGCTGGTTTAGGAAATAAAATGCGCTGGAGTAATTCCTGGACGGCATGGTGCTTTACAGCGCCACAGTTCCCGACTACGGGTGTTAAAGAAGGAACTGCAGATGCTGGAGAATCGAGGGTTACACAAAAAGCTGGAGAAACTCAGCGGGTGCAGCAGCATCTAAGGGGCGAAGGAGATAGGCGACGTTTCGGGTCAAGACCCTTCTTCAATCTTCTCCAGCTTTTTGTGTAACTCCCGACTACGGGTGCTGTCTGTACAGAGTTTCTACCTTCTCCCCGTGACCTGCATGGGTTTCCTCCGAGATCTTCGGCTTCCTCCCACAGATCAAAGACGTACTGATTTTTAGGTTAATTGGCTTGGTATAAATGTATAATTGTTTTAGTGTGCGGTGATCGAACGCGGCGGGGCCGAATTGCCTGTTTCCACACTGTATCTCTAAACTAATACTAAAACTAAATTAAACTCAGCGGGTGAGACAGCATCTCTACAGAACATGGATAGGATCAGTCTGAAGAAGGGTCCTGACCTGAAAGGTCATCTATCCAAGTTCTAGTGCTAGTTTAATTTAGTTTAGAGATACAGCACGGAATCTGTGCCAACCAGTGATCCCTGCACATTCATACCACCCAACACACTAAGGACAATTTACAAATTTTACCATAGCCAAATTTTCACCTTCAAACCTGTACGGTTTTGGAATGTGGGAGTAAACCAGAGCACCCGGGAAAATCCCACATCGTCATTGGGGGGGAAGAGCACAAACTCCGTACAGTCAGCACCCGTAGTCAGGATCGAATCCGGGTCTCTGGTGCTTTAAGGCAGCAACTCTACCGCTGCGCCACTGTGCACGGGTGATTGTGAGTCAGAGATAGACACGGAATGCTGGAGTAACTGGAGAGAAGATGGATCGGTCGTCAGCACTCGGTTGGCCAAAGGGCCTGTTTCCACGTTATATCTCTAAACTCTAAATCTAAAATAAACAGAAATGTGTTCCTTTCAGCTGCTTTACTGAACAAGATGCAAAGACTGAAGGCAATATGTTGAGGAAGTTTCTGATGCCACAGGAGCTGGGTGGCAGTGTGAACTGTGAAGAGGATGTTAGGAGGTTGCAGGGTGACTTGGACAGGTTGAGTGAGTGGGCAGATGCGTGGCAGATGCTGTATAATATAGATAAATGTGAGGTTATCCACTTTGGCGGCAAAAACAAGGGGGCAGATTATTATCTCAATGGGGTTAGGTTAGGTAAGGGAGAGGTACAGCGAGACCTAAGTGTCCTTGTACACCGGTCACTGAAAGTTGACGTGCAGGTACAGCAGGCAGTGAAGAAAGCTAATGGAATGTTGGCCTTCATAACAAGAGGATTTCAGTACAGGAGTAAAGAGGTTCTTCTGCAGTTGTAGAGGGCTCTGGTAAGACCACATCTGGAGTATTGTGTACAGTTTTGGTCTCCTAATTTGAGGAAGGACATCCTTGTGATTGAGGCAGTGCAGCGTAGGTTCACGTGATTGATCCCTGGGATGGCGGGACTGTCATATGAGGAAAGATTGAAAAGACTAGGCTTGTATTCACTGGAGTTTAGAAGGATGAGGGGAGGTCTTGTAGAAACATATACAATTATAAAAGGTCTGGACAAGTTAGATGCAGGAAAAATGTTCCCAATGTTGGGCGAGTCCAGAACCAGGGGCACAGTTTTAGAATAAAGGGAAGGCCATTTAAGACTGAGGTGAGAAAAAAACGTTTTCACCCAGAGAGTTGTGAATTAGTGGAATTCCCTGCCACAGAGGGCAGTGGAGGCCAAATCACTGGATGGATTTAAGAGAGAGGTGGATAGAGCTCTAGGGGCTAGTGGAGTCAAGGGATATGGGGAGAAGGCAGGCACGGGTTATTGATTGGGGATGATCAGCCATGATCACATTAAATGGTGGTGCTGGCTCAAAGGGCCGAATGGCCTACTCCTGCACCTATTGTCTTTTGTCTATTGTTTATTAACCATATAACCATATAACCATATAACAATTACAGCACGGAAACAGGCCTTCTCGGCCCTTCCAGTCCGTGCCGACCATTTATTTTCCCCTAGTCCCATCTACCTGCACTCAGACCATACCCCTCCATTCCCTTCCCATCCATATACCTATCCACTTTACTTTTAAATGTTAATATCGATCCTGCCTCCACCACTTCTGCTGGAAGCTCATTCCACACAGCCACCACTGTCTGAGTAACGAAGTTCCCCCTCATGTTACCCCTAAACTTCTGTCCCTTAATTCTCATGTCATGCCCTCTTGTTTGAATCTTCCCTACCCTCAATGGGAAATGTTTATCCACGTCAACTTTGTCTATCCATTTCATCATTTTAAAGACCTCAATCAAGTCCCCCCTTAACCTTCTACGTTCCAAAGAATAAAGACCTAACTTGTTCAACCTTTCTCTGTAACTTAGTTGCTGGAACCCAGACAACATTCTAGTAAATCTCCTCTGTACTCTATTTTGTTGACTATTGTCTATTGAAATAGGCCTTATGACCCAACATGGCCTCATCAACCATGATTTCCCATCTACATGTACACTAGTTCCATCTGCCAGCATTTGGCCCATATCATTCCAAACATTTCCTATCCATGTACCTGGGTAGGTAAATGTCTCTCAAATTACGCAGCAGTACCTGCCTCAACTACCTTCTGTGGCAGCTCGATCCATACACCCACCATCCTCTGTGAGAAGAGGAGGAGAGGAATGGTATTTATCGAAATATGAGAAAGCCTTGAGCATTCCGATCAAAGATGGAGGAAGAGCACTGAAACAATATTAAATGATTAGAAGAGAAAAATGTATCAAAACTAACAGAATCAAAGGATATGGGGCAGAAAGCAAGAACTGGGTACTGATTTTACTTCGGTGTCACGTGAGTGATTCCGTGAAGAAGCCCCGCCAGTGCGCATGCGCGTCATTATGTCAGACGCATGGCGCACCGACGGGCTGGAGAGCGCAACTCCACCAGCGGTAAGTTATAAACCCGCAAGTAAGTGCTTTAAAACTTTACTGCGGTTTACTTAGGTGCCGTAAGGTTGGTTGCAGGAACCAGCAGGAACAGTTTCAGAATGGAAAAATTAACAAAAATTAAGGCGAGGGACGCCGCCGCCAAAAGTAAAAAACTTACCCGCGGGACCACGGTTAGCGTACATGGGGACCCATACCAGCTTCAGAGACGCCGACTTAAGAACCACCGGCAGTTCAGCCAGAGGCAGCAACTCCGGTGCTTCAGAGCACCGTGGCCACTCCTGTCGGGGGGAAGGCCAAGAGAAAGACATCAAGGCCTGTCAACTCTGATGAGTCAGGCCAGGAAGACTCCCCTCCTTCCAACAAAAAGGTTTGGGGACGCCTGGACAAGATGGAACACCTCATAGAAAAAATGCTCAACCATGAGGCGTTCCAGCCAGGGTTTTATACCCCCAGGGTTCCCCAGCAGCTCTCAGCAGCAACCTCTAGCAGAGGTCCTTATAACAAAGAGCTATACAGGCAGGAAGAACCATATGCCTACGAGTCTGCATGGGGACCCATACCAGCAGCACCATGTCAAGGGCTGCATGATACCCTTGGGGTATCATATCCTGGGATGATATCCTGCATGATATCCTGGGATGTCAGGACTGTCATGAACAAAGACTGCATAGACTCGGTTTATACTCTCTAGAATTTAGGAGATTAAGAGGGGATCTTATAGAAACTTACAAAATTCTTAAGGGGTTGGACAGGCTAGATGCAGGAAGATTGTTCCCGATGTTGGGGAGGTCCAGGACAAGGGGTCACAGCTTAAGGATAAGGGGGAAATCCTTTAGGACCGAGATGAGAAGGAATTTTTTCACACAGAGAGTGGTGGGTCTCTGGAACTCTCTGCCACAGAGGGTAGTTGAGGCCAGTTCATTGGCTATATTTAAGAGGAAGTTAGATGTGGCCCCTGTGGCTAAGGGGATCAGAGGGTATGGAGAGAAGGCAGGTACGGGATACTGAGTTGGATGATCAGCCATGATCATATTGAATGGCGGTGCAGGCTCGAAAGGCTGAATGACCTACTCCTGCACCTAATTTCTATGTTTCTATGTTTCTATACCTCCCTTGGGCATGAGCAGGGAGAGCCAGGGCAGTATACTCTGACCCTGAAGTTGGTGGCAGTGCAGAAGAGCATACACCAAAGCACATGAGCTATGCTCCAGGTGTGCCTGATGTTGCAAGAAAATTTGCCATACCAGCTGGAAATGGTGAGGAGATGGATGAAAACCTGGGCAGCAATATCAACTATATGGCCCCTCACCAGTTCCAGGACTCCATAATTGAGGAAACCTCAAGAAGATATAGAGGCACCTGTTAACTGTGTGTCGCTCAAAGTGCCCACAGTGAACCAGCCATCTGGGAGCAAGTGGGCGCATCCATGCTGGCGCATGAGTTGAGGCTACAGAAAGTCCTCAAACTGGTCGGAGCAGGAATAAAGGCGTTTGGGTGAATGGTACAAGGGGCACCACTATCAAATACACAGCAGGATATGCTGGCCCTGCTATGTAATGCCCATTTTGAACAATTGTTTATGGAAAGTAGCCATCAAGCCTATGCTAACCCGACAGTTCACGGCCTTGTGCAGATCCTCCAATATCCAGACACCAAATTTGCTATTTGGGGAGGATCTGGCGAAACAAGTGAAAGACCTGGATGATGAGGCAAAAACAATTGGCCTCATCAAAACTCATCCCAGGGGTAGGATGCCGCCTCGCAAACCATACCCTTTCAGATGGGCTACAGACGCTGGAGCAGGTCAAGGACCAAGCCTTGGCATTCCAGCAACATGCCATTAGCAACAATGCATACCCCCAACAGGGCCAGGTGACCAAGGAATCCAGCAACTATGGAGGTACGAGTAACTGGACTTGTCAAGGATATATCCTCTAAAGATCAGTCACCGGTCGGGGGTAGGTTGCAATTCTATGATGAATGGTGCTGCATAACATCAGATCTATTCATACTGGACAGTATCCAGGGGTCTCGAATCGAGTTTATCTCGGATGTACATCCACCCGTACAAAATACACCTAGTCGACTATTGGTTTTTCAAAACCAGAAACTCTACAGATGAATTATGAAATTGGAATATTATTCCAAAAAGGGGTAATTGAAAGGACAACATATCCGCCTCAGCAATTTGTATCCAATATGTTCCCCAGCCAAAAGAAGGATAGTGGGTGTTGAGTCATTCTCTCCTAACCCGACTTAACTCTTATGTCCAGTATAAACATTTTAAAATGGAAACTTTCAGTACTGCTAAGCAACTGGTATCAAAAGGGTGTTATATGGCAACCATAGATCTGAAAGATGCATATTATTCAGTACCAATTCGTCACCAATACCGTAGATACTTAAAGTTTAGTTGGATGAGACTGTTGTGGCAATTTAAAGCTTTGCCCAATGGGTTAACCTCAGCTTGTTGAAACCAGTATTAGGGCTACTCCACGCTCAGAATCACATTGTAATGGGATACTTGGATGATGTTCTGATCATAGGCAAAACTCAGGAAGCAGCTGAGGAATCTGTTTCAGTTACCAAACACCTGTTTGAGAGGTTAGGTTTCCTCACCCATCCAACTAAATCCAAATTAGTACCATCTAGAATGATTGACTATTTGGGGTTCATCATTGATTCAACTAACATGTCAGTGACTTTGCCTATGGCCAAAACTGTAGAAATTATGGAGGCCTGTAGCAATCTGGTAGATGAACAGCAACCCTACATCCGATGAGTAGCTAGTGTTATTGGTAAATTAGGGGCGGCTTTTCCTGGAGTTCAGTTCGGGCCTCTGCACTATCAGAATGTGCAACGAGCCAAGGAACAAGCACTCAAAGAGCAAGCAGGTTATTTAGATAGACTGATGCAGTTGCAATGGTGGATAATTAATGTCTCACAAGGCATTAGAGACATTCTGACTCAACAACCTTCAGTTATTTTACAAACTGATGTGAGTGCTTCAGGATGGGGTGCCTCTGATACTGAGTCTAGCTATGGCGGCAGAAGGAGTGTGCAAGAGGCATTAATCCTGCAGAGGCATGGGATAAACTACTTAGAATTGCTGGGTGCATTCTATGGCCTAAAAACATATTGTTCAACAATGCATGATTTACATGTTCAACTCCAGATTGACAATACAACAGCTGTTGCATATATCAATCACATGGGAAGAATTAGGTCATTATCATGTGATAATCTGGCTAACCTCATCTGGCACTGGTACATTACGAGAAATATCTGGGGCTCAGCTATCTACCTACCAGGTAGAGATAATGTGGTTGTAGACATCAGGTCACGTAAACTAAATGACAACACAGAATGGATGCTGAATCCAAAAGTTTTCAAAATGATTGTCACCTGGTATGGATTGCCAGACATAGATCTGTTTGCATCCAGGTTAAATCACCAAATACGTCTCATGAGAACCGGATCCAGGGGCAGTAGCGGTGGATTCATTCTCGCTACATTGGGGACATACGTTCTTTTACGCTTTTCTGAGGAGTTTTTTATGAGGAGTTACGGTGAGCGATTACGTGCCCTCCGCTCCCGGCCCTCATAATCGCAAAGATCATCTGGTAGTTCTAGTCTTCTGAGTCTTACTATATCACTTTGACTGTAGTTACTGTGATTTCACACTGCTGCTTTGAAGATTGACGTGCATGTGCACTGGCGGGGCTTCTTCACGTAATCGTTCACCGCAACTCCTCATAAAATAAAAATCAAACTTCAAACTGGTAAGTTCTCGTTTAATCTTACTATTTTGGATGATCAGCCATGATCATATTGAAAGATGGTGCTGGCTCGAAGGGCCCAATGGCCTACTCCGCTACCTATTTTCTATGTTTCTATGTTTCTATCTTTCTAAAGCAACAATAAAACTATGACAAAGCAACAACCAAGCAGCAGATAAATATTGTGTCTCATTTGTCCTTAATCTGGAAAAGATGATCAGAAAAGCTCATTGATAAAGCTTGTAGGGAACTCCTGTTTTACAATTTCGTGGCCTGAAGATTTTCCTTTCCAAGTATCTTGACGTCTGTGGGTCAGGAAGTCATTCATAAGTTCGTATGATAGGATAGGACAGAATTAGGCCATTTGGCCCATCAAGTCTACTCCGCCATACAATCATGGCTGATCTATCTCTCCCGCTCAACCTCATTCTCATGAGTTCTCCCCATAACCCCTGAGACCTGGACAAATCTAGAATCTGTCAATTATAAGTCCACAAATTATAGGAGCAGAATTAGGCCATTCGGCCCATCAAGTCTATTCCCCCATTCAATCATGGCTGATCTATCTTTCCCTCTTAACCCTATTCTACTGCCTTCTCCCCATAACACTTGTACTGATTGGAATCATGGCCTGAGGTGAAGTCTGGTGAACTGGCTCACAGTATGCATTTCTATAATCAATCCTACCCTAATCTATCAATGTTGGTTCACTCCATTTTTGGAACAAGCTGTTCTACTTAGTGTTGTAAGCAAGGGTTATTTGTTACATCAGGCACCAAGCTAGTCTTGAATGTCTGTGAGAAAGAAAAGTTTATCTTATCATTTTTTTACGGGGTATCCTTGCAGTAAGCATCAGAGACCTAGTAAATCGCCTAAGCGAGCCCAAGTATTTTCCCGAGCACTGATTTGTTTTTCTAGCTTGCTTGCTTGATTTGTAGTACAGGGAGAACGTGCAAACTCCATGCAGACAGCACCGGTAGTCAGGATCGAACCCGGGTCCCTGGCGCTGTGAGGCAGCAACTCTACCATTGTGTCACCGTGCTGCCCCTTGTGACATGTGGCAATGAAGTACCATTGAAACATTGCACCATTGAAGATAGCCCAAGGGTCTCCAATGAGGTAGATCGAATGGTTTAGTTGCCTGATAACAGCCGGGAAGAAACTGTCCCGGATTCTGGGGGGTGTGCGTTTTCACATTTCTGTACACCTTGCCTGATGGGAGATGGGAGAAGAGAAAGTGACCAGGGTGCGACTCATCCTTGATTATGTCACTGGCCTTGCCGAGGCAGTGTGAAGTGTAGATGCAGTCAATGGAAGAGAGGTTGGTTTGCGCGATGGTCTGGGCTGCATTCCCAATTCGCTGCAATTTCTTGCAGTCTTGGTTGGAACTTGTTACCAAACCAAGCTGTGATGCATCCCGATAAAATGCTTTCTGCAGCGCATCTGTAGAAATTGGAGAGGGTTGTTGGGAACATCAGTTTAGTTTATTGTCACGTGTACCGAGGAACGGGGTAAAGCTTTTGTTGGGCGCTAATCGGCCATGCTGAACTTCCTAAGCCTTCTAAGGACATGCAGGCATTAGTATGGATAGGGTTGTCTATTACGCAAGTTAGAACCAAACATTTATAAACGCAGTTTGTGGCCCCTTTTGAGAAAAAGAAGATTTCTGAACAAAATTAGAAGTGAAAATGAATACGCAGCTGGTTATATTTATGTATTCTGAAAAGAAAGCGAAATAAAACAGCAAGCACTGCAAAAACTCTTGGCAAATGCAACCAGACGATGAAAACATAAATATAGAGGGAACCTCGTGGGAAAGTCTTGTCAGATAATGGATCATTTTTGGCCGACTTGCTATTGCAATAAGCAACCTGCTCCTCCGTGAGGGCTTCCTTTCAGAAGTGTGGCACTTGCAAAAGGTGAAAAAAAATTTTTTGATGCAAAGTGGATCGATCGCTGCTGGGAAGCAGCAGCCATTTTATTTCATGACAAATAGCAAGGTTGACTGAAAGACTATATCTAAGTAAGCCAAATGAATGGGGTTCAGTGCCGTGAACTGCTTGGATAGAAAGGACGTGGAGAGGATGTTTCCACTAGTGGGAGAGTCCGGGACCAGAGGTCGTAGCCTCAGAATTATAGGACGCTCCTTTAGGAAGAAGATGAGAAGTAATGTATTTTGTCAGGGGGCGATGAAACTGCGAGATGCACAGAAGGCTGTGGAGGTCAAGTCAATGGATATTTTTTTAAGGCAGAGATGGATAGATTCATGATTGGTACCTCAATGGTCATGGGGAGAAGGCTGAAGAATGGACTTAGGAGGGAGAGATAGATCAGTCATGATTGAATGGCAGAGAAAACTTGATGGATCGAATGGCCTAATTCTGCTCCTTTCACTTATGATCTTATGACTAATGAAATAAATTAGGTAAAACAAATTTCAAATATTTAGAAAAAAGATCACCACCATTTTGATTGATTGAGTACCAAAACCATATATACCCGTATTTGTTTCCACACACTTTTAACTTTAGAGATATAGCATGGAAACATGCCCTTGGGCCCACTGATTCCACCCCCCGTGTGCTAACACTATCCTACACACTCGGGACAATTTACAATTTGGAGATGAGGAGGGATTTCTTTAGCCAGAGGGTGGTGAATCTGTGGGATTCATTGCCATCTGTGGAGGCCAAGCCATTGGGTATTTCGAAAGTGGAAATTGATAGGGTCTTGACTTGTAATGGCGTTAAAGGTTACAGGTAGAAGGCAGGAGATTGGTATTGAAAGGGAAAGATTGAATGATCAGCCAAAGTCGTACAGGTTTGTAGGTCACTAGCTTCTGTAAATTGTGCCTAATGTGGTAGGCGTGGACTCGGTGGGCTGAAGGGCCTGGTTCCACACAGTATCTCTGGAGTAAGGTAAAGTGTATGGCATTAAACTCATCTACTGTCACAGCTGTCAGCATGATATGGAAAAAAGATGGAAATAGAATGGTCGTGGAAAATAAGTGGAATAAGTTCATGTTCATAAGTGGTTGGAAAAGAGTCAGGCCCTCCAGCCCATCAAGTCTACTCTGCCATTCAATCATGGCTGATCTGTAAACATAGCAAAATTAGGTGCAGGAGTAGATCGTTCAGCCCTTCGAGCCAGCATCACCATTCAAATACCACCATGGCTGACCTGTACTCCGTTCCTGCTTTTCCCCGTATCCCTTGATTCCATTAGCCCTAAGAGCTAAATTTAACTCTCTCTTGAAAACATCCAGTGAATTCCACAGATTCACAACTCTCTGGGTGAAAAGGTTTTTCATCATCTCAGTCCTAAATGGCCTACCTCTTATTCTTAAACTGTGACCCTTGGTTCTGGACTTCCCAACATGGGGAACATGTTTCATATAACCATATAACCATATAACCATATAACAATTACAGCACGGAAACAGGCCTTATCAGCCCTTCCAGCCCGTGCCGACCATTTATTTTCCCCTAGTCCCATCTACCTGCACTCAGATCATACCCCTCCATTCCCTTCCCGTCCATATACCTATCCACTTTACTTTTAAATGTTAAAATCGATCCTGCCTCCACCACTTCTGCAGGAAGATCATTCCACACAGCCACCACTCTCTGAGTAAAGAAGTTCCCCCTCATGTTACCTCTAAACTTCTGTCCCATAATTCTAATGTTTCCTGCATCTAGCCTCTCCAATCCCTTAAGAATTGTATATGTTTCTACAAGATCCTTGCTTAGGAAGTTTATTATCTCATGCCAGCACTTGTTTCTTTGTCATCTAGTCCTCTTTCTGACATTTTCCAGAATTAATAGCAAGGCTGAGGTATTAGGCATCAGATCCATCCTATCACAATTTGAGAGCAGGACTAAATCTTGCACTAAATGTTATTCCCTTAATCCTGTATCTGTACAACTGCAGGGCTTGATCGCAATCATGTATTGTCTTTCCGCTGTATAATCTTTTCATTGTATTTCGGAGTCAGGATCGAATCCGTGTCTCTGGTGCTGCGACTGCTGTAAGGAAGCAACTCTACTGCTGCGCCACTGTGCCACCCTGTGTGCACGCATTTGTATATATCTATATAATATCTGTATATCTGTATATATATATATATATATATATATATATATATATATATATATATATATATATATATATATATATATATATATATATATATATATATATATATATATATATGTGTGTGTGAGTGCGGGGTGCGGGTTTGTGAATATATACAAACATTGGATCCAATGCGATCTAACCTTCCAGAGCAGCCTACCACGGGAAACCTTGTCAAATGCTTTGCTGAAGTCCATATAGAAAACGTCTACATGTCTGCCCTCATCAACCTTTTTGGTCTTCAAAAAACCTTAAAAAAACAGATTTGGGAGATGTGGCCTCCCATATATAGAACCATGCTGTCCATCCCTAATCACCCTTGTCTATCTACATACATGCATAGTTTAGTTTAGTTTAGTTTAGTTTAGATTAGTTTAGTTTGGTTTAGTTTAGTTTAGTTCAAAGATAGGCATATCAACAGGCCCTTTGGCCCACCGAGTCTGCATCGACACTATCACTATCCACGCACACAAACTCTACCCTCCGCACACTTTGGTAACTTTGCAATTTTTACCAAAGCCAATTAACGTACAAACCTGGACGTCTTTGGAGTGTGGGAGGAAACCGGAGCACCCGGAGAAAACCCTCGCAGGTGACGGGAGGAACATACAAACACTGTCCAGGCAGCACCCGTAGTCGGGATCAAACCCAGATCTCGGGCGTTGTAATGCACAACGCTACTGCTGCACCACCGTGCCTCCCTCGGTCCTTGTACTAAACTGTATACAAAAAATTATTTCACTCTACCTCGATGCACATGACAAGTAAAGTACTGTTGTAAAGTACCATTGTAGATGTTAGGCTCCTTGGCCTATAGTTCCCACGTTTTTCCTTGCAGCCCTTCTCAAATAGAGGTACAACATTTGCCTCTTAACCTGGTGATATGAATATTGATTTCTCTAATCAAGTAACTCCTGCATCCCCTCTCTCTCTCATTGTCCCTCCCCCACACTAGCTTCAAAGTCATCTGGTTGAGTCAGAGGTAGACACAAAATGCTGGAGTAACTCAGCGGGTGAGGCAGCAACTCTGCAGAGAAGGAATGGGTGACGTTTCGGGTCGAGACCCTTCCTCAGACTGTGTCTGTAACTCGTTTTCACCTACACAACACAGCTAACAATGGCACATTTTCTTTATCATCATTACTTTTTTTTGCACATCTTTCTTTCATTTGTTCTATATCTCTCGATAATCACTGTGTATATCTCTCGTTTCACTCTCCCCTGACACTCAGTCTGAAGAAGGGTCTCGACCCGAAACGTCACCCATTAATTTTCTGCCGAGATGCTGCCTGTCCCGCTGAGTTACTTCAGAAATCTGAGTCTACCTTTGGTTTAACCAAGCATCTGCAGTTCCTTCCGACACATTAGACACCATCGATGCCTTTAACTATTATTATTTATGCCTTTCATGGTTTTCTTGGGTGTCTTTATTTCATACTTTGAATGTGTGTAATGTTTGATACGTTTTTCCTATAATTATTATACTTACTGTCAGTAGTAAGTGTATTATTTCCACTTTACAGTAAATCGCCTCTCCAAGTTGTCTCCTTCCTATGAGATTAAATGTTTTTTTTAATACACTGCTCTTTCTTCATGTCGGATAAGGCAATAGACAATAGGTGCAAGAGTAGACGGTTTGGCCCTTCGAGTCAGCACTGCCATTCACTGTCATCCACATTCAGTATCCCGTTCCTGCCTTCTCACCATATCCACTGACCCTGCTATCTTTAAGAGCTCTATCGATCTCTCACTTAAAAGCATCCAGAGAATTGGCCTCCACTGCCTTCTGAGGCAGAGAATTCCACAGATTCACAACTCTAACATATAAACCATATAACCATATAACAATTACAGCACGGAAACAGGCCTTCTCGGCCCTTCCAGTCCGTGCCGACCATTTATTTCCCCCTAGTCCCATCTACCTGCACTCAGACCATACCCCTCCATTCCCTTCCCGTCCATATACCTATCCACTTTACTTTTAAATGATAAAATCGATCCTGCCTCCACCACTTCTGCAGGAAGATCATTCCACACAGCCACCACCCTCTGAGTAAAGAAGTTCCCCCTCATGTTACCCCTGAACTTCTGTTCCTTCATTCTCATGTCATGCCCTCTTGAATTCTCATGTCATGCCCGTTTGAATCTTTCCTACCCTCAATGGGAAAAGCTTATCCACATCAACTCTGTCTATCCCTTTCATCATTTTAAAGACCTCAATCAAGTCCCCCCTTAATCTTCTGCGCTCCAAAGAATAAAGACCTAACTTGTTCAACCTTTCTCTGTGTGAAAAAGTTTTTCCTCATCTATGTTCTGGATTCTCTTAGAGCCAAAGGAATCAAGGGATATTGAGGAAAAAGCAGGAACGGGGTACTGATTTTAGATTATCAGCCATGGTCATATTGATTGGCGGTGCTGGCTCAAGGCCAAATGGCCTAATCCAGCCCCTATTTTTCTATGTTTCTAATTTCTTTAGTCAGAGGGTGGTGAATCTGTGGAATTCTTTGCCACAGTTGGTTGTGGAGGCGGTCAGTGCATATTTTTAAGGCAGATAGATAGGTTCTTGATTAGTACGGGTGTCAAAGTCTATGGGGAGAAGGCAGGGGAATGGAGTGAGGAGGGAGAAATATATCAGCCATGATTGAAAGGCAGAGTAGACTTGATGGGCCGAATGGCCTAATTCTACTCCAATCACTTATGATCTTATGAAGTTATATGTGCCACCCATTTCTGTTTAGCTCACATTTCCAGTGTGGATGCTCCTTAATATGAGAGTTGTTTTTATGGTGAAGAACTAATTTGGGGAGTTTGCTCATATCGGTGGCGCAGCAGTAGAGCTGCTACTTTACAGCACCAGTCCCAGGTTCGATCCTGACTACGGGTGCTTGTCTGTATGGAATTTGTACATTCTCCCCGTGACCTGCGTGGGTTTTCTCCAGGTGCTCCCATTTTCTCCTAAGCTCCAAAGGCGTACAGTTTTGTAGGTTAATTGGCTTGATAAAAAAAAATTGCAAATTGTCCCTAGTGTGTGCAGGATAGTGTTAATGTGCAGGGATCGCTGGGCCGAAGGATCCATTTCCGCGCTGTGTCGCCAAACTAAACTAAACTAAACTCAACCAATGTCGCAGTCTAAGCATAAAATTGACTTCTGCACTTAAGAGATCTTTGACTTTGATTGTACTACATACAATTATATGTTATTATAATCAGGAATATATTCAATCAGATCTGACAAAGACAAAATGTAATAATGTTTGATGTTCATTCAAGTTGTAGTTTGGTGAATACTTAAGCAGAGTTATTCTGCCAGTGAAATCAAGAGCCAGCGAACCGTTCAAGAGATTAACACAAAGATAGACACAAAATGCTGGAGTAAAGGGGCTGTCCCACTTGGCCATCATTCGCGCGCCATTTACGTGTGTGGGTAGCATGTGGATAGCGTGTGGGTACCGTGAGGGTAGCGTGTGGGTAGCGCATGGGTAGCGTGTGGGTAGTGTGGGGCAGGCTCATGGAATGTTGTGGAGGAGTGCGGAATGGCGTGGAGGAGTGTGGACCTCGTCCTGCACAAAATCTTCGCGCGCGCCACTGGCCTGTCGTGTAACTGACGGCCAAAGTGGGACAGGCCCAAGACCCTGGCGCGACGCAACGTCTCACCTCCACCAGCAGCAGAAGCAGGCAAACGATCGCCGAGCTGGCCCTGGGGATCACGGCCGTTGCAGATCAGGATCCGCCCCCACTCCTACTCCCAGAGCGGGGCCAAGACGATTGAAGATAGACACAAAATGCTGGAGTAACTCAGCGGGACTGGCAGCATCTCTGGAGAGAAGCAATGGGTGACGTTTCGGGTCGAGATCCTTCTTCAGACTGATGATAAGTCTCGACCCGAAACATCATCCATTCCTTCTCGCCAGAGATCCTGCCGGTCCCGCTGAGTTACTCCTGCATTTTGTGTCTATCTTCAAATGACGTCACGCACTCCAGACGGCTGTGTGGACGCATGATGACGTACGCGACCGTCGCGTGTCAGTCACTACCGGCTTGTCGCATAAATGACGGCCAAGTTGCGCAGGTTGAGATTAGTATACAAACTTAAAGGGGGTTCAGTATTGATGTGGAGAGAGAACTGGCTGGCAGACAGGAAGCAAAGAGTAGGAGTAAACAGGTCATTTTAAGAATGGCAGGCAGTGACTAGTGGGGTACCGCAAGGCTCAGTGCTGGGACCCCAGCTATTTACAATATACATTAATGATCTGGATGAGGGAATAGTAAGATTGAACGAGAACTTACCAGTTCGAAGGTTGATCTTTATTTTATGAGGAGTCGAAGTGAGGGATTTCGTGAAGAGCCCACCGGCGCGCATGCTCGACATACTTCAAAGTAGCGGCGTGGAATCACTGAAACCAACAATAGAAATGACTTCGCATAGTAAGATTGAAGTGACTAAGATTACCAGATGAAGGTGATTGAGGGTTGGGCGAGGAGGGCACGAAATCCCTCACTTCGACTCCTCATAAAATAAAGATCAACCTTCGAACTGGTAAGTACTCGTTCAATCTTACTATTTCATTTCGGAGTCACGTGAGTGCCTTCGTGAAGACTTCAAAGCTTCTGTGATTACACGCCCTGGACCACGTCCATGCTGACACATCACTACCAGGGATGGATGGGAGGAACAAACTTGCTCAATAGTTCATACTGCAAAACAAGAGCATATTTATTAATAACAAATCAAAAACCCCTCATGCGGGGACATCTCCACGTTCTGAACCTGCATTCAGCACGGCTTCTGCGAACTGTAGAGGAGCAGCAACAGGCTTGTTATAAAAACGCTGGAACACAGCTTCATTAGCCCATCCTGCTGTGGCGAGAATTTGGTCCATGGGCATCTCCATGACCCTCGCCGCTGACGTCGATGCAGCCCTGGTGGAATGAGACTTGAACACATTAGTGTCGATACCTGACTTACCCAAGACGACTCGAAGCTACCTGGATATCGTCTGGACTGTCACTCGATGATGAGGTCTCTTATGAGTGACAAGCAGGTATCTCTCCATTCCTCTGATGCGTGCCATCACCTTGACATAGTGGCGGATATGTGAGGCTAAACATAGCCTAGCATCTGCGGGGTATGCTGGGAACTTCAGCTGCAGCCCTGTGCACCCAGGTCTATGCTGCTTTAGTAGCTCGTCAATGAAAAAGACTACTTCTGTAGGGGTAGAAATCATTCTGTCGACACGAAGTTTGTGTAGTGTCTGTACCCTCTGAGCTGAAGTCAGCGCTAGTAACATCACCAGCTTCATGGTGAGTTGGTCCAGTTGGAGCCCTTCCATGGGAGACCACGTCCTTAGCAGGGTTAATACGTCCCTGACATCCCAGGTGATATTATAGCGTGGTGTAGGCGGATTCATATTGAATATACCCCGCATGAGTCTGGACACTAGCCTGTTGGATCCTACCCCAATATTGAGGTAGAATGATAGCGCACTTCTGGCGCTGTTGATGGCACTGTAACTTAAGTGTTCATTATGGTGCAACCCCGCGAGGAATTCCAGGACGTCGGTTATTGTCACGTCATCGTACGTGATGCGAGAGCGGCTGCAGTAGGCTTCCCACTTCTTAATATGCGAGCGGTATCTTCGCCTTGTGGACTCTCGACACGACGTCCCGATGGTATCCATGGTCCGAGCCGAGAGGCCGTATTGGACTAACGGCCTGTTCAGAACCTGCAAGCCAACAAATTTAAATAGCCATGGCAGGGATGTGGCTCCCCTGAGACAGGGTGAGTAACCAATTGTGGGCAACCCTTCAAAAGGACCCAAGGTTCGTTGAGCATGTCAAAGACCACCGGATACCAAGGCTGTGTGGGCCAGTCGGGTATAATAAGGATGCCCTTGGCAGCATCTGCCTGAATCTTACGCAATACCCGACTGATGAGGCAAAACGGGGGGAAGGCATAGAAAAACCAATTCCCCCAGTCCAGCGAGAATGCATCTAGCGCTATAGCCCCAGGATCTGGTTCCCATGAAACGTAGGTTGGTACCTGATGGTTCAACCGTGACGCAAAAAGGTCAATGTCCGGTTTACCAAATTTGGCTGTGACTTTAGCAAAAATCTCAGGATGCAACTTCCATTCAATATTGTCATTAAATTTGCGTGACCTGGTGTCCGCCACAGTATTAAGCTCACCTGGCAAATAGGTAGCTGAAATCCAAATGTCTCTTTGAACACACCAGAGCCAAATTGAGTTAGCCAATTTGTCACACGAAACTGACCTGGTACCACCCATATGGTTTAAGTATGCCACTGCTGTGGTGTTGTCTATTTGGAGACGGACATGTGCTCCAACAAGCTTGGAACAATACGCACGAAGTCTGTGGAATGCTGCCAGCAACTCCAAATAGTTAATCCCTTGAGTCAACAACATCGTTTCAAGGGTGTCCCATCTGCCCCCACAACTACAGCAATTATCCGTGGCTCCCCAGCCATTGGAGCTTGCATCAGTCTGCAAATATACCACCGGATTAGCCTCCCTGATAGGCTTGAATGAGCTGCTAATGTGACACACCCACCATTGCAACTCATTTATCGCTTCGAGCGGCAGCTGCATGGACTGATCATAATGACCAGCGTTCTGTTTTAACGCAGCAATTTTAGCTCTTTGCAAATTCTGATAATGCAAAGGTCCATATCGCGCTGCCGGAAACAAAGCTACAAGCTTCCCAATTATTGTAGCTGAATGCCGAATCGATGGTATATTGGTGCGGATTAAATCTTGACACACCTGGGTAACCTCCTCAATCTTGTTAATTGGAATGGTAACCCTCATGCTCATAGAGTTCACCGTGAACCCTAGGTAATTAATCACCTGGGCAGGGCAGAACTTTGATTTCTCTGGATGGACAATAAACCCTAATTGTTGAAATATATTGACAGCAGCTGCAACACCCTGTTCAGCCAATTCCAGGGTGTGGCCCACAATTAAGATATCATCTAAATAGGCCATAACTATATGGTGTCATTGTCTCAAATAAGCCATAATTGGTTTCACTAATTTAGTGAACAATCTAGGGGCTGTGGTGAGCCCATTAGGCAAAGCCTTGTACTGCCAGAGTTGCCCCATCCAGATGAATTTCAAAAACCTTCTGTCGTATTTCTGGATGGATACTGAATAATATGCGTCTTTCAAATCGATGCATGCCATAAAGCAACCATGAGAAATCAATGATTTGGCTGTTTCAAACGTATCCATTTTTAAATGAGTATATGTTACAAAAGTATTCAAACGGGTTAGATCAATAATGACACGACAACCTCCATCCTTCTTAGGTCTGTATATTCGAAACAAATTCAACTGGCTCATGCACCGCTCTCTCAATCACTCCCTTCTGCTCAAGACTTAAAAGTTCCTTGTAGCTTGCTGCCTGTTCTGCAGCAGATAATTTAAACGTTCGACCGGGCATGTGCTGGGATGGAGGAATGTCGCCATTAATAAACTCAATTTTATGCCCCTGAATATTCTGCAACACATACTCGTCACCAGTTAAATTACCCCATGCACCCAAAAACAACCGAAGGCGACCACCAACATGTGAAGTTAAACAAAGAGAAAAGAGAGAACCAGACCCCCTCACCTCCGTGGTTCCCGGCGGTCCTTGACACGCGTGGGTGGACGTGGAGGTGCTGGGTTGGCTTGAGGGCGCGGCGTCTTCGTTTTCCACCAGGGTCTCTGCCGACCCTGTCCTAAAAAAGACCCCTGGTGCTGGGTCTGATGTTGCTGTCGTTGTGGAGCTTGAGGGTGGGTCCTCGTCGAGGTACTAGCAGACCCTCGTGATCGAATGTATGGAGACTTTGAGCCTGACGGTGCGGGGGCACTCTGAGAGCGCATGATCCCCACCGTTTTGGCTTGTTCGTCAAGCTCTTTGACTCTCTTCGAGAGGTCCTCCCCAAAGAGCTGACGGGGCGGGGGCGGCGGCGGTGGTTTGCACAATCCTGCAAACTTCGGATTGAGCGCTGGGCGGATGCTGGTTTTCATGCTGGGTCGCGCACAGGAGGGCCAGAGCATCTTCCTGGTCCAAATTCAGTTCGTCCCCGTCCACCGACCGCGCAAAGGCGGTAATACCGGCCGTGAGGAGCTTCAGGA
Organism: Raja brachyura; assembly: GCA_963514005.1. The sequence goes on from OY740785.1 coordinate 111,055,642, forward strand.
TCCGCTGCAATTTTACCTCTTGTTGACGGATAGCCGCACTGATGTTGCCCCATATCGGCGTATTGACCACAGGCATGTTGAGGGAGTTGCAATTGGATGGAGCCTTGTGATGGCTCATTGCCTGAATGAGGACTTCTTCCTGTAGTTGCTGGTTGTTAAGAAAGTCCACAGTGGCTGCCAGCTTTGCGTTTAAAGGAAGTCCAGATGAATGTGGGGCCACAAATTTGGTCGCCACATCCAGAAGAACTCCTCCGAGCTGTGGTGTGCTGGCGGATCTGGACCTGTAATCACCCACATCTCCGCCTGAGTCCCGGCCTGCGTTGCAGGTACTGCCGATGGTAAAGGCCCCGGAACTGTTGACCGGCGAACTCGTCCTGACGTCCTCCGGCCCTTGGAACTCCCATCCATGTCCTTGCTGCAAGACATAGCCAACAACAAGGACCACCAACTAAAGGTAGGATACTTACCTCCGTGGCCCCTAATGAAGGGCTGGCGAGGAGCGCGCTCCACCGCCAGCCGTCGCAGCAACGCGGTACGACGATATGTCGAGCATGCGCGCCGGCGGGCTCTTCACGAAGTCACTCACGTGACTCCGAAATGAAATTGAATGCAACATTTCCAAGTTGTGGAAGACACTAAGCTGGGGGGTATAGTTAGGTGTGAGGAGGATGCTAGGAGACTGCAAGGTGACTTGGATAGGTTGGGTGAGTGGGCAAATGCATGGCAGATGCAGTATAATGTGGATAAATGGGAGGTTATCCACTTTGGTGGCAAAAACAGGAGGGTAGACTATTATCTGAATGGTGACCGATTAGGAAAAGGGGAGATGCAACGAGACGTGGGTGTCATGGTACACCAGTCATTGAAAGTAGGCATGCCGGTGCAGCAGGCAGTGAAGAAAGCGAATGGTATATTGGCATTCATAGCAAAAGGATTTGAGTACAAGAGCAGGGAGGTTCTACTGCAGTTGTACAGGGTCTTGGTGAGGCCACCCCTGGAGTATTGCGTACAGGTTTGGTCTCCTAATCTGAGGAAAGACATTCTTGCCATAGAGAGAGTACAGAGAAGTACAGGGAGTACAGACTGATTCCTGGGATGTCAGGACTTCCATATCAAGAAAGAATGGATAGACTCGGCTTGTGCTCGCTGGAATTTAGAAGATTGAGGGGGGATCTCATGGAGACTTACAAAATTCTAAAGCGGTTGGACAGGCTAGATGCAGGAAGATTCTTCCCGATTTTGGGAAACTTCAGAACAAGGGGTCACAGTTTAAGGATAAGGGGAAAGTCTTTCAGGACCAAGATGAGAAAATCATTTTTCACACAGAGAGTGGTGAATCTGTGGAATTCTCTGCCACAGAAGGTAGTTGAGGCCAGTTCATTGACTATATTTAAGAGCCCTTGTGGCTAAAGGGATCAGGGGGTATGGAGAGAAGGCAGGTACAGGAGATACTGAGTTGGATGATCAGACATGATTATATTGAATGGCGGTGCTGGCTCAAAGGGCCAAATGGCCTACTCCTGCACCTATTTTCTATATTTCTATGTTTCTAGGCCGTCAACTCAATGCAACAGACAGCATCACTGGAGAAAAAGGAATAGGTGACGTTTCGGGTCGAAACCATTCTTCAGACTGGTTTAAGATTAACTTTTCTTCCCTGGTAGGAAGTCTGGTATCAGTATGCTTCAGAGAATCAACCCCATTTGTAAATCAACAAAATGAAACTTTGAATACATTTCTAAAGCCACACACCTGAATATTCTTTCCTGTAAGCATCCTGAACCAAAAGTTGCATCTCTGTGATATTTTAATTCCCCAAGTGTTCTTCTCCTCTTGGGAGTTGGGTAGATTCTATTTTACAACCTCCTATTTTGGACTTATATCCTATTTTGGGCATCTTGAGCTGAGTCATAGAGTCTTGCCGTGTGGAAACAGGCCCTTCGGCCCAACTTGCCCACACCGACCAACATGCCCCATCTACACCAGCCCCAGCTGCCAGCATTTCCCCCATATCCCTCTAAACCTATCCTATCCATGTATCTGTCTAAATGCTTAAACGTTGCGATAGTACCTACTTCAATTACCTCCTCTGGCAGCTCGTTCCATATACCCACCACCTATTTCTTTGTGTTCAAAAGCCATTAAAACTTCCTGAAGATAGACACAAAGTGTTGGAGTCACTCAGCGGGCCAGGCTGCATCTCTGGAGAGAAGGAATGGGAGACGTTTCCTGATCCCTCCTTGTATCCTAAATGACACTTAAGGTGCCGTTGGAGTGTGGCAGGACTCTATGTACTGGTCCCAGAAGAAGATCAACTAGCATCTAATACAATTGCTCCGTCTTTTCTACCTGTCTACCTATTGGAGGAGGTAGCTGAATTAACTCGGGATACTTCCAGTTCCCAGCCCCGCGACGTGGACGCTTCTGCTATGGGGCCCTTGATGTGGTGGACTCATTACATACCTTGGATATGCAAAACAAAGAATATCACTGTGATCTGTCACATAATAATAAAGTTTTATTCATTTTTCATAATGAATTTGAGTTTGGCTTGATTGTCATTATGTATTGTATTATCCGATTTGATTGTATAGTGTGCAAATCAAAAGCTTTTCACTGTACCTCAGTTTCCAGTTTCATTTATTGTCACGTGTACCGAGGTACAGTGAAAGCTTTTGTTGCGTGCTATCTAGTCAGCGGAAAGACAACACATGATTACAATCGAGCCATTTACGGTGTACAGATACATGATAGGTTTAGTGCAAGGTAAAGCCAGCAGGGTCAAGGATAGTCCGAGGGTCACCAATGAGGGAGAAAGTAGGTCAGGGCTGCTCTATAGTTGTTGGTAGGATGGTTCAGTTGCCTGATACCAGCTGGGAAGAAACGGCCCCTGAATCTGGAGGTGAGCGTTTTCATACTTCTATACCCTTTGCCCGATGGGAGAGGGGAGAAGAGGGCGTGGCCAGGGTGGGACTCGTCTTTGATTATGCTGCTGGCCTTGTGAGGTTTAGATAGAGTCAACGACAACCTCGGTACACGTGACAATAATAAACCTAAAGCTAAAATGGCTTTCCACTCTGTAACTTTGTATTCAATAACCTTTGCAGTACTTTTCCTCTGCTAACACCTTCGTACCATAAAAGATCCGTGGCACAGTGATGCAGAGGTAGAGTCTGCCTTACAGCACCAGAGTTTGATTCTGACTGTGGAGAAGGCTGTGGAGGCCAAGCCAGTGGATATTTTTAAGGCAGAGATAGATAGATGTATCTATGTTTCTATGTTTCTATGCCCCTTTTCCGTGGTTACGTCCGCGCCCACAGGTGATACTAGAGGTGGACTACACGCTGCTTACAGGCGTCCTGGGGGGGATTTCCAGAATCGCTGGACACTGCGGAGGGTGGAATGATTCCTCAATAACGATGAGGCAGTTATTTAAGACTATTTGCTGTATTTGTGACATGGTGGTTGGGTTTGTTTGTATTGTTTTGTATTGTACATATCATTTTCGTAAATAATTGATTGATTAAAATGATTTTTGTTAAATTAAAAGCATTTTGGCGACCGCCTGCACGGCACTCCAGAAGGTTCTGCCGCGCGGCCCTGTGGCCGTGGTCACCGGTCGCTCTGCAGGTCTTTAGGGAAGAGCAGGCCCAGTGTCGGCAATAAAATATTCTTGATTTATGAGGTAGCCACGCCTTATTAATAACACGGATAATAGATATAATTAATAAGCAGTTAGTTCAAACATTTACATGCCATTTTCGACAATGATGCACGATTCAGCAAGGCAGCATGACCCCTAAGTTACAACTGGAAGCGTAAATGTCTAATTTTCAACTGCATTTCTGGCCTTTTCACGTGCAGATATTATTAATTAACATATTCTATCTTAATATGGTGACTGAATTTTCAAACCAGACATTGGCCAAATAAATGGACTTCCCTCAAGCATTCTGAATGTAGGTTGGAAAAACCTTTTTCATGTGTGCGGCACAGTGGTGCAGTGGTAGAGTTGCTGCCTCACAGCGCCAGAGCACTGGGTTCGACCCTGACTCTGCATGGAGTTTGTACGTTCTCCCTCTGACCTGCGTGGGTTTCCTCCGGTTTTCTCCCACACTCCAAAGATGTACAGGTTTGTAGGTTAACTGGCTTGGTGTATGGGAAAATTGTCCCTTGAGTGTGTAGGATAGTGTTGATGTGCGGGGCTCGCTGGTCGATGCGGACGGTGAGCGGAAGGGGCCTGTTTCCGCATTGCATCTATAAATCAAAGGAGCAGAATTAGTCCATTCGGCCCCACAAATCTGCTCCTCCATTCAATCTTGGCTGATTTTTTGTTTCTTCTCAACCTCATTCTCCTGGATTCTTCCCATAACCTTTTAGGCCTTTAAGGGCCTGTCCTACCAGCATCCGACCATCCGATGAGCGCGATCAAACTAGAAGCGGGGGCCGCGCGGAGGTCGGGTGATCCCCTGTACAGGGCCGTTCCCACCAGCATGCGCCTGCATGCGGCAAGCGTGACCAAACCAGCAGCGAGGTCCGCGCGGAGGTCGGGTGAGTGGCGCAACGCGGCGCAAAGTGAGGCGAACTTGGAACGAAGTCTTAAAGGTACGTTCGGCAGGACAGAGAGGGGCACACAGAGAGGGGCACAGAGGCACACACACAGAGGGCCACGGAGCCACACACATAGAGGGTCACGGAGGTACCTACAGAGAGGGTCACGGAGGCACGATGTCGAGGCGGTGTGTAATGCGTCGAGGCGACTGCGAGCCGACAAGCCATTGCCGCGCAGAATTTTCGAACATAGTCAGTTTTTCGGAGATACGCGTGATGTCGGGACGAACTCCGCACAATTCCGCATGGCTCCGGCAATCGCAGTGGGAGTGGCCCCGCGACGCCGGACGGCTCAAGCGACCACATTAGGTCTCGCTCATCGCATGGAGTTGCATGCTGGTGGGACAGGCCCTTTAGTAAAGAGAAACCTGTGAACATGCGTTTAAAAATACCCAATGACTTGGCTTCCACCTCTGTCTGTGGCAAATAATTCCACAGATTCACCAACCTCTGGCTAAAGAAATTCCTCCTCATCTCCTTTCTGAAGGTTATATTCAACAATTGGGAGTGGCACGGTGCCACAACGGTAGAGCTATTGCCTCACAGCAGCAGAAACCCGGGTTCTATACTGACTACGGGTGCTGTCTGTACTAAGTTTGTACTCCCCGTGACCTGCGTGGGTTTTTCTCCGAGATCTTCGGTTTCCTCCCACACTCCAAAGACGTACAGGTTTTCAGGTTAATTGGCTTGGTATTAATGTAAAATAGTCCGTAGTGTGTGTGGGGTAGTGTTAGTGTGCGGGGATCGCTGGTCGGCACGAACTCGGTGGGCCGAAGGGGCCTCTCTCTGTGCTGTATCACTAAACTAAACTAAATTGGCTGCAAGACAACTTAGGGATCATATTACATGCACTGCAGAGGAATTAACATTCACCCATTCTGGATTTATCACTTCCGGACTCGCCAGGAGATCAGTGAAGTAGAACAAAAAAAAGATGAGTGAACTCATTGACACGCTTTGCAGTACTTCCTCTACCAGGAGTTGAATGACAAATTGCAAGATTATATTTTGTTCACTGCTGTTATATGAATGCCACTTTATTATCATGAATGTCGTGTTTTTTGTCATTTATCTGCAAGGTACTTCCAAGCACTACTCACCGAACTGTATAAATTATGCAATCAGTGCAGTTTTGTATCTTGATTTAATGCAATGCTGTGCTTTGAGCAGCAATCCATCTTGATTGTTCAGGCAAGCTGTTGGCTGGAGTCTCGCTGAAGAAGCCATGAAAGCTCATAATTACTAGTCATTTAATAAAGGATTTTATCAAATTGTCATACCCGACGTCAGATTTTGGTCCTTTTAAGGTTACGGTAGTTTTTATATGCATCATTGGATTGAACTTCCGATTAGATTAGATTAGATTGCTTCCAACACATTCCTCTGCACTTGTATGACTACAACATTCAAGATGTTTATCAATAAATGTTGTCCAAATCTATTCCATTCTAGAATATCTCGCTATGATGTTTGGCCTTCAAATCTTCTTTGAGCTTACAAGCAGACCTAATGATTTGTATGGATGTTGAATGTTAGAGAGAGCTCTTAAAGATTGCGGGGTCAAGCAATATGGGGAGAAGGCAGGAACGGGGTACTGATTGTGGATGATCAGCCCTGACTTGTACACTCTGGAGTTTAGAAGGATGAGAGGGGATCTCATTGAAACATATAAGATTGTTAAGGGCTTGGCTACGCTAGAGGCAGGAAACATGTTCCCGATGTTGGGGGAGTCCAGAACCAGGGGCCACAGTTTAAGAATAAGGAATAAGCCATTTAGAAAGGAGACAAGGAAACACTTTTTCTCACAGAGAGGGGTGAGTCTGTGGAATTCTCTGCCTCAGAGGGCGGTGGAGGCAGGTTCTCTGGATGCTTTCACAAATGAGCTAGATAGGGCTCTTAAAAATAGCGGAGACAGGGGATATGGGAAGAAGGCAGGAACGGGGTATTGATTGGGGATGATCAGCCATGATCACATTCAATGGCGGTGCTGTCTCGAAGGGCCGAATGGCCTACTCTTGCACCTATTGTCTATTGTCTATTGGATTGAGTTGAATCAAAATGAATCACTTGACTTTCGCTTAGTTTGGAGATACAGCGCGGAAACAGGTTCTTTCACCCATCGAGTCAGCAATGACCAGCGATTCCACTGGCACTATCTTACACACTAGGGACAATTTACCACTTTTGCAGAAGTCAATTAACCTACAAACCCGCACGTCTTGGGAGTGTGGGAGGAAACCAGAGGAGCTGGAGAAAACCCATGCGGTCACAGGGAGAACGTACAAACTCGGTGCAGACAGCACCCGTAGTCAGAATTGAACCGGAGTATCTGCCACTGTTGGGCAGCAACTCTACGATTCGCACTGTGCTACCCTCAAATCAGACATATTTAAATTGAGACTTGCCCCTCACCCTCTTTATTACTGTATGCACCTATTGGTACCAGCGTCTGCCAATGAATTTAACCCACTCTTTATGTGTTTCTGCACAACTTCGGTTGAAGTACTGTAAGCAACAAGATCCCTCTTCTCCCCTCTCCTATCCCAAGGTACAGAAGTGTGAAAACGCACACCTCCAGATTCAGGGACAGTTTCTTCCCAGCTGTTTTCAGGCAACTGAACCATCCTGTATCAGGCAACTGTACAAGGCATTGGTAAGACCAATTCTGGAGTATGGTGTACAATTTTGGTCGCCTAATTATAGGAAGGATGTCAACAAAATAGAGAGAGTACAGAGGAGACTTACTAGAATGTTGCCTGGGTTCCAGCAACTAAGTTATAGAGAATGGTTGAACAAGTTAGGTCTTTATTCTTTGGAGCGCAGAAGGTTAAGGGGGAACTTGATTGAGGTCTTTAAAATGATGAAAGGGATAGACAGAGTTGACGTGGATAAGCTTTTCGCATTGAGGGTAGGGAAGATTCAAACAAGAGGGCATGACATGAGAATTAAGGGACAGAAGTTTAGGGGTAACATGAGGGGGAACTTCTTTACTCAGAGAGTGGTGGCTGTGTGGAATGATCTTCCAGCAGAAGTGGTGGAGGCAGGATCGATTTTAACAAATGGTCGGCACGGACTGGAAGGGCCGAGAGGGCCTGTTTCCGTGCTGTAATTGTTATATGGTTATATGGTTATATCCTATCAGCAACTGGAGAGCAGTCCTGAGCTACCATCCACTTCACTGGAGATCCTCGGACTATCTTTAATCGGACATTACTGGACAATCTTGTACTAAACACTATTCAAGTTATTCCCCTCATCATGTCTATGTACACTGCAAATGGTTTGATTATAATCATGTGTTGTCTTCTTGTGACTGGTTATCACGCAAACAAAAACTCGGTAGATGTGACGATAAGCTTTAGTCCTTGTATTTTGGGCATCAAAATAACTTTCGTATTTTGCTAATAAGGACACTCAAAACTAGGTGCTGCAACCATAGTATCAATAACATCTTTATAATGGAGCAGCATAGGGTGGCACAGTGGTTGATACGACACGATATAACTTTATTAATCCCGGGATGGAAAATTGATCTGCCAACAGTCATGAATAACTAAATACATGAAACATAAAATTAAAGTGGGGAGTGGCAAGGATTGGGGTTGTGCAAAGATTGGGGAGGAGTGGATGGGAGTCAGTCTACCCCAGTGTAGCCAGTCTACCCCACCCCCTCCATCCAGTTACTATAACAACATTTGATACAATGACACCATTTGATACAACATTTGATACAATGACACCAAATGACACCATTTTGGCATGTGAGACGAGTGTAGATGCGGCACCTTGGTCGGCATGAGCAAGCTGGGCCGAAGGGCCTGTTTCCGTGCTGTATGACTCAGGACTCTATCTCACCTCAGTTGCGTACCCGATAGTGCTTCCACCTTTTAGATTAGTTTTTCTTAGAGTGGAAACGGCCCCTTCGGCCCACCGCGTCCGCACAGTCCAGTGATCCCCGTACATTAAAAACTATCCTACGCACACTAGGGACAATTTACAATTAAACCGAACCAAGTAACCCACAAACCTGAATGTCTTTGGAGAGTGGGAGGAAATCAGAGACCTGGAGAAAACCCATGCCGTTCACGGGGAGAACGTACAAACTCCGTACAGACAGCACCCATACGCTGCCGCTGTAAGGCAGCAACTCAACCGCTACGCCACCGTGCCGCAGTGTAGATGGGGCACCTTGGCCGGTATGAGCAAGTTGGGCCGAAGGGCCTGTGTGCATGCTGTGCGACTCGATGACTCATGAGCCATGACTCTATCTCACCTGAAAACTTGCATACATGCTGCTGCCTCCTAACTTCACAAATCCTTTCTTCAGACAATTTTATTTACCTAACATACCCAAGAAACAGCTGAGAGCAGTGTGTACATCAAAAAATACTGGGTCTAGACGACATCTCAGATGCCGCACTAACCACCTGGGCTCCAGAAATAGCCAGGTTTCTCACCAAGATATACCAGGTATACAGAGTCAAACATCATGGAAACAGGCCCTTCGGCCCGACTCATCCATGCCAACCAAGTTTAGTTCAGTTTAGTTTAGTATAGAGATACAGTGCAGAAACAGGCCCTTCGGCCCAGCGAGTCCGCACCGACCAGCAATCCCCGCACATTAACACTACCCTACAGACACTGGGGACAATTTACTCTGACACCAAGCCAGTTAACCTAAACACCTGTACGTCTTTGGGGCGTGGGAGGAAACCGGAGATCCCAGAAAAAAAACCTATGCAGTTCAAGGGGAGAACGTACAAACTCCGTACAGACAGCACCTGTAGTCAGGATCGAACCGGGGTCTCTGGTGCTGTAATTGCTGTAAGGCAGCAACTCTACCGCTGCGCCATCGTGCCACCCTGACCTCATAACATTTTTCCTTCAGTCATTTTGATTTTTTCCATTTTGTATGCGTTCGTACGTTCTCCCCGCAAGCTGCGTGGGTTTTCTCCGGGATCTCAGGTTTCCTCCCACACTCCAAAGACGTACAGGTTTGCAGGATAATTGGCTTGGTATATTTGTAAATTATCCCTAGTGTGTGTTAATGTGCTGGGATCACTGGTCGGTGCGGACTCGGTGGGCTGAAGGGTCTGTTTCCGCGCTATATCTCTAAGTAAACTAAACTAAAACTCACTGAATTCTCGAGGTGAGGTGCAAGTGACTGCTCTCGATATCAAGACAGCATTCAACCAAGTGTGACATCAAAGCATCCCAGTGAAATGAATAAGTAAAGAAACATTCTCTCGGTTTTTCACCAGAACAGGAGCAGCTCAGCTGCGATCTGATCCCTGGAGTGGGATTTGAACCGGAAATCTTCAGAGTCAGGGCGAATGCAACAATCCAAGGCATGTTTGACATGACTGAGGAATAGCAAGTGAAGGCAAATACATTCAGTCTCTAGGCGGTTTGCTTTGTTGAATTAAAAGCACACAATGCTATTTTTCTGGAAGATAGGCAGTTCACTGAATGTTTAACCGATCCTGTAGCCATTACTGATGAATCATTCATGTCTATAGCTGCCTTCTGTTGTTCACCTGAGTCTCTGCTACTTTGAAGAATAAGTGAGCTTAAAATATTGGCTCCTCCAGAACTGTGGTTATGTATAGTAGCTATGCTTCGACGGCAGCACGGTGACACAGTGTTGGGGTTACTGCCTCACAGCGCCAGAGATTCGTGTTCGATCCTGACTACAGCTGCTGTCTGTACGGAGTTTGTACGTTCTCCCCCATGAACGCATGTGTTTTCGCCGGGTGCTCCAGTTTCCTCCCCTACTCCACAAACGTGCAGGAATGTAGGTTAATTAGCTTCAATAAAAATTGCCGCCAGTGTGAGTAGGGCAGCGTTAGCGTGTGGGGATCGTTGGTTGGTGTGGACCCGGTGGGCCGAAGACCCGGTTTCCACGCCATTTCTCTAAACTAGATTATATTGAATGGCGGTGCTGGCTCGAAGGGCCGAATGGCCTATTCCTGCACCTACTTTCTATGTTTCTATCTTTCTATGAACGACAGATCAAACCTGAATGAATAGCAGAGTGGACTTGATGGGCTGAATGGCCTGTGAATCTGTGGAATTCTCTCCCACACATTAGGGACAACTTACAGAAGCCAAATAACCTACAAACCTGCACGTCTTTGCAGTGAGGGAGGAAACCGGAGCATTCGGAGAAAACCCACGCAGTCACGGAGGGAGCGTGCAATCTGTGTACAGACTGCTCCCGTAGTGTGGATCAAACTTGCCTTAAGCTAATCTAATCACAATGTCCTCTCCACTCGCAAATGCCTCTCTAACCTCCAGTTACACGAGAGGACGGTGGTTCGCTGGTTGATGCAGAAGTCCAAGGGATCGGGCAATGCTCATAACAACTAGAGCGCGGACTCGACTTTGAAAATGCCGTCAAAACATGGCGCCTCTTGCACGCAGGATCAGTAGATTATTTACCGGATAATAACAGGAAAGTAGACTATTATGTGAATGGTGGCCGATTAGGAAAAGGGGAGATGCAACGAGACCTGGGTGACATGGTACACCAGTCATTGAAAGTAGGCATGCAGGTGCAGCAGGCAGTGAAGAAAGCAAATGGTATGTTAGCATTCATATCGAAAGGATTTGAGTATAGGAGCAGGGAGGATCTACTGCAGTTGTACAGGGTCTTGGTGAGACCGCACCTGGAGTATTGCGTACAGATTTGGCCTCCAAATCTGAGGAAAGACATTCTTGCCAAAGAGGGAGTACAGAGAAGGTTCACCAGACTGATTCCTGGGATGTCAGGACTTTCATATGAAGAAAGAATCGATAGACTCGGCTTGTACTCGCTAGAATTTAGAAGATTGAGGGGGATCTTATCGAAACTTACAAAATTCTTAAGGGGTTGGTCAGGCTAGATGCAGGAAGATTGTTCCCGATGTTGGGGAAGTCCAGGACAAGGGGTCACAGTTTAAGGATAAGGGGGAAATCTTTAGGACCGAGATGAGGAAAACATTTTTCACACAGAGAGTGGTGAATCTCTGGAATTCTCTGCCACAGAAGGTAGTTGAGGCCAGTTCATTGGCTATATTTAAGAGGGAGTTGGATGTGGCCCTTGTGGCTAAAGGGATCAGGGGGTATGGAGAGAAGGCAGGTACAGAGTTGGATGATCAGCCATGATCATATTGAATGGCGGTGCAGGCTCAAAGGGCCAAATGGCCTACTCCTGCACCTATTTTCTATGTTTCTATGTTTCTAAACACTGGTCTCTGGCGCTGTAAGGCAGCACCTCTAACGCTGCACCACCGCCTACATCTTAATAAAAATGTAAAGGCCTTGGAAATACTTAAGGATGCAAAGGCACAGTTGGCAATATCACTGAGGGGATTAGTTGGTGCAGTGAAGGATCATGGGGAGAGAAGCAATCAATTCGGAAACAAGTCTGAGTTATTGATTATTTGATATACAGCAACCAGCAAACGACCAATGTTTAACAGGAGGCGATGATTATAATGATCAATAGTGCATGTAAGTGGGCACAGTGGTGTATGAGGCGCTTCACAGCATTCTGCTGCATAGCTCGGGGGGTGCTTTTCCTCATTGTTTAGTTTAGTTTAGTGATAAAACGCAGACACAGGCCCTTCGGCCCACCGAGTCCCCGCTGACTAACGATCAGAGGGCGGTGTATCTATGTTTCCTCCCACACTCTCAAGACATACAGGTTCCCTGGAGAGGGAACACGCGGTGTCCACAGGGACTGTGGAGGCCTTCCGTCAACGCTGGTCACCGCAGGAGATCGAATGGATTATTGATAAAAATGGTAAAATTTTAATTTGATAACTTTCTTTGTAAAATGCCAATATAGGCATTCTCTGATCGTGTTACGACTTTGTATTTGTTTGTTCTGAATAAAAGCATTTTGTAAAAAAAAAAGACATACAGGTTTGTAGGTTAATAGGCCTCTATACAATTCCCAGTGTGCGTAGAATTTGGGCATTATGTAGAAGGGGAGTCACGGTGGCACAGCGGTCGAGTTGCTGCTTTACAGCAAAAATGCAGCGTCGGAGACCCGGGTTCGATCCTGATTACAGGTGCTGTCTGTACGGAGTTTGTACGTTCTCCCCATGGTCTGCGTGGGTTTTCTCCGAGATCTTTGTTTTCCTCTCACACTGCAAAGAGGTGCAGATTTGTAGGTTAATTGGCTTGATAAAAAAATGTAAAATTGTCCAAGTTGACGATATGTAGAGTACTGCCCTGCCGACTACAAAATTCAGAAGGTTCAGAAGATAGTTCTATTTTTGAGTATAGTTTCGTTTAGAGATGCAGCGTGGAAACAGGCCCTTCGGCCCACCGGGTCCGTGCCGATTAACACTATCCTACACCCACTAGGAACATTTTTTACATTTTCCAAGCCAATTAACCTACAAACCTGTACGTCTTTGGAGTGTGGGAGGAAACCGAAGATCTCGGAGAAAACCCACGCAGGTTATGGGGAGAATGTGCAAACTCCGTACAGACAGCACCCATAGTCGGGATTGAACCTGGGTCTCTGGCACTGCATTCGCTGAAAGGCAGCAACGCTGCACCACCATGGCCATCCTTCTCTATAATGCCCCCATTCGACACTGAGGGGAATTGTAAAGAGGCCAAATAAACTACAAACCTGTATGTCTTGAGAGTGTGGGAGGAGACACAGGTACACCACCCACTGAGTAAATAAATTCATAAGGACATAAGGAATAGGAGTAGAATTAGGCCATTCGGCCCATCAAGTCTACTCCGCCATTCAATCATGGCTAATCTATCTCTCCCTCCTAACGCCATTCGCCTGCCTTCTCCCCATAACCTCTGACATCTGTCCCAATCAAGAATCTATCTATCTCTGCCTTAAAAATATCCACTGGCCTGGCCTCCACAGCCTTCCATGGCAATGAATTCCACAGATTCACCACCCTCTGACTAAATAAATTACTCTTCATCTCCTTTCACCCCTTTAAAAGAACGTCCTTTAATTCTGAGTCGGTGACCTCTAGCCCTCTCTGATAGGCTCCAGTACAAGCAACTCTAAGAATCCATCTCGGAGGCCCTCTACAAACTCCCTTTTTTGGGGCCCACAACCAACATGATTTTCCCAGTCTATCTGCATATAGAAATCTCCCATAAATGTGGCACTACATGCCAATTTTAACTCCCGCTGCAACCTGCACCCTATATCCAGGCGACTGTTAGGGGGCCTGTAGATAACTCCTATTAGTGTCTTCTTACCTTTACAATTCCTCAATTCTATCCGCAGCGACTCTACATCGTCAGACCCAATGTCTCCCGTCGCAAGGGACTGAATTTCATCCCTCACCAACCGAGCTGCCCCACAACCTGCCTGTCCTTTCTATAGGACGTATAATCCTGAATATTCAGTTCTCAGGCCCGATCCTCCTGCAGCCATGTCTCTGTAATCCCCACAATGTCACAAAGGCAGGTACGGGTTATTGATAGTGGACGATCAGCCATGATCATATTGAATGGCAGTGCTGGCTCGAAGGGCTGAATGGCCTCCTCCTGCACCTATTTTCTATGTTTCTACCTTTCTATAATGGCACAATGACATCTGAATGATTGAATGAATGAATGCATTTATTTGCCAAGTTTTCACATACAAGGAATTTGCCTTGGTGCTCCACTCGCAAGTAACAACATGACACACAGTGACAATTAAGAATGACACATAAAACATTAAACATTAATAATAAAACATTATTGATTAAACATGGGAATTAAATAAAATAACAGAGCAAAAGGAGGCTACAGATTTTTGGTTATTGAGTAGTTTTTATGTCTGGCTGTGGCGGCTTTGACAGTCCGGATTTGCCTTCCAGAGGGAAGTGATACAAAGAGTTTGCGTCCCGGTTGAGAGGGTGCAGCGTAGGTTCACAAGTTTAATCCCCGGGATGGCGGGACTCTCAAATGAGGAAAGATTGGAAAGACTGGGCTTATATTCACTGAAATTTAGAAGGATGTGATGGGATCTTATAGAAACATATAAAATTATAAAAGGACTGGACAAGCTAGGTTCAAGAAAAATGTTCCCAATGTTGGGGGAGTCCAGAGCCAGGGGCCACAGTCTAAGAATAAAGGGGAGGCCATTTAGAAACATAGAAACATAGAAAATAGGTGCAGGAGGAGGCCATTCGGCCCTTCGAGCCAGCACCGCCATACATTGTGCTCATGGCTGATCATCCGATATCAATAACCCGTGCCTGCCTTCTCCACATATTCCTTGATTCCACTAGCCCCTAGAGCTCTATCCAACTCTCTCTTAAACCCATCCAGTGATTTGGCCTCCACTGTCCTCTGTGGCAAGGAATTCCATAAATTCACAACTCTCTGGGTTAAAAAGTTTTTTCACAGCTCAGTCATAAATGACCTCCCCTTTATTCTAAGACTGTGGCCCCTGGTTCTGGACTCACCCAACATTGGGAGCATTTTTCCTGCATCTTGCTTGTCCAGTCCTTTTATAATTTTATATGTTTCTATAAGATCCCCACTCATTCTTCTAAACCCCAGTGAATACAAGCCTAGTCTTTTCAATCATTCCTCATATGACAGTCCCGCCATTCCAGGGATCAATCTCGTGAACCTACGCTGCACTGCCTCAATCACAAGGATGTCCTTCCTCAAATTAGGAGACAGAAACTGTACACAATACTCCAGATGTGGTCTCCCCAGAGCCCTATACAAATGCAGAAGAACCTCTTCACTCCTGTACTGAAATCCTCTTGTTATGAAGGCCAACATTCCATTAGCTTTCTTCACACAGAGTTAGATAGAGCTCTAGGGACTAGCGGAATCAAGGGGTATGGGGATAAGGCAGGCACGGGGTTACTGATTGTGGATGATCAGTCATGATCACAGTGAATGGCTCAAAGGGGCCGAATGGCCTCCTTCTGCACCTATTTTCTCTGTTTCTATGTTTCTTGTAGAAACATCCTCCTCATCTCCTTCCTAAAGGTACATCATTCTATTCCGAGGCTGGTCCTGGACTCTCCACATCCACTCTGTGCAGACCTATCGATTGTGCATTGTGTCCACGGTCTTCAATGGTGCAACAGTGCAGAAGGGTCCTGACCAGAAACATCACCCTACTCTGCAGAGATGCTGCCTGCCCCGCTGAGTTACTCCAGCATTTGGTGTGCCTGTCTTTGGTGCAAATGTTTCCCCCTTGCCTCGGTAAAGAGCTGGAACATTTATAATTGAATTGCAATCTTCATGTTAGCTTAACCTCTTACTTGTTCTATTTATGTTCTGACGGCTGCGGCGGCTGTTTTCAACTAGGAAGGCAATATTAAAATGGAGATTGCAAACAATGTCAGGGAAAGAAAAATATTTACTCAGCGTTTATTGCTTGAGATGTTTATCGAAAGAAAAACAAACACTTTTAGATCCACTTATCTTCATTCAGCATGGTTTGGCAAGAGCTAATGCTGTTCTCTGCTCCAGAAAAATTGAACATGAATGAAGTGCCTAAACAAACATAGAAACATAGAAACATAGAAAATAGGTGCAGGGGGAGGCCACTCGGCCCTTCAAGCCAGCACCGCCATTCATTGTAATCATTGCTGATCGTCCCTAATCAATAACCCATGCCTGCCTTCTCCACATATCCCTTGATTCCACCAGCCCCTAGAGTTCTATCTAACTCTTTCTTAAATCCATCCAGTGATTTGCCCTCTGTGGCAGGGAATTCCACAAATTCACAACTCTCTGGGTGAAAACGTTTTTTCTCACCTCAGTCTTAAATGATCTCCCCTTTATTCTAAGACTGTGGCCCCTGGTTCTGGACTAGCCAAACATTGGGAACATTTTCCTGCATCTAGCTTGTCCAGTCCTTTTATAATTTTATACGTTTCTATAAGATACCCCCTCATCCTTCTAAACTCCAGTGAATACAAGCCTAGTCTTTTCAATCTTTCCTCATATGACAGTCCTGCCTTCCCAGGGATCAATCTCGTGAACCTACACTGCACAGCCTCAATCACAAGGATGTCCTTCCTCAAATTAGGAGACCAAAACTGTACACAATACTCCAGATGTGGTCTCACCAGAGCCCTATACAACTGCAGAAGAACCTCTTTACTCCTATACTGAAATCCTCTTGTTATGAAGGCCAACATTCCATTAGCTTTCTTCACTACCTGCTGTACCTGCACGCCAACTTTCAGTGACTGGTGTACAAGGACACCCAGGTCTCGCTGTACCTCCCCCTTACCTAACCTAACCCCATTGAGATAATAATCTGCCCCCTTGTTTTTGCCACCAAAGTGGATAACCTCACATTTATCTACATTATACTGCATCTGCCACGCATCTGTCCACACACTCAACCTGTCCAGGTCATCCTGCAACCTCCTAACATCCTCTTCACAGTTCACACTGCCACCCAGCTTTGAGTCATCTGAAAACTTGCTAGTGTTGTTCCTAATTCCCTCTTCCAAATCATTAATATATGGTAAACAGTTGCGGCCACAACACCGAGCCGTGTGGCACTCCACTCACCACTGCCTGCCATTCTGAAAAGGACCCGTTCACTCCTACTCTTTGCTTCCTGTCTGCCAACCAATTTTCTATCCATATCAACACCTTACCCCCAATACCATGTGCTCTAATTTTAGTCACCAGTCTCCCATGCGGGACCTTATCATAGAGTCATAGAGTGATAAAGCTATACACTGGCCAACATGTCCCATCGACACTAGTCTCATCTGCCAGCATTTGGTCCATATCCCTCCAAACCTGTTCAATCCATGTACCTGCCTAACTGTTTCTTAAACGTTGGGATATTCCCTGCCTCAACTACTTCCTCTGGCAGCTTGTTCCATACACCCACCACCCTTTGTGTGATAAAGTTACCCCTCAGATTCCTATTAAATCTTTTCCCCTTCACCTTGAACCTTTGTCCTCTGGTTCTCAATTCCCTTACTCTGTGCATCTACCCGATCTATTCCTCTCAACATTTTGTGCACCTCTATAAGATCAACCGTCATCCACCTGCGCTCCAAGGAATAGTGTCCCAGCCTGTTCAACCTCTCTCTATAGCTCAGACCCTCTGGCCCTGGCAATATCCTCGTAAATCTTCTCTGCACCCTCTCCATCTTTCCTATAACTTGGTGCCCAGAACTGAACACAATATTCTAAGTGCAGACTAAATGTTATACAACTGCAACATGACCTCCCAATTTTTAAACAGTGTTACATTGCTGGAGGTAGCCATTATCAATAGACCACTGTGCATTCATATAACCATATAACCATATAACCATATAACAATGATCACTGGTAAACTAGTTCGATCCTACATGCTCAAGGAGAATTTATAGAGGCCAATTAACCTTCAAACCTGTACGCCTTTGGGATGTTGGAGGAAACCGGAGCTCCCGGAGAAAACCCACACGAACACAGGGTGAACGTGCAAACTCCATGCAGACAGCATCCGAGGTCAGGATCGAACACAGGTCTCTGGCACTGTGAAACAGCAGCTCTGTCAGTTGTGCCACTGTGCCACTGATCAGAAGATAGAGATGGACTGGCTGATGTGTGGGTAAGTGGATAATGAAATTTGAAGTGGCGTTGAAATTTTAAGTGATAGGATTTGACAAAGAATAAGGACAGAGAATATCAATTACATGCTGCAGTTCTAAAGTGTATGCTGAAACAATGGAACTGGGTGCAGGAATAAACTGCAGATGCTGGTTTTAACCAAAGGCAGACAGTAAAAGCTGGAGTAACTCAGCGGGACAGTCAGCATCTCTGGAGAGAAGGAATCGGTGAAGTTTCGGATCGAGACCCTGCTTCAGACTGAGGGTCAGGGGAGCGGGAAACAAAAGATATAGAGGATTATAGAACAAATGAATGAAGGATATGCAAAAAAGTAACGATGATAAAGGAAACAGGCCATTGTTAGCTGTGGGCCAGGTGAAAATGAGTTACAGATAATGACTTGAAATGCAAGGGTTACTTGAAATTAGAGAAATCAATACTCATACCGATGGGTTGTAAGCTGAGGGTATACAGTATGAGCAGAAATCCATGACAGTGCCTGGACATATTAAGACTATTGAGAGACCAAGCGCAGGCTCGGTGATCGTTTCGTTGAACACCTCCGCTCAGTCCATCATAACCTACCTGATCTCCCGGTTGCTCAGCACTTCAACTCCCCCTCCCATTCCCAATATGACCTTTCTGTCCTGGGCCTCCTGATGTTGGAGGAACATCACCACATATTTTGCTTGGGTAGTTTACACCCCACCCTTGGGTAGTTTACACCCATGAATGTTGACTTCTCTAGTTTCAGATAGCCTTTGCTTTCTCCCCCCTTCCCCCCCTCCCATCCCAGTTTTCCAACTAGTCCTACTGTCTCCGCCTACTTTCTTTATTTGTCCCACCACCCCCACCCTCCCACCCCCCCCCCCCCCCCCCCGACACCAGTCTGAAGAAGTGGGTAGGTATATGGACGGGAAGGGAATGGAGGGGCATGGTCTGAGTGCAGGTAGATGGGACTAGGGGAAAATAAATGGTCGGCACGGACTGGAAGGGCCGAGAGGGCCTGTTTCCATGCTGTAATTGTTATATGGTTATATGGCTATAAGGGTCTCAACCCGAAATGTCACCAATTCCTTCTCTCCATAGATACTGCCTCAGCTACTGAATTACATCGACTTTTTGTGTCTACCTTCGATCTTATCCATCATCGGCAGTCCCTTCTTACACAGAACACATTACAAGACTGGTTCTGTAAGCACATGGAATTATAGCACCAAATATTCATCACCCTGAGTTTTTTAAGCAGTTAATTGCATCCTTTCCTAATTTAAATGAACACTGTTTAATAATGGATGGAGATTTCAACTGTTGTTTGAACCCCGCGATTGACAGGTTTACATCTGATCATGTGCTTCCAAATAAATCAGCTAATTTTATTAATTATTTTTTACTTGACTCTAGAATGTTTGAAGTTTGGAGATTCTTACACACCCAAATGACGAAGAATTTTCATTTTTCTCTCATGTATATCATTGTTATTCTAGGATCGACTATTTAAGAATAGATTCTCGGCTAGTTCCATTGGTCACTGCATGTGAGTGTGATGCAATTGCTATTTCTGATCACGCACCATTGAAACTATCGATCAAACTACCTGATTCCAAGTTTAGTGCTAAACAATGGCGGTTTAATGCTACTTTGCTTCAAGACTTAAATTTTATTAATTTTATGAACGATCAGATTGCTTTTTACTTTTTGACAAACTCCACTGAAGAAATATCCAATGGTGTAGTCTGGGATGCTTTTAAGGCATATATTCGTGGACAAATTATTTCATACTCCGCGGGATTAAAAAAAAACAAAATCAAAAAAGAAATACGTACATTGGCTGATGAGATTAAAGAAATTGATAAAACATATTCAAAAGCTCCTAGTTTAGAGCTCTACAAGAATAGAGTTGAACTTCAATTGAGACATGATTTGTTATCAGTATCACCGATTGTGAACCAGTTACTTAAAACCAAAAGTCAATTTTATATACATGGTGAAAAATCTGGTAATTACTCGCTAATCAGTTGAAAGCGGTGTCGGCCAAGCGTCAGATTACTAAAGTGAGAAAACGGGATGGTACAGTAACTGTAGACCATGACGAAATTAATAAATCCCTTCAAGAATTTTATACCTCCCTATACCAATCAGATCTTCCTACTGTTTCCAATATAATGCATGAGTTTTTAAAGAAACTGAACTTACCAAATTTACCATATAATGAATCTCTGTTGGTAGATGAACCCATCACGGAAGAAGAAATACAGGAAGCAATCTTTTCAATGAATTCTGGTAAAGCTCCTGGGTTTACAGTAGAATTTAAAAAAATATTTTTCAAATTTATTGTCTCCATGGCTGCGTAAGGTATTTAAAGAAGCCCTTTTAAGGAATAGATTACCACAATCCTTTTATAAAGCATCTAGTTCTTTAATTCTTAAAAAAGATAAAGACCCTACTGAAGTGTCATCATATAGACCTATTTCAATGTTAAATGTAGATTTCAAAATTCTTTCCAAAATATTAGTTATGAGTGGAAAATATTTTACTGCATATTATCCCTGAAGATCGGACAGGTTTTATTAAAAATCGTTACTCATACTTTAACGTTTAGAGAAATAACAGAGAAATCTATTCCGGCAATAGCACCATTACTTAATCAATTGAGTAGTTTTTCTGGTTATACATTAAATCTTAGTAAGAGTGAGTTATTTCCATTAAATAATCTTGTTTTGAATTATGGTCAGTTTCCATTTAGATTGACTACCGAAAGTTTTACTTATTTAGGTAGTAAGATCACCAAGAAACACAAGGATTTATTTAAATTTAATTTTATGCCTTTCATTGACCATATTAAACATCAGTTTACTAAATGGGCACCAATGTCCTTGTCCCTATTTGGCCGAATCAATGCTATTAAAATGTTCATTTTACCTATATTTCTGTATTTTCAGACGATACCAATTTTTATTGCCAAATCTTTCTTTGACCTTATAGACTCCAAAATTTCTTCATATATATGGCAGAATAAAAATCCCAGTCTAACTAAAAAACATTTACAGAATTTTTTTTTAAATGGTGGTTTGGCACTGCTGAACCTCAGATTTTACTATTGGGCAGTCAATGTTTGTTATTTAACATTTTGGACAAAAGATTTAGAAGATACCCAAAGCCCAGGATGGATAAATCTTGAACGTGATTCCTTACAAGGGCTATCATAGGCCTTTATTTTAGGGGCCTCGTTACCTTTCACAATTACAAGAATGAATAAATACACAAATTAACCCAATAATAAGACATACGTTCCGAATATGGTTTCAATTTCGTAAGTTTTTTGGACTAAATGATTTTATCTTATCGAGTCCTATTTTATCCCATTTTTTCTTTCAACCATCTAGTACTGATCAAGTCTTTTTGTTATGGAAGAGGAAGGGATTAGTAGTTTTTCGTGATTTGTTTTTGCAGGGTTGTTTTATGTCTTTCGAACAACTCTCCAATAAATATAACTTACCTAATTCACACTTTTTTAGATATTTACAAATTGGACACTTTTTGAAGGCTACTCTACCCCTTTTTCCGCTACCACGTCAAACCAAACTTTTGGAAAATGTTTTACAGTTGAACCCGTGTCAGAGAGGATTAATAACGACTATTTATGAGTTGATTTTGAAATTACAAATAGATACATTTGATAAAATTAAGAATGACTGGGAAAGAGAACTCCAAACTTTTTATCTATAGAGAAATGGGAGAGGATTCTTCAATTAGTCAAAACCTCTTCAATGTGTGCAAGACATACTTTGATACCATTCAAGGTGGTTCATAGAGCTCATATGTCAAAAGATAAGTTAGCTCATTTTTATGCATATAAACCCTACCTGTGACAGATGTAACTCTGAAGTGGCCTCACTGACCCATATGTTTTGGTCCTGCCCACTTTTGGTAAAATATTGGAAAGACATTTTTGATACTATTTCTGTCGTCTTAGGTATTGATTTACAACCTCATCCTTTTACTGCAATTTTTGGGCTACCGATGTTAGATTCTCTTCATTTGTCCCGCTCCGCCCATCGGTTGATCGCTTTTACCACATTAATCTCCAGAAGATCTATCTTATTTAAATGGAAAGACTCCGACCCTCTGACCACACTCCAGTCGTATTCTGAAACGATATCATGTTTAAATTTAGAAAAAATGAGGAGTGACATTGTTGAACCCTTGGTTAAATTTGATAAGACTTGGGGAAAATTTATTGAACACTTCCATACAATGCAAATTGCTCCATCTTTATCCGTTATAAAAACTATTTTACCTCTATATGGTGGAACGGACTTGACGACATACTGACTTAAATTGTTGAAACTTTTAGTTCAGATTTTGTTTTGCTTTGTTTAGTTTTTATTTATTTATTTTATATTTAGTTTTATATTATTATTATTAATTTTTTTAATTTAATTTAATTTTATTTTTTTAGTTTAGGGGGGTTTTGCTTTTTGCTTTTTTCTTTTTCTCTTTGTCTTTTTATTTTTGTGTTTTTTTCTACATTTATAAGTTTTCTTTTAAAGATGTAACTATATTTAAATAGAGACCGGGAGGTCTATACTCAATGTGTATTTTGACACTGGTCTCATATCAAAGTCAAAAGTCAAGAGAGTTTATTGTCATGTGTCCCTGACAGGACAATGAAAATCTTTCTTTGCTTAGCACAACAGAACATAGAAGGCATTGACTACAATTCTATACATAAATACACCCATGAATTAATAAATTAATAAAGTGCAAATAACAGATGGAGGGATATTAATGTTCAGAGTTCCGAGCCAGGTTTAATAGCCTGATTGCTGTGGGGAAGTAGCTATTCTTAAACCGGGTTGTTGCAGTCTTCAGGCTCCTGTACCTTCTACCCGAAGGTAGCAGGGAGATGAGTGTGTGGCTAGGGTGGTGTGGGTCTTTGATGATGCTGCCAGCCTTTTTGAGGCAGCGACTTTGATAAATCCCCTCGATGGAAGGAAGTTCAGAGCCGATGATGGACTGGGCAGTGTTTACCACTTTTTGGAGTCTTTTCCTCTCCAGGGCACTCAAGTTGCCGAACCAAGCCACGATGCAACCAGTCAGCAAGCTCTCTACTGTACACCTGTAGAAGTTAGAGAGAGTCCTCTTTGACAGACCAACTCTCCGTAATCTTCTCAGGAAGTAGAGGCGCTGATGAGCTTTCTTAATAATTGCATCTGTGTTCTCGGACCAGGAAAGATCTTCACAGGTGTGCACGCCCAGGAATTTGAAGCTCTTGACCCTTTCAACCATCGACCCGTTG
This sequence comes from Raja brachyura, assembly GCA_963514005.1. The sequence continues at coordinate 111,079,112 of OY740785.1, forward strand.
ATATAAACAGGACTGTGGGTCCCCATCCTACTCCTTCCAGAGTCCACAATCAGTTCCTTGGTTTTGCTGGTGTTGAGGGCCAGGTTGTTATGTTGGCACCATATGGACAGTCGCTCGATCTCTCTTCTATACTCGGACTCATCCCCATCAGTGATACGTCCCACAATAGTGGTGTCGTCAGCGAACTTGATGATGGAGTTCGCCCTATGACCGGCTACGCAGTCATGAGTATAGAGTGAGTACAGCAGGGGGCTGAGCACGCAGCCCTGAGGTGCTCCCGTGCTGATTGTTATCGAGTCTGACACATTTCCACCAATATGAACAGACTGTGGTCTGTGGGTGAGGAAGTCGAGGATCCAATTGCAGAGGGATGCGCAAAGACCCAGTTCTGCGAGTTTGGTAACCAGCATATCAGGTTATACCTGTTATTAATGTAATCCTGATCCCTATGTATTGTTATGTTTATCATTATTTTTTTTGCTCTGTTTTTTTTAATGTTTTATTTTTGTTTTTTTTGGAAAAACAAAATGATAAAAAGATTTTAAAAGAAAAGAATTATAGAATTTGTGAGTATTGGCATAGAGTTCAAATGGTGGCCCCCTCCACCGTCAGTGTGAGGGCACATGCAAATTGGAGGAATAGCATCTCATATTTTACTTGGGCAGCTTACATCCCAGTGGTATGAATGTTGATTTCTCTAATGTCATGTAACCGTTGCATTCTCTCCCTTCCCCTACCCCCCTCCCCATCCTAGCGATCCTACTAGTTACACTATGCGCATCCCTGTATCTCTTTGTACCACCCCTTCCTCAGCCAACAATGGGCCATTGTGGGCTCCACCCTTCCTTGGACATCTGTTGCCGGTCCTGCTTTGTTCTGGCCTTTTCTTACCTCCAGTTCCCTCCCACTCTACTTTCAGTCTGAAGAACAGTTGCAACCCGAAACCTTAGAGCTCTAGGGGCTGGTGGAATCAAGGGATATGGGGAGAAGGCAGGCACAGGTTATTGATTGGGGACAATCGGCCATGATCACATTGAACGGCGGTGCAGGCTCGAAGGCCGAATGGCCTCCTCCTGCACCTATTTTCTATGTTTCTATGTCTCTATGTTTCTGATATACTTCGAGCATTAGGTGACCAGAACTGTACACTGATTACAAACCACTAAATATCATACAAGCTCAACATGTATCCTTCTATTTACAGACACAAAAAGCTGGAGTCTCAGCGGGCCAGGCAGCATCTCTGGAGAGAAGGAATAGGTGACGTTTCAGGGTTTAGACCCTTCTTCAGACTAAAGGTCAGAGGAAAGGGAAACCAGAGATATAGAGAGTTATGGCGCAGCAGTAGAGATGCAGCCTCACAGCGCTTGCAGCGCCAGTGACCCGGGTTAGATCCTGAATACGGGTGCTGTCTGTACGGAGTTTGTACGTTCTCCCCCCGTGACCACGTGGGATTTTCTCCCGAGATCTTTGGTTTCCTCCCACACTCCAAAGACGGGCAGGTTTAGTAACTAGTAGCGTGGATGGGGGAGAACCAGTGGATGTGCTGTATCTGGACTTCCAGAAGGCTTTCGACAAGGTCCCACATAAGCGATTAGTATATAAACTTAAAGCATATGGCATTGGGGGTTCAGTATTGATGTGGATAGAGAACTGGCTGGCAAACAGGAAGCAAAGAGTAGGAGTTAACGGGTCGTTTTCACAATGGCAGGCAGTGACTAGTGGGGTACCGCAAGGCTCAGTACTGGGACCCCAGCTATTTACAATATACATAAATGATCTGGATGAGGGAATTGAAGGCAATACCTCCAAGTTTGCGGATGACACTAAGCTGGGTGGCAGTGTTAGCTGTGAGGAGGATGCTAGGAGAATGCAAGGTGACTTGGATAGGCTGGGTGAGTGGGCAAATGTTTGGCAGATGCAGTATAATGTGGATAAATGTGAGGTTATCCACTTTGATGGCAAAAATAGGAAAACCGACTACTATCTAAATGGTGGCTGATTAGGAAAAGGGGAGATGCAGCGCGACCTGGGTGTCATGGTACACCAGTCATTGAAAGTAGGCATGCAGGTACAGCAGGCAGTGAAGAAAGCCAATGGTATGTTAGCTTTCATAGCAAAAGGATTTGAGTATAGGAGCAGGGAGGTTCTACTTCAGTTGTATAGGGTCTTGGTGAGGCCACACCTGGAGTATTGCGTACAGTTCTGGTCTCCAAATCTGAGGAAGGACATTATTGCCATAGAGGGAGTGCAGCGAAGGTTCACCAGACTGATTCCTGGGATGTCAGGACTGTCTTATGAACAAAGACCGCATAGACTCGGTTTATACTCTCTAGAATTTAGGAGATTGAGAGGGGATCTTATAGAAACTTACAAGATTCTTAAGGGGTTGGACAGGCTAGATGCAGGAAGACTGTTCCCGATGTTGGGGAGGTCCAGGACAAGGGGTCACAGCTTAAGGATAAGGGGGAAATCCTTTAGGACCGAGATGAGAAGGAATTTTTTCACACAGAGAGTGGTGGGTCTCTGGAACTCTGCCACAGAGGGTAGTTGAGGCCAGTTCATTTGATATATTTAAGAGGGAGTTAGATGTGGCCCTTGTGGCTAGGGGGATTAGAGGGTATGGAGAGAAGGCAGGTACGGGATACTGAGTTGGATGATCAGCCATGATCATATTGAATGGCGGTGCAGGCTCGAAAGGCCGAATGGCCTATTCCTGCACCTAATTTCTATGTTTCTATGTTTCTATGTTTGTAGGTTAATTGGCTTGTTGTATGTGTAACATTGTTCCTACTGTGTATAGGATCGTATTAATGTGCGTGGATCGCTCGTCGGCGCGGACTTGTGGGCCAATAAGGCGTGTTTCCACCCCGTATCTCTAAGCTAAACTAAACTCAACTAAGATATGCAAACAAGTAACCAGAAGCAGTCCACTGTTAGCTGTGGGCGAAGTGAAAACGACTTGCAATGAGACTCAACAAGATAACTTTGAAACTAGTACACAATGGCTTGGGTGGGGAGGGACGGAGAGAGAGAGAGAGAGCAAGGGTTACTTGAAGTTAGAGAAATTAATATTCATACCACTGGGTTATAAGCTGCCCAAGTGAAATAAGTGCTGTTCCTCTAGTTTGTGCTGGGCCTCACCCTGACAATGGAGGAGGCCCAGGGCAGAAAGCTCAGTGTGGGAATGGGAGGGGGAGTTGAAACGTTTGGCTACAGGGATGTATCCCAAGCAGAGGCCCGGCTCGATGGGAAAGGGAAGGCCGCTGAGCCCGGCCCCTGTTCACCCCGTGGATTGGGAATCGGAGAGGGGGTGGACGGAGACGGAGACGGGGTGGATGGAGACGGTACGGACGCTGTTCAAAGGGCCCGGTGAGAGGAACTGGTGGAGTCGTACTTTCTGCACCCTCGAGGTCAGCTGCAGGAGGCACCCCCCCCCCCCCCCACGGGGAATGAGGGCCAGGCGACGAGAGGGAATGTGATTCACGGGACGACCGGAATGGAGGCGACGGCTGCAACGGGCCTTTGTGTACAGCTATAGCTGGGGCTGTAAAATGGCCCCAACATGGCACCTCTTGCACATGGACTCACTGGGCTGTTCAGTACACTCTGTATTGACCGGGGAATTGTGCTCATGTACCAGGATGGATTGAGCTGTACACTAAAAAAGCCTTGATACCTTGGTACACGTGACAATGCTACTCTTGGAGTAAGCATAACTACAATACGGTGGTGCAGCGGTAGAGCTACTGCCTTGCAACGCCAGAGACCCGGGTTCGATCCTGACTATTGGTGCTGTCTGTATGGAGTTTGTACGTTCTCCCCGAGATCGTTGGTTTCCTCCCACACTCCAAAAAACGTATATCCGGAAGTTAATTGGCTTGGTATAGATGTAAATTGTCCATAGTGTGTACAGGAATGTGTTAGTGTGCGGGGATCGCTGGTTGGTGTGAACCAGGTGGGCTGAAGGGCCTGTTTCTGCGCTGTATCACTGAACTAAACTAAAACTAAATAGGCTGAATGGTGTCATTTTATGTCGGAGGCACGTGAGTGATTCCGTGAAGAAGTCCCGCCAGTCCGCATGCGCGTCATTACGTCTGACGCATGGCGCACCGACGGGCTGGCAGGCGCGTAGCCCCACCAGCGGTAAGTTACAAAACCTGAGGTAAGTTTTCTTTGGTCGGTAAATCTTGTTTGCAGGAACAAGTCGGCTGTGGAGAAAATGTTTAAGGGAAGGTCGAGGCGGTCCGCTGGGAGAACAGCTACAGAAGACCGCGGCATTGCGGGTAGCGGGAGGCCACCCATCTCGCCTTCAGAGTCACTGGCGGCACGGCCAGTGGCTTCCCATTTGGTGACGGTCGAAGGCGGGTCTCCTAGGGGGCCCGTGGAAGCAGCACCTGTAGAAGGGCTGCATAATGTCTCCCTCTTGGAGGAGGAGAGTACAAGGAGTCAGTTTTGTTCTGACTCCGAGGTCGGGGGCATGGCTAGTGAGCACACCTCCAGGCAAGAATGCCAGGAATCTGGGGTGCCAAGCCTGGCATCTAAATTTGCTATTCCGACTGGAACTGGGGAACCACTGAATGAGCATCTGGCTATGACCATAAACTACATGGTCTCACACCAACTTCAAGACCTCACGATGGAGGAAACCTCCAAAAATTACCAGGCACCCACCAATTGTGCCTCACTCAGAGTTCCGACTGTGAACCACCCAATCTGGGGGTCACATGGGTGCGGGGATTAGAGCCCAAGAACTGAGGCTCCAAAAGATTCTAAAGCTACTTGCTTCAGGAATCACAGCTTCCGCCAGGTTGGCTGATGGTGGGTCTCTGTTTGAGGAGCAGCAGGATGCACTTGCTCTAATGTGCAATGCACATTTTGAGATACTGTTTGAGGAAGAGTGCAATCCGCCCCATGCTGAATCCTACGTTTGCGGCACTATGCAAGGTAAGCAATGTGCAGCCGCCAAATTTACTGTTCGGTGACGACCTATCGAAACAGGTCCGAGAATTGGACGATGAGGCGAAAATGGTTGGCCTCATAAAAGCCCAACTGACCAGCAAAAATCCCTTCCGGCGGCAGCACTCCTACCAATGGTTCGCTGCATTGGCTTCAGGCCAAGGACCATGCCGGCCCCAGCCAACTATGCACAATTGGCGTACGCCAACATTCTTCCCCTCCAGGACACGGAGGCAGAAGTTTATACCACCAACCATGGTGGTAGATGGATCTGGATCTTTTCAGAAATGTATGGGCCAGTCACAAGTTGGTGGGAGGTTACATTTGAATGGTGGTGTTGTATAACCTCAGATTTGTTTCTACTGCACAATATATTAGGGTTCTGAATTGAATTCATTTTCAAATTATGCCCACCTACACAGCATACACCAAGATGGACAGTCTGTTTTTCACAACAAGAGTCTTTAGATGTACAAGCTGAAATTGAAACGCTAGCTGCAAAAGGGGTAATTGATAAATCTTTTCATCAATCTCACCAATTTGTGTATAATATATTCCCTAGACAAAAGAAGGATGGTGGGTGTCGCATCATTCTTGATCTAATTCGTCTTAACTCCAATGTGCAGTATAAACATTTCAAAATGGAACCGTTTGTTACTGCCAAACAACTGGTTTCCAAAGGATGCTATATGGGATGCATAGACTTCAAAGATGCATACTATTCATTACAATCACCGGAGATATTTGAAATTTGGCTGGATGAAGCAATTATGGCAGTTTAAAGCATTGCCTAATGGATTAACTTCGGCTCCTAGATTATTTACAAAATTGTTAAAACCGGTGTTGGGTCTACTCCGGGCTCTGGATCATATTGTTATGGCCTATTTGGATGATATCCTGATTATAGGCAAGACTCAGCAATCAGCTGAATTATTTGTTTCAGCTACCAAACTCATGTTTAAAAGATTGGGGTTTCTCATCCATCCAGTTAAATCCAAATTGATACCATCTAGAGTCATTGATTATTGGGGGGTCACAATTAATTCAACTCACATGTCTGTGACTCTGCCTCCAGGCAAGAGGTCAGAGTTAATAGAAGCTTGTAACAACCTTGTTGATGAGCAACAATCTTCTATTAGGCATGTGGCTGGCATAATTGGCAAATTAGTGGCTGCTTTTCCAGCCGCACAGTTTGGACCTTTACATTATCAAAATTTGCAACGTGCAAAGGAGCAGGCACCCATAAAGCATTCAGGTCATTTCGATAGACCTATGCGGTTACCAGCTGAAGCCATTGCTGAGTTACAATGGTGGATAGTGAATATTTGGCATTGCTCCAGTAAAATTTGGATTGATACACCTTCAGTTATTTTACAAACCGATGCTCTAGGATGGGGAGCTATTGATACCGCTTCCAGCTGTAGGGGCAGATGGAATATGCATGAGGCATTAATTCTTCAATCCCATGGTATTAACTATTTAGAGTTGTTGGGAGCACCGTATGGCTTAAAGGCGTGTTGTACTAGTATGCATAATTTGCATGTGCAGCTTCAGATTGACAACACTACAGCAGGAGCATACGTTAATCACATGGGTGGAATCAAGTCGGTATCATGTGATAACTTGACTAACCTTATCTGGCATTGGTGGATTACCAGAAACATCTTGATTTCAGCTACCTACTTACCAGGTAGATTTAACATGGTGGCAGACGCCAGGACACAAAAATTCAATGACAACACAGAATGGATGTTGAATTGTGAAATATTCAATGATATTGTCACTCAGTATGGCGTACCAGAGCTTGATTTGTTTGCATCCAAATTGAATCAACAGTTACCAAAGTATGTTTCATGGGAATCAGACCCTGGGGCAGGGGCGGCAGATGCATTCTCGCTACACTGGGGTGGAATGTTTTTATATGCCCCCATTTTGCCTCATCAGCCGGTGCTTGTTTAAGATCAAGCAGGACTCTGCCTCAGGCATTTTGGTAGTTCCGACTGGCCTACACAGCCATGGTTTCCACTTGTTCTGAGACTAATAACACAGCCTTTTATGGCTATCCCCAAAAGCAGTAACCTGCTGGTTCATCCTGTAACTGGGGAGAATCGTTCACTACATGACCGTATTAATCTATTGATTTGCAGATCTGAGGAGACCGTTACAGGGGCTCAGACTATCAGGGCATATGGTGGATGTGTTTACTGCAGCCTGGAGGGATAGTACTAAAAAACAATATATTTCCCATATCAAGAAATGGGAGGTGTACAGCTTACAGTCGAACATTTCAGCGCAACGTGTCCAGACATTGCAGAAGCTTCGACTGGACAGGATGGTTTCATCTGCCAACAACATAACCTTTTATGTTTATAATTTACTTAAGCAGAGCAGGCCAGGGACGTCAGGGCTTAAACTTAATTTTATGGCATACCCCATGGATCTTCGCCTATGTGTAGTTACGCACTTACGGCAGTATATCAAGGTCACCAAGAGACTCAGAGGCCCCGAATTAGCGTTATTTAACAGTCACATAAAGCCTCATAAGAAGGTGTCAGTACAGACCATTTCAAGGTGGCTGAAGCAGGTTCTAGTTTGGGCCAGAGTGGACACTGATGTTTTAAAATCTCACTCCACCAGGGCGGCATCAATGTCAGCAGTGAAGGCACTGGATGTCCCTCTAGACCAAATCCTCACGGCCACAGGATGGTCCAAAGAACTGACGTGTAAAAGGTTCCATCATAAACCTCTTGCCACACCGGGGGTATTTGGCCACTCCATTTTGAATTCTGTTTTGTAGCTTCCCCTTGGGAGAGAGGGGTCGCTATTGTTTTTCTTTATATTAAATAAAGCATCAACGTGTTTAAGTCTGTATCATGTTTGAATGCATTATTTGTTATTACTCATCTTGTGTCAACCGAGGCAGTGTGTCGCATGGACTCGTATCCACGGCATGAAATCACAGAGATTTGAAGTCTTCATGGAATCACTCATGTGACTCCAAAGTAAAATAGTAAGATTAAAAGAGAACTTACCAGTTTGAAGTTTCATCTATATTTTATTCGGAGTTACGATGAGCGATTACTTGCCCACCGCTCCCAACCCTCATATCACAAACGTCATCTGGTAGTTCTAATCTAACTATGTTACTTCAATTTCCGTTACCTGTGATTTCACACCGCTGCTTTGAAGATTGACGCGCATGCATCCTGGCGGGACTTCTTCACGTAATCGCTCATCGTAACTCCTCAAAAAATAAAGATCAAACTTCAAACTGGTAAGTTCTCATTTTATCCTACTATTTTATGTATTGATAGTTTTATAAATCTTGCGTCAAGACCGACAGTATTTGCAGATCCTCCAGTATAAAATGAAGTTGTTTGTAATCAGTAGCCTCATTAATTTTCACTTTGTGAAATGCAGTTTTTCTTGCTATTAATTGGCAGAACACCAAGTCAGTCACATCATCTTACATCTCTGGTAATTGCGTTCAATGGGATGATTAAACTGCTTCATTTTGATTAGATAAATGGGAAGAAGATTTAAAACAGAAATTCAGCCTTTTTAATAAGATGAAAGGTTTGTCATTGCTGAAATATTGCCAAGATAGATACATAGGCCAGGATAGATAGATACATAGATATAGATGGATAGATATGTATAATAGATAGATATATATGTGTAAGAAAGATGCTGGTAAAATCGAAGGTAGACACAAAATGCTGGAGTAACTCAGTGGGTGAGGCGGCATCTATGGAGAGAAGAAATGGACGACGTTTCGGGTCGAGACCCTTCTTCGGACTGAAGAAAAGTCTTGACCCGAAACGTCGATAGATAGATAGATAGATAGATAGATAGATAGATAGATAGATAGATAGATAGATAGATAGATAGATAGATAGATAGATAGATAGATAGATAGATAGATAGATAGAGAGATAGAGAGAGATGGAGAGAGAGATGGAGAGAGAGAGAGATAGAGAGAGAGAGAGTTAGAGAGAGAGATAGAGAGAGATAGAGTGAGAGAGATAGTCAATGTGGATGGGCACATTTCCATGTGGTATCTCTAAATTTGAGTTAGATTGAGAGTTTGAAATGATCTTTCTAAACCTATTCTATCCATGAACCTAAATGTTTCTTAAACATTGTGATCCTTCCGGCCTCAACTACCTCCTCGATTCCATACACCCACCGCCCATTGTGTGAAAAAGATACCCCTCAGATACCTGTTAAATATTTTTCCCCTCACTTTAAACCTTTGTCACAAGTTCACAAGTTATAGGAGTAGAATTAGGCCATTCGGCCCATCGAGTCTACTCCGCCATTCAATCATGGCTGATCTCTGCCTCCTAGTCCCATTTTGCTGCCTTCTCCCCATAACCTTTGGCACCCACTCTAATCAAAAATTTGTTTATCTCTGCCTTAAAAGTATCCATTGACTTGGTGGCCTCCACAGCCCTCTGTGGCAATGAGTTTCACACATTAACCACCCTCTGACGAAAGAAGTTCCTCCTCATCTCCTTTCTTCACTGTTTAATTCTGAGGCTGTGACTTCTGGTCCTAGACTCTCCCACCAGAGGAAACATCCTTTCCACAACCACTGTATCTGCAATATGTCCTCTGGTTCTCGATTCCTCGATGAAACATATTTTAATTATAAGTTTCAGTTAAGTTTAAGTTGATAACCTGGTACACATGACAATAAAAATACCATTGCACCAGTGAACCATTTTTTACTCAGGGCAAGCAAGGAGTCAATATCACCAATAACTTCTCCTTCTTCTTCATCTTTCGTGTCCACCTCGCTGTCATCGTTCGTCCTGAAAAGGACGCAAGCTTCCGGCGACAATCAGTGGGAGCCATCACTTGTCGCAGCAGATGATGGTAGTAGCAGAATTAGCACAGGATACTTCCTGATTCCAGTCCCGCGACGTGGATGCTTCTGCTATGGGGCCATAACTTCTCCTGGACCACTCGTGTTGAAGCAAAAACCAAGAAAGCACACCAACACCTCTACTTCCTCAGAAGACTTAGGAAGTTTGGCATGTCCCCAAACAACTCTCACCAACTTCTACAGATGCGCCATAGAAAGCATTTTATCGGGATGCATCACAGCTTGGTTTGGGAACAACTCCATCCAAGATGGCTAGAAATTGCAGCGAATTGTGGACGCAGCCCAGACTGTCGTACAAACCAACCTCCCTCCCATTGACCTATGTAAGATGATTCCTCAATCTCCTGCAAACATAGGAATAAAGTCCCAGCCTGCTCAACCTCTCCCTGAAGCTCAGGCCCTCGAGTCCTGGCAACATCCTTGTAAATCGTCTCTGCAGCATTGACAACATCTTTTTACAAAAAAGCCCACCTCTTGGGTACTGACTTCTGGAGACACAGAAGTGATCCACATCATAGAAATATCATTAAATAATTATTACATAAAAGTAAACCAAAATATCTACTTGAAAAGAAGACACAATGTGCTGGTGTAACTCAGCGGGTCAGGCAGCATCTCTGGAGAACATGGATAAGTGATGTTTCAGTTGAAAATGTCATATATCCATGTTCTCTAGAGATGTTACAAAATTTACAAAATTCTTAAGGGGTTGGACAAGCTAGATTCTGGAAGATTGTTCCCGATGTTGGGGGTGTCCAGAACAAGGGGTCACAGTCTAAGGATAAGGGGGAATTCCTTTAGGACTGAGATGAGGAAAACATTCTTTACACAGAGAGTGGTGAGTCTCTGGAATTCTCTGCCACAGAAGGTAGTTGAGGCCAGTTCATTGGCTATATTTAAGATGGCGTTAGATGTGGTACTTGTGGCTAAAGGGATCAGGGGGTATGGAGAGAAGGCAGGTACGGGATACTGAGTTGGATGATCAGCCATGATCACATTGAATGGCGGTGCAGGCTCGAAGGGCCGAATGGCCTACTCCTGCACCTATTTTTCTATGTTCTATGTTTCTATGTTGCCTGTCCCATTGAGTTTATCCAGCAAATGTGTGTCTTTGTTTTGTAAACCAGAACCTGCAGTTTCTTGTTTTTCTAAAAGATTTACTTGGACAGGTACTTTGATAGTAATTGCTTAGAAGTGGCATCTTAACCATATAACATATAACCATATAACAATTACATCTTGGTCGGTATGGATGAGTTAGGCCGAAGAGCCTGTATCTGTACTATCTGATTCTGTGATTCTATAAATCTAATCCAGTGCTTCTTAAACTATTTCAGTGTCATTCATCCTCAAGTCTTTATCTCTAAATTTAATTCACCCTCGACTAAATTTTCTTATGTTTTTTGGTCATTTTCGTCTTTATAATTCTACATATAATTTATTTTGTCACATGAGCAAAAAACATAAATTAACTAATTTCTTAAGTGTTTATTTCATTCAACTTTTTGAACATCCTAAAAATATGCAAAGAAAAGTAGGAGTGAAAAAAAAAAGTTTAACCAGTTTAAGTGCCACTGGAGTTGGAAAATCATTCTATTAGAATGATTTAAAAAAACCATTCCAACGTCTAAACACTGGGCTTCAGCCCCATCTTATCCTTTCGGGTTTTGATTGCGACAGTTTTTTTCATAGAAAACTAGCTCAAAAAACCATGAAGTATGTGATTTAATATCCATATAGAAAAAAATATCTGAATAAATTAAGTCATTCACCCCTCTAGTTTCATGCACTCCAAAATTATTTTATTTGCCCTTGGGTGAACCATTCACCAGTTTAAGATGCACTGATATGGTCTACCTCAATTTAGCCTTAGGTATTAAATTTAGGTCAATTTAGAGAAACAGTGCAGAAACAGGGCCTTCGGCCCACCGAGTCCGCACCAACCAGCGACCCTTGCACATTAACACTCTCATACACCCACTAGGGACAATTTACATTTATATCAAGTCAATTAATCTAGAAACCTGTAAGTATTTAGAGTGTGGGAGAAAACCAACGATCTCAGAGAAAACCCACGCAGGTCATGGGGAGAACGTACAAACTCCGTACAGAGAGTACCCGTAGTCAGGATTGAACCCGGATCTCCGGCGCTGTAAGGCAGGAACTCTACCGCTGCGCCAACGTGCCACCCTATTTAATACTACTGAATAAAATTGAAGAGAGTACATCAAACAGGAAGAAGCTTTCATTACGTATGCATTATCTCTGTACTCTGTAGTGGGTCTCTTTATTATAGCTACCAATTTGTCAGGTCATTTTTCAATGAAATCTCAAAGTCTAACATTTTGGAGCCCAGGGTACATCATCGATTCACCTAAAATTACATTAAGTTTGATGAATGTGAACACTTTGAAGAATTTTGCATCTTTAGTAGGCTTTAAGCACTGAAGTATGGAATGTTTAAAGAGAGGATATCGCTTTTGACAGTGAGTTATGGTAGTTCTTCTCTGACCATGAAAGACCCATAACTCAGAGCCACAGCCGCTACAAGTGGATGGGAACGACATTTCGCATGAGTGAGCAACTTCTGGAGAGCTCACGGCAGGACATTCTCTCATCTCCCGTTGGGTCTTTAAAATATAGTGGTAATGAAGGCAGAGTAAAATGTTATTTTACCCGCATGACTTATTGATTTACATTTACAGCCAATGGAAATGTTGATAAAATATGCGAACATTTGGGAAAACTCCTTCAAAGATGTGAACGTTTTTCATCAGTGGAGGAGTCATGGTCCTAGAGTCATGGTCATATTGTCCTGCACATGGAAACAGGCCCTTCGGCCCAACTGTACCATGCCAACCAACATGCCCCACCCACATTATAGTCCTAACTGCCTGCCTTTGGCCCATATCCCTCTAAACATATCCTATCCAATATGTAGCATTTACCAAAGGCTAACTTCTTAAAAAATACATTTTCTGCTGATTAATAATTTAGGTTTTCAGATTTTTATTGTGATAATTAATTATTCCCCCCCCCCCTCCCCCCCCCACCATATTTTAGTTTAGTTTGGTTTATTGCCATGTGTGCCAAGATGCAGTGAAAGGTTTTTGTTGCATTCTAACAACAAAAAGATTTTCAATTAAAAAAAAAAAATCTATACCATGTAAATGGCCCGATTGCAATCATGTATTGTCTTTCCGCTGACTGGTTAGCACGCAACAAAAGCTTTTCACTGTACCTCACATGTGACGATGTGACAATGTCACATGTGACGATAAACTAAACTGAACTGAACTGTCAATGGAAAGACAATACATGATTATAATCGAGCCATCCACAGTGTACAGATACATGATAAAGGAACAATGTCTAGTACAAGATAAAGTCCTGTAAAGTCCGATCACAGATATTCCGAGCGTCTCCATTGAGGTAGATAGTAGCTCAGGACCACTCTCTAGTTGTTGATATGATGGTTCAGTTGCCTGATAACAGCATGATCTAAGTTGATCATAACTTGTGATCATAAGTTCAGAAGGGATAGTTTATAAAGAACAACAGAAGGTAACTAATAAGGCAATATGGCGAGAAAAGATGAAATACAAAGATAAGCCAACCAATAATATAAAAGAGGACAGCAAAAAAATGAGTTTTTTCAGTTATATAAAGAGTAAGAAAGAGGCAAGAGTGGACGTTGAACAGCTGGAGATTGATGCAGGAGAGGTTATAATGGGGAATAAAGAAATGGCAGAGGAGTTGAATAACGTTTTTGCATCAGTCTTCACAATGGAAGACACCAGCAACGGGCCTGAAATTCAAGAGAGTCAGAGTTAGCGGAGTGGCAATTACTAGGGAGAAGGTGCTTAGGAAGCTGAAAGGGCTGAAGGTGGATAAGTCATTTGGGCCGGATGGACTTCGCCCTACGGTTCTGAAAGTGAGAAAGTTTAAAAGATTTAAAAGTTACTAAATAAATTCAGCTGTAGAATTAGAAACAAAGAAAGGCCTTCACCTTTCTCCCATTACACCAGCAAGGCTACAGCACTATAACACTCGATGTTTTTGCTCTATAATATAAACAATCAGAGGAATCAGACAACGGTTTTTTCCCTCTGCTCTACAGATTGCAATGTACTTAAAGAATAGATCAACAAGGTCAAAAAACAAGAGTGCTTGAATCTGCAAAAAATTGCTTCCTCGGGAGAACCTGTCAATCTTACCAGGCCAGAGGCTGCACAATGCTTTGTAGATAAAGTATTGCTGAATCGCTGATTATTGGGGTATAAATATATCTGATTGAACAGTACCTCTGTGTGTGGGGATAGTGAACCTATAGTCTGTACATTACATACTGCAAGAGTTTACGGCCACACCCGCCTGGTGAAATAAAGATTTTACTACTTGATTACTAATTTTATTGTGTTTTCGTTTGTTTGAAGTGAAACGAACTATAACATTGGCGTAGTCGAGCAGGATCTTGCTGGAAACAATCTCTGAAGACTGCGTAAGAGGCTACAGTTTGGCTGGGATCTCGAAGGGAATAGAAAGTGGACTATCGGATCCCTTGAGTCTAAACTCCTGAGTGTGCCTGAAACACTGTGGTCCTTTGTCCAAAGTGATTTGGTTCCCTGCCAAGATCTTTCAGAACAGACAATGCAAGGCAAGACAATTTTTGGGATTGTTGACTCAGACTAAGTTGGCTGACTGAAGTATTAAGCCGATATTGAGCCGAGTAATGGGATCGGCTCTGGATAAGAGTAATATGGGTACATGTGGGAGTTCTGGTACATATAGGATCTTCTGTACAGCATATGTGTTATTTGGGTCCAGGAAAACATAAAAGATTACATAATGAATAGATTAAGAAAAAGAGAGAATATGGTTGGCCAACATAATATTAAACAATTTGTATGTAAAAATGCAAACCTAAGCAAAATATCCCCGGGGAACCCTTGTCTGGCATGGCAACCCTGTTTACAGAGAGAGGGAGGATGAGGAACAAATTCGGGAAGAGAACTAAAATTGAAAATAGTGTAGAATGCCTCCCCCATGCCTGGCCACCAGTCACTAACAGCAAGAGTTACGACACTAAGATCCCGTGAAGAGGAAGGAGCTCCAGTACTCCAAAAGGGAAGGGCATCCCCAGAAGAAGGAAGAACTGATAAGGAAGAGGAGGAAGAAGAAGGGAGAGGACCAGAGAAAGAGAAAGAGCAGATAAATAAGAAGACAGAAAGGGAATAAGCAGGATGTCGAGCTGGTGGCTTTCAAAGGCACTGTGCCTTAACTACCCCACAACAATCAAGGTTGCTCACTTTTGCACCAAGAACTTTAACATTTTGCAGCCAACAGTCTTAACAGTTTAAAACTCTCATACAGTTTAAAAGTGTGAGGCAAGACCCCGAATGACAGGGAATCGGACCAATCCCATTTCTGGGCTTGGTTAATTTCTACCAGCAGTGGATACATTGAACTATTCATTGCTGGTGTCTCTGACAAGATACCGCCGCAATTCCCTCCCTAACTCTCTCACTCCAACAAGAAGAAGACTTTCGCAACTTAAAAACAGCGCTTGCTACTGCACCAGCCACTGCACGCCTTAGCCCTCTCAGTCCAACTGGTCATTATTAAGTGCAATGCCCATACAAGTGGCCACAACAAAGTCTCTGGGAGAATGCTCAAACTGACATTACTGCTCACACAGCAAATTACAAATTCTGCACATTGGTCCCCACAGAACCAAAGATTCTAGTAGACAGAACGACTCTGTCAGACAAGGGAATGTAAAATTAATCAATGTAAAGTTCTGCCATGTAAAAAGATATTTGTAAACGAGGGGGCTGTACCATTGACCCTTTGATGAACCTCTGGCTGACCCCTCTCGGACAAATTTGTCTACCTGATATTTTTTCTTTTACTCTATATCACTTCCTTATGCATGCTGAT
Organism: Raja brachyura; assembly: GCA_963514005.1. The sequence goes on from OY740785.1 coordinate 111,094,902, forward strand.
ATGGAAGGAAGAGAATATGGAAAGTAGCTTACACTTTGAAGCTTTTAATGAAATGACCTGTGTCTAAGAGGGAGGAGCAGTAACAGTAGCAACAAAGAGAGAGAGTCCAAAGTGTGTTTTGGGTTGAGACCTTTCTTCAGTATGTGTTGTATTTATGTACAAAGTATGAACATTTTTGTGAATGATTTGTTTAAATATCTTGGCCGATAAAGTTAGTGGAGCACTGACCTTGGCTAGAAAAACAACTTTCTAGCTGTGTTTGAATACATTTTGTAATTACGTGAGGAAATTAAATCCTGCATGTCCAGTGGTATAAACTCAAGGTTATGTAAAAATGACTGGCTGACAAATAACATTTTCCTCTGATGTAGCCTATGTATGGAACTTGTCTACAGGACAGCTATCTGATTGTTTTTCTTAAATTATATTTAAGAAGTATATGGCTTTTGTTTTATATTTCTCCAAAGCTAGCTTGGCCAAGGTTAGCAACACAACAGCACGAGACATAGTGACTTTTCCTGATAATATCCTAAATATCAAAATTTTTCATTATGGGGCGTATCAAAGTTTTAAGTTTTGCATGATTTCCTTGAGGAGTGTATAACTGTGTTTTCCCTTGGGTGAGAATTTTATTCCTTTAACGTGTGTGAATATCTGAGATTTTGCATATTGCATGAGGTATGGAAATTTGTGAGTGAATGTCACAGAAAAGTGGGTGTGGAGTGAGTGAGTTTAAAGGCAGATACTTGTTTGTGGAACCAGTTCTGGGTGAATGTTGAATTAATCATATAATTAAGATGAAATAGGATGTAATTTACATGCTAAATCTTTGGAGCGTCTCATGTGTTTTGAAAGGTAGCGTCTCTTTAAGAAGTTGCAGCTGTATGGGCATTGAGCCACACGATTATATTCTTTTCCTTTGCTCTTTGGAAATGTATTGGCTGTCTATGTGGAAATTAATTGTTTGTTCTCTGTCTTCTCAACTTTTATTAAACAGCGGAAGTGGCTCAGCAAAGAGACAGCTCATTTTCTTTGCCGCATAACCTGGCATTAGGATTGGTGACCTTGTCCGTATTTTAACTTTGATTTCTTCCTATTTCTTACCTTTTGAATTGAATTCAAGAGAGGTCTGAATTGCGCACTGGCCATGTGGGTTTCATACTGAGATGTTGGATGAGAATTGGAAATGCCTTTATCTGAGCAAAAATATGTTAATTTGAAATTGTGTATTTGGGGAGATAGATTGAGAGAATTGTGAATAAGTTTTGATTATTTTTTCTTTATAATGACCTATTTTTAGAGGGTCTGCCTTGTAAGTAGTTAAAGAGTTTAAGAAAAGCTGTGACTGAGACTGGACAGGACCTTAGTAATGAATTAATTATATATGCACAGCAATTGACCCGAACCTTGTCAGTCTTACAGAAACCACAAAATCAGAGAAACACCGAAACCACTATCAGCTGACCATAATGGCGAATTCTTATGACCAGGAGATCACGAACTGATAAGAAATTGGAATCGGAGGCAATTAGGAGAATGTGGAAGGAGCCTTTCCCAGTACTATTGACTACACCTACAGCAGTGAAGGTCGAAAATAATGCTCGTTGGATACCCCTAACTTATTGCGAAAGAATTGGAAACTGGAAAAAGGAAGTATGAACTTGGATGTCCCCCTGCAAGACTGGAGGTAAAAGGAAGTCATACGAAAAAAATAAAAAAGGCCAGTATTTACAGTATCTTGTTAAAACCAGCCATGAACATAAACAAATGCAGAGAAAGCATTTGATCAGGTAGTGTGGCAGTATTTGTACATAGTACTCCAAAGATTTAATATGGGAGAATTTTATTAGATGGGTAAAATTATTATCTGATAAACCAATGGCAAGAATATTAACAAATAATATGTTGTCTCCAAAATTCCAATTATCACGGGGCAATAGGAAGGGATGTGTTTTATCACCCCTGCTATTCGCCCTTATGATAGAACCTCTGGCTGAAAGGATAAGAATACATCCGAATATTCAGGGATATAATACTTTGCCTTCCACCACAGTGAGGAGGTGCCTGGTGAACTCATTGTGGTGGATGTTGAATATGTGTTTATTGTGTGTTTTTTTTTAATATGTTATGACTGCATGGTAACAATTTTGTTCAGACCGAATGACAATAAAGGAATCTAATCTAATCTAATCTAATCTAACTAAGGACTCTAATAATAAAATTTCATTATATGCAGATGATATACTTTTATATATTAGAAATTCATAAATGAGTATCCCGAATTTACTAAACATAATAGAGGATTTGGGCTCCTTTTCTGGATATAGAATAAATTGGAATAAAAGTGAAATTATGTCATTACTGCCGCAGAAAGCGAATCATCTATTAAAATTTCCATTTAAAATTGTAACGGAAAAATTTAAGTATTTAGGTATTCAAGTTACTAGAAGATATAAATCATTATTTAATGCTAATTTTAGTCCTTTGTTAAATAAATTGAACGCTCTCATTAAATGTTGGAAAACGCTCCCACTATCACTAATTGGGAGAATAAATGCCATAAAAATGATAGTGCTACCACAAATAATATATTTATTTCAATCCATACCAATATATATACCAAAATATATATTTTTTTAAACCTAGACTCTAATATTACTAATTTTATATGGGACTACAAAGCACATAGAATTAAAATAAATCATTTGTGTAAACCTAAAGATGTAGGGGGACTTGCACTGCATAATTTTTAATATTATTATTGGGCAGTGCATATTAAGAATATTTTTTGTTGGTTGGACTGTCCTTCTCAACAGATGGAATGGATAAGAATGAAGAAAGAGGATTGTTTTCCTTACGATTTAGGAGCGATCCTTTTCTCCCTGATAAAATTAAATAATATATTATATAGAAAAATCCAATCATACACAATATAATTCGAATTTGGAAACAAATAAAATTAACTTTGAAATTAAGAAACTTATCATCATTAACACCAATAGTGAATAATCTGGTATTTAAACCATCTTTTATGGATAAAACATATAGACAATGGGAAAGATTGGGAATTAAAAAGTTGGGTGACATGTATGTAATGGGAATTTTTTTAATCATTTCAACAATTAAAATCAAAATGTAATCTGAATAATAACCAATACTTTAAATATTTACAGATATGTGACTTTATAAAAAATATATATACCAAGACTACAGAACATAATGATAGACCCACTGGAAGAAGTAATGAATATTAAGGCAGACTCACAAAAATTAATGTCATATTTATATAACTGTATTCTTAATAGAGAATTGCCATCAACAGAGGCAATTAGAGAAGACTGGGAAAAAGAATTAATGACAAAAATGTCTAAAGAAACATGGGAGAGGTATTTGATATATATTCATAAATGTTCGATTAATGCTAGACATAATTTAATTCAAGTTAAAATATTACACAGATTATATTATTCAAAAAATAGGTTGAATAAATTTTACTCAAATATTTCTCCCATCTGTGATAAATGCCTTTCTCAAAATGCCAATTTCACATTCTTTCGTTTCTTGCACAAAACTTCAAAGGTTTTGGTGTGATATATTTGATATATTCACTAGTTTATTTAAGATAAAAATGGAACCTAGCATGGATTATCTTTGGAGTAATAGGTGATGGAAACAAATTAAATATACCCCAAATCTCATTTTTTAATTATGGTTTAATAACAGCGAAAAAACTTTTGGAAAAAGGCTACTACACCAACACTCAAAATTTGGATTGGTAATATGTTGGAAACGGCCCATTCGGAAGAAATGAGACTCCTCCTAATAGGAAAAAAAAGACCAATTCTTAATGAGTTGGTCTCCATTTATTGACGTTGTGCATTCATGTGGTGCAATAGTATCGTAAAATTAAAAATCGGGGGTTTGGGCGAAAAATGATTAAGAATATAAAAAAACATCGACTTGTGGAGAATCGCCTTTCTGCTTCACTTTCTCACTTATTTCTTTCTTTACACTACACTCACTAGACTATCCTTTAAGGGCCTGTCACACTAGCGCGCGATTAGACGCGACAAGCGCGACAAATTCGGACGCGGGGGTCGCGTGGGGGTCAGGCGATCCCGGTGCGAGTGAAGGGCCTGTCCCACTAGCGCGCGATTACACGCGCGACGTCCGAAGGAAGGACGTTATTTTTCATCACGTGACGATGCGCATGAGCATGCGCGTTGCACGACGTCGGGCAGTGACGTCATCACGCAACGCCACGCTGAAGACGCACAACGTCAAAACGTCATCACGTTCTGCGCGACAGGATTTTGCCGCGCGTAATTTTTAAGCAGTGTCGGTTTTTGGACACTACGCGCGATGTCGACACCAGCTCCACACGAGTCCGCGCAACTCCACGAGACTCCGGCGATCGCAGTGGGACAGGGTCACGCGAGGCCGGACGACTAAAGCGACCACGGTAGGTCGCGCTTGTCGCGTCTAATCGCGCGCTAGTGTGACAGGCCCTTTACTCTTCACTACTTCTTTCTTTCTCATTTCTTTCTAAAAAAAAAGGAAGTTGTACAAAGAATGTTTTAATAATTCTGGGAACCTGTAAAAAGGTACCATCAAATGTAATGTACCTACTTCTAATAAATAAATTTAAAAACAATTTAAAAAAAAAATAAACGAACGCATTGCACTGAAATATATATGTGCCTCCCTAATCCCGGATACTTGGAATGAGTCTCTCTCTGGTTGAATAAACTTGAACAAATAACAGTGACCCCTTATTTGTTCTCTGGGGTCCCGGGATTAGGAATAAAACCCAAAGGGATCAATTTGAGATGGGAGACACTTCTAAGTCACACTTAATCGTAGCTACTAGACCTCCAGCAACAACAAAAAAAAAAAGGAAAACTGATAAAATGACTGAAAGACAAACTGACAATTCATGTTTAAATGTTGCCACAGACACAGAAGGAAAGATCACATGGATCAGAAAGGAATGGGACACTATGAAAAGCAACAGCTGCCTACTAAGAATCTGCCTACTGTGGCTCTGGTCCAAGTACCCTATGAACTATAGGCAAAGCATTAGTGGGATTAATGTATTCAGCCCCTGAACATAAACTTACTATAAAAAAGGCTGTTGCCTTGTCATGCTTAAAACAATATTGACTGGCCCCAGAGGCTGAAGAAGGGATAGCTTTGGTCTTTATGATTGACATGATTGTCTTTATTGCAATGAGCACTATTAGTGAAAAAGCAAAGTCTGTGCAATACTCCTATTCTGCCAATCCCGAAATTGGGAAGACGTTATGAATGGTGTTTTGTCGAAAACCTGAGAGTTATTGAAAATAATCCTTTAGTACCTGATACCAATATAATTCTGTCATCTATGCCGGCAGAAGTGGATACCTTTACAGTAATTGACCTATGTTCAGCCTTTTAATCCATATCCCTGCATAAAGACCGATAGCCTATTAATCTGTGGCTTTACCAGCAGCAGTAAAATGGATGTCAGCCTGTTTACGCACTGTAAGGGCGAGGGCTACAATGATAGAAGTGTTAGCAGTCTTCTTCTTGCGTATGGCTCGCACAGCCGAAAGTTGCAGAACAACTTGTTCTATTTGATCTCATTTGATTGCGCACGCTGGGTTTATTGCATTCATCGAAACACGGCGGACCACGTGAAGGTTGCAATCTTCCACCCCAGTGTTAGCAGTGAACTTGCTGCTGTAAGGTAAACAAGCTTCCTTATCTGATTAAGATTTTGAGTTTGTGCCGTAACCCTTTACGAACTCAAGGACAGATTCAAACCAAATTCCAATCTGATTATACCATATTACCAAATAACCATATAACAATATAACAATTACAGCATGGAAACAGGCCCTCTCGGCCCTTCCAGTGCATGCCGACCATTTATTTCCGCTAGTCCCATCTACCTGCACTCAGACCATACCCCTCCATTCCCATCCCGTCCATATACCTATCCACTTTACTTTTAAATGTAAAAATCGATCCTGCCTCCACCACTTCTGCTGGAAGCTCATTCCACACAGCCGCCACTCTCTGAGTAAAGAAGTTCCCCCTCATGTTACCCCTTCTGTCCCTTAATTCTCATGTCATGCCCTCTTGCTTTGAATCTTCCCTACCCTCAATGGGAAAAGCTTATCCACGTCAACTCTGTCTATCCCTTTCATCATTTTAAAGACCCTCAATCAAGTCCCCCCTTAACCTTCTGCGCTCCAAAGAATAAAGAACTAACTTGTTCAACCTTTCTCTGTAACTTAGTTGCTGGAACCCAGGCAACATTCTGGTAAATCTCCTCTGTACTCTCTCTATTTTGTTGACATCCTTCCTATAATTAGGCGACCAAAATTGTGCACCATACTCCAGAATTGGTCTCACCAATGACTTGTACAATTTTAACATTACTTCCCTACTCCTATATTCAATGCTCTGATTTATAAAGGCCAGCACACCAAAAGCTTTCTTTACCACCCTATCTACATGCGATTCCATCTTCAGGGAACTATGCACAGTTATTCCTAGATCCCTCTGTTGCACAACATTCCTCAAGTCCCTACCATTTACCATGTACGTTCTATTTTGATTTGTCCTGCCAAGATGTAGCACTTCACACTTATCAGCATTAAACTCCATCTGCCATCTTTCAGCCCACTTTTCCAAATGGCCCAAATCTGTCTGTAGACTTTAAACATCTACTTCATTATCCACAACACCACCTATCTTAGTATCATCTGCATACTTACTTATCCAATTTTCCACCCCATCATCCAGATCATTGATGTACATGACAAACAACAGTGGACCCAACACAGATCCCTGAGGCACCCCACTGGTCACCGGCTTCCAACCTGACAAACAGCCACCCACCATTACTCTCTGACATCTCCCATTTAGCCACTGTTGAATCCATCTTGCTACTCCGTCATTAACACCCAAAGATTGAACCTTCTTAACCAACCTTCCATGGGGAACCTTGTCAAAGGCCTTACTGAAATCCATATAGACAACATCCACTGCTTTACCCTCATCAATTTCCCTAGTAACCTCTTCAAAAAATTCAAGAAGGTTTGTCAAACATGACCTTCCAGGCACAAATCCATGTTGGCTGTTCCTGATCAGACCCTGTTTATCCAGATGCTTACATATATTATCTCTAAGTATCCTTTCCAGTAATTTGCCCACCACTGACATCAAACTAACAGGTTTATAATTGCTAGGTTTATTCTTTGAACCCTTTTTAAACAATGGAACAACATGCGCAGTACGCCAATCCTCTGGCACTATTCCCGTTTCTAATGACATTTGAAATATTTCTGACATAGCTCCTGCTATTTCTACACTAACTTCCCTCAATGTCCTAGGGAATATCCTGTCAGGACCTGGAGACTTATCCACTTTTATATTTTTCAAAAGTGTCAGTACTTCCTCCTCTTTGAATCTCATAGTTTCCATAGCTATTCTACTTTTTTCCCTTACCTCACAGAGTTCAATATCCTTCTCCTTGGTGAATACCGAAGAAAATAAATTGTTCAATATCTCCCCCATCTCTTTTGGCTCTGCAGATAGCTGTCCATTCTGGCTCTCTAATGGTCCAATTTTATCCCTCGTTATCCTTTTGCTATTAATATAGCTGTAGAAACTCTTTGGATTTACTTTCACCTTTCTTGCCAAAGCAACCTCATATCTTCTTTTAGCCTTTCTAATTTTTTTCTTAAGATTCTTTTTACATTCTTTATACTCCTCTAGCACCTCATTTACTCCATGCTCTATAATTATTGTAGATATCGCTCTTTTTTTGAAACGTGTGTCCAATTTCCCTTGAAAACGAAGGCTCTTTCCAATTTTTACTATTTCCTTTCAACTGAACAGGGACATAAAAATTTTGTACTCTTACAATTTCCCCTTTAAATGTCCTCCATTTCTCTTCTACATCCTTCCCATGAAACAAAATGTCCCAATTCACTCATTTTAAATCCTTACGCATTCCCTCAAAGTTAGCCTTTCTCCAATCAAAAATCTCAACCCTAGGTCCAGGTCTGACTCTCTCCATAATTATATTGAAACTAATGGCATTGTGATCACTGGTCCCGAAGTGCTCACCAACGCATACCTCCGTCACCTGACCTGCCTCATTTCCTAACAGAAGGTCCAGCACTGCCCCTTCTTTGGTTGATACCTCTATGTATTGCTGCAAAAAACTATCCTGCACACATTTTACAAACTCCAAACCATCCAGCCCATTTACAGTTAGAGAGTAGTGGATGGGGGATGTGAAGGGACAAGTGTAGCATCTCTTGCGGTTGCAAGGGAAAGTGCCCGGGGAAGGAGTGGAGCGGGAGGGAAGGGAAGAATTGACGAGGGAGTTGCGGAGGGAGCGGTCTTTTGCGGAAGGCAGACAGGGGGGGAGATGGGAAGATGTGGCGAGTGGAGGGGTCACGTTGGAGGTGGCGAAACTGGCGGAGGACTATCTGTTGTGGCGAAACTGGCGGAGGACTATCTGTTGTGGCGAAACTGGTGGACGACTTTCTGTTGTGGCGAAACTGGCGGAGGACTATCTGTTGTGGCGAAACTGGCGGAGGACCAACCCGACCTCCCGGTGGCTCAGCACTTCAACTCCCCCTCCCACTCCGTATCCGACCTCTCGGTCCTGGGCCTCCTCCGCGGCCAGAGTGATCAACACCGCAAGTTGGAGGAACAGCACCTCATATTCCGCTTGGGGAGTCTGCATCCTCTGGGCTTAAACATTGAATTTTCTCAATTCTGTTAACCCAGACTGCCTCCCCCCCACCTCTCCCTCAGCCCTTGGGCCCTGACATTCCTTCTCCATCTCCCCCCCCCCCCCCCCCCCCAGTCGCACTAGCTTCTCATTTTCACACCACAAACAGCTTACAATGGCCTGCTTCCTTTATCACCAATACTTTTTTGCATATCTTTCACTCATTGTTCTTTATCTCTCCACATCACTGTTTATATCTTTCGTTTCCCTGATCCCTGACCAGTCTGAAGAAGGGTCTCGACCCGAAACGTCGCCTATCTCCTTCGCTCCTTAGATGCTGCTGCACCCGCTGAGTTTCTCCAGCTTTTTGTGTAACCAACAGCCCATTTACAGAATGTGTTTCCCTGTCTATTTTTGGAAAGTTGAAATCTCCCACAATCACTACCTTGTGCTTACTACTAATATCTGCTATCTCCTTACATATTTGCTCTTCCAATTCTCGCTCCCCATTTGGCGGTCTATAATACACCACTAAAAGTGTTGCTACACCGTTCCCACTTCTCAGTTCCACCCAAATAGCCTCCCTAGACGAGCCCTCTAATCTATCCTGCAAAAGCACTGCTGTAATATCTTCTCTGACAAGCAATGCAACACCTCCACCTCTTGTCTCTCCAATTCTATCACACATGAAGCAACAAAATCCTGGAATATTTAGTTTCCAATCACAGCCCTCCTGCAACCATGTTTCACTGATCATATTTCCAAGTGTCAATCCAGGCTCTAAGTTCATCCACCTTTCTTACAATGCTCCTAGCATTAAAATATACACATTTTAGAAACCATCCCTTATTCTCTGTTTATTATATTTTTCCTCTTTCTCGCCTACATTTTGGTTCCGAGTGCTTTCCTTCTCTGCCTCTTGCCCCACACCCTGTCCCCTAGCCCCCTCTACCCGAGTCCCTCCCCCCAGCCTTTCTAGTTTAAAGTCTCCCCAGTAGCCTTTGCAAATCTCCATGCCAGGATATTGGTCCCCCTCGGGTTCAAGTGCAACCCATCCTTTTTGTACAGATCATGCCTTCCCCAAAAGAGGTCCCAGTGATCAAGAAACTTGAATCCCTGCCCACTGCACCAGTCCCTCAGCCACACATTTATCCTCCACCTCATTCCAGTTCTACTCTCACTGTCACGTGGCACAGGCAGTAATCCTGAAATTGTTACCCTTTTGGTCCTTCTCCTTAACTTTTCCCCCAACTCCCTAAATTCTCCTTTCAGGACTTCTTCTCTTTTTCTGCCCATGTCATTGGTGCCAATGTGTACCACAACACATATTACGTCTCAATTCCTGCAATAATTCTGCATAATTCATCATCCTCCAATTCACAGGTTTTCTTATTTGGCCTGGGTTTTAATAAGAATGGGAATGTGCAGGGAAAAAAATGATTAAAAGGCAAAGATTAATTTAGAAAGATGGGCAAGTTAATGTTTAATTTTGTGGAAAGGCTGCAAGAAAACAAAAGTCTTATATCTGATGTTGAGTTTGTCTAATATGTTATTTATAAAAGTGTTTTCTATTTCAAGAATTGACTTTGCAGAGCAACAATGACATCCCATCACTGTATTTATACTATCAGCAGATATATTGTTACCTTGATACTGTTAGAATGGTAATTTAATTCTCTCCCCACAAACCAGCCCACACCCTACCACAACCCTTTCCCAAAACTGGATGCCTGCTGAAATAATGCTTCTAGTTCATGTAATCTTGTAACATTTCAATTTGTGGATGTTAATCCCTTAAAGAAGCTAAAAGCTAATCTGCAGGTCCCTCAGTCATGGATAAGTGGCATGCAGCAATTCACTTGTATAAGAGTTAATGCTAACAGCCTGAAATGTATGAATTCTAAATATTCTTCTTTATTTTTTATGAGCTCTGCATAAAGAGAGTTGATAGCTCCATTCTCATATTACCCCTACCATTTTCAGGAGATTCACGAGAGTTTATTGTCATGTGTCCCTAACAGGACAATGAAATTCTTGCTTTGCTTCAGCACAACAGAACATGGTAGGCACGACTACAGAACAGATCAGTGTGTCCATATACCATTATATAAATATATACACACATGAATAAATAAACCGATAAAGTGCAAATAAACAGATAATGGGCTATTAATGTTCAGAGTTTTGCCCGAGCCAAGTTTAATAGCCTGATGGCTGTGGGGAAGTAGCTATTCCTGAACCTGGTCGTTGTAGTCTTCAGGCTCCTGTACCTTCTACCTGAAGGTAGCGGGGAGATGGTGTGGCCAGGATGGTGTGGGTCCTTGATGATGCTGCCAGCCTTTTTGAGGCAGCGACTGCGATAGATCCCCTCGATGGAAGGGAGGTCAGAGCCGATGATGGACTGGGCCGTGTTTACTACTTTTTGTAGTCTTTTCCGCTCCAGGGCGCTCAAGTTGCCGAACCAAGTTACAATGCAACCAGTCAGCAAGCTCTCTACTGTGCACCTGTAGAAGTTAGAGAGAGTCCTCCTTGACAGACCGAATCTCCGTAATCTTCTCAGCATGCCCTCTACTGTGCATTTTGTCATAAAGTATGCTATTTACATTTTTAATCTCACAACATGAATCTGACAAAAGTCTTCGACCAGGTTATTGTCATTGTGAAACTGCAAAACGTTTGATAATCTTTGTAAGTAATCGTGTTCACTGTTTTACAAGCTGAAAGGGTTGAAGCTGAAAGGGCTGAAGGTGGATAAGTCATTTGGGCCTGATGGACTGCGCCCTGGGGTTCTGAAAGTGAGAAAGTTTAAAAGATTTAAAAGTTACTAAATAAATGCAGCTGTAGAATTAGAAGCAAAGAAAGGCCTTCACCTTTCTCCCATTACACTAGCAAGGCTACAGCACTATAACACTTGATGTTTTTGCTCTATAATATAAACAATCAGAGGAATGTTCACACACCAGTTCTTTCCCTCTGCTCTACAGATTGCAATGTACTTAAAGAATAGATCAACAAGGTCAAAAAACAAGAGTGCTTGAATTTGCAAAAAATTGCTTCCTCGGGAGAACCTGTCAATCTTACCAGGCCAGAGGCTGCACAATGCTTTGTAGATAAAGTATTGCTGAAGCGCTGATTATTGGGGTATAAATATATCTGATTGAACATTACCTATGTGTGTGTGGATAGAGTGAACCTATAGTCTGTATATTACATACTGTAAGAGTGTACGGCCACACCCGCCTGTCAAAATAAAGATTTTACTACTTGATTAATAATTCTATTGCGTTTTTGTCTGTTTGAAGTGAAACGAACCATAACAAAATAGGTGGCTTCAGAGATTGTGAAGGTATTGATGGTGATATTTCAGGAATCAGGGAGAGGAGAGGTCCCAGATGATTGGATGATTGCCAATGTTACCCCATTGCACAAAAAGGGAGCAAGGCAGAATAGTGGGAACTATAGGCCAATTTGTCTGACTTAAGTGGTTGGTAAGATTTTGGAGTCGATTATAAAGGTTCAGGTTACAGAGTGCTTAGAAGTTCATGATAAAATAGGCTGGCCAGCAGGGCTTTGTGAAAGGGAGGTCTTGCTGGACAAATTTGCTGGAATTCTTTGAAGAAGTAAGTAACAGGACAGACAAAGGAGAGTCAGTAGATGTTGTTTACTTAGATTTTCAGAAAGCCTTTGATCAGGTGCCACACATGAGGCTGCTAAGGAAGATGAGAACCCACGGTATCAAAGGGCAGATACTAGCATGGATAGCAGATTGGCTGGAAGGCAGAAGGCAAAGAGTGGCAATAAAGGGGGCTTTTTCTGTTTGGTTGCCAGTGGCTAATGGAGTTCCGCAGGGGTCGTGGCTGGGGTCGCTACTCTTCACGTTGTATATTAATGATTTGGATGAAGGGATTGAAGACTTTGTAACCAAGTTTGTTGATGATACGATAATAGGTGGAGGGGCAGGTAGTGTAGAGAAAGCAGGGACTCACAGAAGGACTTGGACAGGTTGGGAGAGTGGGCAGAGAAGTGGCAGATGGAATTTAGTGCACCAAAGTGTGGAGTCATGCATTTTGGTAGTAGGAATAAAGGCATAGACTATTTTATAAATAGGGAGAGAAACCAGAAATCGGATGTACAAGGGGACTTGGGAGCGCTGGTGCAGGATTCCCAATAGGTTAATCTGCAAGTCGAATCAGTAGTAAAGAAAGCAAACTGAATGCTAGCATTTATTTCAAGAGGGCTTGTATACATAAACAGGGATGCAATGCTGAGGCTCTTTAAGGCGCTGGTAAGGCCGCATTTGGAATATCATGAACAATTTTGAGCAGCATATCTGAGGAAGGATGTGCTGGCTCTGGAGAGAGTCCAGAGGAGGTTTACAAGGGTAGGTTAACCTATGATGAATGTTTGTCGGTACTGGGCCTGTACTCGCTGGAGTTTAGAAGAATGAGTGGGGACCTCATTGAAGCATACAGAATAGTGAAAGGCTTGCATAGAGTAGATGTGGAGAGGATGTTTCAACTAGTGGGGGAGTCTAGATTAGAGGTCAAAGCTTCAGAATTAAAGGAAGTTATTTTAGGAAGATGAGGTGATATCTGTTTAGTCAGAGGGTGGTGAATCTGTGGAATTCTTTGCCTCAGAAGGCTGTGGAGGCCATCAATGGCCATTTTTAAGGCAGAGAAATAGAATCTTGATTAGTACAGGTGTCAGAGGTTATTGGGAGAAGGCAGGAAAATGGGGTTAGGAGGGAGAGACTGAACAGCCATGATTTAATGGCCTGGAAACTGGCACTTTGGCCCAACTTGCCCAGAAGGACCAACATGTCCCATCAACATATGTCCCACCTGCCTGTGTTTGGCCCACATCCCTATAAACCTATCCCAGACACGTGCCATCAGGCTAGGCAAGATAGGCACTGCCTACCCTGACTAAAATTATGAAATGGCAATTATTAAATATAAATAGTAATGGCATGGGAGAATTATGCCTATCTAAGAGATCGATCTCTTAGGTAGGTATAATTCTCCGTGCCTTTCATATGCAGCACTTGCAACACATGAAGGTCTGTGCAGCCCACGTGCCGTCAGCGCTGCTTCAAGCCGTCAATAACAAGTGGGGCTGAAGGCTGCTGAAATTCTGCCTTTGCTGTACGGCGCATGCGCAGCAGCCTACTGCGCATGTGCAGCGCGAGTTTCTTGGCGGGTTTTTCAACTATAGATTGCCGTTATCTGAAGAATATCTTAGAAAACAAAGAGTGAAGAAAGGAGTTTTTTTACCAATAATGTGGTAAATACATTTCTTGCAGCTTTCTGTTTTTAAAAACCGTATTTCCAGGGGTGGGGGGAGAGCTCCTTTCACAGCGGTGGGGAGTCTAGCCCGGGGTAAAGTTGTGGGGAGGGCAGGAGCATTGTGAAGGAGGGAATCGGGCCCGTAACCCACTTGCGACCCTCCGGGCGCGGAGTCACCCGCATTGTGGTCGAGGAGTGAATTAGCTCAGATGGCTGCGAGTGGCCGCCGGGACCGGACAGCCCCTTCTGCCGGTCCCTGCTCACCTCTGGCAACTCTCCGTCTGAAAAACTATCTCCTGCCGCTCACCAGCCTCAGTCATGTCAGCCGCTTCCCTCAAATCCTTAAATTCCGACAGCTCGCTCAAGGGACCAATTGAGGTTACTCGGCTGTGGGAATTTAAGGATTTACGGGAAGCGGCTGACATGAGCAAAGCCGGCAAGCGGCAGGTGAGAGGTGTTCAAACGGAGAGCACTGCCAGAGGTGAGCGGGCCGGCAGAAGGCACTGAAGTGGTAGCCGGTTCTGCTGTCGGGTCCCGGCGGCTGCTCGCAGCTCAGTTCGCGCTCAGTTAGTCTGACATGATCTCCGACCCCCTCCTTCTCAACACTCCTGCCCTCCCTGCATCTTTAACCCCTGGCACAGACTCTCCACACACTGTGAAAGGAACTCTTCCTCCAATTAGCCCCTTGAATTAGTATTGTTATCTAATAATATGACAACTGATTCAACTTGTCCCATTTTCCCCACCATCTCTCCACCTGCCTTCATCCTCTGCCCCCCACCCATTCAGTAATTTAAAAATGAAGGAAATTTAAAAGCATTGGGAAAATTGAACTGTTACTTATTTTTATTTTTTACAGAGAGAACAATGTGCGCATGCGCGGTTTAAGATTTTTTTTTTAAAGCCGATGGACTGCCCACCTTGAGGCACGTGCCTGGTCAACCTACGTCAACCAGCGACAGGTACTGGCGACTGAATTCTTACCTTGTCGTAGCTTGCGCGGGTGGACGTAGGCTGTCGTCGGTGTAGTCGTAGGTGGACGTCCTGATGGGTTGCCAGTTGTCGGTAGCTTGCTGTAGCTGGACGGCGACTAAGTGGTACGTTGCTGTAGACATTGTCGTAGACATTGCCATGGGGGGATCCAGGCGCTGGTTTTTCGGCGACCTGCCATGACAGTCGCCGGCAGTTGCCGAAAAAATTGCTTAAGTGGGACAGACCCGTTCGACACACTTAAGAACATTTATCGGCTGAAGTTAAATTGATTGTATTCATCAATTCTGCTGTCATCCTCATGAAGTGGATGAAAAGAGTGACTCAGAAAGTCTTTCACATTAGAATGAGTTATATTTGATACGTTGACACTTATCCACAGATGGTCTGTGAATGATTGTACCATATCTTGTGATAATTAGTGTTTAGAATGTAAAAACAACAGGAATGTAAACCTGAGGCTATATAAGGCACTGGTCAGGATGCATTTGGAGTATTGTGAGCAAAAGGTATTCTGAAAGTTGAGGAACAAGTTCTCAGCTAGTGACTTTTCTTCAGTTTGGAAAAGTTTGCAATAAATAATCGCCTACAAGAGGAAAGCCCTCCGCTCTTTGGACAATCGACAGCTGACCAATGACCTGAATGATTTCTACTCCAGGTTTGACAAGCAAAAACGTAATCCAGCCACCCCCCCCGTCCCCAACCAATACAGCCAGACCCCAGTCTGCAAAGACATTACCCTTCTACACCCACTCCTCCCCAATAACCACTTCACACCTACTTAAAGCAAGACTCCAGTCTGAAAAGACTGGACCCTTTCGCACCCACCCCTCTCCAATCACCACTTCACAACCAATTACCCACCCCCTCCATGCTGCACAACATCACTTCAACAATAAAAATAGAGGAGGTGGAGAGGCTGTTCAGAAGACAGAAAAGCCGGAAATCTCCAGGACCGGACAATGTTTTCCCCTCTACTCTCAAGCTCTGTGTCGAACAACTGGCACCGGTCTACACAGACATTTTCAACCAGCCCCTGCAAACCTGTACTGTCCCTGCCTGCTTCAAAGTCTCCACTATTGTCCTTTTAACTAAAAAGGCCAGGATTACTGGTCTTAATGACTCCAGGCCTGTCACACTGACCTCTGTAGTCATGAAGACACTCGAAGCTTGTGCTGGTCAAGCTGAAAAATATCACAAACCCCCTGATGGACCCTCTGCAGTTTGTATACAGGGTCAATAGATCTGTGGATGACGCAGTCAACCTGGGCCTGCACTTCATCCTATAGCACCTAGACTGTCAGGGAACCTGTGCGAGGATCCTGTTTGTTGATTTTAACTCCGCATTCCACACCATTGTGTCAGAGCTACTGCACTCCAAACTTTCCAAGTTGACTGTGCCTGAACCCCTCTGTTAGTGGATCACCAGCTTCCTGACAGACAGGAAGCAGCATGTGAGGCTGGGAAAGCACATCTCGAACCCGCAAACCCTCAGCATAGGAGCACCGCAAGGCTGTGTACTGTCTCCTCTCCTCTACTCTCTCTACACCAATGACTGCACCTCCACAGACACCTCTGTCAAGCTTCTCAAGTTTGCGGATGGCACAACCCTGATTAGACAGAGTCAGGATGGGGAGGAATCTGTCTACAGACAGGAAGTGACACAGCTGGCGTCCTGGTGCCGTAGCAACAACCTAGAGCTCAATGCGCATAAGACAGTGGAATTGATTGTAGACTTTAGGAGAGCTCCCCCTCCCCTCACCCCACTCACCATCAACAACACCACAGTCACATCTGTGGAGTCTTTTAGCTTAGTTCCTGGGGGTGCAGATCACTAACAATCTGACCTGGTCGAATAACATCTCATCAACAGTTAAGAGAGCGCAGCAGCGGTTGCACTTTCTGCGCCGGATGAGAAGAGCTCATCTCCCCCATCCCATCCTCACTACTTTCTACAGGGGCACCATAGAGAGTATTCTGACCAGCTGTATCTCTGTCTGGTTTGGGGACTGTAGAGCCTCCGACTGGAAGTCTGTGCAGAGAGTGGTGAGGAAAAAATCATCGGGACCTCTCTCCCCTCAATCGGGGATATTGCGACCAAGCGTTGCGTGTCTAAGGCCAGCAGTATTATAAAAGACCCCACACATCTCCATCACGGTCTGTTCACTCTGCGACCCTCGGGAAAAAGATATCGCAGCATAAGGAGCAGAACATCAAGGTTCTGCAACAGCTTCTTCCCACGAGCCCTCAGACTCCTGAATGCCATGTAATGGGCTGCCACCATTGTCTATTTATCCTTTTATCCTTTTTATCCATTTAATCCATGCCTATCCTCCTGTTAATTTATCGTGTTGCACAGGGAGCCAAATGCAACGTAATTTCATTTGGAACTGCATATATCAATGTTTTTCTAAATGACAATAAAGTTTGTTTGACTTTTGACTTGACTTTTGACTTTTTGACTCTTAGGTTCCAGGGAACCATCATCTCCAAGAACATTCAGTGGGGGGCCACCATCGACTCCACAGTCAAAAAGGCACAACAGAGGATGTACTTTCTGTGGCAGCAGAGGAAGCACAATCTGCCACAGGCAATGATGGTCCAATTCTACACGGCCATCGTAGAGTCTGTCCTCACCTTCTCCATCATGGTCTGGTTTGGCTCAGCCACCAAGCACGACACCTGGAGGCTGCAGCGAATCGTCCGATCAGCTGAGAAGGCAATTGGCTGTAACCTTCCCTCCATTGATGAACTGTACACTGCAAGGGCCAGGAAGCGAGCGGGCAAGATCATCTCTGACCCCTCTCACCCTGGCCACAATCTATTTGAATCACTTCCCTCTGGAAGGTGACTCTGGATTGTCAAAGCTGCCACAGCCAGACAGAAAAACATCTTTTTTCCACGAGTAACAACTTTACTCAATAACCAAAAATCTGTAGCCTCCTTTTCCTCTGATATTTTATTTAATTCACATGTTGAATCTATAATGTTTTATTATTAATGTTTAATGTTTTATGTGTCATTCCTAACTGTTACTGTATGTCATGTTGTCACTTGCGGGCGGAGCACCAAGGCAAATTACTTGTATGTGAGTACTTAGCCAATACTCACTGGAGCTTAGAAGGATGAGGTGGGGACCTCATTGAAACTTACCGAATATTGAAAGTCTTGTATAGAGTGGATGTGGAGAGGATGTTTCCACAAGTGGGAGAGTCTAGGGCCAAAGGCCATTGTCTCAGAATAAAGGGTTGTATCTTTAGAATGGAGATGAGGAGGAATTTCTTTAGTCAGAGGGTGGTGAATCTGTGGAATCAATTGCCAGGCATTGTGGCAGCCAAGTCATTGGATGGTGAGAGGTTCTTAATTAGTAAGGGTGTCAAAGGTTACAGGGAGAAGGCAGGAGAATGGAATTGAGAGGGAGAGATAGATCAAACATGACTGAGGCAGATTAACTTAATAGGCTGAATGGCCTATTTTGGCTCCAATGACGTGTGAACATTACATTTTGGGTCAAATTTGAATTGCACACTTTAACCTGATTGTAAACCGAATTTGTCACTCAACATAATTCCAATCGGGTATTTTATTAAAATAAAAATTAATCCCATCTGAAGTTGATAGTCAACAGCTGGTTGATAGTCAAAAGCTAGGGCTCCAGAATTTGTATCTGAAATTCTGTTCTGCTCCACCTACTAAATATTCCCCAGTCAATATTTAAACTGCTGAGTCTAAATGAGAATATGGTCATCAGAACATTTAGTTCATTGCTAAATCATAAATTGAACAGAATAAATAAAAGGAAATGTTTTGATAAAAGAGAGATAAATTCTTGATTAGTGCGGGTGTCAGGGGTTATGGGGGAGAAGGCAGGAGAATGGGGTTAGGAGGGAGAGATAAATCAGCTATGATTGAATGGCGGCGTAGACTTGATGGGCCGAATGGACTACTTCTCCTCCAATCACTTATGACATGAAATTGAGGAGTCAGATGTTGAAAAGGAAAAAATACTTTAATTTTCCTATAAATTTACAAATCTGATGTAATTATACAGTATATTAAAATTCAAAGTTTGTGTCTTTTGTTGGCCTGTTCTCATGCTGCATCTCTAAAAAATATATCTTGAAGCCATTTCCATCCAGATCCTACCGTAACTAGAGAGCAGTCCTGAACTACTATCTACCTCCTTGACTGGCTTTTCCTTGCACTAAATGTCTTTCCCTTATCATGCATCTATATACTGCCAATGGCTCCATTGTAATCATGTATTCTCTTTCCGCTGACTCTCCGTTAGCACACAGCAAAAGCTTTTCACTGCACCTAGGTACACGTGAAAAAAAAAACTAAACTGACCAGAACAGAAATTAATTTGCTTCCTTTTTAAATTCATTCAAGGATTTGATCTCCCAAGACATTGGGGATACAGCGTGGAAACAAGCCCTTTAGCCCACTGAGTCTGCACAGAAGAGTATTCACTCCATACACTAACACTACCTTGCACACTAGGGACATTATAATTTTACAGAAGCCAATTAACCTACAATAGCGATATGTGCAATATAATTCCACATCAGGATGGTGTGTGAGCAGCATCCAGCTTAGATTAATTTAGAGATGCATCATGGAAACGGGCCTCTTAGCCCATGAGCCCACGCCAACCATTGATCACATGTGGTTGTGGCCCGTTAGTAACGGCAATGGCGGTTTCTAGTCCCCTCCCTCATCAGGGAGAGCAGTAAGCTGCCCTGAAGAGGGCTGCTCAGTCGCCTGTGATGCTGCCGAACCTCCTTGCTGCCCTGGTACAAAGAGTAGCAACCGCTGGTCCATAAGCCGCCCATGTGCCAGTTTGGAACTACGGCTTCCAGTGGTGAAGCTCTACCCGTCGCTTTGCTGCTAGCCCATCGCCGCGGGACTTTGTGTAGAGACGAGGGCTGCACAAAAACCCGTGCGTGAATGAGTTTAAGCGAATGGTATGTTAGCTTTCATAGCAAAAGGATTTGAGTATAGGAGCAGGGAGGTTCTACTTCAGTTGTATAGGGTCTTGGTGAGACCACACCTGGAGTATTGCGTACAGTTCTGGTCCTCAAATCTGGGGAAGGACATTATTGCCATAGTGGGAGTGCAAAGAAGGTTCACCAGACTGATTCCTGGGATGTCAGGACTGTCTTATGAACAAAGACTAGATAGACTCGGTTTATACTCTCTAGAATTTAGGGGATTGAGAGGGGACCTTATAGAAACTTACAAAATTCTTAAGGGGTTGGACAGGCTAGATGCAGGAAGATTGTTCCCGATGTTGGGGAGGTCCAGGACAAGGGGTCACAGCTTAAGGATAAGGGGGAAATCCTTTAGGACCGAGATGAGAAGGACTTTTTTCACACAGAGAGTGGTGGGTCTCTGGAACTCTCTGCCACAGAGGGTAGTTGAGGCCAGTTCATTGGCTATATTTAAGAGGGAGTTAGATGTGGCCCTTGTGGCTAAGGGGATCAGAGGTTATGGAGAGAAGGCAGGTACAGGATACTGAGTTGGATGATCAGCCATGATCATATTGAATGGCGGTGCAGGCTCGAAGGGCCGAATGGCCTACTCCTGCACCTAATTTCTATGTTTCTATGTTTCTAGGTGGAGAAGCTGTTGCACTGTAACAACCCCACCCTCTCGGCCGCGGAAGTCGGAGTCCAGTGGTATGAGAAATCATCGCGGCCGGAGACTTCTTGGCTGTAGTGGATGGTCACGTTTGTCTTTAGTGCTCTGACTGGCCTTTCGCATTCCACAGTGAATCGCTGCGTCACCTTTCCAGCCGTTGGTTCATAAAGATCTCTCCCGCCTGGCCCGCCAAAGCAGACTTTCCATGAAGGATGAGCAAGTCCCACAGGTTGAACTGGACTACACGGTGCCAGTTGCAAGGCCACGCTTTGACCTGTACACGGTTTCTATCCTACACACTAAGGACAACTTAACCGAAGCAAATTAATCTACAAACCTGTACGTCTTTGGAGTGTGGAGGGGAAAAAACCCACACAGATCATGGGGAGAATGTACAAACTCCGTACAGAGATCAGGATCAAAACGGGGTCTCTAGTGCTGTAAGGCGGCAATTCTACCTCGGCGCCAACTGTAGTTAGGGAAATCTAGTTATGGAAGTTATGGAACTTCATAACAAGTTATGGAAAACCATTAAAACTTTTAATGGACTTAGAGTCTGATAAATCCCCAGGGCCGGATATGATGTGATAATAGACAATAGATGCAGGAGTAGGCCATTCGGCCCCTCAAGCCAGCACCGCCATTCAATGTGATCATGGCTGATCAACCCAATCAGTACCCTGTTCCTGCCATCTGCCCATATCCCCTGAGTCCACTATCTTTAAGAGCCCTATCTAGCTCTCTCTTGAAAGTGTCCAGAGAACCGGCCTCCACCGTTGTCTGAAGCAGAGAATTCCACAGACACAATTCTCTGTGTGAAAAAATGTTTCCTCATCTCCGTTCTAAATGCCTTACCCCTTATTCTTAAACTGTGTTCTTAAGCCCCTTGTTCTGGGCTCCACGAAAATTGGGAACATGTTTCCTGCCTCTAACGTGTGCAAACCCTTAATAACCTTATATGTTTCAATAAGATATCCTCTCATCCTTCTAAGTTCCAGAGTATTCCAGCCGCTCCATTCTCTCAGCATGTGATAGTCCCGCCATCTTGGGAATTAACCTTGAGAACATAGGAACAGAATTAGGCCATTCGGCCCATTAAGTCCACTCCGCCATTCACCCGTGCTAATCCCACTAAGGATTGCAGACATAAGGTATGTCATTACAGTTTGAAGAGTCTAATGCCATTTTCCAAAATTATTAGAAAACTTTCTTAGTGACAGGATTAATCTGCACTAGGAGAGGCAAGGATTAATCAATTAGGCTAATCTTTAGATTCTGATAAATGTGTTGGTGCAGTTGCAGCAAGGTCATAAACTTCATTGGCCAGGTCCCATATGGTCATTTGATCCAAAGATCAGAGCCCCAGCACTCCGGGATAATATGGCAAGTTGAATTGTTGATTGGGTGCAGTGGATAGGCATATGGACGGGAAGGGAATGGAGGGGTATGGTCTGAGTGCAGGTAGATGGGACTAGGGGAAAATAAATGGTTGGCATGGACTGGAAGGGCCGAGAGGGCCTGTTTCCGTGCTGTAATTGTTATATGGTTATATGGTTAGTGGGCTTTATAGGGGGGTCTAGAGGTGTTTAGTTTACAGGGGTGTACAGGGGTGTGGAGGGATTTAGAGTGGTTTACATGGGTTAACAGTGGTTTACATGGGTTTAGAGGGGCTTGCAGGGGTTTACAGGGGTTTAGAAAGATTTACAGGAGGTTAGAGGAGTTTAGAGAGAGTTGTAGATGGGTTTAGCGCGGTTTAGAAGGGTTTACCGTGGTTTACAGGGTGTTTACAGGGTGTTTACGGGTTAGATGGGATTAGAGGGGTTTAGAGTGCTTTATATGGGGATTAGGGTGGTTTACAGAGGGTTTAGAGGGGTTTTGCTGTGTTTACATGTGTTTGCAGGTGTTTAGAGGGGTTTAGGGGTTTTAGAGGGGTTTTGCGTTTTAGAGGCATTTAGAGTGGTTCACAGTGGTTGAGAGGGATTTACATGAGATTTACAGAGGTGTATAGGGGTTTAGATGGCTTTATAGTAGTTTAGTGGGGTTTAGAGGGGTTTCGAGGGGTTTAGAGGGGTTTACATGTCTTTGCAGGTGTTTAGAGGGGTTTAGAGGGCTTTAGGGGGTTTACATGGAGTTTACAGCGGGTTAGAAGGATTTACATGGGGTTTACAGGGCTTTGATGGGTTTTGAGGAGCTTATAGGGGTTTAGGCGGGTTTAGAAGGGTTTTCAGGGTTTTAGAGGGGTTTGGAGGGCTTTATAGGGGGTTTAGATTGGTTTTACAGAGTTTTACAGGGGTTTAGAGGCTTTATAGGGGTTTGGAGGTGTTTAAAGGTGTTTCGATGGGGTTTAAAAGGGTTTGGAGGGGATTGAATGTGTGTAGAGGTTTATAGGGCGTTAGAGGGGTTTACATGGGGTTTACAGGGGTTTATACAGGTTTAGAGGGGTTTGGAGGGTTTGGAGGTGTGTAGATGGGTTTTGATGGGTTTGGAGGGGTCTGTAGAGGTTTAGAGCGGTTTGGAGTGGGTTGGAGGGCTTTAGAGGGGGTTAGAGGGGTTTGGTGGCATTTAGAGGGATTTACATGGGTTTAGAGTGTTTTAGAGAGGTATGCAGGGTTTTGAAGGGTTTACAGGGGTTTAGAGGGCTATATAGGGGGTTTATAGGGCTTTATAGGGGTTTAGAGGGGTTTAGACGTTTTTACATGGAGTTTACAGGGGGTTTAGATGGGTTCAGAGGGGTTTAGAGGGGTTTACATGTGTTTGCAGGTGTTTAGAGGGGTTCGGAGGGGTTTAGAGGGGTTTAGGAGGGTTTACATGGAGTTTACAGTGGTATTATTAGGGCTTACATGGGATATACAGAGGTTTTGAAGGGTTTTGAGGGGTTTATATGGCTTTATAGGGGATTAGAGGAGTTTAGAGGGGTTTACAGGCTGTTAGTGGGTTTTGGAGGGAAACTTATTTATAGGGGAAAATAAATGTTCGGCACGGACTGGAAGGGCCGAGAGGGCCTGTTTCCGTGCTGTAATTGTTATATGGTTATATGTTATATGGTTATATGATGACAAATAACAGCCTGACAAATGAGTTTTTGTTGTCCAAGTGGTCCAGAGCGGAGTGGAGAGCCAGCGAGATTGCATCCACCTTTGATCTGTTGTGGTCAAGGGTTTTAATTTAGTTTAGAGGTACAGCCCGGAAACAGGCCCTTCGGTCCACCGAGTCCACACTGACAAGCAATCCCCGCACATTAACACTATCCTGCACACACATTTACATATATACCAAGCCAATTAACCTACAAAAACCTCTACATCTTTAGAGTGCGTGAGGAAACCAAAGATCTCGGAGAAAACCCACGTGGTCATGGGAAGAACGCACAAACTCCATACACAGCACACGTAGTTGAGAGATATGGAAAAAATGAATGAAAGATATGCAAAAATCTCACCATGAAAAAGGAAACAGGCCATTGTTAGTTGTGGCTGAGGTGAAAATGAGTTGCAGACAATGAGACTCAACAAGACGACTTTGAATCTAGTACAGCAAATTGGGTGGGGCAGGGATAGAGAGAGCAGGGGTGCAAGGGTTACTTGAAGTTAGAGAAATCAATATTCATAGACCTGGGTGATTACCTGCAGTTTAGTTTTGAGATATAGCGCAGAAACATGTCGTTTGAGTCCCTCCTACCAACAATCACCTTGCCCCTATTGAGCTTAGGACTAGAGGTAGCAATGTTACAAAATTTTGAGATTTTAAAAATCAAGTCTGCAATTTATCCCTTCAGATAAAGCATAAAAGGAAGTTTAATTTGACACCTAATTTACTTTCATATCTTCAGTATTAAGAAAGTTATGGCCATTTTCATACTCGGAAATGAGCATCTTGCTCCCCATTGCCTTTCAATTGACTTAACTCAAAAGCTGTGATCTGGAACAGTTAAAAGCCCATAACTTTCTTAAAAATTAAGAGAACTCAATGAAATTTTCAGTTATTATAGATTGAAGCATTCTGAAACAAATATTAAACAATCTTACTTGGATGACCTGAAATTAAAGCATATAATTAGTTAGTTATCTAATTGTAGCTAATTACAAAATTCAATGAGTAGATCTAAACATCTATCAATTTCTTAAGAAAAGATAAACTTTTTTAAAATTGCCTAAGTGTCCAAATAACATTCACACAATAATCCACAATATAACATAATTTTTAAATCTCATTTTCATGAATTTCTGGGCCAAATGGAAGGAATTTAGTGTTTGATTCCTGTAAATTAATGGCCATTTAAATCAATTAGCGAGTGGGTTTTAGTGGAATGCGGTGGATTGGAACGTTGCGGTTAGTGGTGAAGTCCGTATGAAAAATACTGGGGGTTCATACATTTTTTGGGACCCCATTTCGCAACATAAAAATATTATTAATGCCTCCCGAAAAACCAACTTTTAATATAAAAATAAAGTATTTACCTTTTTTTCTCCCCTACGCAAAATGCTTCCGGTTGTCTGCGGTCACGGCTTTTGAAGGTGATTTTTAAATTACTCTAGTTAATAAATAATCTAGAGTAATTTAAAAATACCTTCATTCATGAAATGTCGGAGCGATTTTTCTTCAGCAACCAAATCGCCCGACATTCATCGATTTGTCCTGCCTGTGGAAAAACGGCACTTTAAGCCCGCCCCCCTCTGCAAGGCGCCAAAGTCGCGCACACGGGGAGCGGCAGAAGTGCAGCGCCGCTAAAGGTAAGTTTTGCAACATACTTACTAGAGGGAATAAATAAGCGAGAGAGATTGGTAAGAGGATGGGAAAGAGTAAGGAAGTGAGGGAAGAGGAAAGGGTCAAGGATAAAAGGGATAGAGGAAGGAATGGAGGAGGAAAAGATGGATGAAGCAGCCAAATATATACTTTCGTGACCTTGGGATATCTCCAAAGTCCACAGCTAGTGAAAGTATTTTCTAATGTAAAAGGCAAAAGCTAATGAAAGAGTCTGAAGTGGCGTCTCGATCCAAAAACGCCACCCATTCCTTCTCTCCAGAGATGCTGCCTGTCCCGCTGAGTTACATCAGAATTTTGCGTCTATCTTCGAAAGCATTTGAAGGCACGCTCACGGTTGGAGCGTTGGAGACTTGACAATTTTCCACGTGGCGTCTTTCCAGAGTGAAGTGAATGCAGTACGATTACGTTTTTAAATGTTTTGGAGAGTTAGATGACGGTTTGTCCGAGTAAACAAAAGGTTTAAAAATCTCATTGAAAGACAGCATTTTGACAATGCAAAATTCCCTTGGTTCTTGAATTGAAATATCAGCCGATTTGCCAATGCTTTTCAGTCGCTGCAGTGAGGTACCGCATTCAGTGGCAAGAGTGTTTACTGATAACAGCATCTTCACTCGAGGAGGAGAAATTCACTAGAGGCTTAAATTACAGATTTTTTTTTATTTAGTCCAAGAGCCATTTAAATACCTGAAATTAAGTATTCTCTTAAACTCCTGATTGCTAAGCACTGATGAATAGCCACTTTATAATTGGCATTCTCAATAATCAGTGGGATTGTGATTACAATTGTTTCAGAAGACTTAAAGAACAATTCTAAATTCACCCTGTTACCATACTGAATTTCACAATCACACTAATTCAGATTAAAGTTTGTGTTCTAATTATTTCCTTACCACTTTGATTGCTGATCAAAATGCTTCAACATGTTGTGTGCAAAAACCATGAGGGGAATGGATCGGGTAGTGGAAACGAGAACCAGAGGACATAGGTTTAAGGTGAGCTGAGAAAGGTTTAATAGGAACCCAAGTGGTAATATTTTCACATAAAGGGGGGTGGTTGTATGGAATGAGCTGCCAGAGGAATTAATGAATTAATAAGTTTATTGGCCAAGTATTCACATACAAGGAATTTTCCTTGGTGCTCCACTCACAAGTGACAATGTGACACATAGTGACAATTAAGAATGACACATAAAACATTAAATGTTAAACAGTAATAATAAAACATTTTGATTAAACATAGAAACATAGAAACATAGAAACATAGAAATTAGGTGCAGGAATAGGCCATTCGGCCCTTCGAGCCTGCACCGCCATTCAATATGATCATGGCTGATCATCCAACTCAGTATCCCGTACCTGCCTTCTCTCCATACCCTCTGATCCCCTTAGCCACAAGGGCCACATCTAACTCCCTCTTCAATATATCCAATGAACTGGCCTCAACTACCCTCTGTGGCAGAGAGTTCCAGAGACCCACCACTCTCTGTGTGAAAAAATTCCTTCTCATCTCGGTCCTAAAGGATTTCCCCCTTATCCTTAGGCTGTGACCGCCTTGTCCTGGACCTCCCCAACATCGGGAACAATCTTCCTGCATCTAGCCTGTCCAACCCCTTAAGAATCTTGTAAGTTTCTATAAGATCCCCTCTCAATCTCCTAAATTCTAGAGAGTATAAACCGAGTCTATGCAGTCTTTGTTCATAAGACAGTCCTGACATCCCAGGAATCAGTCTGGTGAACCTTCGCTGCACTCCCTCTATGGCAATAATGTCCTTCCTCAGATTTGGAGACCAGAACTGTACGCAATACTCCAGGTGTGGCCTCACCAAGACCCTATACAACTGAAGTAGAACCTCCCTGCTCCTATACTCAAATCTATTTGCTATGAGAGCTATCATACCATTGGCTTTCTTCACTGCCTGCTGTACCTGCATGCCTACTTTCAATGACTGGTGTACCATGACACCCAGGTCGCGTTGCATCTCCCCTTTTCCTAATCGGCCACCATTTAGATAGTAGTCGGGTTTCCTATTTTTGCCACCAAAGTGGATAACCTCACATTTATCCACATTATACAGCATCTGCCAAACATTTGCCCACTCACCCAGCCTATCCAAGTCACCTTGCATTCTCCTAGCATCCTCCTCATAGCTTACACTGCCCCCAGCTTAGTGTCATCCGCAAACTTGGAGATATTGCCTTCAATTCCCTCATCCAGATCATTTATGTATATTGTAAATAGCTGGGGTCCCAGCACTGAGCCTTGCGGTACCCCACTAGTCACTGCCTGCCATTGTGAAAACGACCCGTTAACTCCTACTCTTTGCTTCCTGTTTGCCAGCCAGTTCTCTATCCACATCAATACTGAACCCCCAATGCCATATGCTTTAAGTTTATATACTAATCGCTTATGTGGGACCTTGTCGAAAGTCTTCTGGAAGTCCAGATACAGCACATCCACTGGTTCTCCCCCATCCACGCTACTAGTTACATCCTCGAAAAATTCCACAAGATTCGTCAGACATGATTTATCTTTCGTAAATCCATGCTGACTTTGTTCAATGATTTCACCACTTTCCAAATGTGCTGCTATCCCATCTTTAATAACTGACTCTAGCAGTTTCCCCACTACTGATGTTAGACTAACTGGTCTGTAATTCCCCGTTTTCTCTCTCCCCCCTTCTTAAAAAGAGCGGTTACGTTTGCTACCCGCCAATCCTCAGGAACTACTCCAGAATCTAAAGAGTTTTGAAAGATTATCACTAATGCATCCACTATTTCCGGAGCTACTTCCTTAAGTACTCTGGGATGCAGCCTATCTGGCCCTGGGGATTTATCGGCCTTTAATCCATTCAATTTACCCAACACCACTTCCCGACTAACCTGGATTTCACTCAAGTACTCCTTTGACCTGCGGTCCCCTGCTATTTCCGGCAGATTATTTATGTCTTCCTTAGTGAAGACGGAACCAAAGTAGTTATTCAATTGGTCCGCCATATCCTTGTTCCCCATGATCAACTCACCTGTTTCTGACTGCAAGGGACCTACATTTGTTTTAACTAATCTCTTTCTCTTCACATATCTATAAAAACTTTTGCAGTCAGTTTTTATGTTCCCTGCCAGTTTTCTTTCATAATCTATTTTTCCTTTCCTAATCAAGCCCTTTGTCCTTCTCTGCTGGTCTCTGAATTTCTCCCAGTCCTCTAGTGTGCTGCTTTTTCTGGCTACTTTGTACGCATCATCCTTTGCTTTGATACTATCCCTGATTTCCCTTGCTATCCACGGATGCACTACCTTCCCTGATCTATTCTTTTGCCAAATTGGGATGAACAATTTTTGTAGTTCATCCATGCAGTCTTTAAATGTCTTCCATTGCATATCCACCGTCAACCCTTTTAGAATTGATTGCCAGTCAATCTTGGCCAATTCACGTCTCATACCCTCAAAGTTACCTTTCCTTAAGTTCAGAACCATTGTTTCTGAATTAACAATGTCACTCTCCATCCTAATGAAGAACTCGACCATATTATGGTCACTCTTGCCCAAGGGGGCACGCACAATAAGACTGCTAACTAACCCTTCCTCATTACTCAATACCCAGTCTAAAATAGCCTGCTCTCTCGTTGGTTCCTCTACATGTTGATTTAGATAACTATCCCTCATACTTTCCAAAAAATCCTCTTCCTCAGCGCCCCTGCCAATTTGATTCACCCAATCTATATGTAGATTGAAATCACCCATTATAACTGTTTTGCCTTTGTCGCACGCATTTCTAATTTCCTGTTTTATACCATCTCCAACTTCACTACTACTGTTAGGTGGTAACAGTGATTAATCACATTTAAACATGTGATTTAAATAAAATGCCAGAGCAAAAGGAGGCTACGATTTTTTGTTATTGCGTAGATCTACTACTCGTGGAAAAAAAGCTGTTTTTATGTCTGGCTGTGGCGGCTTTGACAGTCCGGAGTCGCCTTCCAGAGGGAAGTGATTCAAAGACTTTGTGGCCAAGGTGAGAGGGGTCAGAGATGATCCTACGTGCTTGCTTCCTGGCTCTTGCAATTTGCAGTTCGACAATGGAGGGAAGGTAGTTGAAGCAGAGACTGTCGCCATGTTTAAGAAACCTTTAGACAGGTACATGGATAGGACAGGTTTCGAGGGATATGTGCCAAATGCAGGCAGGTGGGACTAGTGTAGATGGGACACGTTACTCTAGGCTGAACCATTGTACCTCCCCGATGTTGTGCTATGTTATATATTTACTTTATTGTCATGTTGTGGTGCAGACAACGAAATTCAGGTGCACTGCCCAAATGTACAAGATAAAAAATAACAATAAAATAACAGCCACAAAAGTGAGAAAAATAAACATTGTTCATACACTCATGTGCACTACTGTGACACATTCACACACACATTATGTCTACGTATGCACCCTTACCACAATATAAGATAATGCACTCAGAAGGTAATTGTCAGAATATAGATATTGCACAGCATAGTAGTATAAAAATAAATATTATAATTAATATATCAGTGTTGCACAAAGGTAGGTATTGCACAGTATAGATATTGACTATTGGGGGGGGGAGGTGCTTTCAGTGCAGATGTTCAGTTCAGTATGGTAATGGCCTGAGGGTAGAAACTGTTTGTTAGTCTTGCGGTGCGCGCTTTGATAAACCTGTAGCTCTTTCCTGAGGGCAGAAGGGCCCTTCAGTCGCAAACCCAGCTCACACCTGAGGAGAGATGCCTGCAATCTTGCAGCAGCAGGCAATTAGAATGCCAGGAATCACACTGTTCTCTCAAACACACACGCATGTACATTAGTCAGGCATTTATATTATTCGTCAGGCAAATTCTGAAAGGCTTGGATAGAGTGGATGTTGAGAGGATGTTTCCACTAGTGGAAGAATCTAGGACCAGAGATGATAGCCTCAAGGTCGTTCCTTGAGGCTGGAGATGAGGAGAAATGTATTTAGTCAGAGGGTGGTGAATCTGTGTAATTCTTTGCCACAGAAGGCTGTGGAGGTCAAGTCAATGGATATTTTTAAGGCAGAGATAGATATAGAAACATAGAAATTAGGTGCAGGAGTAGGCCATTCAGCTCTTCGAGCATGCACCGCCATTCAATATGATCATGGCTGATCATCCAACTCAGTATCCTGTACCTGCCTTCTCTCCATACCCTCTGATCCCCTTAGCCACAAGGGTCACATCTAACTCCCTCTTTAATATAGCCAATTAACTGGCCTCAACTACCCTCTGTGGCAGAGAGTTCCAGAGACCCACCGCTCTCTGTGTGAAAAAGTCCTTCTCATCTCGGTCCTAAAGGATTTCTCCCTTATCCTTAAGCTGTGACCCCTTGTCCTGGACCTCCCCAACATCGGGAACAATCTTCCTGCATCTAGCCTGTCCAACCCCTTTTAAGTTTCTATAAGATATATTCTTGATTAGCACAGGTGTCAGGGGTTATGAGGAGAAGGCAGAATGGGATTAGGAGGGAGATATAGATCAGCCATGATTGAATGGCGGAGTAGACTTGATGGGCTGTATGGCCTAATTCTGCTCCTATCACTTGGTAATGGCAATTTCTTAACCTTCCAATGTCCAAACTTTGATTGCCATCGGGGATATGATGGAGATATAGCTTTCGCACTAACAGACAGCAAAAACAAATCTTCCAGGGCCTTTTATTGAAGCTGTACAAAACAAAGAAATTCTTATATAACTTTTCGTTCTTACTAACTGTTTCGTCCGTATCATGTGAGAGTGTGGCATCTTGTGTTGTAAAAAACTGTTGTCCCCACCATCCATCGAGGCTGAACTGATTCCCAATCTCAGCCTCCTCAGACATAGGCACACTCTACTGCGTATCCAACCCCAACCACAAGCATACCAAAAAAGATAAAACTAGAAATGTCTAGACATGGCTATAATATACTATATCACTTATGACATGTTTTAGAATTTGTGGTGAAATCTGACTATGTCAGCCTGAATGTGGAGGGCCTGAGCTATAGGGAGAGGTTGAGCAGGCTAGGACTTTATTCCTTAGAGCAAAGGAGGATGAGAGGTGATCTTACAGTGGTGTATAAGATAATGAGGGGAATAGATAATGTGAATGCAGTATTTTATCCAGGGCAGGGGAATCGAGACCAAGAGGACATAGGTTTAAGGTAAGAGGGAAAAAACTTAATTGGAACCTCTGGGACAACATTTTCTTTCAGCAGGTGATGGGTTCATGGAATGAGCTGCCAGAGGAGGTAGTTGAGGCAGGTACTATAACAACAACTAAATGGCATTTGGACAAGTTCATGGATAGGAAAGTTTGGAGGGATATAGATCAAAAACGAGCAAATAGCACTAGCTTAAATGTTCGGCATGGATGAGTTGGGCCACAGAGCCTTTTCCTATCCTGTGACCCTATGACTAACAATGCAAAAATAATTTTAATAAAGATCACATTAGTTTAGTTTAGTTTAGTTTAGTGACACAGGGTGGAAACAGGCCCTTCGGCCCACCGAGTCCACGCTGACCAGTGATCAGAGTGGCATTGCCACTTTCATTTCACTGTACATCTTCTATGTGTATGTGACAAATAAAGTGGACTTGACTTGATCCCTGCACACTAACACTACCCTACACACGCTAGGGACAATTTTACATTTACACCAAGCTAGATAATCTACAAACCTGTACACCTTTGGAGTGTGGGAGGAAACCGATGATCTCGGAGAAAACCCACGCATGTCACAGGGAGAACGTACAGCCAAGCGCCTGTAGTCAGGTTGGAACCCGGGACTATGGCGCCGTGAGGCAGCAACTCTACCGCTGCACCACCATGCCACCCACATGATGACGTTTTTTCCAACCTGCATTCAGAATGCTTGAGGGAAGTCCATTTATTTGATCAATGCCTGGTTTGGAATTTGGTCATTAAGATAGGCTGTGTTAATTAATAATATCTCCACTTGAGAAGGCAAGAAAAGCAGGTGAAATGTGTCATTTAAACCTAGTTGTACCTCAAGGGATATGTTGCCTTTCTGAATCGTGCATCATTGTCGAAAATGGCATGTAAATGTTTGAACTAACTGCTTATTAATGGTATATTATTGCATTATTAATAAGGTGTGGCTACCTCATGTGCCAAGAGTGTTTTATTGTCAAATGTCTCAAACCGAACAATGAAATTCTTAATAGCTGCAGCACAACAGAATATGCAAACAATGTACTATGAAACAAACAATAAGAGTTCAGGGCAAATATGATACAATAGAACTTAATTTATCCCAGGAGGGAAATTAATCTGCCAACAGTCATAAACACACAAGATACATGAAACATGAAATTAAAGTGACGAGTGGAAAGGATTGGGGATGTGCAAAGATTTGGGGAGGGTGAGGGGGCGGGGGGGGAGGCTGGGGGTGGGGGGGAGGGTGAGGGGGAGGGGGGGGAGGGAGTCAGTCTACCCCAGGACAGGAGGGGGAGGAGTTGTACCGTTTGAGAGCCACAGGGAAGAAGGATCTCCTGTGGCGTTCTGTCCTGCATCTTGGTGGAACCAGTCTGGTGCTGATTACGGGTTGCTGTCTGTACGGAGTTTGCACGTTCTCCCCGTGGCCTGCGTGGGTTTTCTCCACGTGCTCCGGTTTCCTCCCACGGTCCAAAGACGTGCAGGTTTGTAGATTAATTGGCTTTGGTGTGTACGATAGTGTTACTGTAACTGTAAGAAGATCACTTCTTCTTTTCGCGTCCATCTTGTTACAAATGTTGGTCATCGTCCGTCCTGAAAAGGACGCGAGCTTCCAGCGACAATAAGTGGGAGCCATCACTTGTCGCAGTAGATGATGGTGGTAGCAGAATTAGCTCGGGATACTTGCAGTTTCCAGCCCCGCGACGCGGACGCTTCTGCTGTGGGGCCACAGGGATCACTGATCGGCACAGAATCGGTGGGCTGAAGGGCCTGTTTCTGCGCTGTATCTAGAAAACTTTACGTTAGATAAGAGATGATCCTGGCATCATGTTTAGCACATACATTGTGGGCCGAAAGGCCTGTTCCTGTGCTGTATGTTCTACACACGCAGTGTATAGCTTACAGTTTAAGGATAAGGGGGAAGTCTTTTAGGACTGAGATGAGAAAAACATTTTTCACACAGAGTGGTGAATCTGTGGAATTCTCTGCCACAGAAGGTAGTTGAGGCCAGTTCGTTGGCTATATTTAAGAGGGAGTTAGATGTGGCCCTTGTGGCTAAAGGGATCAGGGGGTATGGAGAGAAGGCAGGTACAGGATACTGAGTTGGATGATCAGCCATGATCATATTGAATGGCGGTGCAGGTTCAAAGAGCCGAATGGCCTACTCCTGCACCTATTTTCTATGTTTCTATGTTTCTATAATCTAAGCAGCAGACGTGAAGCTCACCGTTTGACCTGTATTTACAAAATGTTAAATGGTCAGCTAGACATAGATCACAAGACCTACACCAACCCCAAACCAATTAGGTGCAGACGAGGGCATTCGATCCAATTTGTGGTCCCAGCCTCAAAGACAGATGTGTACAGCAATGCGTTCTTTCCACGCACTATTAAAGCATGGACTATTCTCCACCAAGCCACGGTTGCCCAGCCAGATGCAACTAAATTTAAAATGGCACTTTCTTCCCAATAACCCAACTGGCTAAACCCCTCCCTTCACCACCTCCAGTTTAAATTCCAGTTGGAATATTTTGGAGGACCAAGTAACCAAGAACCAAGAACCAAGTACTGGGAAAGATCTCGTGCTCCCTGATAGCTCACACCCACATACTGTTAAACACCTTCACATTTCAGATGTCACATTTCAGGGTCTAACCTCTTCATTAACGAAAACAGTTATTTTCCACCGACGGTTGCTGTGAAGTTATGAACATCAATGCTTGGCCAAGCACCCTCTAATCACCCCAGCATGTGCTCATCCCTAAGTGACTGCAGATCTATTAAAAGCTGGAAAATACTTTAGACTTTACTTTAGGCTTCAGAAATAGAGCATGGAAAGAGGCCCTTCAGCCCACTGAATCCATGCCGACCAGCAAACACACCGTACACTAACAATATCCTGCACACTAGGGACAATGTACCATTTTTACCAAAGCCAATTAACCTACAAACCTGTACCTCGGAGTTGGTGCATGACCTGCTGAGTTACTGCAAAGCACTGAGGCACTTTGTGTCTTCTTATGGAAATCAGCATCTGCAGTTCCATGTGTTTAACTGTGGCCATTCACATTAGGCCTTCCCCTCACGATCTATAAAAACATCCACAAGGTCATCACTCGGACTGCTAAGTTCCAGGGATAAAAAGTCCAAACCTATCCATGCTCTCCTTGTAACTCAAACCCTCCAATCCCAGTAACAGTACGGAGTATTGCACGATATTGCAGCGAATTGTAGACGCAGCCCAGGCCATCACATGAACCAATCTCCCTTCCTTCGACTACATTTACACCTCACGCTGCGTCGGCAAGGCCAGCAGCATAATCAAGGTTGAGTCGCACCCTGGCCACTCCCTCTTCTCATCTCTCCCATCGGGCAGGAAGAAGGGTCTCGACCTGAAACGTCGCCTATCTCCTTCGCTCCTTAGATGCTGCTGCACCCGCTGAGTTTCTCCAGCCTTTTGTGTACCCTCTCCCATCGGGCAAATGGTATGTAAGTGTGAAAACACACACCTCCTGGCATTCCTTCTCTCTCTGTCTCTCCCCCCACCCAAGTCGTACTAGCTTCCCATTTTCACACTGCAAACAGCTTACAATGGCCTGTTTCCTTTATCATCGATACTTTTTTGCATATCTTTCATTCATTGTTCTTTATCTCTCCACATCACCGTCTATATCTCTCATTTCCCTGATCCCTGACCAGTCTGAAGAAGGGTCTCGACCCGAAACGTCGCCTATCTCCTTCGCTCCTTAGATACTGCTGCACCCGCTGAGTTTCTCCAGCCTATTGCGTACTCCAGATTCAGGGCCAGTTTCATCCCAGCTGTTATTAAGTGACTAAATTATCCGACCACAACCAGAGAGCAGTCCTGAACTACTATCTACTTCATTGGAGACATTCAAACCCTTTAATCGGACTTTACTGGACTTTACCTTGCACTAAACGTTATTCCCTATATCATGTGGACGGCTTGATTGTAATCATGTATTGTCTTTGACTGGTTAGCACGCAACAACATTTTTTCACTGTACATGTGACAAATAAACTAAATTGAACTGAACCTCACGATTTTACAAACCTCTGTAAGGTCACCTCTCAGACTGCGATCCCTACTCTCATAACTCAAACCCTCCTGTCCCAGTAACCATATAACATATAACCATATAACAATTACAGCACTGAAACAGGCCTTCTCGGCCCTTCCAGTCCGTGCCGACCATTTATTTTCCCCTAGTCCCATTTACCTGCACTCAGACCATACCCCTCCATTCCCTTCCCGTCCATATACCTATCCACTTTACTTTTAAATGTTAAAATAGATCCTGCCTCCACCACTTCTGCAGGAAGATCATTCCACACAGCCACAACTCTCTGAGTAAAGAAGTTCCCCCTCATGTTACCGAGTAACATCACAGTAATTCTTTTCTGCAGTTTAATGACTACTGAATGAATAATTCTTTCTGCGGAGTTTGCAATCCTTTCTGATTGAAGGAGGTTTTGCCAAATGAAGCTTGCAGTACTTTACTCCTTCCCCTCTATTAAACGGTACAAAATAAGCCGCTCACAGTGAAAAGGGAAAGAGACATTTCACGCTTTGCAAATTTAACCGGTCGATTTAAACTAATCAAGACTATTGCACATGGAAGGCAATAAGTAGGTCTTTGTCATGCAGGTGTTTATCTGTGTACTTGAATAGCTTTTTGTACTTTGATGCTGATTCAATATCTTAAGGGCCTGTCCCATTTGGCAATTTTTTTCGGCGACTTCCGGCGTCATTTCAGTGCCGGAAGTCGCCGAAAAGATTTTGAACGTTTCAAAATCCAGCGGCGACAAAAAAGATGTTGCGACGCTTGAAAAAACACCGCGCGTCCATACGTCATCACGCCGTGTCACGCCGCGTCACGCAGTAAATTTTTCAGTGACCTGATACGTCAATCAATTATGCCAGCAGTTGACGAAAAAATTGCCAAGTGGGACAGGGCCTTTAGTATCATTATAGTGAACAGTGGAACTGGTAGGGTACACAAAAACATTGCCAGAACCTGCTGAGGTATTCCAACATTTCCATCTATGTAGTTTTTTGTAGTTCAGTTTAATTCAGAGAAACAGTGCGGGAACAGGTGCATCGCCCACCAATACTGCGCCCACCAGCAATCCCTGCACATTAACACCATCCTACACACACTAGGGACAATTTACAATTTAACAAAACCAATTAACCTACGTTTTTGGAGTGTGGGATGAAACCGGAGCTCCGGGAGAAAACCCACACGGAGAACGTACAAACTCCGTACAGACAGCACCCGTAGTCAGGGTCGAACCCAGGTCTCTGGCGCTGTAAGGCAGCAACTCTACCGCTGCGCCACCATGCCACCCCTTTATATCTTTGCTATAAACCAGCATCTGCATTTCCTTCCTACACATATTAATTAAAATCAGGTCATTCAGGCTGTTGAAGGAAGTCACATCGATGGCTAAGTAGCAAGATGACTATCGACTTATCATCAGTACTTAGCACTAATCATTAGGTTGATAGATCTTTCAGGCCTTCTCATTTATATTTCCATGCTCCTGGCCCTGCAGTGGCATAGTGGTGGAGTTGCTGCCTTACAGCACCAGATACCCGAGTCCAGTCTTGGCAACGGGTAGTGTCTGCATGGAGTGTTTATGTTCTCCCTTTGACCACGTGGGGTTTTCTCCGGATTCCTCCAACACTCCAAACCTATTTGTCAGTTACCTGATCTATATCGGTGAGACCAAGTGGAGGCTTGGTGATCGTTTCGCCGAACACCTCCTCTCGGTCCGCAATAACCAACCCGACCTCCCGGTGGCTCAGCACTTCAACTCCCCCTCCCATTCCGTATCCGCCCTCTCGGTCCTGGGCCTCCTCCACGGCCAGAGTGAGCAACACCGCAAGTTGGAGGAACAGCACCTCATATTCCGCTTGGGGAGTCTGCAACCTCTGGGCTTAAACATTGAATTTTCTCAATTCTGTTAACCCTTGCTGCCTCCTCCCCTTCCCACCTCTCCCTCAGCCCTCGGGCCCTGGCATTCCCTCTCTCTCTATCTCTCCCCGACCCAAGTCGCACTAGCTTCTCATTTTCACACTACAAACAGCCTGTTTCCTTTATCATCGATACTTTTTGGCATATCTTTCATTCATTGTTCTTTATCTCTCCACATCACCGTCTATATCTCTCGTTTCCCTGATCCCTAACCAGTCTGAAGAAGGGTCTCGACCCGAAACTTCGCCTATGTCCTTCGCTCCTTAGATGCTGCTGCACCCGCTGAGTTTCTCCAGCCTTTTGTGTACCCTCGATTCTCCAGCATCTGCAGTTCCTTCTTTAACTATTTGTCGGTTAATTTGGCTTAGTATAAATGTAACTTGCCTGCAGTATGTGTAGGATAATTATAGTTTGCGGGCATCGTTGGTCGGCACGGACTCAGTGGGCCGAACGGCCAGATTCCATGGTGCATCTCTAAACAAAACTAAACTACATACTGCGCAGTTTAACACTGATGCTGACCGCCTCACCATCAAAGGAATCTATAAGAAGAGGTGCCTCAAAAAGGTAGCCAATATCATCAGAGACCCACACCACCCTGGCTATGCTCTCATTGTATTCCTATCATCGGGTTAAAAAGTATAAAGGGCCTGTCCCACCAGCATGCAACTCCATGTGATTAGCGCAACCTAACGTGGTCGCTTGAGCCGTCCGGCGTCGCGGGGCCGGTCCCACTTCGATCGCCGGAACCGTGCGGAATTGTGCGGAGTTCGTCCCGACATCGCGCGGGGCTCCGAAAAACTGACTATGTTCAAAAATTCCGCACGGCAACGGCTTGTCGGCTCGCAGTCGCCTCGACGCATTACGCACTGCCTCGACGTCGTGCCTCCATGAACCTATCTGTAGGTGCCTCCGTGACCCTCTATGTGTGTGGCTCCGTGGCCCTGTGTGTGTGCCTCTGTGCCCCTCTGTGTGTGTGTGCCTCTGTGCCCATGGCGAACTTACCTGAAGACTTCGCTCCAAGTTCGCCTCACTTTGCACCGTGTTGCGCCACTCACCCGACCTCCACACGGCCCTCGCTGACGGTTTGGTCGTGCTTGCCGCATGCAGACGCATACTGGTGGGAACGGCCCAGTACAGGGATCACCCGACCTCCGCGCGGCCCCCGCTTCTAGTTTGATCGCGCTCACCGCATGGAGTCGGATGCTGGTAGGACAGGCCCTTAAGAAACTGAAAACTGTGACCAGCAGGTTCAAGAGTTGATTCTTTCCAGCAACTATGAGGCTCTTACACACTCACCACTAATGAGCAATTATGGAACTGTCTTTGATTGAACTGTGGTCCTGTGAATTGCACTATAAACTATTTTTGATTATAATATAATATTTGAGGGTGGCGCGGTGGGGCAGCGGTAGAGTTGCTGCCTGACAGAGACCCGGTTCAATACTGACCACGGATGCTGTCTGAACGGAGTTTGTACGTTCTCTGTGTGACCGCTTGAGTTTTCTTTTTTTTGTCTTTTTTATTATACAAATACTTTTATTCAAAATATAAAAAGTAAACATACTGCTTATTAACACAATCAAAGACTGCCTATGTTGACATTTTTTACAAACAAACTTATCATCAAATTAATATAACGGCAACTTTATCAACAAAACACTCGACCTCCCGCGTCGACCAGCGTTCACGGAAGGCCTCCAAAGTCCCCTTATGTTCCCTCTCCAGGGACACGTGGGCACGGACGTAGGCCCGGAGAAGGGGCAGGCAGTCAACCCTGGTGCAGCCGTCGACTACCCACTGCCTGGACCCGCGAATGGCCATCTTGGCCAGGCCCAGGAGCAGACGGACATTTTTTGAGTTTTCATTGGGTGCTCTGGTTTCCTTCCACGCTCCAAAGATGTACAGGTTTGCAGGGTAATTGCCTTCGGTGAAATTGTAAATTGTCCCTGGTGTGTGTGGGATAGTGCCAGTGTACGGGGTGACCGCTGGTCGGTGGGCC
Source organism: Raja brachyura (assembly GCA_963514005.1). The sequence continues at coordinate 111,134,511 of OY740785.1, forward strand.
GAGGGGCCTGTTTCCGTGCTGTAGCTCTAAAATCTAAAGTTTAAGGAGCGCAGAAGGTTAAGGGGGGACTTGATTGAGGTCTTTAAAATTATGAAAGGGATAGACAGAGTTGACGTGGATAAGCTTTTCCCATTGACGGTAGGGAAGATTCAAACAAGAGGGCATGACATGAGAATTAAGGGACGGAAGTTTAGGGGTAACATGAGGGGGAACTTCTTTACTCAGAGAGTGGTGGCTGTGTGGAATGATCTTCCTGCAGAAGTGGTGGAGGCAGGATCAATTTTAACATTTAAATGTAAAGTGGAAAGGTATATGGACGGGAAGGGAATGGAGGGGTATGGTCTGAGTGCAGGTAGATGGGACTAGGGGAAAATAAATGGTCGGCACGGACTGGAAGGGCCGAGAAGGCCTGTTTCCGTGCTGTAATTGCTATATAGTTATATGGTTATATGGTTTACAATGGGGAGGAACAAAGACTGGAAAGCGATTGATGGATACATGTGAAGGGGTTCAGTTGGAAGATAAGTGGACAAAAGCTGGAGATGAGAAGAGGATGAAAGGTTGACGAAAAGGGACGTCAAATGCCAACCACATATATTTCTCCGTGAAGAATGAATGGCTCCGAAATGTAGTTTAGTTTAGAGGCGCAGTGTGAATCCCCTCAGCCCACCGGGTCCACGTCGGCCAGCGATCGACCGTTCCCACTAGTTCTACGTTATCCTACTTTCTCATCCACTCTGGACGCACCAGAAGCATATTAACCGACAAACCTGCACGTCTTTGGGATGTGAGAAGAAACCGGAGCACCTGGAGAAAACCCACGCGGGTCACGGGGAGAACGGACAAACACCGTACAGACAGCACCCAAGGTCAAGTCAAAGTCAAAAGAGTTTATTGTCAAGTGTCCCTGACAGGACAATGAAAATCTTTCTTTGCATAGCACAACAGAACATAGAAGGCATTGACTACAATTCTACACATAAATACACGCATGAATTAATAAATTAATAAAGTGCGAATAACAGATGGAGGGATATTAATGTTCAGAGTTCCGAGCCAGGTTTAATAGCCTGATGGCCGTGGGGAAGTAGCTATTCCTAAACCGGGATCGGACCCGGGTCCCTGGCGCTGTAAAGGGCCGATCCCACTTTCACAACCTAATTCACGACCTCTGCCGAGTTTGACCTTGACTCATACTCGCAGCATGGTCGTCACAAGGTCATAGGAGGTCGTAGGAGGTCGTAGGTAGGTCGTAGGAGGTCACGATATTTGTCGTAGGTTATCGTGGCATCAAGTAGGTCACAACGATTTTTCTAGCCTGATGAAAAATGTTCTTGTGTAAGAAAAAGGTTGGCATGGAAAAAAATCGATACCTTTTACTTGTAGGTAGGTCGTAGGTAGGTCATAGTAGGTTGTGATTCTAGTCGTAGGTAGTAGTAGGTAGTCATAGGTGGTCGGAGGCATTCGAAGGTAATAGCTCCGGGGTGAAAAAAAGGTCAGTGGAAAAAAAGGTGATTTAAACAGCAGACCGTCACCTCTGTCACTCCAACTGTCCAGTTCATTCATAGCTGGAGAGTTTTTTGGAGAGGAGATTTGTGTTTTAGAGATGGCACCAAAAAGGCAGCAGCGCAGGGGGAGGGCACAACCCTAAAACAAAAAGGCCATGCAGGTGTTGCCCACCCAGGAGGAGGAGTGGCAGGAGGAGATGCCACAGGAGGTGATAGTGCAGGAGGAGGTAGCCCTGCATGAGAGACCCCTGGAGGAGGAGACCAGGGTGGTAGTATATGTCCCCACCACCACGCCATCCTTCACTGCCTCATATGAAGGCAGCAAAGCAGCCCTTTCTCCTGTGTCTGACACAGCATCAGAGGCAGATGCCCCATTGGTGGGGAGGGAGGGCTGGAGGAAGGTTATGCCCTACACTCTCACCAGGCAGCAGGAGGGGGACTTTGAGGAATGGTTCCTGCTGAATGCCATCCTGTACGATAAGGAAAATGAGGGGTACAGGGACAGGGACAAGAATGGTATGCTTGCCATCCACTGCCCCACATGTGTGCTTAAAGTTCCATCTTTTGTCAGAGCCCAGCGCCAGTCTCTTCCAGTCATCTGGTGTACTGGGAAAGTCCATCACATCATCTCCTTTCACCCATTGAGACTCTTCTTGTGTTCACCCTTGCTCTTCCCCTTCTGCCTTTCTTAAAAGGCTGCTGAAGGTAAAGGGCTACTGCAAACAGCAGTAAAACATACATGGTCGAAGCCAGTCTTCAATATAGTCGAAGGAGGTCGAAGGAGGTCTTCAACATAGTCGTGGGAGGTCTTCTTCATAGTCGTGGGAGGTCTTCAACATAGTCGTGGGAGGTCTTCAATATAGTCGTGGGAGGTCTTCAACATAGACGTGGGAGGTCGTAGACATAGTCATGGGAGGTCTTCAACATAGTCATGGGAGGTCTTCAACATAGTCGTGGGAGGTCTTCAACATAGTTGTGGGAGGTCTTCAACATAGTCGTAGGAGGTCCTCAACATAGTCGTAGGAGGTCGTAGACATAGTCATATTAGGTAGTAGACATAGCCATGGAAGGTCGTAGGAGGTCGTACACAGAGTTGTGGAAGGTCATAGGAGGTCGTAGGCTACCGCGACCTTGATTTTCCTAAGGTCATCAGAGGTCGTGAATTAGGTCATGAAAGTGGGACAGACCCTTCAAGCAGCAGCTCTACCTCTGCGCCACTGTGGTCGCCCCATTTGCTTTATTTTCCTTTTTAGATTTCTGATGTAAAGTATCCTACAAAATATATACATGGGAATAGTAAGATTGAACGAGAACTTACCAGTTCGAAGGTTGATCTTTATTTCATGAGGAGTTGCGATGAGGGATTTCGTGAAGAACCCGCCAGCACGCATGCGCGACATTCTTCAAAGTAGCGGTGTGGAATCACAAAAAACAACAACAGAAATTACTTGGCATAGTAAGATTGAAGAGACTCTAATTACCAGTTGATTATGATCGAGGGTTGGGAACGGAGGGCACAAAATCCCTCATCGCAACTCCTCATGAAATAAAGATCAACCTTCAAACTGGTAAGTTCTCGTTCAATCTACTATTTCATTTCGGAGTCACGTGAGTGACTTCGTGAAGACTTCAAAGCTCTGTGATTCCATGCCCTGGACCACGTCCATACTGTCACACACCACTTATGAGGATGGATAGGAGTAATCAACTTTCCAGACTGCTTGTACTGAAAAACAAGAGCAACATTAGTTAACAACAAAAGAAAACCCCTCATTCGGGGACATCTCCACGTTCTTGACCTGTATTCAGCACGGCCTCCGCGAACTGTAGAGGAGCGTCAACAGATGTATTGTAGAACCGCTGGAAGGTGGCTTCGTTCGCCATCCTACTGTGGCAAGAATATGGTCCATGGGCACCTCCATGACCCTTGCCGCCGACGTTGATGCATGCCCTGGTGGAATGGGATGTGAAAATATTAGTGTCAACACGTGAAAAACCCAAGACGATCCTGAGCCACCTGGATATCGTCTGGACCGTCACTCTATGGTGAGGTTTCTCCATTCCTTCAGTTTTCTCGTCACTTTCACATAGTGACGGATATGGGCAGCTAAACATAGCCTTGCATCAGCGGGGTATGCCAGGAACTTCAGCTGCAGCCCTGTGCACCCAGGTCTATGCTGCTTGAGTAGCTCGTCTATGACGAAGACTACTTCTGCAGGGGTAGAGATCATCCTGTCGATCTGGATTTTGTGGAGTGTCTGTACCCTCTGCGCTGAAGTCAGTGCCAGTAACATCACCAGCTTCAGGGTGAGTTTGTCCAGCTCTAGGCCCTCCATGGGCGACCACGTCCTGAGCAGGGTGAGTATTTCCCCGATATCCCAGGTGATATTATAGCGTGGTCTGGGCGGATTCGAATTGAATATTCCCCGCATGAGTCTGGACACCAGCCTGTTGGATCCTACCTTAATATTGAGGTAGAATGACAGCGCACTCCTGGCGCTGTTGATGGCACTGTAGCTCAGGTGTTCATCATGGTGCAACCCCGCCAGGAATTCCAATACGTCGGTTATGGTTACAGTCATCAGTAATTTGGGAGCGGCCGCAGTAGGTTTCCCACTTCCGGATGTGTGAGAGGTATTGCCGCCAGGTGGACTCCCGGCATGACACTCCGATGGCATCCATGGTTCTAGATGATAGACCATACTGCAGTAATGGCCTGTTCAGAACCTTCATGGTTATCGGCGGTCCTTGATATGTTTAGCCGGAAGTGGAGGTGCTGGGTTGAGCTGATAAAGCAGCGCCCGCATTACCATGCTGGCCGCTGGGGTGCTAGTCCTAGAAGGCCTCGGTTGTTGAGGCTGCCGAAATTGAGGCGGAGCTGGAGCATAGGTCCTTGCTGGTCTAACGGCAGGGCCTCGTGGCCTGAAAATGGCACTTCCCTGGCCTGCTGCCTGGTCGAGATATGTGACCGCATGAGTCCCACCGTCTTAGCGTGGTCACCCAGCTCCTTGACCCTCTTCAGGAGGTCTTCCCCGAACAACTGTCTGGGTGGCGGCGTAGGAGGTGCTTTACATAACCCCCCAAATTTTGGGTTCAGCATGGGTTTAATGACGCTCTTCCTGAAGGCGTTTATCTCATACTGTGGTACACAATCGAGCCAGAGCATCCTCCTGCTTGGTGCTCAAATCCTCCCCATCCACCGACCGCACAAACGTGGTAATCCCAACATTGAGCAGCTTCAGGATCCGCTGGAGCTTCATCTCCTGGGTCCTGATCCTTGGGCTGATGTTGCCCCAGATTGGCGTATTGACTATGGGCACGTTGAGGGAGTTGCAGTTCGCTGGGCCTTGTATCTGTTTATGGCCTCTGAAATGACCTCCTCCTGGAGCTGATGATTGGTCAGGAAATCCACGGTGGCAGCCAGTTTGGGGTTGAGGGGAAGTCCCATGGTCTCCGGAGAAGCAAATTTCGCCGCCACATCAAGGAGTTCTTCCGGCGGCACCTCCGATGGAACCGGTGTAAGGTCTGCAAATTCCTCCTCCTCTGGCTGCCGCAGGCTGGCTGTTGAGACTGGTGAAACCTCCCTGTGCCTTTTGATGATGGATGCCTCCTGTCGTTGGTTGTGTAAAAGGAGCTCCAATAGCTGCTCCATACTATCAATACGCCCTTCGCCCTGAACACTCGGGCGGTCGGAGTCCTCATGCTTTGATATACTGCTGAGGCTCCTTTCATCGGCCCGCACCTTGTCGAGGTGAACCCGGTGCCGGAAGTTGTCGCTGCCAGCCACCGCAGCAAAGCTGAGCGATTCCCGCGCGGGTGGTGTGTTCGAACGCCTTCGTTTGGCGGAGCCTAATGCCGCTGCCACAGAGGGCAAACGCGGCGGGGAGTCGGCACCCAATGCCTCAGCACGGTGACCCGACGCCCGCGCGGGTTTGCCGGCTGCCCACATCGTGGACCTTGCCGACGCATGGTCTCGTCCTCCAATCCATGGGGGACTCGGCGACCGTGGCGGGAGCTCCACCCGAGTGACTCCGCGTTCTTCTGGAATGGTGGCTGCTGATTTCCATCTGAAGTCGCACGGCCCTAGGAGACCTGCTATGGTGCTTTCATTCTGTTCTCCATCCATCTGTAAGCAAACTCTCATACAGACGCTTAGCTATTCAAGGTTAGTCTCTTACCTGAGGGTCTTTAAGAAGTATGGTGACCAGCCTCTCATGCTTTAATAACTTCTATGTGCTGGCAGTCTCAACTTCTTGAAGAAATGCATACCCTGGAGTAGCAAGGCACTTTAATGTAGACAGGCCACAGTATCCCTGCAGCTGCAGTGGAGTCAGGCTGCCTTTGTATGCAAGCCTGCTCCTTCCTAAATGCCAGCAACCCGCAGAGACGCCTGTGGGCTGCGATGTAGAGTCGGGGCTGCTGCCCATGGCAAGCACTGCAACCCCTACTCCACATGCACACCGTCAGCCCACAGTATCACCCCCGCGGGCTGTGGTGTAGAGTCGGGGCTGCCGCTCTGCCGCTCCTAAATTAGAACGGCGAGCCTGCATGCCCCACTCCTGCATGCACACCGTCAGCCCGCGGTGTCCCCTGCGGGCTGTGGTGGAAAGTCGGGGCTGCCGCTCTGCCGTTGAACCTTTTGACGGCGAGCTGGCAAGCCCCACTCCGCTGCATGCCGCCAGCCCGCGGCGTCCCCCGCGGGCTGTAGCGCAAAGTCGGGGCTGCCGGTCTTTTGACGGCGAGCCGGCAAGCCCCACTCCTGTGCGTGCCGCCAGCCCGTGGCGTCCCCTGCGGGCTGCGGTGTGGAGACGGGCTGCCTCTACCGTCCTCCGCCGGCGAGAGTGTGACCCTGGACCCTCCTGGGTCAACGGGCTTCCCGACTCCAAAGTATTGGAGCCGCCGGTGACTGCCGCAGCAGTCCGATCCGAGGCGGCCTCACCCATACACAACATTCCTGGACTCCTTCCACGTTCCTGTTAGGAGAGAAAACAGTCCCCACAACAGGAACACCAACTCTAGGGGGCTTAGCCTTACCTGAGTCGGCCCTCTGAAGGGCTGGTGGGGAGCCGCGCTCCACCTCCAGCCGTCGGCAGCAATGCGTTGCGATGATATGTCGCGCATGCGTGCTGGCGGGTTCTTCACGAAGTCACTCACGTGACTCCGAAATGAAATTAGACTGAGGTGATGGACAAGAGCACTGGCTTTCAAGGTTCTGGTTTAAAGTAGTGTGTACCATGCTAAAGAATTTTTTAGCAGTGAGGACAGGAATTCACATCAAATGCCAGAATTTGACTTCTTTATTTCTTCCCAAACTCTTCCCGTGCATGCACTAGCGTATATATAGAGTACGTCAGAGGCTGACATTCTACTTTGCTGTTTATAACTTGCGCTTGGTTTAGTTTTGAGATACAGCGCGGAAACAGGCCCTTCAGCCCACCGGATCCGCACCGAGCAGCGATCCCCCCGCACACACACACTAGGGGCAATTTATACATTTACACCAAGCCAATTAGCCTACAGACCTGCACGCCTTTGGAGTGTGGGAGGAAACCAAAGTTCTCTGAGGAAACCCACGCGGTCATTGGGAGAACGTGCAAACTCCGTACAGGAAGCACTCGCAGTCAGGATCGAACCCGGGTCTCTGGCTCTGTGATCGCTGTAAGGCAGCAACTCTACCGCTGTGCCACCGTGACGAGATGCATTTGTTCACGTTTATTGTCTACAAATGCTCAGGCATACTGTGTCGGAGTGTGTTCTCTGCCTCAGAAGGCAGTGGAGGCCAATTCTATGTATGCTTTCTTAGAATAAGGGGGAGGTCATTTAAGACTGAGGTGAGAAGAAACTTTTTCACCCAGAGAGTTGTGAATTTGTGGAATTCCCTGCCACAGTGGAGGGCAGTGGAGGCCAAATCACTGGATGGATTTAAGAGAGTTAGATGGAGCTCTAGGGGCTAGTGGAATCAAGGGATATGGGGAGAAGGCAGTCATGTTTTATTGATTGGGGACGATCAGCCATGATCGCAATGAATGGCGGTGCTGGCTCGAAGTGCCGAATAGCTTCCTCCTGCACCTATTGTCTATGTTTCTATGTTTCTTTCAAGAGAGAGTTGGATAAAGCTCTTAAAAGATAGCGGAGTCAAAGGATATGGGGAGGAGGCAGGAACGGGGTACTGAGTGCGGATGATCAGCCATAACCACAGTGAATGACGGTGCTGGCTCGAAGGGCCGAATGGCCTACTCCTGCACCTATTGTCTATTTTCCATTGTCAATTAAATCAGAAGGAAGGAAATTCTCTGTTGCAGCCCAATAACTTCCCTTTTGCGTACTGACTGGTTCAGGCAGGTATAGAAACATAGAAACATAGAAATTAGGTGCAGGAGTAGGCCATTCGGCCCTTCGAGCCTGCACTGCCATTCAATATGATCATGGCTGCGTTCTACAACAAAGCTGCTTTCAACAACAAAAAATGATGTTGATAATTCACACATGATCCATATACTAATTCAAAGAAAACATTGCTTTTAATTTGCTGCTCTGTAGCCTTTAACAGATCTTTAAAGCACTCTGTCAAACCAACTTGACAAATAGCAACAGAAAATCTATAACCTATCACTGTTCACTGGCCTTTTTGTCGCTGTGAATGGTGAGAACTGTGTCAGACAACTCAGCATTGATTTCTGTTCTAATTTTATTTCATGCATTGCCCTCTGACAAGAAGTGTGTAGTTAGTTATTCTCAGTAGCTGCCACTTCACAAACCTTTCACAAAATTAGATTAATTCCACTCAAGCAAAATTTCCTTCAGAGAAGAAAAGATTTGGACAGGATGACAGGAACAAACTATTGGGTATTCCCGGCTAGTAATAGCTGAGTCAAAGAAGCAGCTATTAGTTTCAGCGGCACGGCGGTAGAATTACTGCCTCACAGCGCCAAAGTCCCAGGTTCCCATCCTGGCTGCGGGGGGGGGGGGGGGGGGGGGGCTGCCTGTACAGAGTTTGTGTACTCTCTCCCAGTGAAAGCTACACAGGTTTTCTCCAGGTGCTCCAGATTTCCTTCCACACTCCAAAGACGTACAGTTTTGTAGGCTGAAGGTCGACACAAAATGCTAGAGTAACTCAGCGAGACAGGCAGCATCTCTGGAGAGGAGGGTAAGGGGGCGTTTCGGGTTGAGACCTACTTCAGACTGAGGAAGGGTCTCACCCATTCCTTCTCTCCGAAGATGCAGACTGTCCCGCTGAGTTACTCCAGCATTTTGTGTCTGTCTTTGGCTTAAAGCAGCATCTGCAGTTCCTTCATGCACAGGTTTGTAGGCTAATTGGCTTGTATATTTGTAAATGTTCCCTTGTGTGTGTAGGATAGTGTTAGTGTGCGGTGAACGCTCGTCAGGATGGATTCAGCGGGACGAAGGTCCTGTGTCCATGATGTATCTCCACAGTAAAAACAAAACTATTCTCGAGAGACGCTGCCTGACCCATGGAGTTACTCGAGTAATTTGAAACATGGCAGATGGAGTTTAATGCTGATAAGTGTGAGGTGCTACATCTTGGCAGGACAAATCAAAATAAGATGTACATGGTAAATGGTAGGGAATTGAGGAATGCTGTGGAACAGAGGGATCTAGGAATAACTGTGCATAGTTCCCTGAAGGTGGAATCGCATGTAGATAGGGTGGTAAAGAAAGCTTTTGGTGTGCTGGCCTTTATAAATCAGAGCATTGAATATAGGAGTAGGGAAGTAATGTTAAAATTGTACAAGGCATTGGTAAGACCAATTCTGGAGTATGGCGTACAATTTTGGTCGCCTAATTATAGGAAGGATGTCAACAAAATAGAGAGAGTACAGAGGAGATTTACTAGAATGTTGCCTGGGTTCCAGCAACTAAGTTACGGAGAAAGGTTGAGCAAGTTAGGTCTTTATTCTTTGGAGCGCAGAAGGTTAAGGGGGGACTTGATTGAGGTCTTTAAAATGATGAAAGGGATAGACAGAGTTGACGTAGATAAGCTTTTCCCATTGAGGGTAGGGAAGATTCAAACAAGAGGGCATGACATGAGAATTCAGGGACAGAGGTTTAGGGGTAACATGAGGGGGAACTTCTTTACTCATAGAGTTGTGGCTGTGTGGAATGATCTTCCTGCAGAAGTGGTGGAGGCAGGATCGATTTTAACATTTAAAAGTAAAGTGGATAGGTATATGGACAGGAAGGGAATGGAGGGATATGGTCTGAGTGCAGGTAGATGGGACTAGGGGAAAATAAATGGTCGGCACGAACTGGAAGGGCCGAGAAGGCCTGTTTCCGTGCTGTAATTGTTATATGGTTATATGGTTATATGGTTAATTTGTATCTTTGGAATAATCCAGCATTTGCAGTTCCTCCCTGAACATGAAAAGAGGCCCTTTGGCCCACCGAGTCGACGTTATGGAAACATAGAAACACACAAAATAGGTGCAGGAGGAGGCCATTTGGCCCTTCGAGTCAGCACCACCATTCATTGTAATCATGGCTGATCATCCGCTATCAATAACCCGTGCCTGCCTTCTCCCCATATCCCTTGATTCCACTATCCCCTAGAGCTCTATCCAACTCTCTCTTAAATCCATCCAGTGATTTGGCCTCCACCGCCCTCTGTGGCAGGGAATTCCATAAATTCACAACTCTCTGGGTGAAAAAGTTTTTTCTCACCTCAGTCTTAAATGACCTCCCCTTTATTCTAAGACTGTGGCCCCTGGTTCTGGACTCGCCCAACATCCTGCATCTAGCTTGTCCAGTCCTTTTATAATTTTATATGCTTCTATATGATAGCCCCTCATCCTTCTAAACTCCAGTAAATACAAGCCTAGTCTTTTCAATCTCTCCTCATATGACAGTCCTGCCATCCCAGGGATCAATCTTGTGAACCTACGCTGCACTGCCTCCATCACAAGGATGTTCTTCCTCAAACCGGTGACCACGTCGGATCCACGACCATAGACCACCCGTTCACACTAGTTCTAGTGTGAACGGGTCCCCACTCCCTACAATCTAGGGGGCAATTTACAGGGGGCCAATTAACCTACAAACCTGCATGTGTTTGGGCTCTGGGAGTAAACCTGAGCACCCAGAGAAAACCCACGTGATCACAGGGAGAACATGCGAACTCCACACCGACAACACCCGAGGTCAGGATCAAACCCTGGTCTCTGGCGCTGTGAGGCAGCAACTCTACCAGCTGCGCCACCGTGCCGCACCACCGTGCCGCCACCGCTTGCTTTAACATGGTATAATCATCTGAATGAAATTAAGGCACCCCAGGGAAAATTACAATCAGAAACAGATTTTTAAATAAACATTAAAAGAGAAGAGAGGTGGAGAGGTTTAAAGGTTTTATGAGAGACATTCTAAGTTTGGGATCCAGCTAGCTGAGAATATATTTTTAATTTTACTGTCATACTGAAAGAATAAAAGGACATAATTTCTCAAGGATTTGCAATTCATACACTCTGCACTCCGCCTTTGAGGGTGATATTTGCCAATCTTTTTTGTTTTATAGTCATGGAGTCCCAGAGTGACACAGTGTCGAAAAAGCCCCTCTGGTCCAATTTGCCCACACCAGCCAACAATGTCCCGGCTACACTAGTCCCACCTGTCTGCATTTGGCCCACATCTCTCTAAACCTGCTTATTCATGCACCTGACCACCCATTTCTTAAACATTGGAATGGTCCCAGCCTCAACTACCACTCTTGATCCCTAACCAGTCTGAAGAAGGGTCTCGACCCGAAACGTCGCCTATCTCCTTCGCTCCTTAGATGCTGCTGCACCCGCTGAGTTTCTCCAGCCTTTTGTGTACCCTCGATTCTCCAGCATCTGCAGTTCCTTCTTTAATATCTCCTCTGACAGCTCGTTCCATACACCCACCACCCTTTGTGTGAAAAAGTTACCCCTCAGATTCCTATTAACCATAGAACCATATAACCATATAACAATTACAGCACGGAAACAGGCCTTCTCGGCCCTTCCAGTCCGTGCCGACCATTTATTTTCCCCTAGTCCCATCTACCTGCACTCAGACCATACCCCTCCATTCTCTTCCCGTCCATATACCTATCCACCTATTAAATCTTTTCCCCTTCACCTTAAACCTATGTCCTCTGGTCTTCGATTCCCCTACTCTGGGCAAGAGACTCTGTGCATCTGCCCAGTTATTCCTCTCATGATTTTATACACCTCTATAAGATCACCCCTCATCCTCCTGCACTCCAAAGAATAAACAATAGGTGCGGGAGAAGGCCATTCAGCCCTTCGAGCCAGCACCGCGAGTCCTGGCAACATCCTGAACCCTTTATTACCATTTAGTTGTCTTCACAATCTTCAAACAGCAGAGTCAGGAAAAAGGAAATTCTTACTTGTTGTAGCTCACTAGGCCTGTAATTGCAATACACACCAATAAATAGTTTCCAAATTCTGACCCGAAACGTCACCTATTCCTTCTCTCCAGGGATGCTGCCTGACCCGCTGTTACTCCAGCATTTTGTGTCTATTTTCTGGCTGTCTACTCAATCTATGCCTCTCGTAAATTGATATACATCTATAATGGTCTCTCCTCACCCAGCTAGGCTCCCGGGAATCCAAGTTTGCACAACCTCTCCTTACATCTATTATAATAAATACCATAGCAAATTGGTGAATGGCACTGTGGCTCAGCGGTAGAGTTCCTGCCTTACAGCGCCAGAGTTCCGGGTTCGATCCTGACTACGGGTGCTGTCTGTATGGAGTTTGTACGTTCTCCCCGTGATCAAGTGGGTTTTCTCCGAGATCTTTGGTTTCATCCCACACTACAAAGTCATACAGGTTTGTAGGCTAATGTACCACCAGGGGGCGCCGCACGATTGGCAGCCCCGCCAACAGTGTCTGTTTTTCTGTCTTTTCGTGTTATTTTTAATGTGTTTTTAAAGTTTGAGTAAATGTTTTCTGTTTCGTTTCATGGGGCCGGGGGAAACATTTTTTTTTCAATCTCTTAACCTGCCGGAGATGCGATTGTTTTCCGAGTCGTATCTCCGGTCACTCTGCGGCCTAACATAGATGGAGCTGGAGGCCTCGCTCAGAACTGACTTTGCGCCCCACCGTGGGGTGTGGACTCAACATCGGAGCTGATCCTTTGCCTGGGATCGTTCCCACTGCGGTCTGCGGACTTTACCATCGAGAGCTCGCAGGCCGTAGATGTCGGGAAGTTCCAACAATACAGAAGGTTTGACCAGCCCCGACCTGGGATCCGATCCGATCACACGGTGCGGAGAGCTGACATCCCCCCAATGTGGGAGCTTGATCGCCCCAGTGAGGAGGCCCGCCACCGTCTACGGGAGTCATGATCGTCCCGTCAACAGAAGGCTCGAGGCCCCCGACCGCGGGAGGACAAAGAAGGGAAGAGATTGAACTTTTTTTCGCCTTCCATCACAGTGAGGAATGTGGAGGATTCACTGTGGTGGATGTTTATGTTAAAATGTATTTTGTGTGTTCCGTTGCATTTTATTTGTATGACTGACTTGACAAATGAAATTCTTTGTACATGTTGTAAAACATACTTGGCTAATAAAGTATTATTGTATTAATTGGCTTGGTATAAATGTAGATTGTCCATAATGTGTACAGGATAGTGTTATTGTGCAGGGTGATCACTGGTCGATGTGGACTCGGTGGGCCAAAGGGCCAGTTTCCTACTCAACAAATTTGACAACACGGTTATCATACAGAGTGGAAACTAAATTACAAACTTACAAAATTCTTAAGGGGTTGGACAGGCTAGATGCAGGAAGATTGCTCCCGATGTTGGGGAGGTCCAGGACAAGGGGTCACAGCTTAAGGATAAGGGGGAAATCCTTTAGGACCGAGATGAGAAGGACTTTTTTCACACAGAGAGTGGTGGGTCTCTGGAACTCTCTGCCACAGAGGGTAGTTGAGGCCAGTTCATTGGCTGTATTTAAGAGGGAGTTAGATGTGGCCCTTGTGGCTAAGGGGATCAGAGGGTATGGAGAGAAGGCAGGTACGGGATACTGAGTTGGATGATCAGCCATGATCATATTGAATGGCGGTGCAGGCTCGAAGGGCCGGATGGCCTACTCCTGCACCTAATTTCTATGTTTCTATGTTTCTGTGAAATAGGCCCTTCGGCCCAACTTGCCCACATGTCCCATCTACACTAGCCCCACCTGTCTGAATTTGGTTCAAACTTCAGTTTCATTACTTGTTGTTGCCTGAACCTTGTTATTCCAGAGTTTAACTGAGGTGCAAGTGCTGTTTGAAGACATAAAGCCCAATGGGTACATTCTATGATTCATTTAAACACAAAATATATCCCAATGATTTACAGGTTAATACCAAGTGAAGAATAAATCATGGAATCAGGATTATCTTCATTCCCCTTGGAGCAAAGATTAGATAGTGGATTAGATAGAAAAGATAAGAGAGGATTGGATGCTGTTTACAGGTTCATAATGGCTTTAGATCAGGTGAATAGACAAAAATGCTTCTCACTACTGAATGATTCAAAGTCATACGGTCATCGAATCACAGAGAATGGAAATAGGCCCTTCGGCCCAACTCATCCATGCCGGCTAAAATACCCCCTCTAAGCTAGTTCCATTTGCCTGCGTTTATTTAGTTTAATTGTGTTTAGTTTATTGTCACGTGTACCGAGGGACGGTGAAAATCTTATGTTGTGTGCTATCCAGTCAGCGGAAAGACAACACATGATCACAATCGAGTCATTCACAGTGTACAGATACATGATCAGGGGAATAATTTTTCAGTGCAAGGTAAAGCCAGTAAAGTCTGATCAAAGATAGTCCAAGGATCTCCAATTAGGTAAATAGTAGCTCAGGACAGCTCTCTAGTTGTTGGTAGGATGGTTCAGTTGCCTGATAACAGCTGGGAAGAAGCCATCCCTGAATCTGGAGGTGAGCGTTTTCACACTTCTATACCGTTTGCCCGATGGGAGAGGGGAGAAGAGGGGGCCGCCAGGGTTGCGACCAGTCCTTGATTATCCTGGTGATTTGGCCCATATTCCTTAAAACTTTCACATCCATGGGGCCTGAAGAAGTATCCCGACCTGAAATGACACCCATAATTTTCCTCCAGACATGCTACCTGGACTGCTGAGTTACTCCAGCACTTTGTGTATATATTCGGTATAAACCAGCATCTGCAGTTCTTGGTTACTTCTATCCATGTACCTGTCTAAATGTCTTTTAGATGTTGTTATTAAAATTGCCTCTGGTTGCTCATTCCATTTACCCACAACTCTTTGTGCCCCTGTTTGCCTCTTTGGTTCCCATTAAATCATTCTCCTCTCACCTTAATACTATGTCCTCTGGTTCCTGATTGCCTTGACTGGGGAACAGCTCCTTCCTCTCTGCTCTCAGGCTCCCATAAGCTAGGGAACTGTCTGGCTACCTTCCACACCATGGTCAGGATCGAACCCGGGTCTCTGGCACTGTAAGGCAGCACTTCTACCGCTGCTCCACAGTGCCGCCCCATACGTTGAGCTCCATAAGATCACCTCTCATCCTCCTGCGATCCAAGAAGTCCTAGCCTGCCCAACCTCTCCCTATAGCTCAGGCTCTTCAGTCCTGGCAAGATCTATGACAAGTCCTGAAGAGTCTTCTCTTCACACCATCCAGCTTAATGACATATTTTGCATTAAGTGCAGATAATTTATTTTCAAAGTGATGTCTGAATGGCACAATAAGCAATAAACAATAGACAAAAGGTGCAGGAGTAGGCCATTTGGCCCTTCGAACCAGCGTCGCCATTCAATGTGATCATGGCTGATCATCACCAATCAGCACCTCGTTCCTGCCTTCTCCCCATATCCCCTGACTCCGCTATCTTTAAGAGCCCTATCTAGCTCTCTCTTGAAAGCATCCAGAGAACCTGCCTCCACCGCCCTCTGAGACAGAGAATTCCACAGACTCACCATTCTCTGTGAGAAAAAGTGTTACCTCGTCTCCGTTCTAAATGGCTTGCCCGTTATTCTTAAACTGTGACCCCTGGTTCTGGACTCCCCCAACACAGTGGTGGATAGTGACACAGGGCGGTGTTTGGCATTAATTTTCTTCTATATAGGACTGGGAATGAATGAATGAATGAATGAATGAATGAATGAATGAATGACGTCATAGTGAAATTCTTTGCTTGCGTACCAAAGGTATGCAAATAGTAGCCACATAAAGGATGCTGACAAAGTGAGGAACTACCCACGCTGGGTCCTCCTTGCTTCCCGGCGGTGCAACCTCCAGCTCCGTCGACCCATTCTCTGTCCGCAGGCTCCGTCATAACCTTTAATTGCGTTATAACTAAAGGGATAGTACAGAAAAGAAAAAAGTGCTGGATCCGCATTGGGGTTGGTTGGGAAAACCAGGAGTACATCCCTTAATATATGAGACGATAATGGGTGCGGGCAACACAGTGTTGCAGCAGCAGAGTTGCTGCCTTACAGCGCCAGAGACCTGGGTTCCAACCCGACTACGGGTGCTGTCTGTACGGAGTTTGTACGTTCTCCCCGTGACCTGCGTGGGTTTTCTCCGGGTGCTCTGGTTTCCTGCCACACTCCAAAGACGTACAGGTTTGTAGGTTAACCTGGGTTAATTCTCTCACAGGTTTGTAGGTTAATTGGCTTTGATAAAATTGTAAATTGGCCCGAGTGTGTGTAGGATAGGTGTAGAAGGTTAAGGGTGGACTTGATAGAGGTCTTTAAAATGATGAGAGGGATAGACAGAGTTGATGTGGACAAGCTTTTCCCTTTGAGAATAGGGAAGATTCAAACAAGAGGACATGACTTTAGAATTAAGGGACAGAAGTTTAGGGGTAACATGAGGGGGTACTTCTTTACTCAGAGAGTGGTAGCGGTGTGGAATGAGCTTCCAGTGGAAGTGGTGGCGGCAGGTTTGTTGGTATCATTTAAAAATAAATTGGATAGGCATATGGATGAGAAGGGTATGGAGGGTTATGGTATGAGTGCAGGCAGGTGGGACTAAGGGAAAAAAGTTGTTCGACACGGACTGGAAGGGCCGAGATGGCCTGTTTCCATGCTGTAATTGTTATATGGTTATATGGTTATATGATAGTGCGGGGATTGCTGGTCGGTGGGCTGAAGGGCCTGTTTCCGCTCCATCTCTGAAGTCTATTGTAAAGTAAAGTCTCTAGTAGTGAAGAGAGTGATCCTCAATCTGAGATATCACTGCGCTATTATTTGTACCACATTAGCTGTGCCTCTGTGGAATGGGATGAGACTGCATGGCTACCTTGACTGACTACATTGAGGGCATTAGTTAGATCATAACCTCAAACAAAGGGAGTAACTCAGCAGCTCAGGCATCATTTCTTGAGAGCATGGATAGGTGATGTTTCAGGTCGGGCCACACGCAGACTGGAAGAACAGAACATATTCCATTTTCAAAGCACAATGCCCTCACCTCAATGAGTTCCGGGCCCACCGTGAAGTATTCTTCCATCACCAGGAGCTTAGAAAAATGATGCAGGACCTCATTGAAACATACAGAATAGTGAAAGGCTTGGATAGAGTGGATGTGGAGAGGATGCTACCTTTCATGAGAGAGTCTAGGAGGCATAGCTTTAGAATTAAAGGATTTTCTTTTAGGAAGGAGGTAAGGAGGAATTTCTTTAATCAGAGGGTGGTGGATCTGTGAAATTCTTTGCCACAGAAGGCTGTGGAGGCCAAGACAGTGGATATATTTTTAAGGCAGAGATAGATGGATTCTTGATTAGCACGGGTGTCAAAGGTTAAGGGTAGAAGGCAGGAGAATAGGGTTCGGAGGGAGAGATAGATCAGCCGTGAGTGAATGGCGGTAGACTTGATGGGCCGAATGGCCTAATTCTACTCCTATTCCGTATGACCTTAGGTGTCCCGACCTGAACTGTCGCCTATTCATGTTCTCCAGAGATGCTGCCTGATCTTCTGAGTTACTAGAGCACTTTATTTCCCCTTCACCTCACCCATCCATCTACATTCCTTCCTCTAGCTTCACAATTCGCAACTCTTCAATCTGTCCCTCTCACACCTTCGTCTTTTCATCTCTGTCTAACCATCTTCCTATCAAATAATACTGAGGAAATGTGTAGGTACAGCATCTCAAATTTCGCTTGGGTCAGCACCTCATACTTCGCTTGGGCAGTTTGCACCCCAGCGGTGTCTTACCCCAAAGTAAGATGGCGGCACGCTCAGACGCAGCGGCTTTGCGCTCCTCAGTCCGAGTGAATTCGGAACAGCCGGCGACCGAACGTGGCTGTGAAAACAAGGTATTTAAAACCTTAAAACCCCGAGAACCCCTAGAAACCCCAGTACACCCCCTAGAATTACCAGTACCACCCGAAAACACCGTAAGGGACTCACCTCCAGGACGGGGAAATCAGACACGGCGGCTTTGCGCTCCCCAGTCCGAGTCAAGTCGGTGCAGCCCGGTACTGAACGCTGCAGTGGAAGTAATGTTACCTAAAAACCTCAGAATCCCTAGAATCCCTAGAAATCCCAGTACCCCCAGAAAACACAGTAAGGGACTCACCTCCAGGACGGGGATATCCAGTACCTGCACTGTGATCCCGGCAGGTTGCACGTCGAGCTGAATGGAACTGCTCAACATTGGACGTGGCTGCGAGAAACTGGCTGGTGAGTACTACAGTCCCCTCACCAAAATCCCGATGGAGCTTGGCAGAACAGCCTCCTGGATCACCACCCCGGAGGGAAGGAGACGGAGAATGCGCCGGGAGAGGAAGCAGAAACGTGGAAGGCGAGCGGGGGTGCAGGACGGGCTACGGAGGGCTCCACAAAGACCATCGCTACCAAGCGTCTTTCTCGCGAATGTCCGGTCACTCACCAACAAGCTGGATGAGGTGAGGCTCTGGATCAATACCCAGCGATCCCTGAAAGACTGCTGTGTGCTAATCTTCACAGAGACCTGGCTCAGCGCGCTGGTTCCCGACGGGACTGTGGACCTAACCAACCGGTCACTGCATCGTGCTGATAGAACAAAGGACTCCGGTAAGAGCAAGGGCGGAGGGCTCAGCATCTATATCAACGAGGACCGGTGCACCAACCACACTGCAGTTGAGAGCTACTGTTCCCCAGACCTGGAATACCAACTGCTTAAATGTAGGCCGTTTTACCTGCCTCGGGAGTTTACTGTGGTTATCATCATGGCCATATACATCCCACCACAGGCTAATGCTAACCTAGCGCTAGCACAGCTGCACTCGGCCATCAGCAAGCAGCAGGATGCTCACCCCGACGGTGCCTTCATTGTTGCAGGGGACTTTAATCAGGTGGACCTACGAGCTGCACTCCGCAAAATTCCACCAGCATGTGCAGTGCCCTACCAGGGGCTCAAACACGCTGGATAAAGTGTACACCAACATCAAGGACACATACAGAGCCCTCCCCTGCTCATCCCTGGGGCAATCCGATCACCTCTCACTGTTTCTACTGCCTGCATACAAACCCCTCATCCGCAAGACCAAACCTGCAATAAAGACGGTCAAAATATGGCCCGAGGACGCCACCCTACAACTCCAGGACTGCTTTGATCGCACCGACTGGGACCTGTTTGCACAACAGGCTACCAGTGGTACAGAGGTAGACTTCGAGGAGTACACATCCACTGTGCTCTCCTACATCAACTGCTGTGTGGAGTTTGTCACAGTGGACAAGCAAATAAAGATGTTCCCAAACCGCAAACCGTGGATGAACAAGGAGGTTCAGAATCTGCTGAGGGCACGCAACATTGCCTTTAAATCCAGGGGCACTTCTGCCTACAGTGCTGCCAGGTCAAACCTGAACACAAGCATAAAAAAGGCCAAAGACATCCAAAGGCAAAGGGTGTAAGACCACTTCAACACCGCGGACACCAGAAGCATGTGGCAGGGTGTCAGCGACATCACTGACTACAAGAGCAGCCCCGTCTGCCCCCACAGTGATATCACACTGGCCAATGAATTAAACACCTTCTTTGCCCGCTTTGAAACTGGCAACACCACCAGGAGAAGAACAACCCCGGCTAGGGCGGAGGGTCAGGCCTTAACACTGAGCTCCCAGGAGGTACAGTGCGCTCTGCGTAGGATCAATCCACGCAAGGCTGCAGGCCCAGATGGAGTCAAGGTGAGGGTACTAAAGGACTGTGCTGTACAGCTGGCGGAGGTATTTACGAGGATCTTCAACCTGTCTCTATCTCGGGCAACGGTCCCCAAGTGCCTGAAGACAGCTACCATAGTGCCGGTGCCGAAAAATTCTAAAGTCACCAACCTGAATGACTACCGCCCGGTTGCCCCAACTCCAATATCAATGAAGTGCTTTGAAAGGCTGGTCCTCTCCCACATCAAATCCAGCATCCCTGCCTCATTGGACCCCCATAAATTTGCATACAGGGCAAATAGATCTACAGAGGATGCCATCTCTGTGGCTCATCACACTGTCCTGACCCACCTGGAAAGACAGGGCACCCAAGTGAGGATACTCTTCATTGACTATAGCTCTGCCTTCAATATGGTCATCCCCACCAAGCTCACCACCAAACTCCACCAGCTAGGCCTCAGCTCACTGATATGTGATTGGATCCTGTATTTTCTGATGGAGCGACCTCAGGCAGTGAGACTGGGGCCGCACCTGTCCTCCACTATCACCCTGAGCACCAGCACACCACAGGGCTGTGTACTGAGCCCCATGCTTTACTCCCTCTTCACCCACGACTGTGTCCCTGCAGTTGACAACAACCCGATTGTCAAATTTGCAGACGACACAACGGTGATCGGGCTGATCACCAACGGTGATGAAACAAACTATAGAGCGGAGGTGCAGAAGCTGGCGGACTGGTGCTCACGGAACAACTTGTCGCTAAACACCTCCAAGACCAAGGAGCTGATTATCGACTTCAGGAGGTCACAGAATGGGGAATACGCCCCAATCTCCATCTACGGTGTGGAGAGAGTGTCCAGCTTCAAGTTTCTGGGCACTCACATCTCAGAGGACCTCACATGGTCCACCAACACCGCTGCGCTGGTCAAAAGGGCACAGCAATGACTGTTCTTCCTAAGAACATTGAAACGGACATGTCTGCCCCAACAGCTGCTGACGACCTTCTACCGCTGCACCACAGAAAGCAGACTAACGTATGGCATCTCTGTGTGGTATCTCAGCTGCACGGAGGTGGAGAGGAGAGCTCTACAGCGCGTTGTCCACAGAGCGCAACAGATTATTGGGACACAGCTACCAATAGGGTATCTGTGGAGGGCATCTACCACACACGGTGCCTCAGGAAGGCCGTCAGCATACATAAAGACTCCTCTCACCTTTGTAATGGACTGTTCGAACTACCCTTCTGGCAGACACTACAAGGCCTTCTACGCCCGCACTACCCGACTCTGGAACAGCTTCATTCCCAGAGCTATAGCGGCTCTGAACCGGCCCTGCTGAGTACCACCCCACCCCCCACCCCCATGGACTGTCTCCCCCGGCCTCGCACTTTAGTCTGTGTTGATGTTACTGGTCAAATGTTCGTTTTTACAAACCTTGTTCTCGAGGGTTGCAAACCGAAATCTCGAAGTTGCAAACCAAATCTCGTTGCACTTACGTGTAATGACAATAAAAGATATTATTATTATTATTATTATTATTATTATGAACATTGATTTCACTAACTTCAAGTAACCCTTGCTTTCCCTCTGTCTCCATTCCCTCCCCCATCCCAGTCCTCCCACCAGTCTTATGGTCTCCATCTACATTTTCTCTCTGTACTTCCCACTCCCCTGACATCAGTCTGAAGAAGGGTCTCGAGCCGAAACGTCACCTTCTCTCCAGAGATGCTGCCCATCCCGCTGAGTTACTCCTACATTTTGTGTCTATCTACCTATCAAATAACCCCCTCATCTGTACCAGCTTATTTCTTCCAGGCATTGTCCTGCCCTTCCTCTTTTTAGCCTCCCCCCCCCCCTACAATCAGCCTGAGGTGGGGACCTGACCCACAATGTCACCTCTCCATGTTCTCCAGACGCTGCCTGACCCTCTGGGTTTAGTTTGGTTTAATTTTAAGATACAGCGTGGAAACAGGCCCTTCAGCCCACCTAGTCCGCACTGAGCAGCGATCTTGCACGTTAACACTATCCTACACACAATAGGGACAATTATACATTAATACCAAGCCAAGTAACCTACAAACTGTATGTTTTTGGATTGTGGGAGGAAACCGAAGATCTCCGAGAAAACCCACGCAGGTCACGGGGAGAACGTGCAAACTCTGTACAGACAGCACCCGTAGCTGGGTCCCCTGGCGGGCACCGTAAGTCAGCAACTCTACCACTGCGCCACCCTGCTGACCTGGATTTTCCTGAGTTATTCCAGCACTTTGTGTCTTGCTTTGTAAAACCAGCATCTGCAGTTCCTTGTGGCCAAACGAAGGGAGTGTTTCAATGAAGCTAAACCAGATGCTAGACATTGAAAGGACAGGTATTACTGCGAGGGATTAAAAGAATATGCTAAGCGAACGCAGTAAAGTAATCCTGACAAGGATTAGGCCAGAGACATAGAAAAAATTGACAGGAAAGATTTGTTCTTGTTTAAAAATATGCTGAAGCAGTGAAAATTAACTGAAACATGAAGCTGTAAATCTTCACTGTAAATCTAGGACAGGAAACCAAAAACAGGGTGAGATAATTTCAGTTGTTTTCTTTCAGTTGAAAGGTACAGCATGGAAACAGGCCCTTCGGCACACCACGTCCATGCCAACCATACACAGAGAGTTGTGATTGTGGAATTCTCTGCCTCAGAGGGCAGTGGAGGCCGGTTCTCTGGATACTTTCAAGAGAGAGCTAGATAGGGCTCTTGAAGATAACGGAGTCAGGGGATATGGGGAGAAGGCAGGAACGGGGTACTGATTGTGGATGATCAGCCATGATCACATTGAATGGCGGTGCTGGCTTGAAAGTCCGAATGGCCTACTCCTGCACCTGGTGTCATTTGTCTATTGTCTATTGTCTATCCATTCACACCAGTTCTGTGTTAGCTGGCATTCACTGAAGAAGGGTCTCGACCCGAAACGTCGCCTATCTCCTTCGCTCCTTAGATGCTGCTGCACCCGCTGAGTTTCTCCAGCATTTTGTGTATTCACATCCTACACACTGGAGGCAAATTTACAGAGGCGAATTTACCTACAATCCCACACGTCTATGGGATGTGGGAAATAACCGGGGAAATCCCATGGCATCACATGGCCAACGTGCAAAAATCCACACAGATACCACCTGTAGTCAGGATTGAACCCGGGCCTCTGGCGCTGTAAGGCAGCAACTCTACCGCAGCGCCACCGTGCCGCCCAATTCATGTACATTTACATGGCATTGCAATTTTTATGACAATTGGAATTCAACACTGGAAAGCTGATCAATTCATAAGTCACAGGAGCAGAATGAGGCCATTTGGCCCATCAAATATAAGGGCTGCACAGTGGCACAGCGGTAGAGTTGCTGCCTCTCAGGGCCAGAGATCCGGGCTTGATCTTCATAACGGGTGTTCTCTGCGTGGAGTTTGCACATTCTCACATCGGACGATGCTTTCAGATGCCTTGTACAATAGCACTATCCTACATACTAGGGACAATTTACAATTTTCCCGAAGACCTGTACTTCTTTGGAGTGTGGGAGGAAACCGGAGCACCCGGAGTAAACACGCACAGGTCACAGGGAGAATGTACAAACTCTGTACAAACGGCACTCGTAGTCAGGATCTAACCCGGGTCTCTGGTGCCGTAAGGCAGTAACTCTACCATTGCGTCACCGTGCCGCCCACGTTAGCACATGATAAAAAGGTGGCTGCGCAGCCAGGTTTTTAGTCTAGCATGATACCCGCATTATTCAAGAATCTATCTATCTCTGCCTTAAATATATCCACTGACTTTGCCTCCTCAGCCTTCTGTGGCAAAGAATTCCACAGATTCACCACCCTGTGTTTAAAGAAATTTAATAGACAATAGACAATAGGTGCAGGAGCAGGCCACTGGGCCCTTCGAACCAGCACCGCCATTCAATGTGATCATGGCTGATCATTCCCAATCAGTACCCTGTTCCTGCCCTCTCCCCATATCCCCTGACTCCGCTATGTTTAAGAGCCCTCATCTAGCTCTCTCTTGAAAGCATCCAGAGAACCGGCCTCCACCGCCCTCTGAGGCAGAGAATAGTAAGATTGAACGAGAACTTACCAGTTCGAAGGTTGATCTTTATTTTATGAGGAGTCGAAGTGAGGGATTTCGTGAAGAGCCCGCCGGCGCGCATGCTCGACATACTTCAAAGTAGCGGCGTGGAATCACAGAAACCAACAATAGAAATGACTTTGCATAGTAAGATTAAAGTGACTAAGATTACCAGATGAAGGTGATTGAGGGTTGGGCGAGGAGGGCACGAAATCCCTCACTTCGACTCCTCATAAAATAAAGATCAACCTTCGAACTGGTAAGTTCTCGTTCAATCTTACTATTTCATTTCGGAGTCACGTGAGTGACTTCGTGAAGACTTCAAAGCTTCTGTGATTACACGCCCTGGACCACGTCCATGCTGACACACCACTACCAGGGATGGATGGGAGGAACAAACTTGCTCAATAGTTCATACTGCAAAACAAGAGCATATTTATTAATAACAAATCAAAAACCCCTCATGCGGGGACATCTCCACGTTCTTGACCTGCATTCAGCACGGCTTCTGCGAACTGTAGAGGAGCAGCAACAGGCTTGTTATAAAAAACGCTGGAACACAGCTTCATTAGCCCATCCTGCTGTGGCGAGAATTTGGTCCATATGCCCCTCCATAATCCTCGCCGCTGACGTCGATGCAGCCCTGGTGGAATGAGACTTGAACACATTAGTGTCGATACCTGACTTACCCAAGACGACTTGAAGCCACCTGGATATCGTCTGGACTGTCACTCAATGATGAGGTCTCTTATGAGTGACCAGCAGGTATCTCTCCATTCCTCTGATGCGTGCCGTCACCTTGACATAGTGGCGGATATGTGAGGCTAAACATAGCCTAGCATCTGCGGGGTATGCCGGGAACTTCAGCTGCAGCCCTGTGCACCCAGGTCCATGCTGCTTTAGTAGCTCGTCAATGAAAAAGACTACTTCTGTAGGGGTAGATGTCATTCTGTCGACAGGAAGTTTGTGTAGTGTCTGTACCCTCTGAGCTGAAGTCAGCGCTAGTAACATCACCAGCTTCAAGGTGAGTTCGTCCAGTTGGAGCCCTTCCATGGGAGACCACGTCCTGAGCAGGTTTAATACGTCCCTGACATCCCAGGTGATATTATAGCGTGGTGTAGGCGGATTCATATTGAATATACCCCGCATGAGTCTGGACACTAGCCTGTTGGATCCTACCTCAATATTGAGGTAGAATGAGAGCGCACTTCTGGCGCTGTTGATGGCACTGTAACTTAAGTGTTCATCATGGTGCAACCCCGCGAGGAATTCCAGGACGTCGGTTATTGTCACGTCATCATACGTGATGCGAGAGCGGCTGCAGTAGGCTTCCCACTTCTTAATATGCGAGCGGTATCTTCGCCTTGTTGACTCTCGACACGACGCCCCGATGGTATCCATGGTCCGAGCTGAGAGGCCGTATTGGACTAACGGCCTGTTCAGAACCTGCAAGCCAACAAATTTAAATAGCCATGGCAGGGATGTGGCTCCCCTGAGACAGGGTGAGTAACCAATTGTGGGCAACCCTTCAAAAGGACCCAAGGTTCGTTGAGCATGTCAAAGACCACCGGATACCAAGGCTGTGTGGGCCAGTCGGGTATAATAAGGATGCCCTTGGCAGCATCTGCCTGAATCTTACGCAATACCCGACTGATGAGGCAAAACGGGGGGAAGGCATAGAAAAACCCAATTCCCCCAGTCCAGCGAGAATGCATCTAGCGCTATAGCCCCAGGATCTGGTTCCCATGAAACGTAGGTAGGTACCTGATGGTTCAACCGTGACGCAAAAAGGTCAATGTCCAGTTTACCAAATTTGGCTGTGACTTTAGCAAAAATCTCAGGATGCAACATCCATTCAATATTGTCATTAAATTTGCGTGACCTGGTGTCCGCCACAGTATTAAGCTCACCTGGCAAATAGGTAGCTGAAATCCAAATGTCTCTTTGAACACACCAGAGTCAAATTGAGTTAGCCAATTTGTCACACGAAACTGACCTGGTACCACCCATATGGTTTAAGTATGCCACTGCTGTGGTGTTGTCTATTTGGAGACGGACATGTGCTCCAACAAGCTTGGAACAATACGCACGAAGTCCGTGGAATGCTGCCAGCAACTCCAAATAGTTAATCCCTTGAGTCAACAACATCGTTGACTCAAGGGTGTCCCATCTGCCCCCACAACTAGAGCAATTATCCGTAGCTCCCCAGCCATTGGAGCTTGCATCAGTCTGCAAATATACCACCGGATTAGCCTCCCTGATAGGCTTGAATGAGCTGCTAATGTGGCACACCCACCATTGCAACTCATTATCGCTTCGGACGGCAGCTGCATTGATCGATCATAATGACCAGCGTCCTGTTTTAACGCCGCAATTTTAGCTCTTTGCAAACTCTGATAATGCAAAGGTCCATATCGCGCTGCCGGAAACAAAGCTACAAGCTTACCAATTACTGTAGCTGTATGCCGAATCGATGGTATATTGGTGCGGATTAAACCTTGACACACCTGGGTAACCTCCTCAATCTTGTTAATTGGTATGGTAACCCTCATGCTCATAGAGTTCACCGTGAACCCTAGGTAATTAATCACCTGGGCAGGGCAGAACTTTGATTTCTCTGGATGGACAATAAACCCTAATTGTTGAAATATATTGACAGCAGCTGCAACTCCCTGTTCAGCCAATTCCAGGGTGTGGCCCACAATTAAGATATCATCTAAATAGGCCATAACTATATGATGTCGCTGTCTCAAATAAGCCATAATTGGTTTCACTAATTTAGTGAACAATCCACTTTAAAATGAGTATATGTTACAAAAGTATTCAAACGGGTTAGATCAATAATGACACGACAACCTCCATCCTTCTTAGGTCTGGTGAATATATTCGAAACAAATTCAACTGGCTCATGCACCGCTTTCTCAATCACTCCCTTCTGTTCAAGCCTTAAAATTTCCTTGTAGCCTGCTGCCTGTTCTGCAGCAGATAATTTAAACGTTCGACCGGGCATGTGCTGGGATGGAGGAATGTCGCCATTAATAAACTCAATTTTATGCCCCTGAATATTCTGCAACACATACTCGTCACCAGTAAAATTACCCCATGCACCCAAAAACAGCCGAAGGCGACCACCAACATGTGAAGTTAAACAAAGAGAAAAGAGAGAACCAGACCCCCTCACCCCCATGGTTACCGGCGGTCCTTGACACGTGTGGGTGGACGTGGAGGTGCTGGGTTGGCTTGAGAGCGCGGCGTCTTCGTTTTCCACCAGGGTCTCTGCCGACCCTGTCCTAAAAAAGACCCCTGGTGCTGGGTCTGATGTTGCTGTCGTTGTGGAGCTTGAGGGTGGGTCCTCGTCGAGGTACTAGCAGACCCTCGTGAGCGAATGTATGGAGCTTTTGAGCCTGACGGTGTGGGGGCACTATGAGAGCGCATGATCCCCACCGTTTTGGCTTGTTCGTCAAGCTCTTTGACTCTCTTCGAGAGGTCCTCCCCAAAGAGTTGACGGGGCGGCGGCGGCGGCGGTGGTTTGCACAATCCTGCAAACTTCGGGTTGAGCGCTGGGCGGATGCTGTTTTTGCGAAACCCGTTGATTTCGTGCTGGGTCGCGCACAGGAGGGCCAGAGCATCTTCCTGGTCCAAATTCAGTTCGTCCCCGTCCACCGACCGCGCAAAGGCGGTAATACCGGCCGTGAGGAGCTTCAGGATCCGCTGCAATTTTACCTCTTGTTGACGGATAGCTGCACTGATGTTGCCCCATATCGGCGTATTGACCACAGGCACGTTGAGGGAGTTGCAATTGGATGGAGCCTTGTGACGGCTCATTGCCTGAATGAGGACTTCTTCCTGTAGTTGCTGGTTGTTAAGAAAGTCCACAGTGGCTGCCAGCTTTGCGTTTAAAGGAAGTCCAGATGAATGTGGGGCTGCAAATTTGGTCGCCACATCCAGAAGATCCTCCGCTGGCACCTCCAACGGAGGTAGTATGGAATCCACCAAAACCTCCTCCTCCTGCTGCTCCAGGCTGATGGTAGAGGCTGGTGACGACGCCCTGTGCCTGTTGCTGCCCTGGTGTAGTTGACGTTGAAGCAGGAGCTCCAGCAGCCGCTCCATACGGTCAATACGCCCTTCACCCTGAACACTCAGGTGGTCGGAGTCCTCCGGCTCTGAAAAGAAAACCGGGCTCCTATCATCGGCCCGCACCTCATCGAGGCCCAGCCGGTGCCGGTAGTTGTCGCTAACAGCCGCCGAGGCGAAACTGCGCGATTCCCGCGCGGGCCTGTTCAACCGCCTCCGTTTAGCGGGAGCTGAAGCCGCTGCCACTAAGGGCACTTGCGGCGTGGTGTCGGCACCAGCCGAAGCATGGCTGCCTGAAGCCCGCGCAGGCTTGCCGGCTGCCCACATCGTGGACTTTGCCGACGCATGGTCTCGCCCACCCATCCATGGGGGGCTCGGCGACCGTGACGAGACCCGACTCAACCGACCCGTCCCGGCGTCGAGAGTCGGGGTGTGCCGGCTGGACCTCACAGCCGCCCCGGGTCTCGCCCTGGAACCTGACCGCTCCTCCGTGTCAGGCAATGCCTTAGCCCTGGCAGGGTTAGGCTTCTGGGCTGCTGCCCTTCCCCTACTCGGAGGGCTGAGTGGAACGGGCCGTGCAGCCGCACGCACCCAGCTCGAGGTCGCCAGCGAGCCCGCTGACGACCTGACTGCCATGGCAGGATCCCCCTGCTCTGGCGGCACACCACACTCCTCCTCGTCGAACTCCTCCGAGCTGTGGTGTGCTGGCGGATCTGGACCTGTAATCACAGGGCTTACCCACATCTCCGCCTGAGTCCCGGCCTGCGTTGCAGGTACTGCCGATGGTAAAGGCCCCGGAACTGTTGACCGGCGAACTCGTCCTGACGTCCTCCGGCCCTTGGAACTCCCATCCATGTCCTTGCTGCAAGACATAACCAACAACAAGGACCACCAACTAAAGGTAGGATACTTACCTCCGTGGCCCCTTATGAAGGGCTGGCGAGGAGCGCGCTCCACCGCCAGCTGTCGCAGCAACGCGGTACGACGATATGTCGAGCATGCGCGCCGGCGGGCTCTTCACGAAGTCACTCACGTGACTCCGAATTGAAATTCCACAGACTCACCGCTCTCCGTGAGAAAAAGTGTTTCCTTGTCTCCGTTCTAAATGGCTTACCCCTTATTCTTAAACTGTGGCCCCTGGTTCTGGACTCCCCCAACATTGGGAACATGTTTCCTGCCTCTAGTGTGTCCAAAGCCTTAACAATCTTATATGTTTCAATAAGATCCCCTCTCATCCTTCTAAACGCAAGAGTGTACAGGTCCAGCCGCTCCATTCTCTCAGCATATGACAGTCCCACCATCCCGGGAATTAACCATGTAAACCTACGCTGCACTCCCTCAATAGCAAGAATGTCCTTCCTCAAGGGGACCAAAACTGCACACAATACTCCAGGTGTGGTCTCACTAAGGCTCTGTACAACTGCAGAAGGACCTCTTTGCTCCTATACTCGACTCCTCTATTTATAAAGGCCAACATGCCATTCGCTTTCTTCAATGCCTGCTGTACCTGCATTCTAAAAGAACGTCCTTTAATTCTGAGGCTAGGACCTCTGGTCCTGGACTCCCACTAATGGAAACATGAGGAAAATCAAGGATAATATAGAATAGATAATTGGTAGCTGAGGGGAAAGTGACAACGAGGCGTGCAACCAATGAAAATTAAATCAGGGGGACAGTCGGACTGGTCAGAGAACTAGGATGGGGGAGGGATGGAGAGAGAGGGAAAGCAAGGGTTACTTGAAGTTAGAGAAGTCAATCTTCATACTGTTGCCCAAGTGAAATGCCCATGCAATGTCAGCTGCCCAAGCGAAATATGAGGTGCTGTTCCTCCAATTTGCATTGGGCGTTACTCTGACAATGGAGGAGGCCCAGGACAGAAAGGTCAGTGTGGGAATAGAAACATAGAAATTAGGTGCAGGAGTAGGCCATTCGGCCCTTCGAGCCTGCACCGCCATTCAATATGATCATGGCTGATCATCCAACTCAGTATCCCGCACCTGCCTTCTCTCCATACCCCCTGATCCCCTTTGCCACAAGGGCCACATCTAAATCCCTCTTAAATATAGCCAATGAACTGGCCTCAACTACTTTCTGTGGCAGAGAATTCTAGAGATTCACCACTCTCTGTGTGAAAAATGTTTTTCTAAAAGATTTCCCCCTTATCCTTAAACTGTGACCCCTTTGTCCTGGACCTCCCCAACATCGGGAACAATCTTCCTGCATCTAGCCTGTCCAACCACTTAAGAATTTTGTAAGTGTCTATAAGATCCCCCCTCAATCTTCTAAATTCTAACGAGTACAAGCCGAGTCTATACAGTCTTTCTTCATATGAAAGTCCTGACATCCCAGGAATCAGTCTGGTGAACCTTCTCTGTACCCCCTCTATGGCAAGAATGTCTTTCCTCAGAATGGGAGGGGGAGTTAAAGTGTTTAGCAACCGGGAGATCAGGACTGAGCGGAGGTGTTCAGCGAAACCTTACTGTATCTAACTATCCTGCTTCCATTTGTCTCCTTTCAATTTAGCACCGAGAGGAATAGATCTTTCTCATTCACAAGCAATGAGGCCGTGTCGTGTATGAAGACATTTGTTTGCATGCTGCATGCCTCTGCATAAATTGGCTGCTTTATGTAGTTAATTTACCCGATGCATTTAGTTAAACCGAATGTAAAGGTCTATTTTTGTTCAACGTAATCAATAGCACAGTAGGATTGTTACCTTGATTTAATTAACTGGACAAGTGCCAACCGCATGATGTATTTGCATGCACGGTTGCTGTCAGGAGTCTAAAGACCAAACACTAAATTAGTTAAGCCTCTTTGTTAATCTAACATAAACTGATACAGTTATTTATCGGTCCCTATAAATGATGTAACTTAACTGGTTTCCTTTGGATTTGAAGGGTACGCACAATACGGCATGGTTGAAAGAATTGCTGCCTTAAAGCGCCAGAGACCCGGGATCAATCCTGACTACGGGTGCTGTCTGTACAGAGTTTCTACGTTCTCCCCATGGCCTGCGTGGGTTTTCTCGGAGATCTTCCGTTTCCTCCCACACTCCAAAGACGTACAGGTGTGTAGGTTACTTGGCTTGGTATAAGGGTGGGTTACACAAAAAGCTGGAGAAACTCAGCGGGTGCAGCAGCATCTAGGGAGCAAAGGAGATAGGCGACGTTTCGGGTCGAGACCCTTCTTCAGTAACTATCTACTTTGGTGTCCCGCTACTTTGATGCTGTACAGAAGGAAAATCCGTAGTTCTATTCCATTTCTTCTTTTACTATATTGTTAATAAACATAGTCATCATAAATAATGATTTTACTTCGGAGTCACGTGAGTGACTACGTAAAGACTCCGCTAGCACGCATGGGCGACATATCGTCGAACGCATTGCGTAAGTTTAAAAACCTACTGAAGGTAAGTCTTACCATTCTGGTCGGCGTGGCGACTCTGTGTTTTTTGTATTTCCAGCAAACAAAGCACCATGGAGTTGAGGAAATCAAGGAGAGCAGCGGCTAAAATCGCTGCTGTGGAAAGCAGCCAGCAGCGTGCCGACTCTCCAGAGCTGCAGGTGCATCCAGCAGCTCCCGACTTCTCGCCACAACAGACCGCAGGTGCTCCGCGGTCCACCGGCAAAACCACCCAGAAGTCGGACAGGTCCGTTGACTCGGCTGGGTCTGGACCTGAGGACACCCCGTTTGCGGATAGCGACGGCGGGTGTCTTTCCCGCATGGAGTGGATGGTGGAGTAATTGCTCCAGCGTGACCTGCTTATGCAGGGGCAGAGTCACAGTGGCTCTCTTCGCAGATTTCTATCAAGGACTGCCAAATGTCTCACCCTCTTCACAGGGGAGCATTAGGGGTCAGAGCTGGGCTGACCCTGAAGAAGGGGCAATGGCTGAAGACTTACCTGTGTTAGGGGTGCCGGAGGAAGAGTTGTTGGGTATGGTTAACAAACACGCTGTGCCAACCCAGAAAGGACTGCCGTTACATCCTGAGCTGGCAGCCAGCATTAATTACATGGCTACCAACCAGCTGCAGGAACAAGCTATCAACAACACGGCAGAGAAATACCTTGCTCCAGAAAATTGCATTTCCCTAAATGTGCCTGCAATCAACAACCCCATCTGGGGCAATATGAGCCCAACCATAAGGAGAGTATCCTCAAACTGCTGGCTGCTGCGATTGCAGCAGTAGCCAGAACAGCCGATGGGGTTGAGATGCCTGAAGAGCTGCAAGACGCTCTAGCACTCCTGTGCAATACTCAATTCGAGATAAACAGCTACAGGAAGAGCATCATCAAGCCTGCACTCAATCCTAAATTTGCGGGATTATGCAGGACTAGCAGTGCACAGCTGCCAACATCGCTGTTTGGGGACAACCTCCCGAAGCAGGTAAAAGACCTGGATGAGGAGGCCAAGGCTATTGGCCTGATTAAGGTGCCAACTACCTCCAAAACCCCTTATCTGCGGCAGCAGCACCCCTACACATCCTACACATACACCAGACATCGTTACAACAAGAGACCATCTGGTGGTGAAAGCTCGAAGGCCAGCCCACCTACACAACTGTCTTTTTTAGACCATGACCCAGCCCGGTCTTCTTGGAAAATGCGCCAACCCCACACCGCAGCAACACAACACATCAAGAAACAAGGACAGAGACAACCAACACAGCACCGCCGGTAACCATGGAGGTAGGTGGGTCTGGTTGCCTCAAAAACATTGCATGCCTAGATTCATCAAGGGTTGGTGGACGGTTGCACTTGTTTCATCATGTGTGGAGCGCTTTTACCTCTGATCCTTACATTCGGAAGTATTCAGGGTTACAAAATTGAATTTGTATACGAACTTCCCATCCCAGTTCAGCATACGCCTAGCCGGAAGTTCATACTTTCATAAAAAGAGACAACAGCAGGCCATGCTGAACTGTTAAGACTAAACGCAAAAGGGGTAATTGAGAAGACAATCAGAGAATCTCAAGAGTTCGTATCAAACATTTTTACTAAAAACAAAAAAGATGGCGGATGGCGCATCATTATAGATTTGACCAAACTGAATACTTCCGTTCAGTATGCTCATTTCAAAATGGACATGTTTGTCACAGCCAAACCGCTAATCTTTGATAGGTACTACATGGCTTACATTGATCTAAAGGATGCATACTATTCAGTGCCAATACACAAGGATCATTGTAAATATCTAAAATTTGTCTGGATGGGCATCGGCACCCAGGCTGTTTACAAAATTGTTAAAACCAGCTTTAGCTTATTTAAGGAAACATAACCATATTGTTATGGCTTACCTTGATGATATTCACATTGTAGGTGAGAATTTGGAGTTGGCTACATTGGCAGTATCAGCCACAAAACATCGTTTTCAAAAGGTGGGATTTATCATACATCCAGATAAATCAAACTTGAGACCCTCCACTACCATGGATTATTTGGGGTTCACCATCGATTATGTTCAAATGTCTATCACCTTGCCACCAAACAAAGTGGCAGACTTGACGGAAGCATGTAAAAGCCTCACTGGCATCAGAAAACCATCCATTCGCCAAGTAGCCAGAGTGATTGGGGAACTAGTGGCTGCATTTCCAGCAGCACAATTTGGACCACTCCATTACCAAAATCTACAAAGAGCAAAAATGTTAGCTCTTAAAACTCATGCGGGCCATTTTGATAGACCTATGGAACTACCAGGGAAAGCTAAATTAGAATTAAATTGGTGGATAGAAAATACTCAGCATTGTTCTAACCCCATCACTATCATGAACCCCTCGGTTACATTACAGACTGATGCCAGTGCTTAAGGTTGGGGAGCAACTAATACCACCTCAAGTTGTGGTGACAGATGGAGTGCACAAGAATTAACCCTGTTCAAAGCACTAGGGATTAATTATCTAGAAATGATGGGAGCATTTCATGGACTCTGGGCCTACTGCTCAGACATGCACCATTTGCATGTACGATTACAAATTGATAATACCACTGTGATGGCCTATATTAATCATATGGGTGGAATAAAGTCAATATCATGTGATGAATTGGCAAACAATATCTGGCACTGGTGTCTGGATAGGGAGATTTGAATCTCAGCCACTTACCTTCCAGGTAAACTAAATACAGTGGCAGACACCAAGTCACGTAAATTCAACAACAACGTTGAATGGATGTTGGATCGGGAAGTGTTTACAGATATTATAGAACGGTATGGGACACCAGATATCGACCTTTTTTGCATCCAGACTAAATCACCAACTACCTACATATGTTGCTTGGGAACCAGACCTGGGGGCAGCAGCGATGGACGCTTTCTCGCTGCATTGGGGGGATTTGTTTTGCTATGCATTTCCCCTCTTCTGCCTCATCAGTCGGGTCTTACAAAAAATTAAACAAGACTCCGCAACGAGTATTTTGGTTGTTCCCGACTGTCCTACCCAACCATGGTTCCCAGCAGTACTAAAGATGGCCTCAGAACCCTGCATCCGGATCAACAAATGGCCGAGCCTGTTGGTACACCCTGTGACAGGGGAAAGTCATCCGTGCCATGACCGAATTAACCTATTGATTTGCAGATTTTGAACAGGCCATTTCTGGACTACGGACTCTCCGACAGGACGATCAACGTCATCACAGTGTCATGCAGGGAGTCCACCAGACAACAGTACCTGACATATGTCAGGAAATGGGAAGTGTTCTGCACCAGAATGAACACTTCATATGACTCAGCCACCATCACTGAAGTGCTGGAGTTCCTGGCTACCCTTCATTTCGATGAGGGATTGAGCTACAATGCCATTAACTGTGCTCGGATTGCTCTATCTAATTACCTGGGCCGAGGGAGTGATCAACTGGCTGTAGGATCACACCCACTGGTATCTAAACCGATGGGGTATATTTAACTCTAATCCCTCCAGGCCCAGATACACCCATACATGGGACATAGGCATAGTATTGACTATGCTTCGAGGATGGACACCTATATCGGGGCTCACTCTGGAAAAACTAACCTATAAAATGGTTATGTTAATGGCACTTGTAACAGCACAACGGGTCCAGTCCTTACATAAGCTAAGTATGGACGCCATGTATATAACTAATGGCAAGATAACCTTCCTGATACAGGGGTTACTCAAACAAGATCGACCCAGTTCCTCTGGCCAAAAATTAGAATTTCTGGCCTATCCTGCAGATAGTCGGGTCTGCATTGTGACATATATATTACGATATATAGAGGTCACCAAGAGTCTAAGGGGCATGGAGAGTGCTTTACTCATTAGCCACAAACGCCCTCACCATAAGGTCACAGTTCAAACAATTTCCAGATGGTTAAGGATGGTATTGGGTGCAGCGGGGGTGGACACTAATATTTTTAAATCTTTACTCCACGAGGGCTGCATCCACATTGGCAGCTAGGATGATGGAAGTCCCTATGGACCATATCCTTGCTTCAGCGGGTTGGAGCAATGAACGGACTTTTCAACCGTGGCCGCTCCTGAGACGTTTGCAGGAAAAAATTTAAGTTCTGTTACATGATTTACCCAATGTGGGGCATTATTATTTAGGTATGAATAAATACCTTTTTGTTTTTCAGCACAGTATTTCAGTCTGAAATACGTTCATCCTCCATTCCTAGCATGGCAGTGTGTGAGCATGGACTCGTTTCCAGGGCATGAAATCACAGAGCTTTGAAATCTTCACTTAGTCACTCACGTGACTCCGAAGTAAAATAGTAAGATTAAATGTGAACTTACCAGTTTGAAGTTTGATCTTTATTTTATGAGGAGTTACGATGAGGGATTACGTGCCCTCCGCTCCCAAACCCTCTATTATAAAGGTCAACTGGTATATAAGTTCTCTCTTATCTTACTATATTAGTCTACTCTGGTATCTGTGATTTCACACCACTGCTTTGAAGAATATCGCGTAATCCCTCATTGTAACTGCTCATAAAAAAAGATCAAACTTCAAACTGGTAAGTTCTCATTTAATCTTACTATTAAACCCTAAATGAATAAAGTGTTTTATTTATTTTAATTCCCGATGTCCCTAGTGTGTGTAGGATAGTGTTAATGTGCAGAGATCGCTGGTCGGTGCGGACTAGGTGGGCCGAAGGGCCTGTTTCCGCTGTATCTTTGAACTAAACTAAACTGAATTAAGATTCCTAATCCACATTTGTACCATATTACATGCAATTAAAAAATCATCGCACTGTTGACCGGTTTCTCAATGGGTTTCATCCAGGATGACAACTCTACTGAAACAAATTCAGTCAAAATTAAGATGGAGTATTTTTAACAAGCACTGAGCAGCAGGCAGCTACTTATCCTCAATTACAAATCGGCACAGAATGCTGGAGTAACTCAGCGGGACAGGCTGCATCTCCGGAGAGAAGGAATGGGTGACGTTTCAGGTCGAGACCCTTCTTCAGACTGAGAGTCAGGGGAGAGGGAGACACAAAGATAAGGAAACCAAGACATCAAAGGGGATGAGGGACATGGAAAATGTAGACTAGATTATTGTCAGCTAAGGGAAGAGAACAATGAAGCTTACAGAGAGATACGAGTTAATCAGGTGAACAGTTAGACTGGTCGGAGAACAAGGGTGAGGAAGGGATGGGGAGAGAGGTTTTACTTGACGTTTGGACAATTACAAATGTTCAGATTCTGCCCATTCAATACGTGGTAGTCTGTTTTTCAGTAGACTGCCCAGTGGTGGCAGCTGGTAGAGTCGCTGCCTCACAGCGCCAGAGAGCCAGGTTCGATCCCGACCGCGGGTGCTGTTTGTGTGGAGTTTAACTGCGTGGGTTTCCTCCGGGTGCTCCAGTTCACTCCAAGGGCGTGCAGGTCTGTAGGTTAATTGGCTATTGTAAAATTGCCCCGAGCGTGTAAGGGAGGGGAGGCGAAAGTGGTGCAACATAGAACTCGTGCAAACGGGTGATCGATGGTCGGTGCGGAGCCGGTGATCCAAAGGGCCTGTTTCCGCTCCGTATCGCTGAAACTAAAACTAAACTATACTGAATTCAATGCATTCTCCGGATAGAGAAATTCAGAGAGTCACGTTGCTCATATTTATACGAGCAATTCTGTTCATTGGAGTGGAAATTCTGTAAGGAATGTAATAACAATTGACCAAACACTGCCTGAATGGTTCCATGGGAGGAAACATTTCTACCTTCAGGTTAATTGGAAATGATGAGGTTATTATTCTCGTTGGGGGGAAGGCTGGGGGAAGATTTGAAAGAAGAATATAAATAATAACTTGTTAGGAACAGATAAATAGAGGGAAGCTGCTCCTATTGGTAATTGGTTAAATAACCAGGGAGCACAGATTTAAAATACTTCTTGGAGTACCGAATCATGCTGCATTTCTATAAGACGTTGGTGAGGCTGTATTTTGAATATTGTGTTCAGTTTTGGTTACCATGTTATCGGAACGATGTTGTTTGCCGTTTACAGTTTAGTTTATTGTCACGTGCGCCGAGCTACAGTGAAAAGCTTTTGTTGCGCGCTAACCAACCAGCGGAAAGAAAATGCACGATTACAATCCAGTCATTTATGGCTTGTAGTTAATAGAGATTTAAGAGCGATTGGAATATGTGATTGTAGATCTGCTTCTGTGGCTAGCGCGCATATAGTCGCCTGGGTTGGACGCCATCTTGCAAGTTGTCAAGCTAGAAAGGAGACAGAGATTTATGAGGATGTTGCCAGGAGTCGTAGGTCTGAGCTATTGGGAGAGGTTGAGCAGGCTGGGACTCTATACCTTGGAGCGCAGGAAGATGAGGGGTGATCTTATGGAGGTGTACAAATTCATGAGTGGAATAGATAGGGTGGATGCATAGAGTCTCTTGCCCAGAGTCGGGGAATCGTGAACCAGCGGACATAGGCTTAAGGTGAAGAGGGAAAGATTGAATAGGATGCTGAGGGGTAACTTTTTTCACACAAAGGGTGGTGGGTGTATGGAACTGGCTGCCAGATGAGGTAGTTGAGGCAGGGAATATCACAATGTTTAAGAAATTTTGACAGGTACATGGATAGGACAGGTTTCGAGGGATGTCAAGTCAAGTCAAGTCAATGTCAAACAAACTTTATTGTCATTTAGAAATACATTGATATATGCAGTTCCAAACGAAATTCCGTTGCATTTGGCTCCCTGTGCAACACGATAATTAACAGAAGGATAAACATGGATAAAATGGATATGGGCCGAACACAGGCAGGTAGAACTAGTGTGGATGGGACATGTGGGCCGGTGTGGGCAAGTAGGGCCAAAGGGCCCGTTTCCATGCTTCTCCATCTTCATCTCTCCCATGCACAGGTTATTACGATGCAATATGACACAATGCGATACAATATGATACGATACGATGGAATTTTATTTATCCCAGGAGGGAAATTGGTCTTTTGTGCAAGAGTGCACAAATTCATCTTTTGTGTGAGTCTGAGTTAGATAGAGCTCTGAGGGCTAACGGAATCAAAGGATATGGGGAGGAGCCAGGAATGGGGTACTGATTGCGGATGACCAGCCATGATCACAGTGAATGGTGGTGCTTGTTCGAAGGGCTGAATGGCCTACTCCTGCACTTATTGTCCATGTATCTATGTATCAGTCTAATGCTATCATCTAATGCGAAAAAGATTAGTTAAAACAAATGTAGGTCCTTTGCAGTCACGAACAGGTGAACTGATCGTGGGGAACAAGGACATGGCAGACCGATTGAATAACTACTTTGGTTCTGTCTTCACTAAGGAATACATAAATAATTTGCCGGAAATAGCAGGGGATCGCGGGTCAAATGAGACGGAGGAACTGAGTGAAATCCAGGTTAGCAGGAAAGTGGTGTTAGGTAAATTGAATTGATTAAAGGCCGATAAATCCCCAGGGCCAGATAGGCTGCATCCCAGGGTAGTTAAGGAAGTAGCCCCAGAAATAGTGGATGCCTTAGTGATAATTTTTCAAAACTCTTTAGATTCTGGAGTGGTTCCTGAGGATTGGAGGGTAGCTAATGTAGCCCCACTTTTTAAAAAAGGAGGGAGAGAGAAAACGGGGAATTACAGACCAGTTCGTCTAACATCGGTAGTGGGGAAACTGCTAGTGTCAGTTATTAAAGATGGGATAGCAGCGCATTTGGAAAGTGGTGAAATCATTGGACGAAGTCAGCATGGATTTACGACAGATAAATCATGTCTGACGAAACTTATTGAATTTTTCGAGGATGTAACTAGTAGAGTGGATAAGGGAGAAGCAGTGGATGTGTTATATCTGGACTTTCAGAAGGCTTTCGACAAGGTCCCACACAAGAGATTAGTATACAAACTTAAAACACATGATATTGGCGGTTCAGTATTGATGTGGATAGAGAACTGGCTGGCAGACAGGAAGCAAAGAGTAGGAGTGAACGGGTCCTTTTCAGGATGCAAGGCAGTGACTAGTGGGGTGCCGCAAGGCTCAGTGCTGGGACCCCAGCTATTTGCAATATATATTAATGATTTGGACGAGGGAATTAAATGCAACATCTCGAAGTTTGCGGATGACACGAAGCTGGGGGGCAATGTTAGCTGTGATGACGATGCTAGGAGGCTGCAAGGTGATTTGTATAGGCTGGGTGAGTGGGCAAATGCATGGCAGATGCAGTATAATGTGGATAAATGTGAGGTTATCCACTTTGGTGGCAAAAACAGGCAAGTAGACTACTATTTGAATGGTGACCGATTAGGAAAAGGGGAGATGCAACGAGACCTGGGTGTCATGGTACACCCGTCATTGAAAGTAGGCATGCAGGTGCAGCAGGCTGTTAGGAAAGCGAATGGTATGTTGGCATTCATAGCAAAGGATTTGAGTACAAGAGCAGGGAGGTTCTACTGCAGTTGTACAGGGTCTTGGTGAGGCTACACCTGGAGTATTGCGTACAGTTTTGGCCTCCTAATCTGAAGAAAGACATTCTTGCCATAGAGGGAGTACAGAGAAGGTTCACCAGACTGATTCCTGGGATGGCAGGACTTCCATATGAAGAAAGACTGGATAGACTCGGCTTGTAGTCGCTGGAATTTAGAAGATTGAGGGGGGATCTCATAGAGACTTACAAAATCCTTAAGGGGTTGGACAGGCTAGATGCAGGAAGATTGTTCCCGATGTTGGGGAAGTCCAGGACAAGGGGTCACAGTTTAAGGATAAGGGGGAAGTCTTTTAGGACCGAGATGAGAAAATCATTTTTCACACAGAGAGTGGTGAATCTGTGGAATCTGCCATAGTTTGAGGCCAGTTCATTGGCTATATTTAAAAGGGAGTTAGATGTGGCCCTTGTGGCTATTGGGATCAGAGGGTATGGAGAGAAGGCAGGTACGGGATACTGAGTTAGATGATCAGCCATGATCATATTGAATGGTGGTGCAGGCTCGAAGGGCCGAATGGCCTACTCCTGCACCTATTTTCTATGATTCTATCTTCTACAACAGACCACCACCAATATTCTAGATGCCAATGTTTTTCTCCTTGCATTACCCGTTGTACGTGTATGGTGTAGGAAGGAACGGCAGATGTTGGTTTAAACCGAAGATAGACTCAAAAAGCTGAAGTAACTCCGCGGGACAGGCAGCGTCTATGGAGAGAAGGAATGGGTGCGTTTCGGGTTGAGGGTCTGAAAAAAGGTCTCGACCTGAAACGTCACCCATTCCTTCTCTCCTGAGATGCCGCCTGTCCCACTTGGGAGACCTAATCCGTGAGTCCAGAAGAGTGCCTTCGACCTTGAAGCTCGAGGGCACTCGCCTGGAAAGCTTCGAGCTGGATCGACCGGCCGCGTTGAAACTGCGAGCTGGATCGACCGAACCGCGAGCTGCACCTACCGACCGCACACACACACACACAAAAACACATCGCGAAGGTGGGGGCCAGGGACAGCGGAGGAGCGCTGTCTGCGCGATGAAGAGGAAGGTAAACGGCTGCCACAGAGCACGGTAAATCCGTTAGAGAGCGCGGGGGTGGGGGGAAAGAAGGGGAGAGAAGGGGAGAGAAGGGGAGAGAAAGGGAGAGCCGGGAGACAGAAGGGAGACAGAAGGGGAGGAGAATGGGAGGAGAAGGGGGGGGGGGGAGAATTAGTGGAGACACCTTCAAGAAGTTTAATAAAGTTAGCGGGCATTTTACCTACCGGTAGGCCTTCCTACGTCATGAAACTCCTATCAGCCAATAAAAATGCCCGGTCAGCGAAGGAGATGGCCTTGAATGCCTCTAAGTAAATAGCGACCCCACTCCACTGAACTACGAGTGAAAAAGACCCACGAGTTCCAGCCACCCCATACAACCTCCTAGGACCTCATGTCGACCATGCTGCGAGTTTGAGTCCAGGGCAAACTCATCTAAACTCGCAGCTTAGGTCGCCTAAGTGGGACAGC
Source organism: Raja brachyura (assembly GCA_963514005.1). Next base: position 111,175,698 of record OY740785.1, read on the forward strand.
CCCTCTACTCCCACTTTTTGTGTCTATCTTCGGTGCTTGCGTATGGCATGACCTGGCCGGATAGCATGCCAACAAATGCTTTCACTGCATCTTGGTACATGTGACAATAAACTAATTCCAATAAAGTTGGAAGCTGTACTTTACTGTTTTATGTGGCCCAAAATTTCATCAAGACTTTTAATTAGTGTAGAACAGACATCTTACACAGAACATAAACCCTTCTGATTTTCACCCGCACAGTTCTTGAGGAAATTGTCTTCTCCTAAAACAACCATAATTGTTTCAAGATGCTCCTGGCTAATTGTGCATAAAATGCAATTAATGTTAATGGTGCATCAACCATCTAATAGGCAATTCATCCTGAGATCATATATATATATATCGTTTTAGGTATTGTTAAGGTCATAAATCCACGAACTACCTCAGCCAGAACTATGGAGATAAAAATAAGATATTTGCTGCAGGTAATGATGACACTATATGCAGTTTAAATCTGATTATTACTTGTTAACAGATTAATATTTATGAGGTGAAGAGTAATTTTCCCCATCGAGTTTCCTGGTAAGCTGACATTGGGAATCATGTTAGACACAATATTCTGGAGTAACTCAGCGAGTGATGGGAGAGAAAGAATGGGTGATGTTTCGGGTCAAGAAGTGTCTGAATATTGACTTCTCTAACCAAGTAACTCCTGCATCCCCTCTCTCATTGTCCCTTCCCCACCCAAGTCATACTAGCTTCAAAGTCATCTGGTTGAGTCTCAGTGTCTGTAACTTGTTTTCTCCTCGACAACACAGCTAACAATGGCATGTTTCCTTTATCATCATTCATTTGTTCTATATCTCTCTATAATCACCATCTGTATATCTCTTTCTTTTAAAATCTTTTTATTCGTTTTTTTTCCGCAAAACAAAAACAAAACAACATAAAAAAAGAATAATGATAAACATAGAAACATAGAAAATAGGTGCAGGAGTAGGCCATTCATGCCTTCGAGCCTGCACCGCCATTCAATATGATCATGGCTAATCATCCAACTCAGTATCCTGTACCTGCCTTCTCTCCATACCCCCTGATCCCTTTAGCCACAAGGGCCACATCTAACTCCCTCTTAAATATAGCCAATGAACTGGCCTCAACTACCTTCTGTGGCGGAGAATTCCACAGATTCACCACTCTTTGTGTGAAAAATGATTTTCTCATCTCGGTCCTAAAAGACTTCCCCCTTATCCTTAAACTGTGACCCCGTGCTCTGGACTACCCCAACATCGGGAACAATCTTCCTGCATCTAGCCTGTCCAACCCCTTAAGAATTTTGTAAGTCTCTATGAGATCCCCCCTCAATCTTCTAAATTCCAGCGAGTACAAGCCGAGTCTATCCATTCTTTCTTGATATGGAAGTCCTGCCATCCCAGGAATCAGTCTGTACTCCCTGTACTTCTCTGTACTCCCTCTATGGCAAGAATGTCTTTCCTCAGATTAGGAGACCAAACCTGTACGCAATACTCCAGGGGTGGCCTCACCAAGACCCTGTACAACTGCAGTAGAACTTCCCTGCTCTTGTACTCAAATCCTTTTGCTATAAATGCCAATATACCATTCGCTTTCTTCACAGCCTGCTGCATCGGCATGCCTACTTTCAATGACTGGTGTACCATGACACCCAGGTCTCGTTGCATCTCCCCTTTTCCTAATCGGCCACCATTCAGATAATAGTCTACTTTCCTGTTTTTGCTACCAAAGTGGATAACCTCACATTTATCCACATTATACTGCATCTACCATGCATTTACCCACTCACCCAACCTACCCAAGCCTCCTAGCATCTGCCTCACGGCTAACACTGCCCCCCCCCCCCCCCCCCCCCCCCCCGCTTCGTGTCTCCGCAAACTTAGATAAATTGCATTCAATTCCCTCATCCAGATCATTAATATATATTGTAAATAGCTGGGGTTCCAGCACTGAGCCTTGCGGTACCCCACTAGTCACTGCCTGCCATTCTGAAAATGACCAGTTTACTCCTACCTTTACATAACAATTATATTGATACATAGGGATCAGGATTACATTAATAACAGGTATAACTTAAATATGAGTCCAGTGTCAAAATACACATTGAATATAGACCTCCCGGTCTTTATGTAAATATAGTTAAATGTTTAAAAGAAAACTTATATATTAAAAAAAACAAAAATATAAAAAGAAAAAAAGATTAAAAGCAGAAAAAAGGAAAAAACAAAACCCGCCTGGAGGAAAAAAAACCAAAACAGAATCTGGGCTGCAAAGAATTTCAACAATTTAAGTCCCTGTTTGTCGTCAAGTCCGTTCCACTGTATAAAGGTAAAATAATTCTTATAACGGTTGGAGAGGGGACAATTTATATCATGTGAAAATGTTGAATAAGGCTTCCCCAAGTCCTATGAAATTTAACCAAGGGTTCAACAATGTCACTCCTAAATTTAAACATGATATCATTTCAGAGTACCATCTGTATGTCTCGTTTCCCTCTCCCCTGACTCTCAGTTTGAAGAAGGGGCTCAACCCGAAACGTCACCCATTCCTTCTCTCCATAGATGCTGCCTCGCCTGCTCAGTTACTCCAGCATTTTGTGTCTATCTTTGATTTTATCCAGCATCTGCAGTTCTTTCTCACACATTGGGAATGATGTGTTCAGTTTGGGTTAGTTTATTGTCACGTGTACCGATGTACAGTGAAAAGCTTCTGTTGCGTGTTAACCAGCCAGCGGAAGGGTCTCGGCCTGAAACCTCATTCGTTACTTCCCTCCAGAGATGCAGCCTGTCCCGCTGAGTTACTCCAGCTTTTTGTGTCTACCTTCGTTTAGTTCAGTGTAAAGCCAGTAAAATCCGGTCAAAGATAGTCTGAAGGTCATATGATAGTCTGATAGTCTGAGATAGTCTGCCTTTTTGGTTACGAGACCCTTCTGCAGATCAGACTCGACCCGACCCAAAACGTCACCTATTCCTTTTCTCCAGAGATGCTGTCTGATCCGCTGAGTTACTCCAGCATTTTTGTGTCTATCTGCAGTGTAAACCAGCATCTGCGGTTCTTTCCAACACATTCGGAAAGTATAGACAATGGACAATAGGTGCAGGGATAGACCATTCGGCCCTTCGAGCCAGCACCGCCATTCAATGTGATCATGGCTGATCATCCCCAATCAGTTGTGCTTATTTTACTCTAGTTTATTGTCAGGTGTACCGAGGTACAGTGAAAAGCTTTTGTTACGTGCTAAGCAAACAGCGGAGAGACAAGAGATGATTGCAATCGAGCCGTCCACAGTGTACAGATACATGATAAGGGAATAACATTTTGTTCAAGGAAAAGCCAATCAAAGATAGTATGAGGGTCCCTGAGGAGGTAGATTGTAGTTCAGGGCTGTTCTCTGGTTGCGGTAGAATGGTTAAGTTGCCTGATAACGGCTGTCTATCATCCTTTATTGGTGTGATGTAGCACCAGGTGAGCCGCGGCTGCACCTCGACAGCAGGCCTGGCCACGGAACCCGGAACCCGCCCGGAGTCGTCCGAGGCTCGTCACAGGAATGATTGGTGTAACATACGATGAACGCTTGATGGCACTGCTAGCATTTAGTTCAAGAAGACTAGACTACAAATACAGGCTGGCCGGACTGCGTTTGGAGCAATTTTGGGCCCCACATCTGAGGAAGGATGTGCTGGGTCTCGAGAGGAGGTTTACGAGAATGATCCCAGGAATTAGTAAGTTAACCTATGATGAGCGTTTGACGCAACTGGTCCTGTGCTCGCTGAAGTTTGGAAGTTTGAGGGGGGACCACATTGAAACATACAGAATAGTGAAAGGCCTGAATAGAGTGGATGTCGAAAGGATGTTTCCACCAGTAGGAGAGTCCAGGACCAGAGAACACGGCCTCAGAATGAAAGGGCGTACCTTTAGGAAGGAGATGAGGGGGAAATTTCCTTGGCCAGAAGGTGGAGAATCTGTGGAATTCTTTACAAGCAGAAGGCTGTGTGAATGGATATTTTCAAGGCAGAGATAGAGAGATTCTTGATTAGTACGGGTGTCAGGGATTATGGGGAGAAGGCAGGAGAATGGGTTAAGAGGGAGAGATAGATCAGCCATGATTGAATGGTGGAATAGACTTGATGGGCCAAATGGCCTAATTCTGATCCAGTAACTGACGAACTTCCATGTCATTTCTTAGTGCTTTAGGCGTGATCCATGTCTCCTCATTCCTTGCATATCCATGTGCCGAACCAAAAGTCTCTTAAACATCGCTATCGTATCTGCCTCCACCACCACCCCGGGGCAAAACGGCCGAGGTATCCACCGCTTAACGTAAGGGCGCACTAATGGCGCAAGAGACGGCCACAGTGGTGCTGCGGTAGAGTTAATACCTAACAGCGCCAGAGACCCATGCTCGATCTTGACTACGGGTGCTGTAGAATGGGGCTAGGAAGGAGAGATAGATCAGCCATGGTTGAATGGGGGAGTGGACTTGATGGGCCGAATGGCCTAATTCTGCTCCTATCACTTATGAGCTTACGAACATTCAATGTCAATTATTTCTCCTCTGCTGCGTATTGCTTGCGATTTTTGTCTAACTCTCTGTCCAGCGTACACAAACTGTTATTGATACATGAGTCAGGCTCTTTATTTCTGCATGAGCCCATAAAACCCCAACAATTACAGTAAATCAAAGAATACCTGTCTGCAAGCACAACTGTGTGGCCTGTGTTAGTGAAACATTGTTGATTACTAAAGCTCGCTATTTCCTATGCTATGAATTTTACCGAGACATTAATGTCTCACTCAATGAGATTTTACAATGAGGCCCAATAAGATGCATTACACGAGACAGAATGTCAATACTCCTGATCTCAGCATAATATCGGTTGATTTGATGGCATTACAATCGGGTTACTGCAAAGCGACAACACTTTTGGCAGCTGAACCTAAGATGCAGTAATTGAGAGGGAAGGAAAAGCTAATACACAAGATAGGATATGGAAGGACAGGACAGGTTTAGGGGGATATGGGCCAAACACGGGCAGGTGGGGCTGGTGTAGGTGGGACATGTTGGCCGGTGTGGGCAAGTTGGGCCGAAGGGCCTGTTTCCACACTCTGTGACTGTGACTGGCTTATCTTCTGCCTTAAAAAGTTCCTAAGCTCCAGAAGCAGAATTAGGCCATTCGGCCCATCCAGCCGACTCTGCCGTTCAATCGTGGCTGATCTATCTTTCCCACTCAACCCCATTCTCCTGTCTTCTCCCCATAACCCCTGACACCAGGACATATATTCTAACGCTACCTTCCTTCTGAACCATTGTGTTAATTTGCCACATAACCTGTGCTTTCAACCCACACTGTTCTGTGCATTGCCATAACTGTCAGTCAGTCACAGAATCTTACAGTGGAAACAGGCCCTCAGGCTCAACTTGCCCACACTGACCAACATGACCCATCTACACTAGTCCCACCTGCCTGCACTTGGTCCATATCCCTCCAAACCTGTCCTATCTATGTAGCAAGATGGATTCAACAGTGGCTGAATGGGAGATGTCAGAGAGTAATGGTGGATGGCTGTTTGTCAGGTTGGAAGCCGGTGACCAGTGGGGTGCCTCAGGGATCTGTGTTGGGTCCACTGTTGTTTGTCATGTACATCAATGATGTGGATGATGGGGTGGAAAATTGGATAAGTAAGTATGCAGATGATACTAAGATAGGTGGTGTTGTGGATAATGAAGTAGATTTTCAAAGTCTACAGAGAGATTTGGACCATTTGGAAGAGTGGGCTGAAAGATGGCAGATGGAGTTTAATGCTGATAAGTGTGAAGTGCTACATTTTGGCAGGACAAATCAAAATAGGACGTACATGGTAAATGGTAGGGAATTGAGGAATGCTGTGGAACAGAGGGATCTAGGAATAACTGTGCATAGTTCCCTGAAGGTGGAATCGCATGTAGATAGGGTGGTAAAGAAAGCTTTTGGTGTGCTGGCCTTTATAAATCAGAGCATTGAATATAGGAGTAGGGAAGTAATGTTAAAATTGTACAAGGCATTGGTGAGACCAATTCTGGAGTATGGTGTACAATTTTGATCGCCTAATTATAGGAAGGATGTCAACAAACTAGAGAGAGTACAGAGGAGATTTACTAGAATGTTGCCTGGTTTCCAGCAACTAAGTTACAGAGAAAGGTTGAACAAGTTAGGTCTTTATTCTTTGGAGCGCGAAGGTTACGGGGGGCCTTGATTGAGGTCTTTAAAATGATGAAAGGGATAGACAGAGTTGACGTGGATAAGCTTTTCCCATTGAGGGTAGGAAAGATTCAAACAAGAGGGCATGACATGAGAATTAAGGGACAGAAGTTTAGGGTAACATGAGGGGGAACCTCTTTACTCAGAGAGTGGTGGCTGTGTGGAATGAGCTTCCAGCAGAAGTGGTGGAGGCAGGATCGATTTTAACATTTAAAAGTAAAGTGGATAGGTATATGGACGGGAAGGGAATGGAGGGGTATGGTCTGAGTGCAGGTATATGGGACTAGGGGAAAATAAATGTTCGGCACGGACTGGAAGGGCCGAGAGGGCCTGTTTCCGTGCTGTAATTGTTATATGGTTATATGGTTACCTGTCCAAATGTTTCTTAACTGATGGGATAGTCCCAGCCTCAACAACCTCCTCTGGTGGCCCGTTCCATATGCCCACCACCCATTGTGTGAAAAGGTTTCCTTTCAGTTTCCTATTAAACCTTTTCCGCTTCACCTTAAACCTATATCCTCTTGTTCTCGATTCCCTTAATCTGCCAGAAGAGATTCTGTGTGTTTACCGATCTATTCCTCTCACGATTTCATATAGCTCTATAACATCGCCCCTCATCCTTCTGCCCTCCAATGAAAAGAGCACCAGCCTACTCAATCTTTTAGAAACCCTTTAAGAAACAGTTAAACTTGGGCAAGTTTGGAGGGATATGGACTAAATACAGACAGGTGGGACTAGTGCAGCTGGGACATGTTGGCCGGTGTAGGCGAGTTGGGCCGAAGGGCCTGTTTCCACTCTATGACTGCATAACCACTCCCTATAGCTCAGGCCCTCGAGTCCTGGCAACATCCTCGAAAAATCTTCTCTTCGCCCTTTCCATCTTGACAACATGTTGAAAAGTATCATACAGGCAGATAATCTGATCATTATGCAGAGCATGCTGTGCACACATTGACGTCCATATGGTTACTGCAGTGTCTAGAGCTACTGCCTTACAGCGCCAGGGACCCGGGTTCGATCCTGACCACAGGTGCTGTCTCTACGGAGTTTATACGTTCTCCCCGTCACCTGTGTGTGTTTTCTCCGATGTCTTCTGTTCCCGCCCACATTCCAAAGACATGCAGGTTCATACGTTAATTGACTTATGTTGAAAAAATTGTAAATTGTCCCCTAGTGTGTAGGTTACTGTTTCTGCACTGCATCTCTAGGCTAAACTAAACTTAACTTAACTAAACTAAACTATACTAAATGGCAGAAGAAATATCTCAGGTATTCTAGTCAATATTTATATCTTACTCAATATCACGAGAGTGGATTATCCGGTCAATAATATACAGTTGTTTGTGGGACAAGTTGGCTGTGGAATTCGCTACGTTAGATAGCAATTTAGTTTAAAAGATGTTAAAGAAGGAACTGCAGATGCTGGAGAATCGAGGGTTACACAAAAAGCTGGAGAAACTCAGCGGGTGCAGCAGCATCCAAGGAGCGAAGGAGGTAGGCGACGTTTCGGGTCGAGAAGGGTTTCGATCCGAAACTTCGCCTATCTCCTTCGCTCCTTAGATGCTGCTGCACCCACTGAGTTTCTCCAGCTTTTTGTGTAACCCCAGCAATTTAGTTTAGTTTAGTTTAGAGATACAGCGCGGAAACAGGCCCTTCAGCCCACCGAGTCCACGCCGACCAGCGATCCCCACACATTAACACTATCCTACACCCACTAGGGACAATTTTTACATTTACCAAGCCAACTAACTGCAAACCTGTACGTCGTTGGAGTTGGGGAGGAAACCGGAGATCTCGGAGAAAACCCACGCAGGTCACGTGAAAACTCAGCACAAAACACAACCCATAGTTGGGATCAAACCCGGATCTCCGGCGCTGCATACGCTGTAAGGCAGCAACTCTAGCGCTGCGCTACCATGACCGTCCAAGGTGCATTGTTGTCAGGAGTACTTGTGGCCATTAAGGGTATGATGATGTAGCAACAGAATCACCACGCCATTGACCAAACAACACAACACATAACCCCACCACAACAGTTATAAAACTCAAATGTAAATAATGCAACAAATCGAGTTTAGTTTAGTTTATAGTCATAGATATTTTAAAGACGGAGATAGATATTTTGTTTTTATCTTCTCCCAACTCTCTGATTACATATTATCTCTGTTTGCTTTGTTGTTACATTCTCCCAACTAACAATGATATGTGGAAGAAGGAACTGCAGATTCTGGTTTAAACCGAAGATAGACACAAAAAGCTGGAGTAACTCAGCGGGACAGGCAGCATTTCTGGAAAGAAAGAATGGGTGACGTTTCGGGTTGAGACCCTTCTTCGGACTGGTTTCGGGATAAGACCTTAACCAGTCTGAAGAAGGGTCACCCATTCCTTCTCTCCTGAGATGCTGCCTGTCCCGCTAAGTTACTCCAGCTTTTTGCAACAATGATCTATTCTTCATTGCCCTTGATCTCCATTCCCTTTGTCCGGTTTTCACACCTTAATTTCCTTATCTGTACACATCCTTATCTATGTACCTCCCATCCCCTGACATCAGTCTGAAGAAGGGTCTCGACCCAAAACATTACCCATTCCTTCTCGTCAAAGACGTGGTCTGTCCTGCTTAGTTACTCCAGCATTTTGCGTCTACCATAGATATTTTTAAGGCAGAGATAGATAGGTTCTTGATTAGTTTGGGCGCCAGGAGTTATGGGGTGAACGCAGGAGAATGGGGTTGAGAGGGAAAGACAGAACAACCATGATCGAATGGCGGAGTAGACTCGAATGGCCTACGTCTGCTCCTATCACTTACAGAGTCAATTTATGAACATACAGAGTCACTGAGTGATACTGCATGGAATCAGGCCCTTCGGCCCAACCTGCCCATGCCGATCATACATACCCCATCTACACTAGTCCCACTTGCCTGCGTTTGGCCCATATCCCTCCATAACCCCTTGTATCAATCAATGTACCTGTCTCAATGGTTCTTAAACGGTGCCGGTCTCAATAGTTGAGTCCTGCATCAACTACCTCCTCTGGCAGCTCAATCCACACACCCACCACCCTTACACTTTCATTTCTGCCCCTACTGCCACCCCTGACCAGCTTATTCCAGGCAACAAACACCCTCTGTGTAAAAAAAGTGCCCCCACATCCCTTCTCTTTGCCCCTCTCACCTTAAAACCATGCCCTCGTGTCTTTGACATTTCCCCGAGGGAAAAATGGTCCCGAATGTCAACCCTAATCACAACTTTGCTGTTTTCAAGGGGATTACTTTGTTATTTAAGGATATGCTTAATGACAATGACTTATTTAGTTTTATGTTAATTATGTTTTACATGGCTGAATTAATCAAATTATGAAAATGGAAAATTGTTACAATTCAATCAATTATCAGACTGGAAAATGTGATAAGCCATACATGCAATTATTGGATAACAAAAGTGCCGGAGGAAAAACTGATATGGATTTATTGTAGACACAAGCAGCTGCAGATGCTGCAGTCTTGAGCAAAATCACAAAGTGCTGGAGTAACTTAACGGGTCAGGCAGTATATCTGGAAAACTTGGATTGGCAACGTTTTGGGTCAGAACCCTTCTTCAGACAGACGAAGGGTTCGGGTCTAAGACGTCACCTATCCATGTCCTCCAGAGATGCTACCTGACCCGTTGAGTTACTCCAGCACTCTGTGAATTTATTAAATGCTGACAAGACAGACTCAACCATATTTGAGTCCATTTTATGGCATGGTGGCACAGCGGTAGAGTTGCTGCCTTCCAGTGGCAGAGACCCGGGTTCGATCCTGACTACAGGTGCTGTCTGTACGGAGTTTGTACGTTCTCCTCATGACCTGCGTGGGTTTTTTCTGGGTGCTCCGGCTTCCTCCCGCACTCCAAAGGCGTACATATTTCAGGGTTAATTTGGCTTTGATAAATATCGTAAATTGTCCCTGGTGTGTAGCTTAGTGTTAATGTATCGCTGGTTGGCGTGGATTAGATGGGCTGAAGGGACTGTTTCCACACTGTATCGCTCAACAAAACTAAAAGTAAACTAAACTACGGGTTTTAGGTCAATTGGCTTTGGTAAAAATCGCAAATTGTCCCTAGCATGTGGGATAGTGCGAGTGGTCGGGGCGATCGCTGGTCGATGTGGACTCGGTGGACCGACGGGCAGGTTTCTGTGCTGTATCTGTAAACAAAACTTAAACACACAATAAAGTAAGTAAACCATAATTAATTCCGAACTTTTCCAGAGTTATATATAAACAGCAACTTCTTGCACTGACATTGAAAGTCTATTGCCCCGACAGGATAATTAGGATTCATGATATTGATGGTTTAAATAATAGAACATAAGCCATGTCCTTCTGAAATGCTGATTCTGAGGGTAACGGCTTCAACAGCTGTAGCTTTCTCTGCATGAGGAAAACCATTGGATGTAAACAGTGTATCAGCATAACTATAGACCTTAGACAGCCTGGCAACATTTTCGCTGATTACAAATGCAGCAAAATGGAGGGCAATGGTTTAAGGCGAGAGGAAGGCATTCTCAAGGGGATTTAGTTTTTAGTGTTAAAGATACAGTGTTAAAATAGGCCCTTTGGCCCACTGAGTCAGCCATCTGGGCAAATTAACACCATCCGACACACACTAGGGACAACGTACCAAGCCAATTAACCTACAACCCTGTACGTCTTTGGAGTGTGAGTGGAAACCGAAAGATCTCGGAGAATATCCATGCAGGTCACGGGGAGAACGTACGATCTCTATACCGACAGCATCCGTAGTCAGGATCGAACCCGGGTCTCTGGCGCTGTAAAGGGCCTGTCCTACCAGCATCCGACTCCATGCGATGAACGCTATCAAACTAGAAGCGGGGGCCGTGCGGAGGTCAGGTGATCCCTGTGCAGGGCCGTTCCCACCAGCACGCGCCTGCATGCGGCAAGCGCGACCAAACCGGCAGCGAGGGCCGCGTGGATGTCGGGTGAGTGGCGCAACGCGGCGCAAAGTGAGGCGAACTTGGAGTGAAGTCTTCAAGGTAAGTTCACCAGGACAGAGAGGGGCACACAGAGAGGGGCACAGAGGCACACACACAGAGAGGGTCACGGAGCCACACACAGAGAGGGTCACAGAGGCACCTGCAGAGAGGGTCACGGAGGCACGACATCGAGACGGTGTGTAATGCGTCGAGGCGACTGCGAGCCGACAAGCCGTTGCCGCGCGGAATTTGTGAACATGGTCAGTTTATCGGGACGAACTCCGCACAATTCCGCACGGCTCCGGCGATCGAAGTGGGATCGGCCCCGCGAAGCCGGACGGCTCAAGCGACCACGTTAGGTCGCGCTCATCGCATGGAGTTGCATGCTGGTGGGACAGGCCCTTAATGCAGCAACTCTACTGCTGCGCCACGGTGCCGCTCTTGTCGAGCGAGCGGTGCTGGCTCGAAGGGCCGAATGGCCTACTCCTGCACCTATTGTCTATTGTCTAAAGGTCTCTTAAACACCATATAGTCAAAGAATCATGTCAGTTCGATGAGCATGGGTTGGGTAGACAGTCACATTTTTTTTTGGTCAAATCTGTCAAAGACCAGAGGGCACAGAATTAAGGTGAGAGGGGAATAGGTTAAAGGAAATGTGCAGGGCATGTTTTTTTACACAGAGGGTGGTTGGTGCCTGGAACACGCTGCCAGGGATGGTGGTGGTGGCAGAAAAGAAAATGTATAAAATCATGAGAGGAACAGATCAGAGAGACGCACAGAGTTTATTGCCTAGAGGAGGGGAAACGAGAACAAGAAGGCACGTTTAAGCTGAAGGGGAAAAGATTTTATATGAATCCGAGGGGTAACTAATTTGCACAACGTGTGGTGGGCGCATAGAACGAGCCGCCGGAGGAGGTAATTGAGTCTGGGACTATCGCAGAGTTTAAGAAACATTTGGACAGGTGCATGGATATGACAGGTTTGGATGGATAGGGGCCAAACGCAGGCAGGTGGGACTAGTGTAGGGACATGTTGGTTGATATGGGCAAGTTGGGCCGAAGGGCCTGTTTGACTCGAGCACACTATGACTCTATGGTGTATAAGAGGCCTTTAGATAGGTGCATGGATATGCAGGGAAAGTGGGATATGGATCTTGTGCAGGCATAGGACATCAGTTAAGCTTAGCATTATGGTCGATATGGAAATTGTGGGCTAAAGGCCCCGTTCTTATGCTATACTGTTCTATGATTTATTTTCAATGAACATTGAACATCGAAAAGTACATCACAAAAGTAGGTCCTTCAGCCCACAATATCTCTGCCGAACATGATGCCAAGACCATCACTTATCTACCTGCACATAACGCATATCCCTCCATTCACTCCATATCCATGTCCCTATCCAAAAGTCTCTTAAACGCCACTATTTCATCTGCCTCCACCACCACCCCAGGCAACCCATTTCAGACACACTGTGTAAAAAATGTCCATGTCACCTCCTTCTCCCTCTCACCTTAAAGCTATGCCCTCCAGTCTTTGACAGTTCCATCCTGGGAAAAATGATCTGATTCTCTCTCTATTCCTCTCATAATGTTCTATACTTCCATCGTATCTGCCGCCACCACCAACCCTCAGCAGCGCGTTCCAGGCACTCACCACTCTCAGCCTAAAAAAACATTCCCCGCATATTTCCTTTAAACTTTTCTCCTCTCCCTTTAAACTTATGCCCTCCAGTATTTGATGGTTCCATCCTGAGACAAAGATTCTTACTGTCGACTCTGTCTACTCCTCTGATGGTTTATACCAAAGATCCTATAGCGGAGCAAGATAGACCACTCCTGCTAAATGCAATGGGCTGACGTGTAGTACGCAACGGAACGGAACGTGGGCCTTTTTTCCCTCCATTTCCGTAACCGGACCCGACCCGACCCGACTCGCAGTGTAATCAACGTTGCAGGGGAACAGTTTGTGTTAATAAATTATAATTCTGAAAATGAGGAGAAGATTTTTACCAAATAACTTTTATTTTTACGAGGATGTTTCCGTAACCGGCTTCCGTCTCCGCACTAGTATCCTATGGGATCTTTGGTGCGGAGACGGAAGCCGGTTACGGAAATGGGGCCTTAAATTACCCATGAATCCGCCCATGACCGTCGAGTGGACTATAGGATCGCTATAGGATCTTTGGTTTATATACTTCTATCAGGTCTTGTTGCAACCTCCGGCATTCCAGAGCAAACAATGCAAGTCTGTCCAATCCCTCCCTCTAGTTAGTATCTATTAATCCTCCAAAACCTTCCCATTCTTCTGTAATGGGGCAACCAGAGCTGCACACAATACTCCAAATGTGGCCAAACCAAAGTCTGAAGAAGGGTGTCAACCCGAAAAGTCACCTATTCCTTTTCTCCAGAGATGCTGTCTGTCCCGTTGAGTTACTCCAGCTTTTAGTGGCCAATCAAAGTCTTATGAAATGATTTGTACTCGATTCGTTAACCTACGAAAGAGCTATGAAGAAAAGGTTTTCACTCAGGCACGGCACGGTGGCGCAGCGGTAGAGTTGCTGCCTCACAGCGCCAGAGACCCGGGTTCGATCCTGACTACGGGTGCTGTCTGTGTGGAGTTTGTACGTTCTCCCCTGTGACCTGCGTGGGTTTTCTCCGAGATCTCCGGTTTCCTCCCACACCCCAAAGACGTGCGGGTTTGTAGGTTAATTGGCTTTGGTGAAATTGTAAATTGTCCCAGGGGTGTAGGATGGTGCTAGTGTGCGGGGATCGCTGGTTGCCGTGGACTCGGTGGGCCGAAGGTCTATAGTCAGAGAGTGATTTATATTTGGTACCTTCTGTCAGAGGAGGGCGTTGGAACATCACTACTTTTCAAGAGATACTTAGCCAGGAACCTAAACAGGCAAGACATTGAAGCATTCAATGATGCAAGCAAATGGGATTAGTATAGATGAGCAATAAAAGCAGCACGAAAGAGATGGGGTCAAAGCACCAATTTCTGTGCTATATGACTCAGTGGCTCAGTAGAAGCAAGGCACAGCCAGTGGTTATAAACAGGGCATGTATATAAACACAAGCTATCTATACATTGCATGCATATAATCACTAGCTCGGTGGTGCAGCGGTAGAGTTGCTGCTTTACAGCGCCAGAGGCACGGGTTCGATCCCGGCTACGGATGCTTGTCTGTACAGAGTTTGTACGTTCTCCCTGTGACCTGCGTGGGTTTTCTACGAGATCTTCAGTTTCCACCCACACACCAAATGCTTACAGGTTTGTAGGTTATTTCGCTTGGTATAATTGTAAATTGTCCCGAGTGTGTGTAGGATAGTGTTAATGAGGTTGCTGGTCAATAGACAATAGACAATCGTTGCAGGAGTAGGCCATTCGGCCCTTCAAGCCAGCACCGCCATTTAATGTGATCGCGGCTGATCATCCCCAATCAGTACCCCGTTCCTGCCTTCTCCCCATATCCCCTGACTCCGTTATCTTTAAGAGCTCGTTCTAACTCGCTCTTGAAAGCATCCAGAGAATTGGCCTCCACTGCCCTCTGAGGCAGAGAATTCCACAGATTCACAACTCTCTATGTGAAAACGTTTTTCCTCATCTTTGTTCTTAATGGTCGGTGTGGACTCAGTGAAGTCCACTGTTCATAGTTCCCTGAAGGTGGAATCGCATGTAGATAGGGTGGTAAAGAAAGCTTTTGGTGTGCTGGCCTTTATAAATCAGAGCATTGAATATAGGAGTAGGGAAGTAATGTTAAAATTGTACAAGGCATTGGTAAGACCAATTCTGGAGTATGGTGTACAATTTTGGTGGCCTAATTATAGGAAGGATGTCAACAAAATAGAGAGAGTACAGAGGAGATTTACTAGAATGTTGCCTGGGTTCCAGCAACTAAGTTACAGAGAAAGGTTGAACAAGTTAGGTCTTTATTCTTTGGAGCGCAGAAGGTTAAGGGGGGACTTGATTGAGGTCTTTAAAATGATGAAAGGGATAGACAGAGTTGATGTGGATAAGCTTTTCCCATTGAGGGTAGGAAAGATTCAAACAAGAGGGCATGACATGAGAATTAAGGGACAGAAGTTTAGGGGTAACATGAGGGGGAACTTCTTTACTCAGAGAGTGGTGGCTGTGTGGAATGATCTTCCTGCAGAAGTGGTGGAGGCAGGATCGATTTTAACATTTAAAAGTAAAGTGGATAGGTATATGGACGGGAAGGGAAAGGAGGGGTATGGTCTGAGTGCAGGTAGATGGGACTAGGGGAAAATAAATGGTCGGCACGGACTGGAAGGGCCGAGAGGGCCTGTTTCCGTGCTGTAATCGTTATATGGTTATTATATGGTTATATGGTTATATGGTGGGCTGAAGGGCCTGTTTCCCCGCTGTTTAAACTAAACTAAACTGAAATATACAAAATGCTGGAGTAACTCAGTGGGTCAGGCAGCATCTCCTGAGAAATGGAATGGGTGACGTTTTGTGGCAGAACCCTTCTTCATACAGAAAGTAGAGGTGGGAGGGGTCGGCGGGGTAAACTCCGAGATCTCCGGTTTCCTCCCACACCCCAAAGACGTGCGGGTTTGTAGGTTAATTGGCTTTGGTGAAATTGTAAATTGTCCCAGGGGTGTAGGATGGTGCTAGTGTGCGGGGATCGCTGGTTGCCGTGGACTCGGTGGGCCGAAGGTCTATAGTCAGAGAGTGATTTATATTTGGTACCTTCTGTCAGAGGAGGGCGTTGGAACATCACTACTTTTCAAGAGATACTTAGCCAGGAACCTAAACAGGCAAGACATTGAAGCATTCAATGATGCAAGCAAATGGGATTAGTATAGATGAGCAATAAAAGCAGCACGAAAGAGATGGGGTCAAAGCACCAATTTCTGTGCTATATGACTCAGTGGCTCAGTAGAAGCAAGGCACAGCCAGTGGTTATAAACAGGGCATGTATATAAACACAAGCTATCTATACATTGCATGCATATAATCACTAGCTCGGTGGTGCAGCGGTAGAGTTGCTGCTTTACAGCGCCAGAGGCACGGGTTCGATCCCGGCTACGGATGCTTGTCTGTACAGAGTTTGTACGTTCTCCCTGTGACCTGCGTGGGTTTTCTACGAGATCTTCAGTTTCCACCCACACACCAAATGCTTACAGGTTTGTAGGTTATTTCGCTTGGTATAATTGTAAATTGTCCCGAGTGTGTGTAGGATAGTGTTAATGAGGTTGCTGGTCAATAGACAATAGACAATCGTTGCAGGAGTAGGCCATTCGGCCCTTCAAGCCAGCACCGCCATTTAATGTGATCGCGGCTGATCATCCCCAATCAGTACCCCGTTCCTGCCTTCTCCCCATATCCCCTGACTCCGTTATCTTTAAGAGCTCGTTCTAACTCGCTCTTGAAAGCATCCAGAGAATTGGCCTCCACTGCCCTCTGAGGCAGAGAATTCCACAGATTCACAACTCTCTATGTGAAAACGTTTTTCCTCATCTTTGTTCTTAATGGTCGGTGTGGACTCAGTGAAGTCCACTGTTCATAGTTCCCTGAAGGTGGAATCGCATGTAGATAGGGTGGTAAAGAAAGCTTTTGGTGTGCTGGCCTTTATAAATCAGAGCATTGAATATAGGAGTAGGGAAGTAATGTTAAAATTGTACAAGGCATTGGTAAGACCAATTCTGGAGTATGGTGTACAATTTTGGTGGCCTAATTATAGGAAGGATGTCAACAAAATAGAGAGAGTACAGAGGAGATTTACTAGAATGTTGCCTGGGTTCCAGCAACTAAGTTACAGAGAAAGGTTGAACAAGTTAGGTCTTTATTCTTTGGAGCGCAGAAGGTTAAGGGGGGACTTGATTGAGGTCTTTAAAATGATGAAAGGGATAGACAGAGTTGATGTGGATAAGCTTTTCCCATTGAGGGTAGGAAAGATTCAAACAAGAGGGCATGACATGAGAATTAAGGGACAGAAGTTTAGGGGTAACATGAGGGGGAACTTCTTTACTCAGAGAGTGGTGGCTGTGTGGAATGATCTTCCTGCAGAAGTGGTGGAGGCAGGATCGATTTTAACATTTAAAAGTAAAGTGGATAGGTATATGGACGGGAAGGGAAAGGAGGGGTATGGTCTGAGTGCAGGTAGATGGGACTAGGGGAAAATAAATGGTCGGCACGGACTGGAAGGGCCGAGAGGGCCTGTTTCCGTGCTGTAATCGTTATATGGTTATTATATGGTTATATGGTTATATGGTGGGCTGAAGGGCCTGTTTCCCCGCTGTTTAAACTAAACTAAACTGAAATATACAAAATGCTGGAGTAACTCAGTGGGTCAGGCAGCATCTCCTGAGAAATGGAATGGGTGACGTTTTGTGGCAGAACCCTTCTTCATACAGAAAGTAGAGGTGGGAGGGGTCGGCGGGGTAAACTGGAGGCAAGGAAAGGCTACAACATATCAGTACCAGCAACAGATAAACTCAGCAAGTGCCACTGACTTATATACATTTGGTTCAAAAAAGCTGATTTTAGTTTAGTGATACAGTGTGTAAACAGGCCCTTCAACCCACCGAGTCCACGCCACCCCTGCACAACAACACTATCCTCCTACACACTAGGGACAGTTTACAATTTTTACCAAAGCCAATTAATCTACAAACATATACAGTACGTCTTTGCAGAGGGGTGGAAACCGGAGCACCCGGAGAAAACGCACGCAGTCACGGGGAGGAGGCACAAACTCCATACAGATGGCGCCCGTAGTCGGGATCGAACCTGGGTCCCCGGCGCTGTAAGGCAGCAACTCTACCAGCTACACTGCTGTGGCGTCCAATTCATTTACACTTGCATTGCAACTTTGATAGATTTTTTTAATTGAGCACCGGTAAGTTTTTAGTTCTTGGAGATACAGTGGTGGAAACAGGCCCTTCGGTCCACCAAGCCCGTGCCGACCTGTGATCGCACACTAGCTGTATCCCACACACATAGCTATGTACACCACGAATCCCACGCACCTCTGTCAAGTTTCATCGGACAATCAACTTACAAACCTGTACAGCACGCCTGTGGAGTGTGAGAGCAAACCGGAGCACCCGGGGAAAACCACACGCCGGTCAAGGGGAGAACATACAGACTCCGTACAGACGACACCTGTAATCAGGATCAAGCCCGGGTCTCTGGCGCTTGGAGGTGCAACTCCACCGCTATGCCACTGTGCTGCCCTACCCTACCCAATTCAGGCAAAAATATCGAACACCCAAGACCTGGCATTTTAACCTGCATGTGAAATAGTGTTGAAAGAAGTGGCATCCAAGAATACTGGAGAACTTAAGCTGCCACAAACAGGGGCAGCACGGTGGCGCAGCGGTAGAGTTGCTGCCTTACAGCACCAGAGACCCGGGTTCGACAATAACTTACCTACACCTAGCTGAATGACATTTGAAGGGCTGTCACCTACACCAAAGGCAGAGAAGAAGAAGGGATATGATTCAATATGATTCTTGATTAGTACGGGTGTCAGGGGTCGTGGGGAGAAGGCAGGAGAAGGGGGTTGAGAGGAAAAATAGATCAGCCATGGTTGAATGGTTGAATAGACATGATGGGCCGAATGGCTTAATTCTGCTCCTATCACTTATGACCTTATCTCCCGGTTTCTGTAATCTTTCATAATTCAGAATTTTAAAGCAATGCATTTATTTTCTTACCTTCATCTGTTTAGTTTAGTTTAGTTTAGTTTAGTTTAGTGTCACATGTACTGAGGTACAGTGAAAAGCTTTTAGTTGCGTGCTATCCAGTCAGTGGAAAGAAAAATTATGATTACAATCGAGCCATCCACTGTGAACAGAGACAGGATAAAGAGAATGATGTTTTAATATAAGATAACGTCCAGTAAACTGAGATTAAAGACAATCCGAGTGTCTACAATGAGGTAGATAGAGCAGGCGGAGCTAAACTAAATCACCATATCTCCCCTCTTTCCCCCACCCCTCTTCCCCCACCCCTCTTTCCCCACTCCTCTTCCTCCCCCCCCCCCTCCCCCCCCACTCTCCCCTTCCCTCTTTCCCCCCCAATGACCTCTAGTCCTAGAATCTCCCACTAGTCTTTCCTGGTCCAAGAACACAGATGCAATTATTAAGAAAGCTCATCAGCGCCTCTACTTCCTGAGAAGATTACGGAGAGTTGGTCTGTCAAGGAGGACTCTCTCTAACTTCTACAGGTGTACAGTAGAGAGCTTGCTGACTGGTTGCATCGTGGCTTGGTTCGGCAACTTGAGCGCCCTGGAGAGGAAAAGACTACAAAAAGTAGTAAACACTGCCCAGTCCATCATCGGCTCTGACCTTCCTTCCATCGAGGGGATTTATCACAGTCGCTGCCTCAAAAAGGCTGGCAGCATCATCAAGGACCCACACCATCCTGGCCACACACTCATCTCCCTGCTACCTTCGAGTAGAAGGTACAGGAGCCTGAAGACTGCAACAACCCGGTTTAGGAATAGCTACTTCCCCACAACCATCAGGCTATTAAACCTGGCTCGGAACTCTGAACATTAATATCCCTCCATCTGTTATTTGCACTTTATTAATTTATTAATTCATGGGTGTATTTATGTATAGAATTGTAGTCAATGCCTTCTATGTTCTGTTGTGCTATGCAAAGAAAGATTTTCATTGTCCTGTCAGGGACACATGACAATAAGACTTTGACTTTAGTGGAACCAGCCTCTCCACATCCACTCTATCCAAGCCTCGCGGGATAGACTCTACACCTTGTGATGTTAAGACTCCGAGACCTTCAGTGTTTCTTTCTTGGAACTTTCTCTGTACATTTTGTCGTGTAATTCTTACACCTTCAGGAAGATTACAAAGCCCATCAAACCTCAGGCACCGGTGGTTAAGTTCAACAAACGACCCACTGTGTAAAGTTTGTTACGATCCGCCTGCAGCCTGTTTTGTTTTAAAATTAGTTTGCTGTTGCAATTATGA
The DNA here is from genome assembly GCA_963514005.1 of Raja brachyura. Next base: position 111,195,888 of record OY740785.1, read on the forward strand.
AAATCAACATATGGAAAATGACAGAATGGTTATATCGCCTCAAGAAAATCAAAATATTCATTGATCCGTCACATTGGATAAAAGTCTTGCGAGATGACATTTTTATATTCAACTGCTTGTTTTTGAGGTTTCACATCAGACAATTTCTTTCGCTGCGAGTTACATTTCCAAAAACTGCCATTCGGTAGTACTTTAGGTCCTTATTATACACACGTAATTAAATTATTCTGCCCTTGAAAGAATACATAAGCATTTCAGTTTCCTATGATAGCTGGAAGTCAATTAATCTAAGAGTGAATGGAATGGAATGAAATGGACTCGAGGTCATAGCCTCTGAATTAACCGTTAATAGAGCAAGGGGGACCCGTTGGGTCCTGTCCCCTCAATGCGCGGTTGCGGGGGGCGGCCTGCAACGTCACACACACACACACTGGGGGGGGAGGGGGGGCAGAGAGGGGGGATGGGTGGAGAGGGGAGGTGGGGGAAGATGGGGGGGAGGAGGTGGGGAGAGGGAGGTGTAAGGGAGCAGGGTGTGGGGGAAGAGGGAGGAGTAGAGGGGGAGAGAGAGGAGGGGACAGAGAGGAGGAGAGTAGAGAGAAGGGGGAGGGGGGAGAGAGAGGAGGGGGAAGAGAGGATGAGGGGGAGAAAGGAGGGGGAAGAGAGGAGGAGGGGTAGAGAGAGAGAGGGGAGGAGAGAGAGAGGGGGAGAGAGAGGGGGAGAGAGAGGGGGGAGTGATATAGGGTGAGAGAGAGAGGGGTAGAGAGGGAGGGAGGCGTGAGAGGTGGAGAGAGAGAGAGGTGAGGAGAGAGAGGGGGAAGAGAGAGAGGGGGAAGAGAGAGGGGGTGAGAGAGAGAGGGGGAGAGAGAGGGGGGAGAGATATAGGGGAGGAGAGAGAGAGGGGGGGAGAGAGAGACAGGGAGGGGGAGAGAGGTGGAGAGAGAGAGAGGAGCGGAGAGAGAGAGTAGCGCAGAGCGAGAGGGGGGCGAGAGAGAGAGAGTGAGAGAGAGGCTTGAGACGTCTCCTATGGTCGTGAGAGGTCTCCAAAGAGTCATAGCATTTTTCTGGTCGCCGCTGAATTTTCAACATGTTGAAAATTTCAGCAACCTATGACGGGTGCCGCCAGTCACCTGTAAACGTCGTGTATGTGGGACAGGCCCTTGAATGCATCAAAATTTTCGAAGTTAAACCAAAACAATTTGAATTGCAGACTTATCTTTAAAGATTTGGAAGTCAGCACTTTGTTCACAAAGTGCGAAAGACTGTTGATGAAGGATTTGAAGAATGTTCTCAAAATGCTACTCGGGAAACCCGATCCGAGGCACGAGCGTTCGATGGCCCAAGCTCTCGAGAGTTCGACAAGACGACATTTGAACAACGGGGGGAGGAGGGAGGGGTGGGAGGTGACGTGAGTCGCAGCGGGTGCGGACGGCAGATCCATGGTCACGTCATCAGCGCAAAAACATTTTAAGAACAGGTGTTGTAATCAAAAGTTGGATCGAATTTGTGAACATTTTTATTAATCTCAAGAAATAAAGCACAACGTTTTCAGGCTAAGCCGAATTTTCACTCCTGGTGGTAAATCTCTACCGGAATATGTAAAATATTTCCCGTTAGCGCATCGTTTCTTTCAGTAGATGTGAACACGTGAACACACACACACACACACACACACACACACACACACACACACACACACACACACACACACACACACACACACACACACACACACACACACACACACACACACACACACACACACACACACACACACACACACACACACACACACACACACACACACACACACACACACACACACACACACACACACGATCAGAGTTTTATAGTTATAAGGATAAGGAAGATGAGGAGGAATTTATTTAGTCAAAGGGTGGTGAATCTATAGAACTATTTGCCCCAGAAGGCTGTAGAGGCCAAGTCAGTGGATATTTTAAACGCTGAGATAGATTTTTGATTAGTAGAGGTGTCAGAGGTTATGGGGAGAAGGCAGTGGAATGGGGTTCGGAGGGAAAGATAGATCAGCTATGATTGAATGTCGGAGTAGACTTGATGTGCCGAATGGCCTAATTCTACCTCTATCACTTATCACTTCTGACTTAATACTTTATTGTCACAGTGAAATTCCTTGCTTGCCTTCCCAAGGTATGCAAATAGTCGCCATGTAAAGGGCGCCAACTAAGTTAGAAATTACCAACGCCGGGTCCACCTTTGTTCTCCCCCTGTTCCCTCACGGTGGTTCCCCCGCACCCTTATCGATCGCCAACCATGGCTAATTCTTAACCTGTGCAAAATTCCCACTTATTCCACTGGCTTTGGCACTCATCAAATGTATAATAATATATATTTAACTGCAGTTTAGTTCAGCTTAGTTTAGTTTAGTGATTACGCACGGGAACAGGCCCCTCGACCCACCGAGTCCGCACCAACCAGCGATCCCTGCACACTAACACTATCCAACACACACTAGGGACAATTTACACTTATACCAAGCCAATGAGCCTACAAACCTGCACGTCTTTGGAGTGTGGGAGGAAACTGAAGATCCCGGAATAAACCCACGAGGTCACGGGCAGAATGTACAATCTCTGTACATGCAGCACCCGTAGTCAGGATCGAACCCAGGACTCGGGAACTGCAAGCGCTGCAAAAGGCAGCAACTCTACCGCAGCTAAAAATGCTAAAAAAAACATTTGTATTCGTTCCTTTTTGGCTTTGGTGGCTTTAAAATTATTTGACGGAATAATATCAATTACAATCATGAATTTAAAGTAGGATGTGGATACAAGGAAGAATAGATACTGGTTCACCAAAAAAAGATACAACGTGCTGGAGTAACTCAGCGGGTCAGGCAGCATTTCTGGAGAAAAGGAATAGTTCACGTTCATAAGTTTATAAGTGATAGGTGTAGAATTAGGCCATTCAGCCTAACAAGTGTACTCCGCCATTCAATCCACAGTCAGGATCGAACCCAGGTCTCTAGCGCTGTAAGGATTCAACTCTACCCCTGCACCATCGTGCCATTCTAAATGTTTAGTTATTATTTATTGACTACTCCATCATGAGGCCTCTTGTTCCTGGTTGGTTATTATCATAACATATATATTCTCTTACCAATAGGTCAATCAATCAATGAGATATCTAGTGAAGTCCATTTATATTCAAAAGGCCCATTATCAGTAGCAATAATTCCTTTCATAAGTTTATGTTCATAAGTCATCGTGGCAGAAGTAGGCCAGTCGACCTATCGAGTCTACTCTGCCATTCAATCAAGGATGATCTATCTGTCCCTCTCAACCCCATTCTCCTGCCTTCTCCCCGAACTCATACCAATACGGGTCTGAAACCCGTACCAATCAAGAAACTATCTCTATTTTCAAAATATCCATTGACTTGGCCTCCACGGCCGCCTGTGGCAATGAATTCAACAGATTCATCACCCTCTGACTAAAGAAATGTCTCCTCATCGCCTTCCTAAAGATACATCCTCTAATTCTGAGGCTATGACCTCTGGTCCTAGACTCACCCACTAGTGGAAACATCCTCTCCACATCCACTGTATCCAGGCCTTTCACTGTTCGGTAAGTTTCAATGAGGTCCCCTCTCATTCATCTAAACTACAGCGAGTACAGGCCCAGTGCCGACAAATGCTCATCATCCCTGGGACTATTCTCGTAAACCTCCTCTGGACCCTTTCCAGCGCCAGCGCATCTTTCCTCAGATAAATGGTCGGCACGGACTGGAAGGGCCGAGAAGGCCTGTTTCCCGTGCTGTAATTGTTATATGGTTATGTGGTTATATCGGACCCAAATTGCTCACAGTCCACATCCTTATCCACATCCACATATATTTAACTGTATATATTAATTTGTTTTGGCTTTGGAGGATTTAAGATCATCAAGTAGAATTTATTTGAATGCATAATTTCTATTACAATCATGAATTCCAAGGAGGATGTGGATACAAAGAACTGCTGATGCTATTTCGCAAAAGACAAAAAATGTCAATTGCTGGAGTAACTCAGAGAGTCAGGTAGTATCTCTGGAGAAAGGAGAAGATGACGTTTTGGGTTGAGACCCTTCTTCAAACTACAGTATAACCTCTAATTTCAAGTAACCCTTGCTTTCCCTCTCTCTCCATCCATTCCCCCATTCTAGTTTTCCGGCTAGTTTGACTGTCCTCCTGATTAATTTTTTCTTTGTATGCCTCGTTGTCCACTTACCTTAGCTAACAATGACCTGTTCTACATTTTCATCAAACTTCGTCCCCTTTATAACCATATAACCATATAACCATTACAGCACGGAAACAGGCCTTCTCGGCCCTTCCAGTCCGTGCCGACCATTTATTTTCCCCTAGTCCCATCTACCTGCACTCAGACCATACCCCTCCATTCCCTTCCCATCCATATACCTATCCACTTTACTTTTAAATGTTAAAATCGATCCTGCCTCCACCACTTCTGCTGGAAGATCATTCCACACAGCCACCACTCTCTGAGTAAAGAAGTTCCTCCTCATGTTACCCCTAAACTTCTGTCCCTTAATTCTCATGTCATGCCCTCTTGTTTGAATCTTCCCTACCCTCAATGCGAAAAGCTTATCTACGTCAACTCTGTCTATCCCTTTCATCATTTTAAAGACCTCAATCAAGTCCCCCCTTAACCTTCTGCGCTCCAAAGAATAAAGACCTAACTTGTTCAACCTTTCCCTGTAACTTAGTTGCTGGAACCCAGGCAACATTCTAGTAAATCTCCTCTGTACTCTCTCTATTTTGTTGACATCCTTCCTATAATTAGGCAACCAAAATTATACACCATGCTCCAGAATTGGTCTCACCAATGCCTTGTACAATTTTAACATTACTTCTCTACTCCTATATTCAATGCTCTGATTTATAAAGGTCAGAACACCAAAAGCTTTCTTTAATACCCTATCTACATGTGATTCCACAGCATTCCTCAATTCCCTACCATTTACCTTGCTTCTCTCGTTCTTTCGTTACCTTTGTTCTCTCGTTTCCACACCTTACCCTTCCACATCTCTGTGTCTTCCTCTTCCCTGATTCTCAGCCTGAAGAAGGGTCGCGACCCAAATTGCCGACCATCTATCCGGAGATGCTGCCTGTCCCGCTGAGTTACTCCAGCATTTTGGGTCTATCTTCGGAATAAACCAGCATCCGTGGTCCCTTCCGACACCCTTCTTCAGGAAGCTCCTAAGGTATGCCTACTTTGAAGAAGTTCTTAAAGAAGGAACTGCAGATGCTGGAGAATCGAGGGTTACACAAAAAGCTGGAGAAACTCAGCGGGTGCAGCAGCATCTAAGGAGCGAAGGAGATAGGCGACGTTTCGGGTCGAGACCCTTCTTCAGACTCATAGGCGACGTTTCGGGTTGAGACCCTTCTTCAGACTCCAGTCTAAAGAAGGGTCTCGACCCGAAATGTCGCCTATCTCCATCGCTCCTTAGATGCTGCTGCACCCGCTGAGTTTCTCCAGCTTCTTGTGTAACCCTTGAAGAAGTTCTTCTTTTCTCTCTGACGGGAGTTCTGTACATCTTCTCTCGCTGCTTCCCCTCTGTGAGTCTGAAGAAGGGTTCCAACCCGAAATGTCACCTATCCCTTCTCTCCAGAGATGCTGCCTCGCCCGGTGAGTTACTCCAGCATTTTGTGTCCATCTCCCACATTTGTTTCTTTATTTACTGATCTTAGAAATAGTGATACTCTATTTATTCTCGACAGTCCAAGATAATTATAAGGTTATGGACTGATACAGTGTGGAAACAGGCCCTCGGCCCAACTTGGCCACAGCAGCCAACATGTCCCAGCTATACTAGTCCCACCTGCCTGCGCTTGGTCCATATCCCTCTAAACCTGTCCTATCCATGTACCTGTCGATGCTATAAAGCTGCCGTATCAAGAAACAAAATATTCAAAGACAAATGATCTTGCACTTTACTATTCTCGTCCATTTAATGTAGGTAATCAGGCATTCGCAAACTATAGTGTTGATTGAAAGGCCAGGTTAGTTGCTAATCCCTTCAGGAGCTGCTGGTGGCTGTTAGGCAGGTTATTGACCCCATGAATACCGCAGAGTAAGTAGCCTGTCCCACCAGCATGCGATTCCATGCGATGATCGCGACCAAACCAGCAGCAGGGGCCACGCGGAGGTCGGGTGATCCCCGTACAGGGCCGTTCCCACCAGCATGCGCCTGCATGCGGCAAGCGCGACCAAACCGGCAGCGAGGGCCGCGCGGAGGTCGGGTGAGTGGAGCAACGCGGCGCAAAGTGAGACGAACTTGGAGCGAAGTCTTAAAGGCAAGTTCGCCAGGACAGAGAGGGACACACAGAGAGCGCCACAGAGGCACACACACAAAGAGGGCCACGGAACCACACACAGAGAGGGTCATGGAGGCACGAGGCGACTGCGAGCCGACAAGCTGTTGCCGCGCGTAATTTTTGAACACGGTCAGTTTTTCGGAGCCCCGCACCATGTCGGAATGAACTCCGCACAATTCCGCACGGCTCCGGCGATCGATGTGGGACCAGCCCTGCGACGCCGGACGGCTCAAGCGACCACAATAGGTCGCGCTCATCGCATGGAGTTGCATGCTGTTGGGACTGGCCCTTAAGGGTAGATTCATAGAATGATCCAATGTGGAAACAGGCACATTGGTCCAACTTGCCCACACTGGCCAACATCTCCCAGCTGCACTAATCCCACCTGCCTGTGTTTGTATGTATGTTTTGTGTGTGTGCGTGTGTGTGTGCGTGTACTCGCATGCATGTCTGTGCTTGCATGTGTATTTTTGTTTATAAGGAGGCTTAAGGGCCTGTCCCACTTTCATGAGGTAATTCACAAATTCTCCCGAGTTTTCCCCTTGATTCAAACTCACAGATTGTTCGTAACGAGTCCGTAGGAGGTTGTAGGAGCTTGTAGATATATCGTAGCGGCTCCTTATGCCAGTCGTGGCTACTCGGGGCATCAAGTAAGTCGGGACATTTTTTTCAATCCGATAAAAAATGTCCTCGAGTAAAATAATGGTCGGGATCAAAGGAATTGCAACTTTTTACTCATAAGGAAAGCATCGAAATAGTAGTGGGAATTTGGTAAACATACTCATAGGAGTTCGTAGGAGTTCGTGAACATAGTCGTGGAAGGTCGTAGGAGTTCGTAGATTACCACAATCTTGATTTTTTTTTTAGGTCCTTTAAACTCGGCAGATGTTTTGAATTAAGTCTTGAAAGTGGGACAGGCCCTTTAATTGGACTGCAATTTCATATGAATTCTCATTCATTTTGCTTGGGGCAAGAGTTAAAGTTTCAGCATGTAAACAGATTTAAGTGTGCTGTTCTTCAAATAAATACAATGTCTTTAGATTTCCATTTCTCTATCTCCACACATTCATAGAGAATAGTGTCTGTCCTACACACTAGGGACAATTTACAGACGTCAATTAACCAACAGACTTGCACATCTTTCAGTTTCCCTGCAAATCAAAAGTTGTTTGTCTCAAAGCTTCCCTCTCTTTGAAGAAAATTCAAGCTGAACCAATAGATCTGATTTTATTGTTAAAGAAGGAACTGCAGATGCTGGAGAATCGAGGGTTACACAAAAGGCTGGAGAAACTCAGTGGGTGCAGCAGCATCTAAGGAGCGAAGGAGATAGGCGACGTTTCGGGTCGAGACCCTTCTTCAGACTGGTTAGGGATCAGGGAAACGAGAGATATAGACGGTGATGTGGAGAGATAAAGAACAATGAATGAAAGATATGCAAAAAAGTATCGATGATAAAGGAAACAGGCCATTGTAAGCTGTTTGCAGTGTGAAAATGAGAAGCTAGTGCGACTTGGGTGGGGGAGAGATAGAGAGAGAGGGAATGTCAGGGCCTGAGGGCTGAGGGAGAGGTGGGAAGGGGAGGAGGCAGCCTGGGTTAACAGAATTGAGAACATTCAATGTTTAAGGCCAGAGGATGCAGACTCCCCAAGCGGAATATGAGGTGCTGTTCCTCCAACTTGCGGTGTTGCTCACTCTGGCCGTGGAAAAGGCCCAGGACCGAGAGGTCGGATACGGAATGGGAGGGGGAGTTGAAGTGCTGAGCCACCGGGAGGTCGGGTTGGTTATTGCGGACCGAGCGGAGGTGTTCGGCGAAACGTTCGCCCAGCCTCCGCTTGGTCTGACTGATATAGATCAGCTGGCATCTAATTTTATTCTTTGTTAGGTGCTGCCTGGCCTAGTGAATATATCCAGCATTTCTGTTTTATTATTCTGGATTTCTGTGCTCTGTATTAATTATTTTCTCTTATTTAAAACTCGGCGATGTAATAGAAAGATCTAAATACCAACTTCTTGGAAGCGGTGCAAAAGAATAAAGTGCTGGAGGAATCAGCGGGGCCGTTCAGCTCAGTTCAGTTCAGTTCGGTTCAGTTTAGTTTATTGTCACATGTACCGAGGTACAATGAAGGTCTGAAGAAGGGTCTCGACCCGAAACGTCGCCTATTTCCTTCGCTCCTTAGATGCTGCTGCACCCGCTGAGTTTCTCCAGCTTTTTGTGTAACCCCCAAAGTCCGATCAAAGATAGTACAAGGGTCACCAATGAGGTAGATGGTAGTTCAGCACAGCTCTCTAGTTGTGGCAGGGTGGTTCAGTTGCCTGATAACAGCTGGGAAGAAACCGTCCCTCTGTGAAAATCTGGAGGTGTGTACATTTTCGCACTTCTATGACTTTTTCCCGATGGGAAGGAGGAGAAGAAGGAGTGGCCAGGGTGCGACTCATCCTAAATTTTGCTGCTGGCCTTGCCGAGGCAGCATGAGGTGCAAATGGAATCAGGTCAGGGGGCATCTCTGGAGGGAATGGATGATAACATTTTGAAACTGGACCCTTCTTCAGGCTGAGGAAGTCCAGATCACATCAGACCTGAAGAAGGATCCCAACCTGAAGCATCACCTATCCATTCCCTCCACCGATGCTGCCTGACCCACTGCGTTCATCCAGGACTTTGTCTTTTGCTCAAGATGCCAGCACCTGCAGGTTCTTGTGACCCTTGTGTAGGAAGGAACTGCAGATGTTGGTTTAAGCCAAAGATAAAAATAAAGTGCTGGAGTAACTTAGCAGGGGAGCAGCATCTCTGGAGAAAAGGATCAGATGACATGTCTTGTTGGCACCCTTCGTCGGACTCTGGACCCCTTTCAATGTCAGCAGATTCTTCCTTAGATAATGGGCCCAAAACTGCTCACAATACTCAAGCCCTTGCTTCGGTCTGAAGAAGTGCCTCACACAAAACGTCACCTTTTTCTTCAGAGATGCTGCCTGACCCGCTGTTTTGTATAATTTAGTTTAGTTTAGTTTGGGGATACAGTCATGGAAACAGGCCCTTCGACCCACTGAGTCTGTGCTGACCAGCGATCGATTGCCTTGGCCTCCACAGCCTTCTTTGGTTGTTTAGCTTAGTTTAATGATACAGCGCGGAAACAGGCCCTTCGGCCCACCGTGTCCGTACCGACCAGCGATCCCCGCACATTAACACCATCCTACACCCACTAGGGACAATTTTTACATTTACCAAGCCAGTTAACCTACAAACCTGTACATCTTTGGAGTGTGGGAGGAAACCGAAGATCTTGGAGAAAACCCACGCAGGTGACGTGGAGAAAGTGCAAACTCCGTACAGACAGCGCCCGTAGTTGGGATCGAACCCGGGTCTCTGACGCCGGAAGGCAGCGACGCTACCGTTGCGCCACCGTGCTGCCACAGAGTGCAGAGTCACCTCAGCACTTTATCTATCTGCTTGGGTTCATCATAAAAGGCGTGAATTGTTCTCAGCTCGATGTTTAGCAGTTTTGACTCGGGCATGTTCACAAAGACAGGAAGAGCTAATCAGACAGAGCTGAAAATGGTTTAATTCGTGTGACACGGCTGTCATGTATAAACAAACACGATTTAGTGTGCTGTTGCAAACATGATTTTTAATATATTTTTGCACAGATTACACAATTGATATGGAATGAATAATAAGATTGAGGCAGGATGGTTGACCCCAATGATGTAAATTGTCTCATGTGTCTATGAATAGTGGATGAATTAAATTCAGCACAAGGATGATTAATTAACTCACACTGTTAATAGGCCAGGCAATACCTTATAAAATCTCCATAAATTCACATTCATAAGTGATAGGAAAAGAATAAGTCCATTTGGCCCATCAAGTCTACTCACCCATTCAATCATGGCTGATTTCACTCCCAAACCCATTCTCCTGCCTTCTCTCCATAACCCCTAATGCCCATTCTGATCAAGAATAGTAAGATTGAACGAGAACTTACCAGTTCGAAGGTTGATCTTTATTTTATGAGGAGTCGAAGTGAGGGATTTCGTGAAGAGCCCGCCGGCGCGCATGCTCGACATACTTCAAAGTAGCGGCGTGGAATCACAGAAACCAACAATAGAAATGACTTCGCATAGTAAGATTGAAGTGACTAAGATTACCAGATGAAGGTGATTGAGGGTTGGGCGAGGAGGGCACGAAATCCCTCACTTCGACTCCTCATAAAATAAAGACCAACCTTCGAACTGGTAAGTTCTCGTTCAATCTTACTATTTCATTTCGGAGTCACGTGAGTGACTTCGTGAAGACTTCAAAGCTTCTGTGATTACACGCCCTGGACCACGTCCATGCTGACACACCACTACCAGGGATGGATGGGAGGAACAAACTTGCTCAATAGTTCATACTGCAAAACAAGAGCATATTTATGAATAACAAATCAAAAACCCCTCATGCGGGGACATCTCCACGTTCTTGACCTGCATTCACCACGGCTTCTGCGAACTGTAGAGAAGTAGCAACAGGCTTGTTATAAAAACGCTGGAACACAGCTTCATTAGCCCATCCTGCTGTGGCGAGAATTTGGTCCATAGGCACCTCCATAATCCTCACCGCTGACGTCGATGCAGCCCTGGTGGAATGAGACTTGAACACATTAGTGTCGCTACCTGACTTACCCAAGACGACTCGAAGCCACCTGGATATCGTCTGGACTGTCACTCGATGATGAGGTCTCTTATGAGTGACCAGCAGGTATCTCTCCATTCCTCTGATGCGTGCCGTCACCTTGACATAGTGGCGGATATGTGAGGCTAAACATAGCCTAGCATCTGCGGGGTATGCCGGGAACTTCAGCTGCAGCCCTGTGCACCCAGGTCTATGCTGCTTTAGTAGCTCGTCAATGAAAAAGACTACTTCTGTAGGGGTAGATGTCATTCTGTCAACACCAAGTTTGTGTAGTGTCTGTACCCTCTGAGCTGAAGTCAGCGCTAGTAACATCACCAGCTTCATGGTGAGTTTGTCCAGTTGGAGCCCTTCCATGGGAGACCACGTCCTGAGCAGGTTTAATACGTCCCTGACATCCCAGGTGATATTATAGCGTGGTGTAGGCGGATTCATATTGAATATACCCCGCATGAGTCTGGACACTAGCCTGTTGGATCCTACCTCAATATTGAGGTAGAATGAGAGCGCACTTCTGGCGCTGTTGATGGCACTGTAACTTAAGTGTTCATCATGGTGCAACCCCGCGAGGAATTCCAGGACGTCGGTTATTGTCACGTCATCGTACGTGATGCGAGAGCGGCTGCAGTAGGCTTCCCACTTCTTAATATGCGAGCGGTATCTTCGCCTTGTTGACTCTCGACACGACGCCCCGATGGTATCCATGGTCCGAGCTGAGAGGCCGTATTGGACTAACGGCCTGTTCAGAACCTGCAAGCCAACAAATTTAAATAGCCATGGCAGGGATGTGGCTCCCCTGAGACAGGGTGAGTAACCAATTGTGGGCAACCCTTCAAAAGGACCCAAGGTTCGTTGAGCATGTCAAAGACCACCGGATACCAAGGCTGTGTGGGCCAGTCGGGTATAATAAGGATGCCCTTGGCAGCATCTGCCTGAATCTTACGCAATACCCGACTGATGAGGCAAAACGGGGGGAAGGCATAGAAAAACCAATTCCCCCAGTCCAGCGAGAATGCATCTAGCGCTATAGCCCCAGGATCTGGTTCCCATGAAACGTAGGTTGGTACCTGATGGTTCAACCGTGACGCAAAAAGGTCAATGTCCGGTTTACCAAATTTGGCTGTGACTTTAGCAAAAATCTCAGGATGCAACATCCATTCAATATTGTCATTAAATTTGCGTGACCTGGTGTCCACCACAGTATTAAGCTCACCTGGCAAATAGGTAGCTGAAATCCAAATGTCTCTTTGAACACACCAGAGCCAAATTGAGTTAGCCAATTTGTCACACGAAACTGACCTGGTACCACCCATATGGTTTAAGTATGCCACTGCTGTGGTGTTGTCTATTTGGAGACGGACATGTGCTCCAACAAGCTTGGAACAATACGCACGAAGTCCGTGGAATGCTGCCAGCAACTCCAAATAGTTAATCCCTTGAGTCAACAACATCGTTGACTCAAGGGTATCCCATCTGCCCCCACAACTAGAGCAATTATCCATAGCTCCCCAGCCATTGGAGATGCATCAGTCTGCAAATATACCACCGGATTAGCCTCCCTGATAGGCTTGAATGAGCTGCTAATGTGGCACACCCACCATTGCAACTCATTTATCGCTTCGGACGGCAGCTGCATTGATCGATCATAATGACCAGCGTCCTGTTTTAACGCAGCAATTTTAGCTCTTTGCAAACTCTGATAATGCAAAGGTCCATATCGCGCTGCCGGAAACAAAGCTACAAGCGTACCAATTACTGTAGCTGTATGCCGAGTCGATGGTATATTGGTGCGGATTAAACCTTGACACACCTGGGTAACCTCCTCAATCTTGTTAATTGGTATGGTAACCCTCATGCTCATAGAGTTCACCGTGAACCCTAGGTAATTAATCACCTGGGCAGGGCAGAACTTTGATTTCTCTGGATTGACAATAAACCCTAATTGTTGAAATATATTGACAGCAGCTGCAACTCCCTGTTCAGCCAATTCCAGGGTGCGGCCCACAATTAAGATATCATCTAAATAGGCCATAACTATATGATGTCGCTGTCTCAAATAAGCCATAATTGGTTTCACTAATTTAGTGAACAATCTAGGGGCTGTGGTGAGCCCATTAGGCAAAGCCTTGTACTGCCAGAGTTGCCCCATCCAGATGAATTTCAAAAACCTCCTGTCGTATTTCTGGATGGATACTGAATAGTATGCGTCTTTCAAATCGATGCATGCCATAAAGCAACCATGAGAAATCAATGATATGGTTGTTTCAAACGTATCCATTTTAAAATGAGTATATGTTACAAAAGTATTCAAACGGGTTAGATCAATAATGACACGACAACCTCCATCCTTCTTAGGTCTGGTGAATATATTCGAAACAAATTCAACTGGCTCATGCACCGCTTTCTCAATCACTCCCTTCTGTTCAAGCCTTAAAATTTCCTTGTAGCCTGCTGCCTGTTCTGCAGCAGATAATCTAAACGTTCGACCGGGCATGTGCGGGGATGGAGGAATGTCGCCATTAATAAACTCAATTTTATGCCCCTGAATATTGTGCAACACATACTCGTCACCAGTAAAATTACCCCATGCACCCAAAAACAGCCGAAGGCGACCACCAACATGTGAAGTTAAACAAAGAGAAAAGAGAGAACCAGACCCCCTCACCCCCGTGGTTGCCGGCGGTCCTTGACATGTGTGGGTGGACGTGGAGGTGCTGGGTTGGCTTGAGGGCGCGGCGTCTTCGTTTTCCACCAGGGTCTCTGCCGACCCTGTCCTAAAAAAGACCCCTGGTGCTGGGTCTGATGTTGCTGTCGTTGTGGAGCTTGAGGGTGGGTCCTCGTCGAGGTACTAGCAGACCCTCGTGAGCGAATGTATGGAGCTTTTGAGCCTGACGGTGTGGGGGCACTCTGAGAGTGCATGATCCCCACCGTTTTGGCTTGTTTGTCAAGCTCTTTGACTCTCTTCGAGAGGTCCTCCCCAAAGAGTTGACGGGGCGGCGGCGGTTTGCAATTTTACCTCTTGTTGACAGATAGCCGCACTGATGTTGCCCCATATCGGCGTATTGACCACAGGCACGTTGAGGGAGTTGCAATTGGATGGAGCCTTGAGACGGCTCATTGCCTGAACGAGGACTTCTTCCTGTAGTTGCTGGTTGTTAAGAAAGTCCACAGTGGCTGCCAGCTTTGCGTTTAAAGGAAGTCCAGATGAATGTGGGGCCGCAAATTTGGTCGCCACATCCAGAAGATCCTCCGCTGGCACCTCCAACGGAGGTGGTATGGAATCCACCAAAACCTCCTCCTCCTGCTGCTCCAGGCTAATGGTAGAGGCTGGTGACGACGCCCTGTGCCTGTTGCTGCCCTGCTGTAGTTGACGTTGAAGCAGGAGCTCCAGCAGCCGCTCCATACGGTCAATACGCCCTTCACCCTGAACACTCAGGTGGTCGGAGTCCTCCGGCTCTGAAAAGAAAACCGGGCTCCTATCATCGGCCCGCACCTCATCGAGGCCCAGCCGGTGCCGGTAGTTGTCGCTAACAGCCGCCGAAGCGAAACTGCGCGATTCCCGCGCGGGCGTGTTCAACCGCCTCCATTTAGCGGGAGCTGAAGCCGCTGCCACTAAGGGCACTTGCGGCGTGGTGTCGGCACCAGCCGAAGCATGGCTGCCTGAAGCCCGCGCAGGCTTGCCGGCTGCCCACATCGTGGACTTTGCCGACGCATGGTCTCGCCCACCCATCCATGGGCGGCTCGGCGACCGTGACGAGACCCGACTCAACCGACCCGTCCCGGCGGCGAGAGTCGGGGTGTGCCGGCTGGACCTCACAGCCGCCCCGGATCTCGCCCTGGAACCTGACCGCTCCTCCGTGTCAGGCAATGCCTTAGCCCTGGCAGGGTTAGGCTTCTGCACTGCTGCCCTTCCCCTACTCGGAGGGCTGAGTGGAACGGGCCGTGCAGCCGCACGCACCCAGCTCGAGGTCGCCAGCGAGCCCGCTGACGACCTGACTGCCATGGCAGGGTCCCCCTGCTTTGGCGGCACACCACACTCCTCCTCGTCGAACTCCTCCGAGCTGTGGTGTGCTGGCGGATCTGGACCTGTAATCACAGGGCTTACCCACATCTCCGCCTGAGTCCCGGCCTGCGTTGCAGGTACTGCCGATGGTAACGGCCCCGGAACTGTTGACCGGCGAACTCGTCCTGACGTCCTCCGGCCCTTGGAACTCCCATCCATGTCCTTGCTGCAAGACATAATCAGACAACAAGGACCACCAACTAAAGGTGGAATACTCACCTCCGTGGCCCCTTATGAAGGGCTGGCGAGGAGCGCGCTCCACCGCCAGCCGTCGCAGCAACGCGGTACGACGATATGTCGAGCATGCGCGCCGGCGGGCTCTTCACGAAGTCACTCACGTGTCTCCGAAATGAAATCTATCTATCTCTGCCTTAAAAATATCCATTGACTTGGCCTCCGCAGCCGCCTGTGGCAATGAATACCACAGATTCACCACCCTCTGATTAAAGAAATTCCTTCCCAATGGAACGTCCTTTAATTCTGAGGCTGTGACCTCTGGTCCTAGACTCTCCCACTAGTGGAAACATCCTATCCACATCCACTCTATCCAAGCCTTTCACTATTCTGTATGTTTCAATGAGACTCACGTGACTATGATTATTGGATGAATTAACTACAGATCAAGAATGATTGATTAACTCACTCTGTTAATAGATTAGGTACTACCTTATAATGTTAATAAGTCGGTACATATGTTAATGGAACCTCGGGTCATTCTGTTATAGTATTTTGTTATACTTTCAGTCTAGCTGGCCTAATTATTGTCCTAAAGCATAACATATAGTATTAAATAAGCATGAATATTTAGTCTTAATGGTCATTTGAAAATTGTTAAGCTTTAATGAAATTAATTTTCATTGCAGAGCTTCAATTAAATGTAATGTTAAAGTGAACAATTGTCATTGAGGTAGACGCAAAGGGCTGGATTAACTCAGCGGGTCAGGCAGCATCTCTTTAGAAAGCGCTTCGGGTCGTGACCTTTCTTTTGGCTGAAAGTAGGGGATGGGGGAGAGGGGTGGAGAGCTGGTGGCGACAAATGGTCGGGATCATTCAAGGTGTAGGAAAGAACTGCAAATAACATATAACCATATAACCATATAACAATTACAGCACAGAAACAGGCCCTCTCGGCCCTTCCAGTCCGTGCTGAACATTTATTTTCCCCTAGTCCCATCTACTTGCACTCAGGCCATACCCCTCCATTCCCTTCCCGTCCATATACCTATCCACTTTACTTTTAAATGTTAAAATCGATCCTGCCTCCACCACTTCTGCAGGAAGATCATTCCACACAGCCACCACTCTCTGAGTAAAGAAGATCCCCCTCATGTTACCTCTAAACTCCTGTTCCTTAATTCTCATGTCATGCCCTCTTGTTTGAATCTTTCCTACCCTCAATGGGAAAAGCTTATCCACGTCAACTCTGTCTATCCCTTTCATCATTTTAAAGACCTCAATCAAGTCCCCCCTTAACCTTCTGCGCTCCTAAGAGTAAAGACCTAATGCAGGTTTAAATCAAAGACACACACAAAAAACTGGAGTAACTCAGCGGCACAGGCAGCATCTCCGGAGAGAAGGAATGGGTGATGTTTCGGGTCGAGACTGATACAAGTGTCGACCCGAAACGTCACCCTTCCCTTCTCTGCAGAGATGCTGCCCGTCCCGCTGAGTTACTCCAGCTTTTTGTGTGTACCTTCAAGATCATTCAAGGCTAGCCACAAAATTTGGTATAAACCAGCATCCTTGTTCCTTGTTTCTACGAACAAATGTCATGATTTACATGGATAGGACAGGTTTGGAGGGATATGGCCCAAACTCAGGCATGTTGGTCGGGTGTGGGCATCTCAGACCAAGGGGCCTGTTTCCACTTTGTATCAGTCTATGATTCCATGATTTCTTTTTCTGAGGAATGTTCTTCCCCCTCACTGGGACAACTGGTAATTTGACTACAACAAAAGTTAATGGATCTAAATGTTTCAAGATAATGTCACTTAGTTGCTGATCAAAGATTAAAACTGGGCAGAGGGGTTACTTCACACATTACACACAGGTGATTTTCAAATTCGAGTTCAAGTTCACATTTCAAAAAGTCAAAAGAGTTTATTGTCATGTGTCCCTGACAGGACAATGAAAATCTTTCTTTGCATAGCACAACAGAACATAGAAGGCATTGACTACAATTCTATACATAAATACACACATGACTTAATAAATTAATAAAGTGCAAATAACAGATGGAGGGATATTAATGTTCAGAGTTCCGAGCCAGGTTTAATAGCCTGATGGCTGTGGGGAAGTAGCTATTCCTAAACCTGGTTGTTGCAGTCTTCAGGCTCCTGTACCTTCTATCCGAAGGTAGCAGGGAGATGAGTGTGTGGCCAGGGTGGTGTGGGTCCTTGATGACACTGCCAGCCTTTTTGAGGCAGCGACTGTGATAAATCCCCTCGATGGAAGGAAGGTCAGAGCCGATGATGGACTGGGCAGTGTTTACTACTTTTTGTAGTCTTTTCCTATCCAGGGCGCTCAAGTTGCCGAACCAAGCCACGATGCAACCGGTCAGCAAGCTCTCTACTGTGCACCTGTAGAAGTTAGAGAGTCCTCCTTGACATACTGTCTCTCCGTAATCTTCTCAGGAAGTAGAGACGCTGATGAACTTTCTTAATAATTGCATCTGTGTTCTTGGACCAGGAAAGATCTTCACAGATGTGCACGCCCAGGAATTTGAAGCTCTTGACCCTTTCAACCATCGACCCGTTGATATAAACAGGACTGTGGGTCCCCATCCTACTCCTTCCAAAGTCCACAATCAGTTCCTTGGTTTTGCTGGTGTTGAGGGCCAGGTTGTTGTGCTGGCACCATATGGACAGTCGCTCGATCTCTCTTCTATACTCGGACTCATCCCCATCAGTGATACGTCCCACAACAGTGGTGTCGTCAGCGAACTTGATGATGGAGTTCGCGCTATGACCGGCTACGCAGTCATAAGTATAGAGTGAGTACAGCAGGGGGCTGAGCACGCAGCCCTGAGGTGCTCCCGTGCTGATTGTTATCGAGTCTGACACATTTCCACCAATACGAACAGACTGTGGTCTGTGGATGAGGAAGTCGAGGATCCAATTGCAGAGGGATGCGCAAAGACCCAGTTCTGCGAGTTTGGTAACCAGCTTGGAGGGGATGATTGTGTTAAATGCCGAGCTGTAGTCAATAAATAGCAGCCTGACATATGAGTTTTTGTTGTCCAAGTGGTCCAGAGCGGAGTGGAGGGCCAGCGAGATCGCGTCCACCGTTGATCTGTTGTGGCGGTAAGCGAACTGCAGTGGGTCCAGGTTTTTGTTGAGGTAGGAGTTGATTTGCGCCATGATCAACCTCTCGAAGCACTTCATCACCACAGGCGTTAGTGCCACAGGTCGATAGTCATTGAGGCACGTCACCTTGCTCTTCTTGGGCACCGGTATTATTGATGCCCTTTTGAAGCAGGTGGGAACCTCAGACCTCAGAAGTGACAGGTTGAAAATGTCCGTAAAAACTCCAGCCAATTGGTCCACACAGGTTTTTAGGACACGACCAAGTATGCCATCAGGTCCAGACGCTTTTCGAGGGTTCATCCCTCTGAAGGATTTCCTGACGTCTGCCTCTGTGACTGAGACTGAAATACCATCACAGCGAATAGGGGCTCAGGAAGGCACATCGGTGTTCTCCCTATCAAAGAGTGCGTAAAATGCATTGAGCTCATCAGGGAGTGATGTATCGCCGACATCCGAGCTGCCTCCTGGTTTCGCCTTGTAAGAGGTGATTGCATTCAGTCCCCGCCACAGCTGCCGAACATCTGTCTCATCCTCCAGCTTGGAGCAGAACTCCCTTTTGGCCTTTTTGATGGCCCTACCAATGTCGTATCTGGACTTCGTGTAGACCACTGTGTCATCAGACATGAATGCCCGGTGTCTGGTCTTCAGAAGAGTGCGGATCTCACAGTTCATCCAAGGTTTCTGATTGGGAAACACTCGGAAGGTTTTTGTAGGGATGCAGTCCTCCACACATTTCTATATGAAGTCTGTAACGACTGTGGCGTATTCATTCAAGTCCGTTGCCGAGTCCTTGAACATTGCCCAGTCTACAGACTCCAAACAGTCTTGTAGTTGTTCTTCTGCCCCCGCCGACCAGCTCTGTACTGTCCTCACCTCTGGGGGTGCGCTCTTTAATGGCTGCCTGTAGGCAGGAAGAAGCAGCACCGCGGTATGGTCGGATTTACCGAAGTGAGGGCGAGGGATAGAGCGGTAGGCATTCTTGATGGTGGTGTAGCAGTGGTCGAGGGTGTTTGGTCCTCTGGTGCAGCAGGAGACATGTTGGTGGAAGTTGGGGAGTGATTTCTTTACGTTTGCCTTATTGAAGTCCCCAGCAATGGTGGTAAATGCCTCGGGGTAAGACGTCTGGTGTTTGTTGACCACGGCGTGCAGCTCCTCCAGTGCCAGACGGACGTCTGCCTGGGGTGGGATGTAGACCGCGGTCAGGATGATGGAGGTGAATTCCCTCGGTAGGTAGAAGGGACGGCACTTCACCGCCAGATGTTTGAAGTGTGGAGAGCAGGAGTTGGACAGGACTGCCACGTCTGAGCACCACGCAGAGTTGACCATGAGGCAGACACCCCCTCCTCTCCCTTTCCCCGATGCCAGTGTACGGTCCATGCGGTGGATGGAGAACCCTTCAGGCTGGACTGCTGAGTCTGGGGAGCTGGGGGTGAGCCATGTCTCTGTGAAACAGAACACAGAGCATTCCCTCAGCTCCCTTTGATAAAGCAGCCTTGCCCTTAAGTCCTCCACTTTATTTTCAAGGGACTGTACATTGGCCAGTAGGATAGTAGGGAGAGAGGGCCGAAGTCCCCTGCGCTTCAGTCTGACCTGAAGTCCTGCCCGCCGGCCACGTTTCCGGACACAATGGAGGCTTCCCCTTTGTTTCCAGGTACTGGGTTGACTGTACCTGCTGTTTCTGCGGACCAGCGCTGGAACGGGAATTCGCTCACAGACGGCAGCTCCAGCTCCGTAACGAACGGGGGTTCCCTCAGAATCAGCAGCTCCAGCTTCATTTCTTCTGGGATATCCAGCCCGTCGGCTCTGGAGATCATCCCGGGGTTTCCAGGTGCCATACCTGGGTTCTTCAGTCGGGTCGGGAGTTTCACAACCAGCGTGGGAAAATTTAAAGTCCGGTGCTCCCGCAGCTGCGGGAGATCGCAAAATTTCCAGCGCTTTCAGTTGCACAAGCAGCCTGTCTGAAACGGCACCGATTACTGCCGTTTCCCTGATGCAGGTAAGTTGATAGAAGTTGTAGTTAAATCTTTTCTGTTCTGGTGCTCCGCAAAAGTCGCCGCAGGCGGGCGCCATCTTAAGGAGTTCACATTTGGGGTATTCACATCAACCCCTCCCTCTGCAATTGGTTACTGGACTTTCTAACCAACATACCACAGTCTGTCAGGTTGGATAACCACTCCTCCTCTACACTCACCCTGAACACTGGCGTACCCCAGGGCTGCGTGCTGAGCCCCCTCCTCTACTCCCTCTTCACCTACGACTGCATACCTGTACATGGTACCAACACCATCATCAAGTATGCAGATGGCACAACGGTGATTGGCCTCATCAGCGACAACGATGAGTCGGCCTACAGGGAGGAGGTTCAGCTTCTAGCAGCATGGTGTGCCGACAATAACCTGGCCCTCAACTCCAAGAAGACCAAGGAGCTCATTGTGGACTTCAAGAGATCGAGAGGCTGCACGCACAACCCCATCCATATCAACGGGACAGAGGTGGAACGTGTCTCCAGCTTCAGGTTCCTGGGGGTCAACATCTCCGATGACCTCTCCTGGACCCACAACACATCCTCGCTGATCAAGAAGGCTCACCAGCGTCTCTTCTTCCTGAAGGTCCACCTGTCTCCCCAGATTCTGGTGAACTTCTACCGCTGCACCATCGAGAGCATCCTTACCAACTGCATCACAGTATGGTATGGTAACTGCTCTGTCGCCGACCGGAGGGCTCTGCAGAGGGTGGTGAAGACCGCCCAATGCATTACAGGCTCCTCACTCCCCTCCATTGAGTCTGTCCATAGTAAATGATGCCTGCGCAGGGCGCACAGCACCGCCAGGGACAGCTCACACCCCAACCATAGACTGTTTACCCTCCTCCCATCCGGGTGACGCTACAGGTCCCTCCGCTGCCGGACCAGCAGGCTCAAGAACAGCTTCTTCCCTGCGGCTGTCACACTTTTCAACGCTGCACCTCAATGACTGCCTGTCTCGGACATGTGCGGAGTTCGTCCCGACATCGCGAGGGGCTCCAAAAAACTGACTATGTTCAAAAATTCCGCACGGCAACGGCTTGTCGGCTTGCAGCCGCCTCGACGCATTACACACCGTCTCGACGTCGTGCCTCCGTGACCCTCTCTGTAGGTGCCTCCGTGACCCTCTATGTGTGTGGCTCCGTGGTCCTCTGTGTGTGTGCCTCTGTGCCCCTCTCTGTGTGCTTCTCTCTGTCCTGGCGAACTTACTTTGAAGACTTCGCTCCAAGTTCGCCTCACTTTGCGCCGCGTTGCGCCACTCACCCGACCTCCGCGCGGCCCACGCTGCCGGTTTGGTCGCACTTGCCGCATGCAGGCGCATGCTGGTGGGAACGGGCCCTGTACAGGGATCACCCGACCTCCGCGCAGCCCCCGCTTCTAGTTTGATCGCGCTCATCGCACGGAGTCGGATGCTGGTGGGACAGGCCCTTAAAGCTTTCAACCATCTCTACTTCGGCTGCATCAATGATTACCAGGGTATGTGTGCCGCTGCCCTTCCTGAAGTCGATCATTATCTCCTTAGTCTTGCTGACATTGAGGGAATGGTAGACAAAAATGCTGGAGAAACTCAGCGGGTGAGGCAGCATCTATGGAGCGAAGGAAATAGGCGACGTTTTGGGTCAAGACCCTTCTTCAGACTGATGGGGGGGGGGGGGGGGCGGCGGGAAAAAGAATGGAAGAGGCGGGGAGAGTAGGCTGTGGGAGTACTGGGAAGCAGAGGGGAAGGAGGGAGAAAGCAGGGACTACCTGAAATTGGAGAAGTCAATGTTCATACCGCTAGGGTGTAAACTACCCAAGCGAAATATGAGGTGCTGCTCCTCCAATTTACGGTGGGACTCACTCTGGCCATGGAGGAGGCCCAGGACAGAAAGGTCGGATTCGGAATGGGAGCGGGACTTGAAGTGCTGAGCCACCGGGAGATCAGGTTGGTTATTGCGAACCGAGCGGAGGTGTTGGGCGAAGCGATCGCAAAGCCTACACTTGGTCTCACCGATGTAGTGCAGTTGACACCTGGAACAGCGGATGCAATAGATGAGGTTGGAGGAGGTGCAGGTGACTGCTTGGGTCCTTGGATGGAGTCAAGGGGGGAGGTAAAGTGACAAGTGTAGCATTTCCTACAAAGGCTGTTGTTTCGATACCAGGACGCAAGGTTCTCGATCTCCTTCCTGTACTTCGTCTCGTTGTTACTTGATATCTGGCCCACAATGGTGGTGTCGTCTGCGAATTTGTAAATTGATCTGGATTTGCACTTGGCTGCACAGTCATGGGTGTACAAGTAATAAGGAAGGGTGGGTTAGCACCCCAGTCTGTGTCTTTCGTGAGAAAGACACCCAATAAAGCTACGGAAAGGCCTAATGAACCATCGAGGCCTAAAAATCCATCAGGCGAAAATGAAATGCTCGGAGAAGGAGAAAGAGGTGCAGCGTACGCACAGGCCTTGAACCTGGTGAGACGCAGGAGGAGCCCGGCCGGGAGTCACCCCACAGAGCCCAGTCCCTCCATGCACTAGAGTCTCCCAACCCCTGCAGAGTGGTTACTAAGATGGCTGCTCCGTGGGCGGTTGCTGCTGGGACGCAAGTCGGGGCCTGATCAACCCCGGCTGGGTCGCCTGGGCGAGGGTGTCTGATGTTGTGAGACCCAGAACACCCGATGACCCCAGGTCACATCACTGAGGATGCGCCCCAGCACATCTAGAAGATGTATCTTTTTCACAAGGGGGCTGACAACGCATCCTTGCGGGGCACCAGTGTTGAGGATTTTTGTAGAGGACGATTTGTCCCCTATCCTCACTGATTGGGGTCTGTTGGTCAGGAAGTTGAGGATCCAGTTGCAGAGATGAGTGCTGACTCCAGGTTCCACGAGTTTGTGGATGAGCTTGGATGAGATCATGGCATTGAAAGCAGAGCTGTGGTCGATGAATAGAAATCTGACGTGGACGTCTCTCCTGTCGAGGTGTACCAGGGATGAGTACATGGCCAGGGAGATGGCATCAGCCGTGGACCTGTTGTGGTGGTGGGTGAACTACAGTGGGTCAAGGCCGCTGTGTAGGCTGGATTTAGTGCAATCCATAACCAAAGCACCTCATGATGGTGGATGTCAAGGCCACTGGACGGTAGTCATTAATGCATGAGATCTTGCTTTTCTGTTCTAGGGGAATCAAGAACCAGAGAACATAGGTGGAAGGTGAGAGAGGCAAGATTTATTCCGCAATGGAAAAGCAACTTTTGAGCTCAGAGTGGTGGGTGTGTGGAACGAGCTGCCAGAGGAAGTAGTTGAGGCAGGTGCCATAACGGCATTTAAAGTGCCCCATGAAACTATCCATGAAACATCTTAGTCAGCATGGATGAGTTATGCCAATGGGCCTATATATGTGATACATGACTTTAAGGTTAACTGTATGACTAAAGTTCACTATATCCCTCTGTAGACCATTCCTATCCATATACCTGTCCAAATGACACTTCCCCACAGCCATCAGGCTACTAAACTTGGCTCGGTCAAAACTCTGAACATTAATACCCCTTTATCTGTTATTTGCACTTTATCCCTGTATTTATTCATGTGTGTATTTACGTATATAATGGTATATGGACACACTGATCTGATTTGTAATCCATGCCTAGGGGGTGCCGTCCGGTTGGTATGGCTGCCCAGCCTGCATCTGTCTGTTTTTTTAACTTATTTCTTTTATTTTTAGTGAGTTTTAGTGTTTTGTTTTGGAGTTCTAGTCTTTTTTATGTGGGGGTGAGGGAAGGGGGGGGGGAAGGGGGAAACTGCTTTTCCTGCCGCCTACCTGGTCGGAGAGGCAGCTTTTCTCCGGGCTGCACCGTCGACCTGTCCTCGCGGCCTACCAGCGGGCCTGGAGCGGCGTTTCCTGAGGGGGCCGCCCAGAACCTCGGCTTCGGCAGCGGCTCAGCGCTGGAGCACCATCGGGGAGCGGAGCGGGCGATACCTCGCCTGGGTCGCCGCGCTGGTGCTCCAGAATGCTGAGACCGCAGGTGAACATCGCGGAGCTGCGGGACTGTGGAGCGGCCGGCTGCGGGCGGCAGCGCTGAACTTTAACATCGGGAGCCTGGGATCTCTCGGCGAGATCACCAGTTGTGGAGCTCCATCCAGATCCGGAAGCCACGGATTCCTGTAGGGAAGCGGCCGTTCCAGGGGTCCCAAGCCACTGTGAGGACTCTCCCGACGCCGGAACACCAACACCCGGCGAGAAGGCCTAAAACATCGGGCCGCCGTAGTGCCGACTGCGGAGGCCTCAATAGGCCCGAATATGGGTGGACATGGGGATGGGACTGGACTTTGTGCCTTCCCCCACAGTGGGAACCATTGTGGGGGGATGCTTTTATGTTCATTGTTAATTCTTTAGTGTTGTGTCTTATCTTTATCTGTGTGCTGCATGGCAAGTCACATTTCACTCCACCAATTGGTGTATGTGACAATAAATGTCCTTTGTCCTTTGTCCTTTGTCTACTATGTTCTGTTGTGCTAAGCAAAGAAAGAATTTCATTGTCCTGTCAGGGACACATGACAATAAACTCTTTTGACTATTGACTCTTAAAAGACAATTGGACAGGTACATGGATAGGAATGGTCTACAGAGGGATTCAGTGAAATTTACAGTCATACAGTTAACCTTGGTCATGTATCACATATATAGGCCCATTGGCATAACTCGTCCATGCTGACTAAGATGTTTCATGGATAGGGATGGGCTTGGAGGGAATGTGCAGGAAGAAACTGCTGATGCTGGTTTACAGCTAAGATAAACACTAAATGCTGGAGTAACTCAGCGGGACAGGAAGTCTGAAGAAAGGTCTGGACCCAAAACTTCACCCGTTCCATCTATCCAGAGATGCTGCCTGTCTCGCACTTACTCCTACATTTTGTGACCATGAAATGTTTAGAGGGATGTGGGCCAAACACAGACAATTGGGGCTAGCTTACACAATAGACAATAGGCCTTTAGACAATAGACAATTAGGTCTTTATTCTTTGGAGCGCAGAAGGTTAAGGGGGGACTTGATTGAGGTCTTTAAAATGATGAAAGGGATAGACAGAGTTGACGTGGATAAGCTTTTCCCATTGGGGGTAGGAAAAATTCGAACAAGAGGGCATGACATGAGAATTAAGGGACAGAAGTTTAGGGGTAACATGAGGCGGAACTTCTTTACTCAGAGAGTGGTGGCTGTGTGGAATGATCTTCCTGCAGAAGTGGTGGAGGCAGGATCGATTTTAACATTTAAAAGTAAAGTGGATAGGTATATGGACGGGAAGGGAATGGAGAGGTATGGTCTGAGTGCAGGTAGATGGGACTAGGGGAAAATAAATGGTCGGCATGGACTGGAAGGGCCGAGAAGGCCTGTTTCCGTGCTGTAATTGTTATATGGTTATATGGTTATAGGCGCAGAAGCAGGCCATTCGGCCCATCGAGCAAGCACCGCCATCCACTATGATCATGTCAGATCATCCACAATCAGTAGCCCGATCCTGCCCTCTCCCCACATCCCTTGACTCAGTTATCTATAAGAGCTTTGTCAAACTCTCTCTTGAAAACATCCAGAGAATTGGCCTCCACTGCCCTCTGAGGCAGATAATTCCACAGATTCACAACTCTCTGGGTCAAAAAGTTTTTCCTCAACTCCGTTCTAAATAGCCTACCCCTTATTCTTAAACTGTGGCCCCTGGTTCTGCACTCCCCCAACATCGGGAACATGTTTCCTGCCTCTAGCGTGTCCAAACCCTTAATAATCTTATATGTTTCAGTAAGAACCCCTCTCATCCTTCTAAATTCCAGTGTACACAAGCCCAGTCACTTCATTCTCTCAGCATATGACAATTCAGCCATCCTGGGAATTAACCTCGTGAACCTACGCTGCACTCCCTCAATAGCACGAATATCCTTCCTCAAAGGTAGACAAAAGTGCTGGAGAAACTCAGCGGGTGCGGCAGCATCTATGGAGCGAAGGAAATAGGCAACGTTTTGAGCCGAAACCCTTCTTCAGACTCTTGTCCTGGCAACATCCTCAATATCCTTACTCAAATTTGGAGACCAAAACTGCACACAATACTCCAGGTGCGGTCTCTCCATGGCCCAGTACAACTTTGCTCCTATACTCAACTCCTCTTGTTATGATCTTATCTAACTCCTCTTGTCAACTCCTTGGCCTCACCATCTCTATTGCAGGTGATACACTCCTGACCGACATCCACTACAAACCAACTGACTCCCACAACTACCTGGACTACTCTTCCTCCCACCCTGCTTCCTGTAAGGACTCCATCCCCTATTCCCAATTCCTCCGTCTACGCCGCATCTGCTCCCAGGATGAGGTGTTCCACACCAGGTCATCACAAATGTCCTCGTTCTTCAGAGAACGTGGTTTCCCCTCCCCCAATATAGATACTATAGATGAGGCTCGCACCAGGGTCTCCTCCATACCCCGCAACACTGCCCTCTCTCCCCATTCCCCCACTCACAACAAGGGCCGAGTCCCCCTGGTCCTCACCTTTCACCCCACCAGCCGGCGCATACAACAGATAGTCCTCTGCCAGTTTTGCCACCTCCAAAGTGACCCCTCCACTCGCCACATCTTCCCATCTCCCCCCCTGTCTGCCTTCCGCAAAGACCGCTCCCTCCGCAACTCCCTTGTCAATTCTTCCCTTCCCTCCCGCTCCACCCCTTCCCCGGGCACTTTCCCTAGCAACCGCAAGAGATGCTACACTTGTCCCTTCACCTCCCCCATCCACTCCTTTCAGGGACCCAAGCAGTCATTCCAAGTCCGACAGAGGTTCACCTGCACCTCCTCCAACCTCATCTACTGCATCCGTTGCTCCAGATGCCAGCTGATCTACATCGGTGAGACCAAGCGGAGGCTGAGCGATCGTTTCGCCGAACACCTCCGCTCGGTCCGCAATAACCAACCCGACCTCCCGGTGGCTCAGCACTTCAACTCCCCCTCCCATTCCGTATCCGACCTCTCGGTCCTGGGCCTCCTCCGCGGCCAGAGTGAGCAACACCGCAAGTTGGAGGAACAGCACCTCATATTCCGCTTGGGGAGTCTGCATCCTCTGGGCTTAAACATTGAATTTTCTCAATTCTGTTAACCCAGGCTGCCTCCTCCCCTTCCCACCTCTCCCTCAGCCCTCGGGCCCTGGCATTCCTTCTCTCTCTATCTTCCCCCCCCCCCAACCCAAGTCGCACTAGCTTCTCATTTTCACACTACAAACAGCTTACAATGGCCTGTTTCCTTTATCATCGATACTTTTTTGCATATAGAAACATAGAAACATAGAAAATAGGTGCAGGAGTAGGCCATTCGGCCCTTCGAGCCTGCACCGCCATTCAATATGATCATGGCTGATCATCCAACTCAGTATCCCGTACCTGCCTTCTCTCCATACCCCCTGATCCCTTTAGCCACAAGTGCCACATCTAACGCCCTCTTAAATATAGCCAATGAACTGGCCTCAACTACCTTCTGTGGCAGAGAATTCCACAGACTCACGACTCTCTGTGTAAAGAATGTTTTCCTCATTTCGGTCCTAAAGGAATTAAAGGTCCTAAAGGAATATCTTTCATTCATTGTTCTTTATCTCTCCACATCACTGTCTATATCTCTCGTTCCCCTGATCCCAACCAGTCTGAAGAAGGGTCTCGACCCGAAACGTCGCCTATCTCCTTCACTCCTTAGTTGCTACTGCACCCGCTGAGTTTCTCCAGCTTTTTGTGTAATCCTCTTGTTATGAAGGCCAACATGCCATGAGTCGTCTTCACTGCCTGGTGTACCTTAGTTGGGGCATCTTGGTCGGCATGGGAGAGATGGGCCGAAGGGCCTGTTTCTGTACATCATGAGTCTATAATGCAATTACTTTCCTTCCCGACCACTCCCCCACAAATGCTTTTCACTGTACCTTGGGACACGTGGCAAAAAACTAATCTGAACTGAACTGAACTGAATTGCCCTCCCAAATCCTCTCAGAACAACCCCCCATCTCTTACAACTCCCACGCTAATTAATTCCATCTTCCAAACATTTGTTCCATCCAATATACAAAGATGCTTGCTATAAAAATGTAGTTTTATGCAGAGTGAGACGTATCGCATTATCATAATTTAGGATAAACAATTGTTGTTTTTAAAAGCCATTACATTAAACAACTTAATTATAGTGCTTGATGGTTGTTATTTCTAGATAAAATGATTCTGAATATTGATTACATGGAGAGATCATTTATATGTAAACAATATTCTTTGTGTTTAACGCAAAATATTAACAGTGAGTAATTAGCAATTAAAAAGGCAACTATGTTTCATACATTTTAATCTTCAACATACAGCAGCTGACAAAAGCATAACTTTGTCAAACTGAATTTGGCAGAAATATGATTTGTGTTCCGTACTGGGAACCGTGCTATAGGAAGGATGTTGTTAAGTTGGAAAGGGTGCAGAGAAAATTAATGTTGCCAGGACTCCTGAGCTATAAGAAGAGGTTGAGCAGGCTGGGTCTCTATTCCTTGGAGCGCAGGAGGATGAGGGGTGATCTTATAGAGGTGTACAAAATCATAAGAGGAATAGATCAGGTAAATGCACACCACTTGCCCTGAGTAGGTGAATCAAGAACCAGAGGACATGGGTTTAAAGTTAAGGGGAACATTTTTTATAGGATTCTGAGGAGTCACTTTTTAACATTAAAGGCCCTGTCTCACGGTGCGAGTTGACCCACGAGGTACCCCATGTGAAAGACGCGTGGTAGTGTACGAGATTTCAAGTTGATGATCAAGTGTTTAACCGAGTTCCCACGGGTATGTCATTGCTGCGATGTTCCAACTTGCTCTCCCGAGTTAACAAGTTCCTCTCCCGTTACTCTTGAGCCAACCGTGAATGAAGGTAAAGTGTGTGAGGGGTGAGAAGTCCATGCCGGGTGGCAGCCGGCCGGCCGCAGCCGCTGTTCAGATTGTTGGGAGACGGAGCTCAGGGTTCGCCTCTTGAGCTGCTTTAGTGCCCAGGCGTAAGTTGAGGTGGAAGGTGGTTGGGGGTGCGGGGGGGGGGGCTCGTCTTCTGAAGAAGGATCTCGACCCGCTGAATTACTCCAGCAGTGTTAAAGAAGGAACTGCAGATGCAGCAAAATCGAGCGCACACAAAATTCTGGAGAAACTCAGCGGGTGCAGCAGCATCTATAGAGCGAAGGAGGGTCTCAACCTGCTGAAATTCTCCAGCATTTGGATCTAAACATCACCCATCCCTTCCCTCCAGAGATGCGGCCTGACCCGCTGAGTTACTCCAGCTTGTTTGTGTCTATCGTTGAATGGGTGACGTTTCGGGTCGAGACCCTTCTTCGGACTGAAAATAAAACTTGCCTCGCGTGAAGTGGCTTGTAAATTAAAACATAAAAACAAGAAATGCTAGACTCATTTATGTGCTGTTATTCATTTACCTGGCCTGTTGCTGTCCACCCTCCTCCACCGTGAGCGCTGGACAACTCACTGGGTGCAAAACTCCGCTGCATCCCGGGCGGAGGGCGATGATCACCCGACTGACCGGCAAGTAGAGGCGGCGGGTCGGCCAAGCCCGGCTCCCCGCCACCGGGATAGACACCAACTACTGGAGTAAACTCAGCGGGATCTCTGGAGAAGTCTGAAGTAGGGTCTCGACATGAAATCTCACCCATCCCATCTCTCCAGAGATGCTGCCAGTCCCTCGGAGTTACTCCAGCATTGTGTGTGTCTATGGGTTACACAAAAAGCTGGAGAAACTCAGCGGGTGCAGCAGCATGAAGAAGGTCAGCAGGTCTGAAGAAGGGTCTCGACCCGAAACGTCGCCTATCTCCTGCGCTCCTTAGATGCTGCTGCACCCGCTGAGTTTCTCCAGCTTTTTGTATAATCCTACAGCCGTTCATTGAGACGAATACGAAGCCACGGGGCAGGTGCCTCGGTAATAAAGGACAAGTTGCAGATCATCGCAGAAAGGCCGAAGATAGACACAAAATGCTGGAGTGGGACAGGCCGCATCTCTGGAGAGAAGGAATGGGTGGCGTTTCGGGTAAGTCTGAAGAAGGGTCTCGACTCCATTCCTTCTCTCCAGAGATGCTGCCTGGTCCACTGAGTTACTCCAGCATTTTGTGTCTATCTTTGGGTCAGTCTTTACTGGAGCGAACGAACAGATTATGAAACGTTCCCACGGTAGACTTACGAGTCACTAAGGTAAACGCACGGGCCACTACGTTACTACAACGAGTTTAAATGTTTCCATTTTTAACTTGAAGAGTTAATTTTACTCGTGGAAAACATCAAACATGTTTGATTTTTTCCACGAGTTAACAAGTTTCCCGAGTGCCTGCCGTTAGCGCCACGAGTCGATAAGTTGCTCCCGCGAGTTCCGACGTGCCCGCTACGTGATCACCATGATTGAAAATTCGGGGACACTTGTGGGCCAACTCGCACCGTGAGACAGGGGTTTTAGAGTGGTGGGTGTATGGAACAAGCTGTCAGGGAAGGTAATTGAGGCAGCGATTATTGTAATATTTAAGAAGCATTTTGACAGGTACAGTACATGGGTATGACAGGTTTAGTGGGATGTGGACCTAACACAGGCAAGTGAAACTAGTGTATGGGACGTCAGTGTGGGCAAGTTGAGCCGAATGGCCTGTTTCGAGACTGTATGACACTATAACTCTAAGAATATGAAATTGATCTAACTGAAGTTAAAGAAGCATTATGTATGATATTTTATTTAATAGTAATTAATATGGAAATTAACAATAAGATTCAAGTAGTAATTTCCATAGCTAATCAGTTGCATGGGTTCTGGGCAATTGAATGCCTTCCAGAGGTTATAACCTAACTACAAAAGAAATCGTGAGCTGTTATTTGTGAACGATCAGAGCCAGCCAGATTGAATACTATGCAAATTGCATTTTTGCTGAAAATACAAAATGATGGAAAAATAAAAACAAATATTTCTGCCAAAAATATTCTCACTATAGTATTTATAAACAATAGTTTAGCGATGCAGTGCAGATATTGGTCCTTCGGCCCACCGAGTCCGTGCCGACCAGCGATCCCCATATACTAGCACTATCCGGTGGCTAGGGCCTGGGTCTGCTGAGCCTGCGGCTGGGGCCTGGGTCAGCACCATGGAGGCACCCGGAGACGACCTGGCAGCATTAGGGGAGAGGTCGGTGCGGTGGTCGATGATGGCGCCGACCCGACGGACGAGAACGGACACGTGGAAATGAGGACGCCGCTGCCGGGGGAAGAAATAAAGGAGGACCCGGTGTGGGGGGACTACTGTGAGGGAGGGGGGAGAGAACAAAGGCCACAGATACTTTGTAACTTTGTCAGTGGCCCTTTATGTAGCAACTATTTGCATACATTGGATATGCATGCGAAGAATTTCACTGTGACTTGTCACATTTGACAATAAAGCATACATTCCTACACACTAGCGACAATTTACCATGTTTACCAAAGCCAAATTAACCTACAAACCTACGCGTCTTTGGAGTGTGGAAAGAAACTGGAGCACCCTGGGAGAAAACCCACGCGGTCACAGGGAGAACGTACAAACTCCGTACAGATAGCGCCCGTAGTCAGGATGGAACCCGGGTCTCTGGCGCTGTAAGGCAGCAACATTACCACTGCACCACCCTGCCGCCCCTTGACCTCACGCAGTGGATTGGTCTCCCGTCCCTCATCCTGACTGAATTGAGAACTCTGAATAACTTTTGAGGTGTTGGTTCGATTCCTGTTCCAGCCGTATTATATTTTAACCTAAGAACTGACATCAATTCCCTAATTCTTAGAGTAAAGAACCAGTCCTATTGTTCAATAGAACAGAATAGAAATTAGCTATAAATTTTAAATGAGCATTTAATTGAAAAGACCATTTCAAAGTTTCTCTTGAAAACCACACAAAAAACTATGTATTTGAACAGATCATTAATATTCATCGACACTTGAATGAAAAATTGAATGTATTATAGCTTTCAAAATATTTTAAAGTATAGTAAGGAGCTGTTGGTTTATACCAAAGATAGACACAAAATGCTGGTGTATCTCAGCAGGACATGCTCAGGACAATAGACAATAGACAATAGGTGCAGGAGTAGGCCATTCGGCCCTTCGAGCCAGCACCGCCATTCAATGTGATCATGGCTGATCATCCCCAATCAGTATCCCGTTCCCCGGAGAAGGAATGGATGACGTTTCGGGTCGAATTGATTTGCAAGAAGGAGACCTTCAGTTTGAAGAAGGGTTCCGACCCAAATCCTCACCTATTCCTTTTCCCCATATTCCCCATATGCACCTGGAGGCTGCAGCGAATCGTCCGATCAGCAGAGAAGGTTATTGGCTGCAACCTTCCCTCCATTGATGAACTGTACACTGCAAGGGCCAGGAAGCGAGCGGGCAAGGTCATCTCTGACCCCTCTCACCCTGGCCACAAACTCTTGGAATCACTTCCCTCTGGAAGGCAACTCCGGACTGTCAAAGCTGCCACAGCCAGACATAAAAACAGTTTTTATCCATGAGTAGTTGCCCTACTCAACAGCCAAAAATCTGTAGCCTCCCTTTGATCGGGTATTTTGTTGGTTCACATGCTTGATCAATGGTGTTTTATCATTAATCTTTTATTATTATTAATGTTTAGTGTTTTCTGAGCCATTCGTAACTGTCACTGTATGTTGTTGTCATATGGGCGGAGCACCAAGGCAAATTCCTTGTATGTGAATACTTGGCCAATAAACTTACTTACTTGCTTAAAAATAAGTTCCTCGTAACTGTGTATAATGGTCATGAGGGGAATAAATAGCATAAATGCACAATATCCTTTAGTTAGAGCAGGGGAATCTATAACCAGAGGCCAAAGGTTTAAGCTGAGGTTTTACCTAGAATGTTAAATGAAATGTTAGTCTGCAGAAGGGTCTCGACCTGAAACGTCGCCCTTTCCTTCTCTCCAGAGATGCTGCCTGTTCCGCTGAGTTACTCCAGCATTTTGTCTCCATCTTCGGCTGAAACCAGCATCTGCAGTTCCTTCCTATACATGTTAAAGGTGTTTTCTCGCCACAGATCTGCATGACCTTTTGATCATTTCCACCAATTTTGTCAATGGATCTCCAACATCTTTGCTCGCTTTTGTGTTAATTCACAAGGTCATTCTCCTTGTTGCAAATCAATGCCTCACGGTTGAATAATAAATAGCCACTGAGTCTTGTTTCCCAGTTGTCAGCAAAGGAATTAATTGTTCATGAAGTGCGTTGAGACACTGCTGAGGAAAGTGCAAAAGTTCTCTATCATTGCAACTGTTTTCTTTCAGGTTGCTGATGTGCAGAAAGAGATCGATTTGCATGACTGCATGAGAGAATCTGGACGGGTGCCTGTTCACACTTCTATACCTCCCACCGAGAAAAAGGTACAGAAGTATATAAGTGTGAAAAACACACACTGCCAGATTCAGCGAGTTTCCTCCAAG
Organism: Raja brachyura; assembly: GCA_963514005.1. The sequence goes on from OY740785.1 coordinate 111,229,773, forward strand.
CTGTTATCGGACCAGAACCAGAGAGAGGTCCTGAACTACTAACTACCTCAATGGTGACCCACGGACTATCTTTGATCGGACTTTACTGGACTTTACCTTGCACTAAATGTATTCCCTCATCATGTATCTGTGCATTGTTGTATAGGATCTTGGTGAGACCACACCTGGAGTATTGCGTACAGTTCTGGTCTCCAAATCTGAGGAAGGACATTATTGCCATAGAGGGAGTGCAGAGAAGGTTCACCAGACTGATTCCTGGGATGTCAGGACTGTATTATGAACAAAGACTGCATAAATTCAGTTTATACTCTCTAGAATTTAGGAGATTGAGAGGCGATCTTATAGAAACTTGCAAAATTCTTAAGGGGTTGGACAGGCTCGATGCAGGAAGATTGTTCCCGATGTTGGGAGGTCCAGGACAAGGGGTCACAGCTTAAGGATAAGGGGGAAATCCTTTAGGACCGAGATGAGAAGGACGTTTTTCACACAGAGAGTGGTGGGTCTCTGGAACTCTCTGCCACAGAGAGTAGTTGAGGCCAGTTCATTGGCTATATTTAAGAGGGAGTTAGATGTGGCCCTTGTGGCTAAGGGGATCAGAGGGTATGGAGAGAAGGCAGGTACGGGATACTGAGTTGGATGATCAGCCATGATCATATTGAATGGCGGTGCAGGCTCGAAGGGCCGAATGGCCTACTCCTGCACCTAATTTCTATGTTTCTATGTTTCTATGTATTTTCTGTCCGCTGACTGGTTAGCATGCAACAGGAGCCTTTCAGTGTACCTCGGTACATGTGTAAATAAACTAAACTAAACTAAACTAAACTAAACAAATTGAGCATGAAGTGCTTCGAGACACTGTTGCGGGGATTTATAATTGCAACTTTTTTTTTAAATTGCTGATGTGCACAAAGTGATCAATCTGCCATTACTACTAAGAGTGCTATCCAAACATGTGTTCACTCAATTCTATTCGTCACTCAATATTTGATGATCATCTCACAATGTGAAGGGCAGCAGTAATCTGCGGAGTGTTGGAGAATAATACACAGTATGCTTTAGGCAAAGTTACCCCAGTATAGATATAGTCTGAAGAAGGGTCTCGACCCGAAACGTCGCCTATCTCCTTCGCTCCTTAGATGGTGCTGCACCCGCAGAGTTTCTCCAGCTTTTTGTGTACCCCCAGTATAGATTAGTTTAGTTTAGTTACATAGAAACATAGAAAATAGGTGCAGGAATCGGCCATTTGGCCCTTCAAGCCAGCACCGCCATTGGCTGATCATCCACAATCAGCACCCTGTTCCTGCTTTCTCCCCATATATCTTGATTCTGTTAGCCCTTAAGAGCTATATCCGACTCTCCCTTGAAAACATCCAGAAAACCCCCCTCCACCGCCCTCTGAGGCAGAGAATAGTAAGATTGAACGAGAACTTACCAGTTAGAAGGTTGATCTTTATTTTATGAGGAGTCGAAGTGAGGGATTTCGTGAAGAGCCCGCCGGCGCGCATGCTCGACATACTTCAAAGTAGCGGCGTGGAATCACAGAAACCAACAATAGAAATGACTTCGCATAGTAAGATTGAAGTGACTAAGATTACCAGATGAAGGTGATTGAGGGTTGGGCGAGGAGGGCACGAAATCCCTCACTTCGAATCCTCATAAAATAAAGATCAACCTTCGAACTGGTAAGTTCTCGTTCAATCTTACTATTTCATTTCGGAGTCACGTGAGTGACTTCGTGAAGACTTCAAAGCTTCTGTGATTACACGCCCTGGACCACGTCCATGCTGACACACCACTACCAGGGATGGATGGGAGGAACAAACGTGCTCAATAGTTCATACTGCAAAACAAGAGCATATTTATGAATAACAAATCAAAAACCCCTCATGCGGGGACATCTCCACGTTCTTGACCTGCATTCAGCACGGCTTCTGCGAACTGTAGAGGAGCAGCAACAGGCTTGTTATAAAAACGCTGGAACACAGCTTCATTAGCCCATCCTGCTGTGGCGAGAATTTGGTCCATAGGCACCTCCATAATCCTCGCCGCTGACATCGATGCAGCCCTGGTGGAATGAGACTTGAACACATTAGTGTCGATACCTGACTTACCCAAGACGACTCGAAGCCACCTGGATATCGTCTGGACTGTCACTCGATGATGAGGTCTCTTATGAGTGACCAGCAGGTATCTCTCCATTCCTCTGATGCATGCCGTCACCTTGACATAGTGGCAGATATGTGAGGCTAAACATAGCCTAGCATCTGCGGGGTATGCCGGGAACTTCAGCTGCAGCCCTGTGCACCCAGGTCTATGCTGCTTTAGTAGCTCGTCAATGAAAAAGACTACTTCTGTAGGGGTAGATGTCATTCTGTCGACACGAAGTTTGTGTAGTGTCTGTACCCTCTGAGCTGAAGTCAGCGCTAGTAACATCACCAGCTTCATGGTGAGTTTGTCCAGTTGGAGCCCTTCCATGGGAGACCACGTCCTGAGCAGGTTTAATACGTCCCTGACATCCCAGGTGATATTATAGCGTGGTGTAGGCGGATTCATATTGAATATACCCCGCATGAGTCTCGACACTAGCCTCTTGGATGCTACCTCAATATTAAGGTAGAATGAGAGTGCACTTCTGGCGCTGTTGATGGCACTGTAACTTAAGTGTTCATCATGGTGCAACCCCGTGAGGAATTCCAGGACGTCGGTTATTGTCACGTCATCGTACGTGATGCGAGAGCGGCTGCAGTAGGCTTCCCACTTCTTAATATGCGAGCGGTATCTTCGCCTTGTTGACTCTCGACACGACGCCCCGATGGTATCCATGGTCCGAGCTGAGAGGCCGTATTGGACTAACGGCCTGTTCAGAACCTGCAAGCCAACAAATTTAAATAGCCATGGCAGGGATGTGGCTCCCCTGAGACAGGGTGAGTAACCAATTGTGGGCAACCCTTCAAAAGGACCCAAGGTTCATTGAGCATGTCAAAGACCACCGGATACCAAGGCTGTGTGGGCCAGTCGGGTATAATAAGGATGCAAATGGCAGCATCTGCCTGAATCTTACGCAATACCCGACTGATGAGGCAAAACGGGGGGAAGGCATAGAAAAACCAATTCCCCCAGTCCAGCGAGAATGCATCTAGCGCTATAGCCCCAGGATCTGGTTCCCATGAAACGTAGGTTGGTACCTGATGGGTCAACCGTGACGCAAAAAGGTCAATGTCCGGTTTACCAAATTTGGCTGTGACTTTAGCAAAAATCTCAGGATGCAACATCCATTCAATATTGTCATTAAATTTGCGTGACCTGGTGTCCGCCACAGTATTAAGCTCACCTGGCAAATAGGTAGCTGAAATCCAAATGTCTCTTTGAACACACCAGAGCCAAATTGAGTTTAGCTAATTTGTCACACGAAACTGACCTGGAACCACCCATATGGTTTAAGTATGCCACTGCTGTGGTGTTGTCTATTTGGAGACGGACATGTGCTCCAACAAGCTTGGAATAATACGCACGAAGTCCGTGGAATGCTGCCAGCAACTCCAAATAGTTAATCCCTTGAGTCAACAACATCGTTGACTCAAGGGTGTCCCATCTGCCCCCACAACTAGAGCAATTATCCGTAGCTCCCCAGCCATTGGAGCTTGCATCAGTCTGCAAACATACCACCGGATTAGCCTCCCTGATAGGCTTGAATGAGCTGCTAATGTGGCACACCCACCATTGCAACACATTTATCGCTTCGGACGGCAGCTGCATTGATCGATCATAATGACCAGCGTCCTGTTTTAACGCAGCAATTTTAGCTCTTTGCAAACTCTGATAATGCAAAGGGCCATGTCGCGCTGCCGGAAACAAAGCTACAAGCTTACCAATTACTGTAGCTGTATGCCGAATCGATGGTATATTGGTGCGGATTAAACCTTGACACACCTGGTTAACCTCCTCAATCTTGTTAATTGGTATGGTAACCCTCATGCTCATAGAGTTCACCGTGAACCCTAGGTAATTAATCACCTGGGCAGGGCAGAACTTTGATTTCTCTGGATGGACAATAAACCCTAATTGTTGAAATATATTGACAGCAGCTGCAACTCCCTGTTCAGCCAATTCCAGGTTGTGGCCCACAATTAAGATATCATCTAAATAGGCCATAACTATATGATGTCGCTGTCTCAAATAAGCCATAATTGGTTTCACTAATTTAGTGAACAATCTAGGGGCTGTGGTGAGCCCATTAGGCAAAGCCTTGTACTGCCAGAGTTGCCCCATCCAGATGAATTTCAAAAACCTCCTGTCGTATTTCTGGATGGATACTGAATAGTATGCGTCTTTCAAATCGATGCATGCCATAAAGCAACCATGAGAAATCAATGATTTGGCTGTTTCAAACGTATCCATTTTAAAATGAGTATATGTTACAAAAGTATTCAAACGGGTTAGATCAATAATGACACGACAACCTCCATCCTTCTTAGGTCTGGTGAATATATTGGAAACAAATTCAACTGGCTCATGCACCGCTTTCTCAATCACTCCCTTCTGTTCAAGCCTTAAAATTTCCTTGTAGCCTGCTGCCTGTTCTGCAGCAGATAATTTAAACGTTTGAGCGGGCATGTGCTGGGATGGAGGAATGTCGCCATTAATAAACTCAATTTTATGCCCCTGAATATTCTGCAACACATACTCGTCACCAGTAAAATTACCCCATGCACCCAAAAACAGCCGAAGGCGAGCACCAACATGTGAAGTTAAACAAAGAGAAAAGAGAGAACCAGACCCCCTCACCCCCGTGGTTATCGGCAGTCCTTGACACGTGTGGGTGGACGTGGAGGTGCTGGGTTGGCTTGAGGGCGCGGCGTCTTCATTTTCCACCAGGGTCTCTGCCGACCCTGTCCTAAAAAAGACCCCTGGTGCTGGGTCTGATGTTGCTGTCGTTGTGGAGCTTGAGGGTGGGTCCTCGTCGAGGTACTAGCAGACCCTCGTGAGCAAATGTATGGAGCTTTTGAGCCTGACGGTGTGGGGGCACTCTGAGAGCGCATGATCCCCACCGTTTTGGCTTGTTCGTCAAGCTCTTTGACTCTCTTCGAGAGGTCCTCCCCAAAGAGTTGACGGGGCGGCGGCGGCGGCGGTGGTTTGCACAATCCTGCAAACTTCGGGTTGAGCGCTGGGCGGATGCTGTTTTTGCGAAACCCGTTGATTTCGTGCTGGGTCGCGCACAGGAGGGCCAGAGCATCTTCCTGGTCCAAATTCAGTTCGTCCCCGTCCAACGACCGCGCAAAGGCGGTAATACCGGCCGTGAGGAGCTTCAGGATCCGCTGCAATTTTACCTCTTGTTGACGGATAGCCGCACTGATGTTGCCCCATATTGGCGTATTGACCACAGGCACGTTGAGGGAGTTGCAATTGGATGGAGCCTTGTGACGGCTCATTGCCTGAATGAGGACTTCTTCCTGTAGTTGCTGGTTGTTAAGAAAGTCCACAGTGGCTGCCAGCTTTGCGTTTAAAGGAAGTCCAGATGAATGTGGGGCCGCAAATTTGGTCGCCACATCCAGAAGATCCTCCGCTGGCACCTCCAACGGAGGTGGTATGGAATCCACCAAAACCTCCTCCTCCTGCTGCTCCAGGCTGATGGTAGAGGCTGGTGACGACGCCCTGTGCCTGTTGTTGCCCTGCTGTAGTTGACGTTGAAGCAGGAGCTCCAGCAGCCGCTCCATACGGTCAATACGCCCTTCACCCTGAACACTCAGGTGGTCGGAGTCCTCCGGCTCTGAAAAGAAAACCGGGCTCCTATCATCGGCCCGCACCTCATCGAGGCCCAGCCGGTGCCGGTAGTTGTCGCTAACAGCCGCCGAGGCGAAACTGCGCGATTCCCGCGCGGGCCTGTTCAACCGCCTCCGTTTAGCGGGAGCTGAAGCCGCTGCCACTAAGGGCACTTGCGGCGTGGTGTCGGCACCAGCCGAAGCATGGCTGCCTGAAGCCCGCGCAGGCTTGCCGGCTGCCCACATCGTGGACTTTGCCGACGCATGGTCTCGCCCACCCATCCATGGGGGGCTCGGCGACCGTGACGAGACCCGACTCAACCGACCCGTCCCGGCGTCGAGAGTCGGGGTGTGCCGGCTGGACCTCACAGCCGCCCCGGGTCTCGCCCTGGAACCTGACCGCTCCTCCGTGTCAGGCAATGCCTTAGCCCTGGCAGGGTTAGGCTTCTGGGCTGCTGCCCTTCCCCTACTCGGAGGGCTGAGTGGAACGGGCCGTGCAGCCGCACGCACCCAGCTCGAGGTCGCCAGCGAGCCCGCTGACGACCTGACTGCCATGGCAGGATCCCCCTGCTCTGGCGGCACACCACACTCCTCCTCGTCGAACTCCTCCGAGCTGTGGTGTGCTGGCGGATCTGGACCTGTAATCACAGGGCTTACCCACATCTCCGCCTGAGTCCCGGCCTGCGTTGCAGGTACTGCCGATGGTAAAGGCCCCGGAACTGTTGACCGGCGAACTCGTCCTGACGTCCTCCGGCCCTTGGAACTCCCATCCATGTCCTTGCTGCAAGACATAACCAACAACAAGGACCACCAACTAAAGGTAGGATACTTACCTCCGTGGCCCCTTATGAAGGGCTGGCGAGGAGCGCGCTCCACCGCCAGCCGTCGCAGCAACGCGGTACGACGATATGTCGAGCATGCGCGCCGGCGGGCTCTTCACGAAGTCACTCACGTGACTCCGAAATGAAATTCCACAGACTCAGAACTCTCTGTGTGAAAAAGTATTTCCTCATCTCCATTCCAAATGACTTACTCCTTATTCTTAAACTGTGTTCTGGACTCCCCCAACATCGGGAACATGTTTCCTGCCTCTAGCGTGTCCAATCCCTTAATAATCTTTTATGTTTGATTAAGATAAGCTCTCAGCTTTCTAAATTCCAAGCCCAGCTGCTCCATTCTATCAACATATGACAGTCCCGCCATCCAGGGAATTAACGGAGAATATTACTCAGTTATGCTTGTTGAAAAGTTACCCCAGTTTAGATTAGTTTAGTTTAGTAACATAGAAACATAGAAACATAGAAAATAGGTGCAGGAATCAACCATTTGGCCCTTTGAGCCAGCACTGCTGTTAGCTGATCATCCAGAATCAGTACCCTGTTCCTGCTTTCTCCCCATTACCCTTGATTAAGTTAGCCCTTAAGAGCTCTACCTAACTCTTTCTTGAAAACATCCAGTAAGTTGGCCTCCACTGCCTTCTATGGCAAAGAATTCCACAGATTCACAACTCCCTGGGTGAAAAACTTTTTCCTCATCACAGTCTTAAATGTCCTACCCCTTATTCCTAAACTGTGACCACTGGTTCTGGACTGCCCCAACGTCGGGAACATTATTCCTGCATCTAGCCTGTACAACCCCATAGGAATTTTACGTCCAAAATTCTCTTAAACCCCAATATCTCGCATCTGCCTGCACTGCCACTCCTGGCAGCGTGTTCCGGGCATCCAGCAACTACTGTGTAAAAAAAAATTGTCATCTCCTTGTTCCTCTCTCCTTAACACGACACCCTCTAGTCTGACATTTCCATCCTGCAAAAAAGGTTATACTATCTGCATGTGGATAGGGTGGTAAAGAAAGCTTTTGGTGTGCTGGCCTTTATAAATCAGAGCATTGAATATAGGAGTAGGGAAGTAATGTTAAAATTGTACAAGGCATTGGTGAGACCAATTCTGGAGTATGGTGTACAATTTTGGTCACCTAATTATAGGAAGGATGTCAACAAAATAGAGAGAGTACAGAGGAGATTTACTAGAATGTTGCCTGGGTTCCAGCAACTAAGTTACAGAGAAAGGTTGAACAAGTTAGGTCTTTATTCTTTGGAGCGCAGAAGGTTAAGGGGGGAACTTGATTGAGGTCTTTAAAATGATGAAAGGGATAGACAGAGTTGACGTGGATAAGCTTTTCCCATTGAGGGTAGGGAAGATTCAAACAAGAGGGCATGACATGAGAATTAAGGGACAGAAGTTTAGGGGTAACATGAGGGAGAACTTCTTTACTCAGAGAGTGGGGGCTGTGTGGAATGAGCTTCCAGCAGAAGTGGTGGAGGCAGGATCGATTTTAACATTTAAAAGTATAGTGGATAGGTATATGGACGGGAAGGGAATGGAGGGGTATGGTCTGAGTGCAGGTAGATGGTAGGGGAAAATAAATGGTCGGCATGGACTGGAAGGGCCGAGAAGTCCTGTTTCTGTGCTGTAATTGTTATATGGTTATATGGTTATCTATTCCTCTCATAATATTATGTACACCTATCGTATCTGCCTCCACCACCGCCCTGCTATCCTACTTTCACATCCAATCCCTACACGTCTATGGGTTGGTGAAGGAAACTGGCACACTCGTAGAAAACCCACTGTGTAAAACCTCTGTACAGACGGCAGCCGATGCCAGGATCGAACCCCAGTCTCTGGCGCTGTGAGGCCAAGGTGCCACCCCGCTGTTACACGTTGTGGGGGGAAACCGGAGCACCCAGAGGAAACCCACGCAGGTAACAGTGAGAACGTGTAAACTCCGCACAGACAGCAGCCGAGGTCAGGATCAAGCCCGGGTCTCCAGCGGGTGCGAGTCAGCAGCTCTACCCGCTGAGCCACTGTTAACATCTATTTTGTCTGTTTCCCAGCCACCGTTATCATCAGGCCGCCATACCTTCTGCCATTGACTAATGAGCCACTCTGTTGCCTAAATATTCCTGCCACATGTGCAGTTCATTTAGTTAGCTTGCATAACCATAGCACTTACCTGAAAGTGAGTGATTAACCACCCATGAAGGAAATTCTAAGTGGCAATTTTAAGTGGAAAATTCTAAATCGATTCACTAAATCGCTGTGTCATATCAAAAGAGCACTCAAGTAATGATTTAATGCCAGCTGCACCATGGCCTGTGCTGGAAGGTTTAAGGAATAGCATTGAACTTAGGTTAAGGTTTGGGATCAGGCCTGGCACAGTGGCGCAGCGGTAGAGTTTCTGCCTCACAGCGCCAGAGACCCGGGCTTGATCCTGGCTACATGTGCTGTCTGTACAGAGTTTGTACGTTCTCCCTGTGACTTCATGGGTTTTCTCCGGGTGCTCCGGTTCCTTTTCATAGCAAAAGGATTTGAGTATAGGAGCAGGGAGGTTCTACTTCAGTTGTATAGGGTCTTGGTGAGACCACACCTGGAGTATTGCATACAGTTCTGGTCTCCAAATCTGAGGAAGGATATTATTGCCATAGAGGGAGTGCAGAGAAGGTTCACCAGACTGATTCCTGGGATGTCAGGACTGTCTTATGAACAAAGACTGCATAGACTCGGTTTATACTCTCTAGAATTTAGGAGATTGAGAGGGGATCTTATAGAAACTTACAAAATTCTTAAGGGGTTGGACAGGCTAGATGCAGGAAGATTGTTCCTGATGTTGGGGAGGTCCAGGACAAGGGGTCACAGCTTAAGGATAAGGGGGAAATCCTTTAGGACCGAGATGAGAAGGACTTTTTTCACACAGTGAAAAGTGAGAGTGGTGAGTCTCTGGAACTCTCTGCCACAGAAGGTAGTTGAGGCCAGTTCATTGGCTATATTTAAGAGGGAGTTAGATGTGGCCCTTGTGGCTAAAGGGATCAGGGGGTATGGAGAGAAGGCAGGTACGGGATACTGAGTTGGATGATCAGCCATGATCATATTGAATGGCGGTGCAGGCTCGAAGGGCCGAATGGCCTACTCCTGCACCTAATTTCTATGTTTCTATGTTCTGTGTTTCATCCCACACTCCAGTGACATACAGGTTTGTAGATTAATTGGCTTCGATAAAAAATTGTAAATCGTCTCTCGTATTGGATGGCGATAGTGTACGGGGTGAAGGCTGGTTGGCACAGGCTCGGTGGGCCGAAAGACCTGTTTTCATACTGTATCTCGAAAGTCTTTCTAAATGTTTAGGTTTAGGTTTAGTCACTTGATTATATTCAGGTAACGTCTTTTCTTTGACTGGATAGCACGCAAATAAGAGCTTTCCCTTGTACCTCTGTACATGCGGCAACAATAAACTAAAGCTAAAATCAACTAAAATTATTGTCACATGTACTGAGTTAAAGTGAAAATGCGTGTGGTACACCAGCTGCACGGCGGCTCAGAGGAAGGCGCTCCAGAGGGCCATTGACAACGCCCAGAGGATTGTCGGCTGCCTTAGAGGACTTACACAGTTCCCGCTGCATCAATAAATCCCAGAATATTATATAAACAATGAAATTAGGTGCAGGAGTAGGCCATTCGGCCCTTCGAGCCTGCACTGCCATTCGATATGATCATGGCTGATCATCCAACTCACTATACTGTACCTGCCTTCTCTCCATACCCTCTGATCCCCTTAACCACAGGGGCCACATCTAACTCCCTCTTAAATATAGCCAATGAGCCGGCCTCAACTACCTTGATCAGCCATGATCACATTGAATGGCGGTGCAGGCTCGAAGGGCCGAATGGCCTACTCCTGCACCTATTTTCTATGTTTCTATGTTTCTGTGGCAGAGAGTTCCAGAGACCCACCACTCTCTGTGTGAAAAAAATCTTCTCATCTAAAGGATTTCCCCCTTATCCTTAAGCTGTGACCCCTTGTCCTGGACCTCCCCAACATCAGGAACAATCTTCCTGCATCTAGCCTGTCCAACCCCTTAAGAACTTTGTAAGTTTCTATAAGATCCCCTCTCAATCTCCTAAATTCTAGAGAGTATAAACCGAGTCTATGCAGTCTTTGTTCATAAGACAGTCCTGACATCGCAGGAATCAGTCTGGTGAACCTTCTCTGCACTCCCTCTATGGCAATAATGTCCTTCCTCAGATTTGGAGACCAGAAGTGTACGCAATACTCCAGGTGTGGTCTCACCAAGACCCAATACAACTTAAGTAGAACCTCCCTGCTCCTATACTCAAATCCTTTTGCTATGAAAGCTAACATACCATTCGTTTTCTTCACTGCCTGCTGCACCTGCATGCCTACTTTCAATGACTGGTGTACCATGACACCCAGGTCGCGCTGCATCTCCCCTTTTCCTAATCGGCCATCATAAAGGACATTATAAAGGACATTTCCCACCCCGGACACTCCCTGTTTGAACTGTTGCCATCAGGCAGACGGTACAGATCTACAAGGACAAGGACAAACAGACTTAAAAACAGTTTTTACCCCACTGCTATAAAGGCACTAAATGTAGCCGCCAAGGAACGCGGGGACTAAGGGACTGTGGTTGGTACACTGTGAAATCGACAGAAGGATGTAGGGTTGGGTGTTTATGCGTGCTGTTTTTATATTTCATATTTATTTTAGTTGTTTATCTTTTTAATATTTTACCTTGTATGTATCATTAGCTTTTATGGTTTTGAAGTGGTTTGAATGGCACTGACTGGCTGACATTTTTAAATTTTGTTGTACATGGTTCATGTTACAATGACAATAAAGACACTATTCTATTCTATTCTATCCAAGCAGGTCAGATAGTTTAGCTTGGAGTTACAGCGTGAAAAATGGCCTATCGGCCCTCCGAGTCTGCGCCAACCTAGCTATCACCCTGTACACTAATTCTGTCCTACACACCTCCAGATTCAGGCACTGTTTCGTTCCAGCTGTTATCAGGCAACTGAATCATCCCATCCCCAACCAGAGAGCAGTCCTGAGCTACCATCTACCTCATTGAAGGCCCCACGGACTGTCTTTAATCGGACTTTACTGGACTTTACCTTGCACCTAACATTATTCCCTTGATCACGTATCTGGCTGCGGATTGTAATCATATATTGTCTTTCCGCTGACTGGTTAGCATGCATCAAAAGCCTTTCACTGTACCAATTATCGGTCGAGATGGTGAATAAACTGCTGAGCAATCCTCTTTAGCCCATCCCAGGCAACTGATGGTTGATTCAACCGATACCAAACACTGTGGCAAAACTGAACTCAACAGAGTTGGGCAAGCACAAGAGTTGCTGCCTTGCAGTGCCATAGACCCGGCTTCAATTCAGACAAAGGACGCCGTCTGTACCCATTTGTTGGTGCACGTCGGGTTGATTGCATTAGTCGAAACAGGGTGGACCACGTGAAGGTTGCAATCTGAAAGATTGGTGCACCATCGAGGCTAGCCCTGACCTTCCCATCCATGCTGACTTGAACAATCTGCCCAACATGCGCCTGAAGTCCTGCAAACCCTTCTGGTCTTCCGTTAAATCCCTGGAAGGCTTTGACTCCGAGACTGAGTGGAGCAGAGCATGGAAAGATGCCAACACCAACAACGGAGAGGTCATCACAGACCCCACAGTGAAACCACCGGGTTTTGTCCCCCATCGCAAACGATGGCTAACCCTGAACAGAATCCGCACCCTCCATGCAAGAACAGCCCGTCACCTGCATAAGTGGGGGATGACAGACAGCCCTGCTTGTGACTGCAGACATCCAGGCCAGACCACCCCACACATCGTGAATGACGGGCCACTGAGGCATTACCCTGGGGGCATCAAAGCCATCCACCCAGTAACTGATGCTGCCCTGACCTGGATGTCTACCCTTCACCTACAACTTTAGGCTGTGCACGCCATACGCAAGAAGACGTCTGTCCCCATTGTGCATTCTCCCTGCGACCTGCGTGGGTTTTCTCCAGGTGCTCCGTTTTTCTCCCACACTCCAAGACGTGCAGGTTTGTAGATTAGTTGGCTTGGTATAAATTTAAATTGTATGTGTAGGGTAGTGTTAGTGTGTGGGGATCGCTGGTCGGGGCAGGCACGGTGGGCCGAAGCGCTTGTTTCCGTGCTGTATCTCTAAGCTAAACTATAGAAAGAAATATCAGCATTTGCCTTTAAAAGTTGTTACCATGCAAATGAAGTTTGATAAGACATAGAGGATGGACCGGACACTGGACTTTGGACATGGTGCCAAAACCTGGCTCCTCTTGCATGCAATCTCAATGGACTATTTCTGTACACTTTGCTAATCAGGAATTGTGCTTAGGTACAGTATATGGCAATGAATTTCTGAACTGCAAGCAAAAAAATAACTTAGCTGTGTGTTTGCACATAGTCAGAGTTATAGTCATAGAGTGATACAGTGCAGAAACAGGCCCTTTGGCCTAACTTGCCCACACCAGCCAACATGTCCATCTACACTAGTCCCACCTACCCACATTTGGACCATATCCCTCCAAACCTGTCCTATCCATGAAATTGTCTAAATGTCTCTTAAACGTTGGGATAGTCCCTGCCTCAACTACCACTTTTGGCAGCTCGTTCCATACACCCACCACGCCTTGTGTGAAAAAAATAAAACTCCCTCAGATTCCTATTAAATCTTTTCCCCTGCACCTTAAACCTATGACATCGGGTTCTTGATTCCCCTACTCTGGGCAAGAGACTCTGTGCATCTACCCAATCTATTCCTCTCATGATTTTATACACCCCTATAAGATCACCCCTCATCCTCCTGCACTCCAAAGAATGGAGACCCTGCCTGCTCAAACTCTCCCTATAGCTCAGACCCTCTAGTCTTGGCAACATCCTGGTAAATCTTCTCTGCACCATCTCCAGATTGACACGTGACAACAAAGCGCCATTGACCATTGACTACCATCTGGAAGCACTTACATCCATCCTAATGAAATGCTTCAAGATTTTGGTCTTCTTCTTCTTTCGAGTCCACCTTGTTACAAATGTTGACCTCGCTGTCATCGTCCGTCCTGAAAAGGACGCAAACTTCCAGCGACAATCAGTGGGAGCCATCACTTGTTCATCTAGCAGCCATCTAGTTTCCAGCCCCGCGATGTGGAGGCTTCTGCTATGGGGCCATAGACTCCATAGATTCCATAGACTCTTTGTTCTCATTTGTCAAATGGCTCAAAATAGTCCTCCTTTTGTGAGTTCTGTGCAGTTGAGGCGACAGGATTATCGATTAGCTGGTATCTGGACAAACCCCATTCACTGATAGCAAGGAATACAATATTTTACAGTCATTGAGTCTTGCATCGTGGAAACAGGCGCTTCGGTCCAAATTGCGCACACCGACCAACATGTCCCATCTACACTAGACCCTAGCTCCCTGCATTTGGTCCGTGTCCATCTAAACCTATTCTATCCATATTCCTGACCAAAGTTTTTTAAATGTGATAATAACAATACCTGCTTCCATACCTCCTCGGGCAGCACATTCCATACCCCCACCACCCTTTACAGTGTGTGAAAAAGTTACGCCTCAGTTTCCTATTAAATCTTTTCCCTCTCACCTTAAACCTATGCACACGGGTTCTTGATTCCCCAACTCTGGGTAAAAAAACTCCCTGCACTTACCTTATCTATTTCATGAACGATCTTATACACCTCTATAAAATCACCCCTCATCCTCCTGCTCTTGAAGGAATAGAGCCCTTGCTTGCTCAACATCTCCCTGTAGGCCCTCGAGTCCTAGCAACATTCTTATGAACCTTCGCTGCACCCTTTCCAGCTCAACAAAATCTTTCCTATAACAGGGTGGCTTAAACTCAACGCAGTCCTCCGAACGTGGCCTCACCAATGTCTTGTACAGCTGTAACACAACCTCCGTGTCTCCACCCGAATCATCACCTATCCCTTCTCTCCAGAGATGCTCTCTGACCCGCTGAGTTACTCCACCTTTTTGTGTCTCTCTTCGGTTTAAACCAGCATCTGTAGTTCTTTCCTACACATCCCAATCTCCACACTCGTTTTTGCTGCATAGTTCGAGGTCATTTGGTTGCAAAAATTTCCAGGGATCTTTTAAGAAGTGTTATAATCATTGATTCGTGCAACAAAGCCATTCCGGCTACTGTGCCTGTGGCAGGTCTATAAAATAGCAGCACAATTATTCCCCTTCCCTGCTACTTTTTGCATCCACTGTAAATATTTACTTTCCAACTCCCTCCTCAGGTGGCTGTGGAGCTGTTGCTATTCAATTTGCTTCCATCCTCGATTTGTCGAGCGCGATTCAGGTCACAATAATTTCCAGAAGAAAATAAATAATCCTGGTTATTCCTTCAGCAATTCCAGGAACAAACAAAAACACAAGTTTTTATGCTGACCTTTTGTTTTTGATAACGAAATTCAACAGTGAAAGACCTGGATAGAGTGAATGTGCAGTGGATGTTTCCACTAGTGGGAGAGTCTAGGACAAGAGGTGACAGCTTCAGAATTAAAGGACGTTGCGATAGGAAGGAGATGAGGATGAATTTGTTTAGTCAGAGGGTGGGGGATCTGTGGAATTCATTGCCAAGGATATTTTTAAGGCAGAGATTGACTGGTGCTTGAGTAGTGCGGGTGTCGGTGGGTTATGGGGAGAAGGCAGGAGAATGGGATTGATTGAATGATGGAGTAGGGCCGAATGGCCTAATTCTGCTCTTAGGAAATGAACGTATCTGGAAACACTCAACGTGCCGGATATGTGGCAACATTTGTGGACCGTCTCAGTAGAAATCCACTCAATTATTATTTATTAAGGATATTGTTAAACTGGAGAGAGTGCAGAGGTGTGCATGGAATTTGAGGCCGTCAGTGGATATTTTTAAGGCAGAGATAGACAAATTATTCATTAGAACGGGTGTAAACGGTTGTGGGCAGAAGGCTGGAGAATGGGGTAGAGGGACAGATAGCACAGCCATGATTGAATGGCGTAGTAGACTCGATGGGCCGAATGGCCTAATTCTGCTCCTATGATTTGTGAACTTGTGAAAAAGATCGCTGCACTTTGCCTTCTTTTATGAGCTGCTGTAATTAGCCAATTTGAAGGGTCCAACTAAACAATGGAGGAGGATCTTGACCCGAAACGTCACCCATTCCTTCTATCCAGAGGTGCTGGCTGTCCCACTGAGTTACTCCAGCATTTTGTGTCTATCTTTGGGGTAAACAAGCTTCTGCAGTTCCTTCCTACACAAACAATGGACTTGCTTTGCAAAGCGCCCACTGCTACACATGGGATCAGAAGATCAAAAGTAATAGAAGTAGAATTAGTCCATTCGGCCCATCATGTCTACTCCGCCATTCAACCATGGCTGATCTATCTCTCCCTCCTAACCCCATTCTCCTCCGTCTCCTATAACCCCTGACACCTGTACTAATCAAGAACCTATCTATCTCTGCCTTAAATATATTCGCTGACTTGCCCTCCACAGCCGTCTGTGGCAATGAATTCCACAGATTCACCACCCTCTGACTGAAGAAATTCCTCCTTGTCTCGTTCCTAAATGAACGTCGGACCTGAAATAAAACAACTATCATGTGACTGCGAAGTACTCTTGCTCCTGCTATTTGAACATGTCCTACAAATCTATTCTCACGTTTGTGTTGTTTTGTCTCTCCACTAATTCAAATGATACCGTGTTCTTCATGTAAGACGTTTCCTGGATCGTTTTCAATCGAAAGGTGTGAGACTATTCTCCGGAGATTGTCTCACACCAGTTTGCCTTTACACTAAGACACGAGAGCAGCAATCTGCCGATTCTGGGTCCTTGCTGTGTTCATTTCCATTCAAAACCAAATTGAGCCACAGAGTCGGCATGGTGGCGCAGCAGCAAACTTTCTGCCTTCGACCCTGACTACGGGTGCTGTCTGTACAGAGTTTGCACGTTCTCCCCGTGACCTGAAGTGGGTTTTCTCCGAGATCTTGTTTCCTCCCATACTCCAAAGACGTACAGGTTTGTAAGTTCATTTGCTTTGTTTAAGTTTAAATTGTCCCTAGTGCGTGTAGGATAGTGTTAATGTGCGGGGATCGCTGGTCGGCGCGGACGCGGAAATAAGTTCATAATTTCATAAGTGATAGGAGCAGAAGTAGGCTATTTGGCCCATCACGCCTATGCCGCCATTCATTCATGGCTGACCTATCTCTTCCTCCTAACCACATTCTCCTGCCTTCTCCCTATAACCTCCCAACACCCGTACTAATCAATACTAACTCAGTTCTTCTTCAGTTGTTCTGTCACTGTAACACATAAATAGCAGGCATCAAATCACTGGTTGTCTGCACTGGACCGCCTAGATAACAGGAACACATAGTTCAGTTCAGTTTAGTTTATTGTCACGTGTACCGAGGTATAGTGAAAAGCTTTTGTTGCGTGACCAGTTTTGGTCACCCTATTAAAGAGAAGAATTACGATGATGCTGTAAGGACACAAGGGCCTGAGCTATAGGGAGAGGTTGAGCAGGCTAAGACTTTATTCTCTGGAGTGCTGGAAGCCCGAGAGGTGATCTTCTTATTTTTATTCATATTCTTGCTACTGAGGGAGTGCAGCGTATGTTTACAAGGTTAATTCCAGGGATGGCAGGACTGTCATATGCTGAGAGAATGGAGCGGCTGGGCTTGTACACTCTGGAGTTTAGAAGGATGAGAGGGGAACTCAATGAAACATATAAGATTGTTAAGGGTTTGGACACGCTAGAGGCAGGAAACATGTTCCCGATGTTGAGGGAGTCCAGAACCAGGGGTCACAGTTTAAGAATAAGGGGTAAGCCATTTAGAACGGAGACGAGACCTAATACTGAAATGATTATATTTGGAGTAATGGAAGATGGGAATAAATAGAACTCATCTCAAAATTTATTTTTTAATTATGGGTTAATAACGGCAAAAAGACCTATACTTATACTTATACTTAAATAATACATCCATACCAACGCTTAAAATGTGGATTTCAAACATGTTGGACACCGCACATCTTGAGGAAATGCAATTCCTCCTAATAGATAAATCAGACCAATTTTTAACGAGTTGGTCTCCATTTGTCGATGTTTTGGAAGCATATGGTGCTAAAACCGTAGAAGCTAACTGTTTCAGGATTGGGTGAGGGATGGTCAAGAATATAGATAACGATCTCCTTAATCTCTTACTTTCTACTGTCTCTCTCTTTCTTTTTTTTCAAATTTCTTCTTTCACACTGTTTTCCTCTTCACACACTATATATCACACGTTTCTCTATCTTTTATTATCTATTCCCTTTTTTTCTTTTTCATTATTAATAAAAATAAGCTGTACATAAATTGTAATATGTCAATATATATTTGGCACCTTGGTGCCATATTCCTGTACTTACTTCTAATAAATAACCATATAACCATATAACAATTACAGCACGGAAACAGGCCTTCTCGGCCCTTCCAGTCCGTGCCAACCATTTACTTTCCCCTAGTCCCATCTACCTGCACTCAGACCACACCCCTCCATTCCCTTCCCGTCCATATACCTATCCACTTTACTTTTAAATGTTAAAATCGATCCCGCCTCCACCACTTCTGCTGGAAGATCATTCCACACAGCCACCACTCTCTGAGTAAAGATGTTCCCCCTCATGTTACCCCTAAACTTCTGTCCCTTCATTCTAATGTCATGCCCTCTTGTTTGTATCTTCCCTACCCTCAATGGGAAAAGCTTATCCACGTCAACTCTGTCCATCCCTTTCATCATTTTAAAGACCTCAATCAAGTCCCCCCTTAACCTTCTGCGCTCCAAAGAATAAAGACCTAACTTGTTCAACCTTTCTCTGTAACTTAGTTGCTGGAACCCAGGCAACATTCTAGTAAACCTCCTCCGTACTCTCTCTATTTTGTTGACATCCTTCCTATAATTAGGCGACCAAAATTGTACACCATACTCCAGAATTGGTCTCACCAATGCCTTGTACAATTTTAACATTACTCCCCTACTCCTATATTCAATGCTCTGATTTATAAAGGCCAGCACATCAAAAGCTTTCTTTACCACCCCATCTACATGTGATTCCACCTTCACGGAAATATGCACAGTTATTCCTAGATCCCTCTGTTCCACAGCATTCCTCAATTCCCTACCATTTACCATTTAAATAAAAAAATAAAAAATAAAATAAAAAGAACGGAGACGCGGAAACACTTTTTCACACAGAGAGTTGTGAGTCTGTGGAATTCTCTGCCTCAGAGGGTGGTGGAGGCCGGTTCTCTGGATGCTTTCAAGATACTTTCTAGAAAGGGCTCTTAAAGATAGCAGAGTCAAGGGATATGGGGAGAAGGCAGGAACAGGGTACTGATTGCGGATGATCATCCATGATCACATTGAATGGCGGTGCAGGCTCAAAGGGCTGAATGGCCTACTCCTGCACCTGTTGTCTATTGTCTATCTTATAAAGGAGTGTAAGACCATGAGGGCAATAGGTAGAGTGTATTCAAAGAGGCTTTCAATCAGAGTAGGGAATCAAGGACTAGAATATATAGGTTCAAGGAGACAGGGGAAAGATTTAATAGGAACCTGCAGAGGGTCGGAATATGGAACAAGCTGTCAGAGGAGATGGTTGAGGCAGGTGCTATAGCAATCAACATCATCGGTGGTCACTCGAAATGAGTATGACTGTCCTTTCATGGAGGACGCCTGTGTGTGACTTTGTTTAATGTGGGGAGACTGGTGCACAGACAGCCACCCCACGGTCCTTGACAGATCTGGGTCAGGATCCAGTGGCATGGAGTCCAAGACTACCGGAGACCCTTTTCTGCTGCAGCCTTCATCCGCCTTCCCAGCCGTTGTGACGCTCCTCTAAGGTCAGCCATCGTCCTCCGCCTGTTCCACCGTTGAGGTCTTGGTTGGATTGCTCTTTGTCAGGGACCTCCCCCTCGATCTTACCGCCATGGGTGGCCCTACCAGGAGCGTAGCTCCAGACGGCATCGCTCTCAGGATCTCAGGACCACACAAGCTTCTCCACCACGACAAGGTGACAATCCATGGAGAACAATATATAACAGACATTTGGATGGGTATATTGATAGGATAGGTTGGAGAGAGAAGGGCCAAATGCGGGCAGGTGGGGTAACAACTGGGATGAAACTGTCTCTGAATCTGGAGGTGTGCGATTTCAAACATCTGCACCTCTTGTTTGGCAGGGGTGAGACTCGTCCTTCATTACGCTGCTGGCCTTGCCAAGGCAACCCCTCAGGTACCTATTCAATCTTTCCACTCCCCCTCACCTGAAATGGATGTTTAATTTATACTTTATGTGCCATCTGAATCTGTAAGGTAGTTGAGGCCAGTTCATTGGCTATATTTAAGAGGGAGTTAGATGTGGCCCTTGTGGCTAAAGGGATCAGAGGATATGGAGAGAAGGCAGGTACAGGATACTGAGTTGGATGATCAGCCATGATCATATTGAATGGGCCAAATGGCCTACTCCTGTACCTATTTTCTATGTTTCTATGTTTCTATCTACCTGAGATGCTGCTGCAAGCAAGACGTTCATTGTGCTTGTTCTTCACCGTATTAGAGCATATGATTCGACTTGACCTGACCTGAGTTAACTATGTTCTACCATGGACACAGCCCAGACCATCACATGAGCCAACCTCCCTTCTGTTGACTCCATCTACACCTCACGCTGCCTCAGCAAGGCCAGCAGCATCATCAAGGATGAGTCGCACCCTGGCCACTCCCTCTCCTCCCCTCTCCCATCAGGCAAAAGGTACAGAAGTGTCAAAACGCACACCTCCAGATTCAGGATCAGTTTCTTCCAAGCTGTTATCAGGCAACTGAACCATCCCACCACAACCAGAGAGCAGTGCTGAACTACTTTCTAATTCATTGGCGACTCTCGGATCTACTTTGATCGGATTTTACTGGCTTTACCTTGTGCTACATGTTATTCCCTTATCATGTATCTGTACACTGTAAATGTCTCGATCGTAATCACGCATTGTCTTTCCGTTGAATAGTTAGCACGTAACAAAAACTTTTCGCTGTACCTCGGTACGAATGACAACAGACTAACCTAAACTGAACTACCTTCACTGAGAAGAAATCACTCCTAACCTTCCTCCAAGATCGCGAGTGATAATTTGTAAAAATGATGATTGATGGGCAGATAACCTCATGCAAATGCTTAGCGACACTCATGGCTAATGCTGCAAGGAGGACAAGTGTCCCTTCGAGATACTCATTTTCAATGGTTCAGGATAGCGTGCAAGTCTAGAGCTGTACATTAACAGATGAAGTCACCAATCACATTGACTGACTGTTCAACCATAGGAAGTCAGCTTCGATCAGCACACTTGGTGATTTTGAAATGGTATGAATGGGTTTACTGAACTGAAAAGGCACCAACAATTTTTTTTTAATATATATATTTTTTATTAGAGTAGGTAAGCAGTACATTAGCAAACACATATTATGATGATATTATTTCCGTGTGCAACAATCATACATTATTAATATTATCAAATGAATAATTTTGTCTCTAATAAATTTTTTTTTTTTTAAAGAGAAAAAAACAGAGAGAAAAATAAAATCTAAAGCAAAAATAAATCATAAGGAATGGAATAATTTACCATTAACACGTCATCGGAGATAAGATCAAGGAATTTATCAAGGAAGGATCAAGGAATCAAGGAATTGTTCCTGTTCGGTTGAAAGGAACCAGTAAAAATTGGAAAGAGCCCTGGTTTTCAAGGGAAATTGGACATCTTGTTCGGAGAAAGAGGGAGATCTTCAATAATTATAGGCAGCATGAAGTAAATGAGGTGCTTGAGGAGTATAAGGAATGTAAAAAGAATCTTAAGAAAGAAATTAGAAAAGCTAAAAGAAGATATGAGGTTGCTTTGGCAATTAAGGTGAAAGTAAATCCAAAGGGTTTCTACAGCTATATTAATAGCAAAAGGATAACAAGGGGTAAAATTGGTCCATTGGAGAGACCGAGTGGACAGCTATCTGCAGAGCCAAAAGAGATGAGGGAGATATTGAACAATTTCTTTTCTTCGGTATTCACCAAGGAGAAGGATATTGAATTATGTGAGGTAAGGGACGCTAGTAGAGTAGCTATGGATACTATGAGTTTCAAAGTAAAAGAAGTACTGACACTTTTGAAAAATATAAAAGTGGATAAGTCTCCAGGTCCTGACAGGATATTCCCTAGGACATTGAGGGAAGTTAGTGTAGAAATAGCCGGGACTATGACAGAAATATTTCAAATGTCATTAGAAACGGGAATAGTCCCCGAGGATTGGCGTACTGCGCATGTTGTTCCATTGTTTAAAAAGGGTTCTAAGAGTAAACCTAGCAATTATAGACCGGTTAGTTTGACTTCAGTGGTGGGCAAATTAATGGAAAAAATACTTAGAGATAATATATATAAGCATCTGGATAAACAGGGTCTAATTAGGAACAGTCAACATGGATTTATGCCTGGAAGGTCATGTTTGACTAATCTTCTTGAATTTTTTGAAGAGGTTACTAGGGAAATTGACGAGGGTAAAGCAGTGGATGTTGTCTATATGGACTTTAGTAAGGCCTTTGACAAGGTTCCTCATGGAAGGTTGGTTAAGAAGGTTCAACTGTTGGGTATAAATGCAGGAATAGCAAGACGGATTCAACAGTGGCTGAATGGGAGAAGCCAGAGGGTAATGGTGGATGGCTGCTTGTCAGGTTGGAGGCAGGTGACTAGTGGGGTGCCTCAGGGATCTGTGTTGGGTCCTTTGTTGTTTGTCATGTACATCAATGATCTGGATGAAGGGGTGGTAAATTGGATTAGTAAGTATGCAGATGATACCAAGATAGGGGGCGTTGTGGATAATGAAGAGGATTTCCAAAGTCTACAGAGTGATTTAGACCAGTTGGAAAAATGGGCTGAAAGATGGCAGATGGAGTTTAATGCTGATAAATGTGAGGTGCTACACTTTGGCAGGACAAATCAAAATAGGACGTACATGGTAAATGGTAGGGAATTGAAGAATACGGTTGAACAGAGGGACCTGGGAATAACCGTGCATAGTTCCTTGAAGGTGGAATCTCATATAGATAGGGTGGTAAAGAAAGCTTTTGGTATGCTAGCCTTTATAAATCAGAGCATTGAGTATAGAAGCTGGGATGTAATGTTAAAATCGTACAAGGCATTGGTGAGACCAAATCTGGAGTATGTTGTACAATTTTGGTCGCCCAATTATAGGAAGGATGTCAACAAAATAGAGAGGGTTCAGAGGAGATTTACTAGAATGTTGCCTGGGTTTCAACAGCTAAGTTACAGAGATAGGTTGAATAAGTTAGGTCTTTATTCTCTGGAGCGCAGAAGGTTAAGGGGGGACTTGATAGAGGTCTTTAAAATGATGAGAGGGATAGACAGAGTTGATGTGGACAAGCTTTTCCCTTTGAGAATAGGGAAGATTCAAACAAGAGGACATGACCTTAGAATTAAGGGACAGAAGTTTAGGGGTAACATGAGGGGGAACTTCTTTACTCAGAGAGTGGTAGCGGTGTGGAATGAGCTTCCAGTGGAAGTGGTGGCGGCAGGTTCGTTGGTATCATTTAAAAATAAATTGGATAGGCATATGGATGAGAAGGGTATGGAGGGTTATGGTATGAGTGCAGGCAGGTGGGACTAAGGGAAAAAAGTTGTTCGGCACAGACTTGAAGGGCCGAGATGGCCTGTTTCCGTGCTGTAATTGTTGTATGGTTATATGGTTATATGGTTATATGAATATAGAATATAACTTTTCATCTAATCCCGAGTCCAAGTTTCAGTTAGGGTTCCCTGCCGAACCGATCTACCCTTTTAAGTAATCAATGAAAAAAGACCATGTTCTAACGAAAGCTTCTTGTTTGTCCATTAGGGCAAATCTGATTCTTTCCAAGTGTAGGGTCTCCGACATTTCCGTAATCCACATTTTAATTGTGGGGGATATAAGGCCTTTCCAAAATTTTAATATTAATTTCTTCGCAAATGGCACCAACAATGTTAAGCAGATACAAACACAAGTGGAAACCGTTTATAAGTTCATAGGTTCATGTGATTAGTCCATTCGGCCCATCAAGTGGCGCCAGCAATGGCCGCCTCACCAGCGGTCTGTCACGTCCCTTCTCTGTTTTTATTATTTTAAGTATGCTTTAAAGTAAAGTGGATAGGTATATGGACGGGAAGGGAATGGAGGGGTATGGTCTGAGTGCAGGTAGATGGGACTAGGGGAAAATAAATGTTCGGCACGGACTGGAAGGGCCGAGGAGGCCTGTTTCCGTGCTGTAATTGTTATATTATATTGTTAAACATGTGTTTCAATGTTTCTTGGTTAGATTACCTGGGGGTGGGGGGGACGGGGGAATAGGGGGGAAACTTTTTTTCAGTCACTTAAAGTCGCGGCGCAGACGTCCGTTAACATCGCGGACTTTAACGTTGCCGAGGATCGGCTGAAGAAGCGAAGCTGCGGTCTCCCGTGAGAAGCAGCCGACTCGGGAACTCCATGCCGCGGAGTGTTCCGATCCGAACCGACGTCGGAGTTTCGATCATCCCGCCGAGAGGGCCTGAACATCGGACCGTCTGTGACGGCGAACTGCGGGGGGTTCAAAGGCCCTGACCACGGGTGAACACAGGAGGAAGATGATTGAACTTTATTGCCTTCCATCACAGTGAGGAATGTGAATTCCACTGTGGTGGATGTTTATGTTCCATTTTATTTTATGTGTGTATTGTGTTCTTTTCACTTAGTTTGGCTGTATGGTAACTCAAATGTCACTGTACCTTCAATTGGTTAAGTGACAAGAAATGCAAACTTGCTCTACTCCTCGATCATGCCCAATCTCTTTTTCCCTCTCAACCCTATTCCCACTGCCTTCTCCCCGTAAATTTTATGCAGTTATAGATGCAGCAATCAACTCGACGCCGGGGTCACGTCGCGGCCTCTCTTTCCACCAATATTTCCACCATCGCGCACAAGAAGCACAACAAGCGCGCAACGTCATTGTGTGCAGATGCCGAAAAGTGTGTTCAGCTCTGGCTGAACAATTTCTAATCTTGTGATGTGGACTAGACAAGAAGAACCCGATGCTCACTAATTGTTCTAGGACAACCACACTGGGGGGCACGGTGGCGCAGCGGTAGAGTTGCTGCCTCACAGCGTCAGAGACCCGGGTTCGATCCCGACTACGGTTGCTGTCTTTGTACGGAGATTGTGCGTTCTCCCCGTGACCTGCGTGGGTTTTATCCGAGATCTTCGGTTTCCTTCCCACACTCCAAAGACGTACAGGTTTGTAGGTTAATTGGCTTGGTGTAAAAGTAAAAAAATTATCCCTGGTGTGTGTAGGATAGTGTTAGTGTGCGGGGGATCACATTGCGAGTACAGACTCGGTGGGCCAAAGGGCCTATTTGCGCGCAGTATCTCTAAACTAAACTCTAAGCGATGCCCTTCCCCTCCTTTTTAACCCCTTCTCTTCACTGTGGCCCATCTGCATTCACACACGTCCCCTTCTCTCCACCCCCTTTCACCAATATCTAGGTATGTTACAAAACTTACCTTGAGCGGCGCTGAAGTTCTGCTGCTCCCCGTGTGTGTGACTTTGGCGCCTTACAGAGGGGGGCGGGCTTAAAATGCCGTTTTTCTGCAGACTGGGAAAATCGATCCATGTCGAGCGATTTCGTTGCGGAAGGAAAATTGCTCCGACATTTCATTCATGAAGGTATTTTTAAATAACGCTAGGTTATTTATTAACTAGAGTAATTTAAACATAGACATAGAAATTAGGTGCAGGAGTAGGCCATTCGGCCCTTCGAGTCTGCACCGCCATTCAATATGATCATGGCTGATCATCCAACTCAGTATTCCGTACCTGCCCTCTCTCCATACCTTAAAAATCATCTTCAAAAGCCGTGATGCCGACAACGGGAGGGATCTTGCGTAGGGGAGAAAAAAAGGTACACAGTTTATTTTTATATTAAATGTTGGTTTTTATGGAGGCTTTAATCATATTTTCATATTGCGAAATGGGGTCCAAAAAAATGTATGAACCAACAGTATTTTTCCTCCCGACTTCACCGTAAACCGCAACGTTCCAATCCACCGTATTCCACTAAAACCCACTCGCTAGTTGATTTAAATGGCCATTAATTTACAGGCATTAAACACTAAATTCCTTCCATTTGGCCCAGAAATTCATGAAAATGAGATTTAAAAATTATGTTATATTGTGGATTATTGTGTGAATGTTATTTGGACACTTAGGCAATTTAAAAAAAGTTTATCTTTTCTTAAGAAATGGATAGATGTTTAGATCTACTCTTTGAATTTTGTAATTAGATACAATTAGATAACCAACTAATTATATGCTTTAATTTCAGGTCATCCAAGTAAGATTGTTTCATATTTGTTTCAGAATGCTTCAATCTATAATAACTGAAAATCTCATTGCTCTTAATTTTTAAGAAAGTTATGGGCTTTTAACAGTTCTAGATCACAGCTTTTGAGTTAAGTCAATTGAAAGGCAATGGGGAGCAAGATGCTAATTTCCGAGTAGGAAAATAACTTTCTTAATACTGAAGATATGAAAGTGAATTAGGTGTCAAATTAAACTTCTTTTTATGCTTTATCTGATGGGATAAATTGCAGACTTGATTTTTTTAAATCTCAACATTTTGTAACATTGCTACAATATCACAACATCTAACATTGAAAACGCACACCATCTTGGGAAATGTGTTGTGGCACTACACGCACTAACCCACCATTCCACAGAAACTCAGGGCTAATTGATTTTCAGCACAGCCTGATGATGGGAGGTCGTGATATCAAAACCACCATGTATCACTGTGAAGTGACCAATTTTGCTGTTATCCTCCTGCTATAAATAACACCATTCTTCACACTTGAACGGATAATAAAATCAATTAACCGAATAGAAAATTATTTGTTAAAACACGCACTTAGGCATAAGTGCGGCATTTTGAAGCATAATTGAAATATCCATCCCCACTTAATAACTTCACCTTGGCCTCTGTAAATTACCCCTAATGTGCAGGGAGTGGGTGAGAATGTGGGATCACTTAGAACTAGTGTCAACAGGTGATCAATGGTTTTCTAAAAATTATATTAAGGTATTAACATGGAGAAAATTATAGGGAGAGAGAGAAAGAGAAAGAGAGGGAGAGGGAGAGGGAGAGAGAGGGAGAGAGAGAGAGAGAGAGAGAGAGAGAGGTCGTGTTTTCTTCTCAGCTCTGCAGTTGAGAAGGATTGGAGCAGCCTTTCCAGGATTTTGCCGTTGGAGAGGGCACAGACCCAGGGGGGCTTCATAGTTCAACTTATTATTGGGCTGTTGAAGCTTTTCTCTGGTCTGGGGAGCCTCCATCTGTGTGAAGATTCCTGAGTTTCTCCACATTGTCGAGGGTGCGGTTGGCGTTGGCGGATTGCCAAGAGTGCCTGTGATCTCAGTGGGTTGAAGTTGTGCGGTGTCTTTGTCGTTTTTGGCTCCGCTTCTCTGCCCTAAAGTCATTTTGCTCAGTGCGGCTGCCTGGCTTAATGTGAAGAAGGTACTTTTGCGTCCAGCGCGACTGGGATCGAGTTTCCCGTAAGCTGCTCTTGGCTGTGGACGAACCTGGGGACTTTCCTGCTTCAGCTGGAGGTTTCTGTTTTCTGCTGCCTGTCTTTGACTGTGACTGTCTCTGGGACTTAACTTGGAACTGTGCTGCTGAGGGGCTTGGAGCTGGTTTGTGCCTCTGTGAGGATGGCGATGGAAGGGGCGCGGCCGAAGGTCCGGACCTACGCAGCGACGGCATCAGTGGCGGGTGCGAGGCCATCTGAGCTTGAGCCTCATGTTGACTTGGATGGGGACAGTTTTGGTATTTCTGTTCAAACTGGGCCTATGATGTCGAGGGGGGTAATTACGAAGGCCATGAATGAACTTCTTGGGAGGGGGGCTATTGTCTCTTCTGAGCTCGAAAGGGGAAAGGTGGAGATGATACTTAAGACCCGGGAGTGTGTGGCCCGAGCGTTGGAGGAGGGGATCTCAGTGGGGGGGGTCCACGTACAGGTGGATCCGTGGGTATCCAGGGTGAGACCGGTTCTCCTGCGGAGCTGCCCCACTTATTTTTCGGATGCAGTGCTTATTCCACACCTGTCCAAGTTCGGGGAGGTGCGGTCTAAATGTTTTCGTCTCTTGCATCCCGGGGGGGACCCGGAGGAAAAAGGGGTCTTCAGTTTCAAGAGGAGGGTGTTCATGAAGGTGGGTGAGGGGGATGGTGCCGAGGGGAGTTTTGAGGTGGTGCATAAGGGTGTACCCAGAACCGTGCGTTGGAGTTGGGGCAAGGCACGGTGTCATGCGTGCGGCGAATTTGGACATCTCCGTAGGGAGTGTCTTTTTCGCGGGGGCACTGCTAGAGGTTCTAGTGCAGTGGCCCAGGAAAGCGCTGCTGGCCCATCTGGGGTGGCTGGTCAAACCTCAGCGGCGCGGGGTGGTACTGCTGACCCGGCTGAGGTTGCCAGTTCTGCCTTGGTGACCCGGGGCGGCAGTGCTAAGCCTTCTGGGTCCAGAGGTTCCGCTTTGGGGACCCTGGGCAGTGAGAGCCCAAGCCCCCCACGTCCCCTACGTCTTGCGCCTGTGGCGGTGGATGGAGGTGGGGCGCAGGAGGAGGGGAGTGTTGAGGGGGGGTTTTGGGAGAAGCAGGGGAAGCATAATAAGAAGAAGGAGAGGGATAGGGCCGCCCGAGCGAAGAAAGTGCAATCGGGTGAGTTTAGCTCCAGTGTGGTGCAGACTGCACCTGCTGGGGCTCAGGGGGGAGTTGTGGTGGCTCGGAAGGGGGGAAAGAAGCCTAAACGTGTGGGTGGCAAAGTGGTTGGGGGTAATGTGGAGGCGGATGACCCTTCCCTTATGGAGGTTACCGCACCTCCGCATGCGAGTGGGACTAAAAGGAGGCATCTGCCTGGTGAAGAGGAGGAAGGGCGTGGGTCCAGAGCGAAGGGGATGTCTTTCTCCGGGCTTTCCACCACTGAGGTGGCTGAAAGTGGTCTTGACCCGGTGTCTTCTGGGTCGGTGGTTGGGCCTTCTCTTCATGGATCTACAGCGGGTGTCACCGGACTGGGTGCTGAAGTTGATTCCGGTGGAGTTGTGTCCACTGGGCGGGAGTCTGTCCCTTCATCTCAGGGGCCCTCTGAGGGAGTTATCTCGGCGGATGCTGTGGTTAGCTCCCTTGGGTGTGTACCCTCTGGGTCGGATGAGGTCCCCTCGTTTCAGAGGCCTACTGAGGGTGCTAGCACGGTAGGTGACGTGGTTGGCTCCTCTGGTAGTGTGCCCTCTGTGACGGGGGATGTGCAGAGTCAGGCTGAGGGGGGAGTTTCGGGGGTGTTGTCGTTCAAGTCTGTGCTCCATATCAGTGCCAGTGGAGGTGCTGGGGGGCGGGATGCCTCACCGGATGAGTTGTCTGGGGTGAGGTTAATGGCAGGTGGTGATTCTCTGGGTGATGCCTGTGGAGAGGGCACTCTGGATGATGTGGAGGTCAGGGTTGTTATGGGACGTGATCCTCTTTCAGACTCCGAGGGTGCCAGTGTTCCACAGGCCCTGGGGATGCCTCTTGTTGTTGCTTCCCCAGGCCCAGAGGAGGAGGGTGATGGTAGCGTGCAGGAGCCCAGCCATTCAGAGGGCTGCGAGTCTCAGGTAGGGGTGTTGGGACCCACCCCCAGCATTGATCCGGGTGGTCGTGTCATGGCTGTGGAGGAGGACAGTGATGCGGCCAGTGGGGGGGGCTCAGAGAGTGATGTGTCAGACAGTTCTGGTCTTTCTGAGGTTGTTGATTCAGGTGCGAGCGGGTTGGCTGAGAGCCCAGACTCCAAGGCCGTGTCTGAGGCGAAGCTTATTGTTGAGGTGCGAGAGTTCTTAAAAATAAGTCGTGCTCCCAAAACATTATGGTGTGCCGCTACAAGGAGATGGGTGGATGTTCTAGGTGTGAAGGAGAGTCTCGAGGCTATCCTTAGTAACAAGGATAGTGGTCTTTCTGACTCGGATTTGGGGCAGTTTTGGGGTTTGTTGAAGGTCCTCAGAAAAGGACCTCCTGTGACTACAGGGAGTGTGAGGGTCACAATCTAATGTGTCTACACATTCACAGTAGCTACATTAAATTTAAATGGGAGTAGAGCGAGTTTTCGAAGATTTCAGCTCTTATCAGCCCTAAGGGAGGGGAGATTTGCAGTTTGTTATCTGCAAGAGACACATACCGTTGCTAGTGATGAACCTACCTGGCAACTGGAGTGGGAAGGGAGGGTTTATATGAGCCATCTCAGCTCAAATTCGAGTGGGGTGGCTTTTTTGTTGGCCCCAAATTTTCTGCCAAGCATTTTAAAAGTGTAGGAAGTGGTGCCAGGACGTTTGCTCCATCTGGCCGTGAGCCTGGATGGCATGCCGTTGCATTTCATTAACGTGTATGCCCCTAGCTCCGGCACGATGCAGGCCGGCCTGCTTCGGGAGGTGAATGCTCTGTTGGGCACTATTGATAGGGGAGAGTGTGTCTTCCTTGGTGGGGACTTTAATTGCACACTTGAGGTGCGGGACCGTTCTGGTACTCAGTGTGCGCCTGCTGTAGCGAAGAAGCTGAGAGGCTTGATTGACTCCTTTGAGTTGGTTGATGTTTGGAGGGACCTTCACCCTGATTCCACTGCTTTTTCGCGGAGGTCTGAGGGCGGTGGTTCCCGCATTGATCGGTTTTATATTTCCCGAGCGTTTGTTTCCCGTGTCTCAGCGGCCTCAATGCGGCTGGTGCCGTGCTCGGACCATTGTCTGGTGCGTGTGGATTTCAATCCAGCGTGCGCTCGGGCTGGGTCCGCGTACTGGCACTTTAACAACAGGCTGCTGGAGGATCGGTGTTTCCGGGAGTCATTCACTCGGTTTTGGGTGAAGTGGAGAGAGAGGCAGAGGTGTTTCTCTTCCCTTAGGCAGTGGTGGGATGTGGGTAAAGCTCACATCCGTCTCTTTTGTAAGGAATATACATGGGGGTCGACTGGGAGGCGGGACTCAGCGGTCGCGAAGCTGGAGAGGGAGATACAGGACGCTGAGTCTCGCCTGGGTCAGTTTGGTGAAGACTCCAGCGAATGGGGAGAGTTTCAGAGGAAGAAGGAGGTTTTGAGGAGTCTGCTGCTTGAGCGATCTCGAGGCGCTTATGTGAGGTCTCGGGTCCAGATGCTGCACGAGCTGGACCGAGCGTCGCCTTTCTTTTTCTCTTTGGAGAAGGGGCGGGGAGCTCGAAAACAGCTCGTGGAGTTGCTTGCAGATGACGGCTCCTCTGTCACTGATCCAGAGAGGATTAATGCCTTGGTTAGGTCCTTTTATGGGACCCTGTTCTCTGCGGAAGGATTCAGTGTGGAGGCTCAGCAAGATCTGTGGGAGGGTCTACCGGCCGTAGATAGGGGGGAGGCTGATCTTCTTGATGGCCCCTTATCTTTGGAGGAGTTGACTTGCGCCTTGCATCAGCTCAGGAGGGGTAAGTCCCCCGGGCTGGATGGGTTGACGGTGGAGTTTGTTAGAGCATTCTGGGACGTCCTAGGGGGTGACTATATGTTGGTTCTGGGGGAGAGCCTGGCGACTGGAGTGATGCCTCTCTCGTGGCGTAGGACGGTTGTTGTCTTGCTGCCTAAGAAGGGCGAACTCCGTTTGTTGAAGAACTGGCGTCCAGTCTCTCTCCTTTGCACAGAATATAAAATTTTTGCACGGGCAATGGCAAATCGCCTGGGCTCCGTGCTGCATCAAGTGATTCATCCTGATCAATCTTATACAGTCCCTGGCCGGTCCATCCAGGATAACATCCACCTGGTTAGGGACCTGATTCATTTAGTCCAGGGTACTGGTGAGTCAGCTGCTTTTCTGTCTCTTGATCAGGAGAAGGCTTTTGATAGGGTAGAGCATGAATACCTATTTGGGACGTTGCAAGCGTTTGGGTTTGGACCACACTTCGTGGCCCGGGTCCGGCTTTTGTACGCTGCGGCGGAGTGTCTTGTAAAGGTTAATGGCGCGGTGCTATCTCCTTTTCATTTTGGGAGGGGGGTCCGCCAGGGGTGCCCTATGTCGGGCCAGTTGTATTCGGTCTGTGTGGAGCCGTTCCTGTGTCTTCTTCGGAGGAGGTTGACAGGCCTGGCCCTACCTGGCCCGCGGGTTGAGGTGATTCTATCGGCGTATGCCGATGACGTACTTCTTATGTTCACTGATCCTGGTGACCTGCGGAGGATGCGTGACTGCCAGGAGATATTCTCGGCTGCATCTTCTGCTAGGATTAACTGGAGTAAGTGCTCTGGACTTTTGGTGGGTCAGTGGCGGGTAGACTCCCTGCCGGAGGAGATGGCATTGTATGCGTGGAGTACCACACACCTCCTCTATCTGGGGGTGTACCTGAGTCCCACTGAGGATGTTTGGCCGGCAAACTGGCAAGAGTTGGAGACGAAGGTGGTTGCTCGGCTGGGGCGCTGGTCAGGCCTGCTTGGAGTTCTCTCCTTTCGGGGGAGGGTGCTGGTCATAAACCAGCTGGTGGCCTCTATGTTATGGTACCGGCTGGCTACTCTTGTCCCGCCCTCTATATTTGTAACTGCTATACAGAAGAAGCTGGTGGATTTCTTTTGGGGAAATAGGAAGCATTGGATTTCCGCGGCGGTCCTGAGTCTTCCGTTAGAGGAGGGCGGCCAGTCCTTGGTGTGCGTGCGCACCCAGGTGGCGGCTCTCCGTCTCAGGACTCTGCGGAGATACATGTATGTAGAGAACCCTCCCAGATGGCACGCTCTGGCCACGTATTTTTTTCGTCAGGGTCGTTGCCTAAGGGGGGTCTCGCGGCTCCCGGTGGCGGGTGTCAGTCGACCCGCTCTAAGGGGCTTGCCTGTTTTCTATAGGGATGTGTTAAGAGTGAGGAATTTGGTGGTGTTCAGCCAGAGTGTTGTTCCACGAGGAGAGGGGGATGTTGTGGCTGCGGGTGTGGCTGGTCCTCATCCTGTCATGGTGGTTGTCGAGGAGAGGCGCGAGCCTAGAGTGGTTCAGATAGAGCTTACCCCTGCTCCGTCAGATCTGCTCATCGGGCCTAGGCTTCGGGATATTTCTCGGCCTCCGGCTCCGCATAATCTGAGCTGCCTTTCTGAGATGACCAGCATGCCATTTTGTGATGCAAGGAGACGCGCACTGTACAGGATGCTCCTGCACATTCTGAACCACCGTGCCTTCGTCTCCCGTCCTGACTCACCATGGAGGACGGTGTTACCATCCGAAGGCGGCGGGGGGCCCCAGTGGGGGTCCTTCTATAAGGGAGTTGTACCCCTTTATATTGGGGACCTGGGGTGGAGAGTGCTGCATGGAGCGGTGGTTTGTAATAAACTTTTGAGTCGGTTCACGGGCTCGTCTGCCGCATGTATTTTCTGCGGAGAGGAGGAGACCGTATTCCATGTGTATATGGAGTGTGTGAGGTTACTGCCCCTGTACCAATATCTGAAGGGGCTGTTCCTCAAGTTCTGGCTGCATTTTAGCCCCACAATCCTGGTGTTTGGACACAAGGCGGGGAGTGGGGAGAGCCGAGTGTGGGGGGGGGACTTACCTGTCGGTTTGCTCCTTGGCCTGGCCAAGATGGCCATTCGTGGGTCCAGGCAGCGGGCGGTCGACGGTCTGGCGAGAGTCGGCTGCCTGCCCCTCTTTCGGGCCTACGTCCGTGCACGTGTGTCCCTGGAGAGGGAACACGCGGTGTTCACGGGGACTCTGGAGGCCTTCCGTCAGCGCTGGTCGCCGCGTGGGGTTGAGGCGATTATAAATGAATGTACTGCTGTACTACAATGATCTGTTCATTATAGTGTGATTTTTGATTGTGTTTTGATGTGTTGTATTTTATGATTTGTGTTGAATAAAGTTTTTGAAATGAAAAAAAAAAAAAAAAAAAAAAAGAGAGAGAGGTCGTGTTTTCTTCTCAGCTCTGCAGTTGAGAAGGATTGGAGCAGCCTTTCCAGGATTTTGCCGTTGGAGAGGGCACAGACCCAGGGGGGCTTCATAGTTCAACTTATTGTTGGGCTGTTGAAGCTTTTCTCTGGTCTGGGGAGCCTCCATCTGTGTGAAGATTCCTGAGTTTCTCCACATTGTCGAGGGTGCGGTTGGCGTTGGCGGATTGCCAAGAGTGCCTGTGATCTCAGTGGGTTGAAGTTGTGCGGTGTCTTTGTCGTTTTTGGCTCCGCTTCTCTGCCCTAAAGTCATTTTGCTCAGTGCGGCTGCCTGGCTTAATGTGAAGAAGGTACTTTTGCGTCCAGCGCGACTGGGATCGAGTTTCCCGTAAGCTGCTCTTGGCTGTGGACGAACCTGGGGACTTTCCTGCTTCAGCTGGAGGTTTCTGTTTTCTGCTGCCTGTCTTTGACTGTGACTGTCTCTGGGACTTAACTTGGAACTGTGCTGCTGAGGGGCTTGGAGCTGGTTTGTGCCTCTGTGAGGATGGCGATGGAAGGGGCGCGGCCGAAGGTCCGGACCTACGCAGCGACGGCATCAGTGGCGGGTGCGAGGCCATCTGAGCTTGAGCCTCATGTTGACTTGGATGGGGACAGTTTTGGTATTTCTGTTCAAACTGGGCCTATGATGTCGAGGGGGGTAATTACGAAGGCCATGAATGAACTTCTTGGGAGGGGGGCTATTGTCTCTTCTGAGCTCGAAAGGGGAAAGGTGGAGATGATACTTAAGACCCGGGAGTGTGTGGCCCGAGCGTTGGAGGAGGGGATCTCAGTGGGGGGGGTCCACGTACAGGTGGATCCGTGGGTATCCAGGGTGAGACCGGTTCTCCTGCGGAGCTGCCCCACTTATTTTTCGGATGCAGTGCTTATTCCACACCTGTCCAAGTTCGGGGAGGTGCGGTCTAAATGTTTTCGTCTCTTGCATCCCGGGGGGGACCCGGAGGAAAAAGGGGTCTTCAGTTTCAAGAGGAGGGTGTTCATGAAGGTGGGTGAGGGGGATGGTGCCGAGGGGAGTTTTGAGGTGGTGCATAAGGGTGTACCCAGAACCGTGCGTTGGAGTTGGGGCAAGGCACGGTGTCATGCGTGCGGCGAATTTGGACATCTCCGTAGGGAGTGTCTTTTTCGCGGGGGCACTGCTAGAGGTTCTAGTGCAGTGGCCCAGGAAAGCGCTGCTGGCCCATCTGGGGTGGCTGGTCAAACCTCAGCGGCGCGGGGTGGTACTGCTGACCCGGCTGAGGTTGCCAGTTCTGCCTTGGTGACCCGGGGCGGCAGTGCTAAGCCTTCTGGGTCCAGAGGTTCCGCTTTGGGGACCCTGGGCAGTGAGAGCCCAAGCCCCCCACGTCCCCTACGTCTTGCGCCTGTGGCGGTGGATGGAGGTGGGGCGCAGGAGGAGGGGAGTGTTGAGGGGGGGTTTTGGGAGAAGCAGGGGAAGCATAATAAGAAGAAGGAGAGGGATAGGGCCGCCCGAGCGAAGAAAGTGCAATCGGGTGAGTTTAGCTCCAGTGTGGTGCAGACTGCACCTGCTGGGGCTCAGGGGGGAGTTGTGGTGGCTCGGAAGGGGGGAAAGAAGCCTAAACGTGTGGGTGGCAAAGTGGTTGGGGGTAATGTGGAGGCGGATGACCCTTCCCTTATGGAGGTTACCGCACCTCCGCATGCGAGTGGGACTAAAAGGAGGCATCTGCCTGGTGAAGAGGAGGAAGGGCGTGGGTCCAGAGCGAAGGGGATGTCTTTCTCCGGGCTTTCCACCACTGAGGTGGCTGAAAGTGGTCTTGACCCGGTGTCTTCTGGGTCGGTGGTTGGGCCTTCTCTTCATGGATCTACAGCGGGTGTCACCGGACTGGGTGCTGAAGTTGATTCCGGTGGAGTTGTGTCCACTGGGCGGGAGTCTGTCCCTTCATCTCAGGGGCCCTCTGAGGGAGTTATCTCGGCGGATGCTGTGGTTAGCTCCCTTGGGTGTGTACCCTCTGGGTCGGATGAGGTCCCCTCGTTTCAGAGGCCTACTGAGGGTGCTAGCACGGTAGGTGACGTGGTTGGCTCCTCTGGTAGTGTGCCCTCTGTGACGGGGGATGTGCAGAGTCAGGCTGAGGGGGGAGTTTCGGGGGTGTTGTCGTTCAAGTCTGTGCTCCATATCAGTGCCAGTGGAGGTGCTGGGGGGCGGGATGCCTCACCGGATGAGTTGTCTGGGGTGAGGTTAATGGCAGGTGGTGATTCTCTGGGTGATGCCTGTGGAGAGGGCACTCTGGATGATGTGGAGGTCAGGGCTGTTATGGGACGTGATCCTCTTTCAGACTCCGAGGGTGCCAGTGTTCCACAGGCCCTGGGGATGCCTCTTGTTGTTGCTTCCCCAGGCCCAGAGGAGGAGGGTGATGGTAGCGTGCAGGAGCCCAGCCATTCAGAGGGCTGCGAGTCTCAGGTAGGGGTGTTGGGACCCACCCCCAGCATTGATCCGGGTGGTCGTGTCATGGCTGTGGAGGAGGACAGCGATGCGGCCAGTGGGGGGGGCTCAGAGAGTGATGTGTCAGACAGTTCTGGTCTTTCTGAGGTTGTTGATTCAGGTGCGAGCGGGTTGGCTGAGAGCCCAGACTCCAAGGCCGTGTCTGAGGCGAAGCTTATTGTTGAGGTGCGAGAGTTCTTAAAAATAAGTCGTGCTCCCAAAACATTATGGTGTGCCGCTACAAGGAGAAGGGTGGATGTTCTAGGTGTGAAGGAGAGTCTCGAGGCTATCCTTAGTAACAAGGATAGTGGTCTTTCTGACTCGGATTTGGGGCAGTTTTGGGGTTTGTTGAAGGTCCTCAGAAAAGGACCTCCTGTGACTACAGGGAGTGTGAGGGTCACAATCTAATGTGTCTACACATTCACAGTAGCTACATTAAATTTAAATGGGAGTAGAGCGAGTTTTCGAAGATTTCAGCTCTTATCAGCCCTAAGGGAGGGGAGATTTGCAGTTTGTTATCTGCAAGAGACACATACCGTTGCTAGTGATGAACCTACCTGGCAACTGGAGTGGGAAGGGAGGGTTTATATGAGCCATCTCAGCTCAAATTCGAGTGGGGTGGCTTTTCTGTTGGCCCCAAATTTTCTGCCAAGCATTTTAAAAGTGCAGGAAGTGGTGCCAGGACGTTTGCTCCATCTGGCCGTGAGCCTGGATGGCATGCCGTTGCATTTTATTAACGTGTATGCCCCTAGCTCCGGCACGATGCAGGCCGGCCTGCTTCGGGAGGTGAATGCTCTGTTGGGCACTATTGATAGGGGAGAGTGTGTCTTCCTTGGTGGGGACTTTAATTGCACACTTGAGGTGCGGGACCGTTCTGGTACTCAGTGTGCGCCTGCTGTAGCGAAGAAGCTGAGAGGCTTGATTGACTCCTTTGAGTTGGTTGATGTTTGGAGGGACCTTCACCCTGATTCCACTGCTTTTTCGCGGAGGTCTGAGGGCGGTGGTTCCCGCATTGATCGGTTTTATATTTCCCGAGCGTTTGTTTCCCGTGTCTCAGCGGCCTCAATGCGGCTGGTGCCGTGCTCGGACCATTGTCTGGTGCGTGTGGATTTCAATCCAGCGTGCGCTCGGGCTGGGTCCGCGTACTGGCACTTTAACAACAGGCTGCTGGAGGACCGGTGTTTCCGGGAGTCATTCACTCGGTTTTGGGTGAAGTGGAGAGAGAGGCAGAGGTGCTTCTCTTCCCTTAGGCAGTGGTGGGATGTGGGTAAAGCTCACATCCGTCTCTTTTGTAAGGAATATACATGGGGGTCGACTGGGAGGCGGGACTCAGCGGTCGAGAAGCTGGAGAGGGAGATACAGGACGCTGAGTCTCGCCTGGGTCAGTTTGGTGAAGACTCCAGCGAATGGGGAGAGTTTCAGAGGAAGAAGGAGGTTTTGAGGAGTCTGCTGCTTGAGCGATCTCGAGGCGCTTATGTGAGGTCTCGGGTCCAGATGCTGCACGAGCTGGACCGAGCGTCGCCTTTCTTTTTCTCTTTGGAGAAGGGGCGGGGAGCTCGAAAACAGCTCGTGGAGTTGCTTGCAGATGACGGCTCCTCTGTCACTGATCCAGAGAGGATTAATGCCTTGGTTAGGTCCTTTTATGGGACCCTGTTCTCTGCGGAAGGATTCAGTGTGGAGGCTCAGCAAGATCTGTGGGAGGGTCTACCGACCGTAGATAGGGGGGAGGCTGATCTTCTTGATGGCCCCTTATCTTTGGAGGAGTTGACTCGCGCCTTGCATCAGCTCAGGAGGGGTAAGTCCCCCGGGCTGGATGGGTTGACGGTGGAGTTTGTTAGAGCATTCTGGGACGTCCTAGGGGGTGACTATATGTTGGTTCTGGGGGAGAGCCTGGCGACTGGAGTGATGCCTCTCTCGTGGCGTAGGACGGTTGTTGTCTTGCTGCCTAAGAAGGGCGAACTCCGTTTGTTGAAGAACTGGCGTCCAGTCTCTCTCCTTTGCACAGAATATAAAATTTTTGCACGGGCAATGGCAAATCGCCTGGGCTCCGTGCTGCATCAAGTGATTCATCCTGATCAATCTTATACAGTCCCTGGCCGGTCCATCCAGGATAACATCCACCTGGTTAGGGACCTGATTCATTTAGTCCAGGGTACTGGTGAGTCAGCTGCTTTTCTGTCTCTTGATCAGGAGAAGGCTTTTGATAGGGTAGAGCATGAATACCTATTTGGGACGTTGCAAGCGTTTGGGTTTGGACCACACTTCGTGGCCCGGGTCCGGCTTTTGTACGCTGCTGCGGAGTGTCTTGTAAAGGTTAATGGCGCGGTGCTATCTCCTTTTCATTTTGGGAGGGGGGTCCGCCAGGGGTGCCCTATGTCGGGCCAGTTGTATTCGGTCTGTGTGGAGCCGTTCCTGTGTCTTCTTCGGAGGAGGTTGACAGGCCTGGCCCTACCTGGCCCGCGGGTTGAGGTGATTCTATCGGCGTATGCCGATGACGTACTTCTTATGTTCACTGATCCTGGTGACCTGCGGAGGATGCGTGACTGCCAGGAGATATTCTCGGCTGCATCTTCTGCTAGGATTAACTGGAGTAAGTGCTCTGGACTTTTGGTGGGTCAGTGGCGGGTAGACTCCCTGCCGGAGGAGATGGCATTGTATGCGTGGAGTACCACGCACCTCCTCTATCTGGGGGTGTACCTGAGTCCCACTGAGGATGTTTGGCCGGCAAACTGGCAAGAGTTGGAGACGAAGGTGGTTGCTCGGCTGGGGCGCTGGTCAGGCCTGCTTGGAGTTCTCTCCTTTCGGGGGAGGGTGCTGGTCATAAACCAGCTGGTGGCCTCTATGTTATGGTACCGGCTGGCTACTCTTGTCCCGCCCTCTATATTTGTAACTGCTATACAGAAGAAGCTGGTGGATTTCTTTTGGGGAAATAGGAAGCATTGGATTTCCGCGGCGGTCCTGAGTCTTCCGTTAGAGGAGGGCGGCCAGTCCTTGGTGTGCGTGCGCACCCAGGTGGCGGCTCTCCGTCTCAGGACTCTGCGGAGATACATGTATGTAGAGAACCCTCCCAGATGGCACGCTCTGGCCACGTATTTTTTTCGTCAGGGTCGTTGTCTAAGGGGGGTCTCGCGGCTCCCGGTGGCGGGTGTCAGTCGACCCGCTCTAAGGGGCTTGCCTGTTTTCTATAGGGATGTGTTAAGAGTGAGGAATTTGGTGGTGTTCAGCCAGAGTGTTGTTCCACGAGGAGAGGGGGATGTTGTGGCTGCGGGTGTGGCTGGTCCTCATCCTGTCATGGTGGTTGTCGAGGAGAGGCGCGAGCCTAGAGTGGTTCAGATAGAGCTTACCCCTGCTCCGTCAGATCTGCTCATCGGGCCTAGGCTTCGGGATATTTCTCGGCCTCCGGCTCCGCATAATCTGAGCTGCCTTTCTGAGATGACCAGCATGCCATTTTGTGATGCAAGGAGACGCGCACTGTACAGGATGCTCCTGCACATTCTGAACCACCGTGCCTTCGTCTCCCGTCCTGACTCACCATGGAGGACGGTGTTACCATCCGAAGGTGGCGGGGGGCCCCAGTGGGGGTCCTTCTATAAGGGAGTTGTACCCCTTTATATTGGGGACCTGGGGTGGAGAGTGCTGCATGGAGCGGTGGTTTGTAATAAACTTTTGAGTCGGTTCACGGGCTCGTCTGCCGCATGTATTTTCTGCGGAGAGGAGGAGACCGTATTCCATGTGTATATGGAGTGTGTGAGGTTACTGCCCCTGTACCAATATCTGAAGGGGCTGTTCCTCAAGTTCTGGCTGCATTTTAGCCCCACAATCCTGGTGTTTGGACACAAGGCGGGGAGTGGGGAGAGCCGAGTGTGGGGGGGGGACTTACCTGTCGGTTTGCTCCTTGGCCTGGCCAAGATGGCCATTCGTGGGTCCAGGCAGCGGGCGGTCGACGGTCTGGCGAGAGTCGGCTGCCTGCCCCTCTTTCGGGCCTACGTCCGTGCACGTGTGTCCCTGGAGAGGGAACACGCGGTGTTCACGGGGACTCTGGAGGCCTTCCGTCAGCGCTGGTCGCCGCGTGGGGTTGAGGCGATTATAAATGAATGTACTGCTGTACTACAATGATCTGTTCATTATAGTGTGATTTTTGATTGTGTTTTGATGTGTTGTATTTTATGATTTGTGTTGAATAAAGTTTTTGAAATGAAAAAAAAAAAAAAAAAAAAAAAAGAGAGAGAGAGAGGTCGTGTTTTCTTCTCAGCTCTGCAGTTGAGAAGGATTGGAGCAGCCTTTCCAGGATTTTGCCGTTGGAGAGGGCACAGACCCAGGGGGGCTTCATAGTTCAACTTATTGTTGGGCTGTTGAAGCTTTTCTCTGGTCTGGGGAGCCTCCATCTGTGTGAAGATTCCTGAGTTTCTCCACATTGTCGAGGGTGCGGTTGGCGTTGGCGGATTGCCAAGAGTGCCTGTGATCTCAGTGGGTTGAAGTTGTGCGGTGTCTTTGTCGTTTTTGGCACCGCTTCTCTGCCCTAAAGTCATTTTGCTCAGTGCGGCTGCCTGGCTTAATGTGAAGAAGGTACTTTTGCGTCCAGCGCGACTGGGATCGAGTTTCCCGTAAGCTGCTCTTGGCTGTGGACGAACCTGGGGACTTTCCTGCTTCAGCTGGAGGTTTCTGTTTTCTGCTGCCTGTCTTTGACTGTGACTGTCTCTGGGACTTAACTTGGAGCTGTGCTGCTGAGGGGCTTGGAGCTGGTTTGTGCCTCTGTGAGGATGGCGATGGAAGGGGCGCGGCCGAAGGTCCGGACCTACGCAGCGACGGCATCAGTGGCGGGTGCGAGGCCATCTGAGCTTGAGCCTCATGTTGACTTGGATGGGGACAGTTTTGGTATTTCTGTTCAAACTGGGCCTATGATGTCGAGGGGGGTAATTACGAAGGCCATGAATGAACTTCTTGGGAGGGGGGCTATTGTCTCTTCTGAGCTCGAAAGGGGAAAGGTGGAGATGATACTTAAGACCCGGGAGTGTGTGGCCCGAGCGTTGGAGGAGGGGATCTCAGTGGGGGGGGTCCACGTACAGGTGGATCCGTGGGTATCCAGGGTGAGACCGGTTCTCCTGCGGAGCTGCCCCACTTATTTTTCGGATGCAGTGCTTATTCCACACCTGTCCAAGTTCGGGGAGGTGCGGTCTAAATGTTTTCGTCTCTTGCATCCCGGGGGGGACCCGGAGGAAAAAGGGGTCTTCAGTTTCAAGAGGAGGGTGTTCATGAAGGTGGGTGAGGGGGATGGTGCCGAGGGGAGTTTTGAGGTGGTGCATAAGGGTGTACCCAGAACCGTGCGTTGGAGTTGGGGCAAGGCACGGTGTCATGCGTGCGGCGAATTTGGACATCTCCGTAGGGAGTGTCTTTTTCGCGGGGGCACTGCTAGAGGTTCTAGTGCAGTGGCCCAGGAAAGCACTGCTGGCCCATCTGGGGTGGCTTGTCAAACCTCAGCGGCGCGGGGTGGTACTGCTGACCCGGCTGAGGTTGCCAGTTCTGCCTTGGTGACCCGGGGCGGCAGTGCTAAGCCTTCTGGGTCCAGAGGTTCCGCTTTGGGGACCCTGGGCAGTGAGAGCCCAAGCCCCCCACGTCCCCTACGTCTTGCGCCTGTGGCGGTGGATGGAGGTGGGGCGCAGGAGGAGGGGAGTGTTGAGGGGGGGTTTTGGGAGAAGCAGGGGAAGCACAATAAGAAGAAGGAGAGGGATAGGGCCGCCCGAGCGAAGAAAGTGCAATCGGGTGAGTTTAGCTCCAGTGTGGTGCAGACTGCACCTGCTGGGGCCCAGGGGGGAGTTGTGGTGGCTCGGAAGGGGGTAAAGAAGCCTAAACGTGTGGGTGGCAAAGTGGTTGGGGGTAATGTGGAGGCGGATGACCCTTCCCTTATGGAGGTTACCGCACCTCCGCATGCGAGTGGGACTAAAAGGAGGCATCTGCCTGGTGAAGAGGAGGAAGGGCGTGGGTCCAGAGCGAAGGGGATGTCTTTCTCCGGGCTTTCCACCACTGAGGTGGCTGAAAGTGGTCTTGACCCGGTGTCTTCTGGATCGGTGGTTGGGCCTTCTCTTCATGGATCTACAGCGGGTGTCACCGGACTGGGTGCTGAAGTTGATTCCGGTGGAGGTAGGTCCACTGGGCGGGAGTCTGTCCCTTCATCTCAGGGGCCCTCTGAGGGAGTTATCTCGGCGGGTGCTGTGGTTAGCTCCCTTGGGGGTGTACCCTCTGGGTCGGATGAGGTCCCCTCGTTTCAGAGGCCTACTGAGGGTGCTAGCACGTTAGGTGACGTGGTTGGCTCCTCTGGTAGTGTGCCCTCTGTGACGGGGGATGCGCAGAGTCAGGCTGAGGGGGGAGTTTCGGGGGTGTTGTCGTTCAAGTCTGTGCTCCATATCAGTGCCAGTGGAGGTGCTGGGGGGCGGGATGCCTCACCGGATGAGTTGTCTGGGGTGAGGTTAATGGCAGGTGGTGATTCTCTGGGTGATGCCTGTGGAGAGGGCACTCTGGATGATGTGGAGGTCAGGGCTGTTATGGGACGTGATCCTCTTTCAGACTCCGAGGGTGCCAGTGTTCCACAGGCCCTGGGGATGCCTCTTGTTGTTGCTTCCCCAGGCCCAGAGGAGGAGGGTGATGGTAGCGTGCAGGAGCCCAGCCATTCAGAGGGCTGCGAGTCTCAGGCAGGGGTGTTGGGACCCACCCCCAGCATTGATCCGGGTGGTCGTGTCATGGCTGTGGAGGAGGACAGCGATGCGGCCAGTGGGGGGGGCACAGAGAGTGATTTGTCAGACAGTTCTGGTCTTTCTGAGGTTGTTGATTCAGGTGCGAGCGGGTTGGCTGAGAGCCCAGACTCCAAGGCCGTGTCTGAGGCGAAGCTTATTGTTGAGGTGCGAGAGTTCTTAAAAATAAGTCGTGCTCCCAAAACCTTATGGTTTGCCGCTACAAGGCGGTGGGAGGATGTTCTAGATGTGCAGGAGAGTCTCGAGGCTATCCTTAGTAACAAGGATAGTGGTCTTTCTGACTCGGATTTGGGGCAGTTTTGGGGTTTGTTGAAGGTCCTCAGAAAAGGACCTCCTGTGACTACAGGGAGTGTGAGGGTCACAATCTAATGTGTCTACACATTCACAGTAGCTACATTAAATTTAAATGGGAGTAGAGCGAGTTTTCGAAGATTTCAGCTCTTATCAGCCCTAAGGGAGGGGAGATTTGCAGTTTGTTATCTGCAAGAGACACATACCGTTGCTAGTGATGAACCTACCTGGCAACTGGAGTGGGAAGGGAGGGTTTATATGAGCCATCTCAGCTCAAATTCGAGTGGGGTGGCTTTTCTGTTGGCCCCAAATTTTCTGCCAAGCATTTTAAAAGTGCAGGAAGTGGTGCCAGGACGTTTGCTCCATCTGGCCGTGAGCCTGGATGGCATGCCGTTGCATTTCATTAACGTGTATGCCCCTAGCTCCGGCACGATGCAGGCCGGCCTGCTTCGGGAGGTGAATGCTCTGTTGGGCACTATTGATAGGGGAGAGTGTGTCTTCCTTGGTGGGGACTTTAATTGCACACTTGAGGTGCGGGACCGTTCTGGTACTCAGTGTGCGCCTGCTGTAGCGAAGAAGCTGAGAGGCTTGATTGACTCCTTTGAGTTGGTTGATGTTTGGAGGGACCTTCACCCTGATTCCACTGCTTTTTCGCGGAGGTCTGAGGGCGGTGGTTCCCGCATTGATCGGTTTTATAT
Source organism: Raja brachyura (assembly GCA_963514005.1). Next base: position 111,273,624 of record OY740785.1, read on the forward strand.
TTCCCGAGCGTTTGTTTCCCGTGTCTCAGCGGCCTCAATGCGGCTGGTGCCGTGCTCGGACCATTGTCTGGTGCGTGTGGATTTCAATCCAGCGTGCGCTCGGGCTGGGTCCGCGTACTGGCACTTTAACAACAGGCTGCTGGAGGATCGGTGTTTCCGGGAGTCATTCACTCGGTTTTGGGTGAAGTGGAGAGAGAGGCAGAGGTGCTTCTCTTCCCTTAGGCAGTGGTGGGATGTGGGTAAAGCTCACATCCGTCTCTTTTGTAAGGAATATACATGGGGGTCGACTGGGAGGCGGGACTCAGCGGTCGAGAAGCTGGAGAGGGAGATACAGGACGCTGAGTCTCGCCTGGGTCAGTTTGGTGAAGACTCCAGCGAATGGGGAGAGTTTCAGAGGAAGAAGGAGGTTTTGAGGAGTCTGCTGCTTGAGCGATCTCGAGGCGCTTATGTGAGGTCTCGGGTCCAGATGCTGCACGAGCTGGACCGAGCGTCGCCTTTCTTTTTCTCTTTGGAGAAGGGGCGGGGAGCTCGAAAACAGCTCGTGGAGTTGCTTGCAGATGACGGCTCCTCTGTCACTGATCCAGAGAGGATCAATGCCTTGGTTAGGTCCTTTTATGGGTCCCTGTTCTCTGCGGAAGGTTTCAGTGTGGAGGCTCAGCAAGATCTGTGGGAGGGTCTACCGACCGTAGATAGGGGGGAGGCTGATCTTCTTGATGGCCCCTTATCTTTGGAGGAGTTGACTCGCGCCTTGCATCAGCTCAGGAGGGGTAAGTCCCCCGGGCTGGATGGGTTGACGGTGGAGTTTGTTAGAGCATTCTGGGACATCCTAGGGGGTGACTATATGTTGGTTCTGGGGGAGAGCCTGGCGACTGGAGTGATGCCTCTCTCGTGGCGTAGGACGGTTGTTGTCTTGCTGCCTAAGAAGGGCGAACTCCGCTTGTTGAAGAACTGGCGTCCAGTCTCTCTCCTTTGCACAGAATATAAAATTTTTGCACGGGCAATGGCAAATCGCCTGGGCTCCGTGCTGCATCAAGTGATTCATCCTGATCAATCTTATACAGTCCCTGGCCGGTCCATCCAGGATAACATCCACCTGGTTAGGGACCTGATTCATTTAGTCCAGGGTACTGGTGAGTCAGCTGCTTTTCTGTCTCTTGATCAGGAGAAGGCTTTTGATAGGGTAGAGCATGAATACCTATTTGGGACGTTGCAAGCGTTTGGGTTTGGACCACACTTCGTGGCCCGGGTCCGGCTTTTGTACGCTGCTGCGGAGTGTCTTGTAAAGGTTAATGGCGCGGTGCTATCTCCTTTTCATTTTGGGAGGGGGGTCCGCCAGGGGTGCCCTATGTCGGGCCAGTTGTATTCGGTCTGTGTGGAGCCGTTCCTGTGTCTTCTTCGGAGGAGGTTGACAGGCCTGGCCCTACCTGGCCCGCGGGTTGAGGTGATTCTATCGGCGTATGCCGATGACGTACTTCTTATGTTCACTGATCCTGGTGACCTGCGGAGGATGCGTGACTGCCAGGAGATATTCTCGGCTGCATCTTCTGCTAGGATTAACTGGAGTAAGTGCTCTGGACTTTTGGTGGGTCAGTGGCGGGTAGACTCCCTGCCGGAGGAGATGGCATTGTATGCGTGGAGTACCACGCACCTCCTCTATCTGGGGGTGTACCTGAGTCCCACTGAGGATGTTTGGCCGGCAAACTGGCAAGAGTTGGAGACGAAGGTGGTTGCTCGGCTGGGGCGCTGGTCAGGCCTGCTTGGAGTTCTCTCCTTTCGGGGGAGGGTGCTGGTCATAAACCAGCTGGTGGCCTCTATGTTATGGTACCGGCTGGCTACTCTTGTCCCGCCCTCTATATTTGTAACTGCTATACAGAAGAAGCTGGTGGATTTCTTTTGGGGAAATAGGAAGCATTGGATTTCCGCGGCGGTCCTGAGTCTTCCGTTAGAGGAGGGCGGCCAGTCCTTGGTGTGCGTGCGCACCCAGGTGGCGGCTCTCCGTCTCAGGACTCTGCGGAGATACATGTATGTAGAGAACCCTCCCAGATGGCACGCTCTGGCCACGTATTTTTTTCGTCAGGGTCGTTGCCTAAGGGGGGTCTCGCGGCTCCCGGTGGCGGGTGTCAGTCGACCCGCTCTAAGGGGCTTGCCTGTTTTCTATAGGGATGTGTTAAGAGTGAGGAATTTGGTGGTGTTCAGCCAGAGTGTTGTTCCACGAGGAGAGGGGGATGTTGTGGCTGCGGGTGTGGCTGGTCCTCATCCTGTCATGGTGGTTGTCGAGGAGAGGCGCGAGCCTAGAGTGGTTCAGATAGAGCTTACCCCTGCTCCGTCAGATCTGCTCATCGGGCCTAGGCTTCGGGATATTTCTCGGCCTCCGGCTCCGCATAATCTGAGCTGCCTTTCTGAGATGACCAGCATGCCATTTTGTGATGCAAGGAGACGCGCACTGTACAGGATGCTCCTGCACATTCTGAACCACCGTGCCTTCGTCTCCCGTCCTGACTCACCATGGAGGACGGTGTTACCATCCGAAGGCGGCGGGGGGCCCCAGTGGGGGTCCTTCTATAAGGGAGTTGTACCCCTTTATATTGGGGACCTGGGGTGGAGAGTGCTGCATGGAGCGGTGGTTTGTAATAAACTTTTGAGTCGGTTCACGGGCTCGTCTGCCGCATGTATTTTCTGCGGAGAGGAGGAGACCGTATTCCATGTGTATATGGAGTGTGTGAGGTTACTGCCCCTGTACCAATATCTGAAGGGGCTGTTCCTCAAGTTCTGGCTGCATTTTAGCCCCACAATCCTGGTGTTTGGACACAAGGCGGGGAGTGGGGAGAGCCGAGTGTGGGGGGGGGACTTACCTGTCGGTTTGCTCCTTGGCCTGGCCAAGATGGCCATTCGTGGGTCCAGGCAGCGGGCGGTCGACGGTCAGGCGAGAGTCGGCTGCCTGCCCCTCTTTCGGGCCTACGTCCGTGCACGTGTGTCCCTGGAGAGGGAACACGCGGTGTTCACGGGGACTCTGGAGGCCTTCCGTCAGCGCTGGTCGCCGCGTGGGGTTGAGGCGATTATAAATGAATGTACTGCTGTACTACAATGATCTGTTCATTATAGTGTGATTTTTGATTGTGTTTTGATGTGTTGTATTTTATGATTTGTGTTGAATAAAGTTTTTGAAATGAAAAAAAAAAAAAAAAAAAAAAAGAGAGAGAGAATGGAAACAGGGCCTTCAGATCGATGGTTAGTGTGGGCTTGATGGGCTGAAGGGTCTGTTTCCATGCTGTATCTCTCTCTCTTTTTTTTTTACCTTTTCCAAAAACTTTATTCAACACAAACATATAATACAACACATCAAAACATAATCAAAAATCACACTATAACAAACAAATCATTGTAGTACAACAGTACATTCATTGCTTACAATACTCTCAACCCCACGCGGTGACCAGCGTTGACGGAAGGCCTCCAGAGTCCCCGTGGACACCGCGTGTTCCCTCTCCAGGGACACACGTGCACGGACGTAGGCCCGAAAGAGGGGCAGGCAGCCGACTCTAGCCTCACCATCGACCGCCCGCTGTCTGGACCTGCGAATGGCCATCTTGGCCAGGCCCAGAAGCAAACTGACAGGTAAGTCCCCCCACCCCCCACACTCGGCTCTCCCCACTCCCTCTGTCTCTCTCTCTCTCTCTGTCTCTCTCTCTTTTTTTTTTTTTTTTTTTTTTCATTTCAAAAACTTTATTCAACACAAATCATAAAATACAACACATCCAAACGCAATCAAAAATCACACTATAATGAACAGATCATTGTAGTACAGCAGTACATTCATTGCTTACAATACTCTCAACCCCACGCGGTGACCAGCGTTGACGGAAGGCCTCCAGAGTCCCCGTGGACACCGCGTGTTCCCTCTCCAGGGACACACGTGCACGGACGTAAGCCCGAAAGAGGGGCAGGCAGCCGACTCTAGCCTCACCATCGACCGCCCGCTGTCTGGACCTGCGAATGGCCATCTTGGCCAGGCCCAGAAGCAAACTGACAGGTAAGTCCCCCCACCCCCCACACTCGGCTCCCCCCACTCCCTCTGTCTCTCTCTCTCTCTCTGTCTCTCTCTCTCTCCCCCTCCAGTTCCCTCCCTCTCTCCCTCTCCCCCTCTCTCCCTCTCTATCACCCTCTGACTAATTTTCTTAACATTATAATCTTATTATATCTATATATTATGTTTAGAAAACTGATATAGAAAGCTTATATGAAGTTTGTATAATTTATTTTTAGCTACAGCGTGGAAACAAGCCCTTCAGCCCATCGAGTCCAGGCCGATCATCGATCACCCGTACACTAGTTCTCTGTCCTACATACATGGGGTTATTTACAGAAGCCAATTAACCTGCAAACCTGCACTTCTTTGGCTTCTTAGAATCATAGTCAAAATTAATATTCCATCCCCTATTTAGGATTTTAACTTAGAGTCTTAGAGTCATAGAATCATAGTCATTCAGTGTGGAAACACTCCCTTCGGCCCAACTTTCCCACAACGACAAACATGCCTCATCTACACTGTTCCCACCTGCCTGCATTTGCACCATATCCCTCCAAACCGGTCCTATCCATGTAACTATCTAAACGTTTTACCCATCTCCCTTAAACATTGAGAAAGTACCAGCCTCAATGTGGGAATAAAATGGAGCACTCGGAGAGAACCCATGTGGTCACAGAGAGAAGGTGCAAACTCGATACAGACAGCACCCGTAGTCGGGGTCTCCGACACTGTGAGGCCGCTGCGCAACTGTGCCGCTCTTGCATAAAGGTGCTGTCCCACTTGGGCGACCTAATTGGCGAGTTTAGAAGAGTTTGAAAAAATGACATGTTGAAGACCTCCTTCGACCTCCTTTGACTATGTTGAAGACTAGCTTTGACTAGCTACGACTAACTTCGGGAAAATTGGACACCGAATAGTGGAGAGTGAAGACGACATCCTTCGATCTCCTTCAACCTCCCTTCGACTATGTTGAAGACTATCTACGACTACCTTCGACTACCCTCGATTACCTACGACTAACATGCCGACCTACTACGACCTACTACGACTAAAACTACGAGTAAAAAAAATATCGATTTTTTTCCATGGCGACCTATTTTTACTCGCGGGCATTTTTTAACATGCTGCGACCTAGCTGAGGCCTCGAGTACGCGGAGACCACTCTCGAGCATGAAGGAGAGTTACGAAGACCTCCTACGACCTCGTGTCGACCATGCTGCGTGTATGAGTCGAGGGCAAACTCGCCAGAACTCGCGGATTAGGTCGCCCAAGTGGGACAGGCCCTTATGGGCAATCCTTAGCTTAAGCAGTTGGAGGTTCGTCCAGTAAGCCAGCAGCTTGGTTTTGTCGTCCTACATAAATTGACAGAAAAATGAGCCTGAGAGAGACCTTGCGACTTAACCATATTAAAACGTCATAAAACTTTCATTTAATGGGGAGAGTTGAGCAAAGGTTAATGGAAATTGTATGATTTGGTCTCAAGTTATTGAAAAACAAATGTTGTTTTTAGATGTGTCCCTAACTACTGCCTGACTGCCCAATATTAAGCAATTTTTAAATAATCCCACGCTGACAGAAAAGGCACTGAGGGCCATTATGTTGATACGTTGGAAGTGTTATGATAAAAGATAATGAGGACATATATTTGAGATGATATTTCAGATAATTATACTGAAGTAATTGAAAAGGAAACAAATATCCACAGACAGCAAGATTTGAGCCTATGATTGTTTGGTGTAGACATTGCCATTCAATGTTCTAAATTATATAATTTTAATACATACACATCCTGGGGCAAAATCAACATCTGGTAAGATATTATGATCGTGGGACATGAAGCAAATGTGCATAAAATGTCATATCTGTGTTTATAAATTTGGCCCTCATGGATTAAATCTGTGTCATAAATTCATAGAATCGGCAGGGTACCGCAGCGGTAGGATTGCTGCCTTAAGGGCCTGTCCCACTTGCATGCGATTGCGTGCGTTTGGCGCGACAAAACGGAAGCGGAGTTTGCGCTAAGTTCGCGGTAAGTACGCGCTAATTTCGCGCTAGGTTTGCGCGTGACGTAATTCGCGTCATCAGCTGGGCAGGAGGCGGGCCGACTCAATTTGGGCGTCGCACGGCGTTGGGCGGTGACGTCACCACCCAATGCCACGCCGGGCAGTGACGTCATCTCACACGCTAGGCGTACGCCATCAAGATGCTGTGTACAACGTCAAAACGCTGCATACGCCCTCAAAACGCTGCGCCCTCAATGCGCCTGTGGGCCGACAGGCCGATGGCGCGCAAAATTCTTGAACAGTGTGGGATTTTCAGAGCCCCGCTCGATGTCGGGACCAGCCCCGCACAACTCCATACGCCTCCATGCTTGGAAATGGGACTCCTTGCGCGGCCCTTACGCCTCAAGTGACCACGTTTGGTCACGCCAGACGCATGCAATCGCATGCAAGTGGGACAAGCCCTTTACAGTGCCAGAGACGCGGCTTCCATCCTGACCACGCATGCTGTCTGTACGGAGTTTGCATGTTCTCCCTGTGACTACATGGGTTTTCTTCGGGAAGCTCCAGTTTCTTTTCACCCTCCAGTTTTGTAGGTTAATTGGCTTGGTATGAATGGAAATTGTCCCTAGTGTTAATGTCCGGGGCTCGCTGGTCGGCGCGGATTCGGTGGGCCGAAGGGCCTGGTTCTTCTTCGGTCTCTCTAAACTAAACTAAACTAAACTAAACATCAATTTAATACATACCAACCTTGGGCAAAATCTATTATGATTGTGTAGCCTGAAGCAAATGTTCATAAAATGTCATAACTATCTTTCTAAATTTGCCCCAATGATTTTACCACCTAATGGATCAAATCTGTCTCATAAAGTCATAGAATCAGAGAGTCACACAGCATGACCTCACCAATATCTTGTGTAGCTAGTTTAGTTTAGAGGTATAACTTGTCAATGTCGACCATCGATCACATGTACACGAGTTCCATCCTAAAAACACGGGGCAATTTACAGAAGACAAATAACCTACAAACCCGCATGGGAGAAAACCAGAGCACTAAGAGAAAACTGTACCATAGAAACATAGAAAATACGTGCAGGAGTAGACCATTCAGCTCTTTGACATAGCTCCGCCATTCAATCGACAATAGACAATAGACAATAGGTGCAGGAGTAGGCCATTTGGCCCTTCGAGCCAGCACCGCCATTCAATGTGATCATGGCTGATCATCCCCAACCAGTACCCCGTTCCTGCCTTTTCCCCTTATCCTCTGACCGCTATCTTTAAGAGCCCTATCTAGCTCTCTCTTGAAAGTATCCAGAGAACAGGCCCCCACCGCCCTCTGAGGCAGAGAATTCCACAGACTCACAACTCTCTGTGAGAAAAGGTGTTTCCTCGTCTCCATTCTAAATGGCTTACCCCTTATTCTTAAACTGTGGCCCCTGGTTCTGGACACCCCCAACATCGGGAACATGTTTCCTGCATCCAAACCCTTAACAATCTTATATGTTTCAATAAGATATCGTCTCATCCTTCTGAACTCCAGAGTATACAAGCCCAGCTGCTCCATTCTCCCAGCATATGACAGTCCCGCCTTCCCAGGAATTAACCTTGTAAACCTACGCTGAACTCCCTCAATAGCAAGAATGTCCATCCTCAAATTAGGGGACCAAAACTGCACACAATACTCGTGGCGTGGTCTCATTAGTGCCCTGTACAACTGCAGAAATACCTCTTTCCTCCTATACACAACTCTCGTGTTATAAAGGCCAACATGCCATTCGCTTTCTTCACTGCCTGCTGTATCTGCATGCTTACTTTCATTGACTGATGAACAAGGACCCCCAGATCCCATTGTACTTCCCCTTTTCCCAACTTGACACCACTTAGATAGTAATCTGCCTTCCTGTTTTTGATACCAGTGGATAACCTCACATATATCCACATTAAACTGCATCTGCCATGCATCTGCCCACTCACCAAACACGTCCAAGTCACCCTGCATTCTCATAGCATCCTCCTCACAGTTCACACTGCCACCCAGCTTTGTGCCATCTGCAAATTTGCTAATGTGACTTTGAATCCCTTCATCTAAATCATTGGTGTATATTGTAAATAGCTGCGGTCCCAGCACTGAGCTTTGCGGTACACCACTAGTCACTGCCTGCCTTTCTGAAAGGGACCCGTTAATCCCTACTCTTTGTTTCCTGTCTGCCAACCAATTTTCCATCCGAACATTTCTTGTTCGGCACGGACTTGAAGGGCCGAGATGGCCTGTTTCCGTGCTGTAATTGTTATATGGTTATATGGTTATATCCATGTCAGCACTCTACCCCCAATACTATGTGCCCTAATTTTGCCACTAATCTCCTATGTGGGGCCTTATCAAATGCTTTCTGAAAGTCCAGGTACACTACATCCACTGGCTCTCCCATGTCCATTTTCCTAGTTACATCCTTAAAAATTCAATGTGATCATGGCTGATCATCCAAAATCCAGTACCCCCTTCCTGCTTTTGCCCCATATCACATGATTCCCTTATCCTTTAGAGCTAAATGTGACTCTCTCTTGAAAACATCCAGTGAATTGGCCTCCACTGCCTTCTGACAGAGAATTCCATGCCTCCCGACTTCTATATTTAGTAATATAGCAATAGTTTCTTTATTGTCATTGTAACATGAACCATGTACGACGAAATTTAAAAATGTCAGCCAGTCAGTGCACCATTCAAACCATAAAATCTAACGATACATAGAAGGTAAAATATTAAAAAAGATAAACAACTAAAATAAATATGAAATATGAAAATAGCACGCATAAACACCCAACCCTACATCCTTCTGTCGATTTCACAGTGTACCAACCACAGTCCCTTAGTCCCCGCATTCCTTGGCGGCTACATTTAGTGCCTTTATAGCAGTGGGGTAAAAACTGTTTTTAAGTCTGTTTGTCCTTGTCCTTGTAGATCTGTACCGTCTGCCTGACGGCAACAGTTCAAACAGGGAGTGTCCGGGGTGGGAAATGTCCTTTATAATATTCTGGGATTCTTTGATGCAGCGGGAACTGTGTAAGTCCTCCAAGGTAAGGAAGGACTTCTGATACCCTGGCCAATGTACCAATACCCTGTCAATGTACCAAAAGCCTTCTTGACCACCTTATCCACCCATGACGCCACTTTCAAGGAACTAAGTACCTGCACTCCTAGATCCCTCTGCTCTACAACATTCCCTATGGTCCTGCCATTCACTGTGAAGATCCTGCCCTAGTTTGACCTCCCAACACATGATACCTCTTAGATATCTGCATTTAACTCCATTAATCATCTCTCTGTGAATGATTTGACTGTAATCATGTATTGTCTTTCCACTGACTGGTTAGAACACGACAAAAGCTTTTCACTGTACCAAGGTACACGTGACAATAAACTAATCTCAAATCAACCAAGCATTTTGCAGCCCACTTGCCCAGCTGATCAATATCCTGCTGCAATTGTTGATAACTATGTTCACTCTCTACAAGACCACCTCCTTCAGTGCATCTGACAACTGTGGTGGGACTTTGAGAAAGGCTTGTCAAAGATGCTATTTAAACACAGGTTCATGGATAGGACCTGTTTGGATGGGATATGGGCCAAACGCGGCCAGATGGGACTAGTGTAGATGGGACATGGTGGAAGGTGTGGGCAAGGTGGGCAAGAGGGCATGTTTCGCACGCTCTAAGATTCTATGACTCTGACTATATATGAAGATAGTGATGAATGTATGAAAATATGACTAATATGAAGATAGACACAAAAAATAAGTAAGTAAGTAAGTTTATTGGCCAAGTATTCACATACAAGAAATTTGCCTTGGTGCTCTGCCCACAAGTAACAACATGACATACAGTGACAGTTACGAATGACTCAGAAAACACTAAACATCAATAATAATACAACATTAATGATAAAACACCATTGATCAAGCGCGTGAACCAACAAAATACCAGATCAAAGGGAGGCTACAGATTTTTGGCTGTTGAGTAGAGCAACTACTCGTGGATAAAAACTGTTTTTATGTCTGGCTGTGGCAGCTTTGACAGTCTGGAGTCGCCTTCCAGAGGGAAGTGATTCAAAGAATTTGTGGCCAGGGTGAGAGGGGTCAGAGATGATCTTGCCCGCTCGCTACCTGGCCCTTGCAGTGTACAGTTCATCGATGGAGGGAAGGTTGCAGCCAATAACCTTCTCTGCTGATCGGACGATTCTCTGCAGCCTCCAGGTGTCGTGCTTGGTGGCTGAGACAAACCAGACCATGATGGAGAAGGTGAGGACAGACTCTACGATGGCCGTGTAGAATTGGACCATCATTGCCTGCGGCAGATTGTGCTGGAGTAAATCAGCGGGACAGGCAGTATCCTTGGAGAGATGGGTGATGTTTCAACGGTGTTTAATGCAGATACCGATTTCCTGTGTTGTGAAACAGGATTGAATAGAACTTAGTGTGTCATGGAAGTGCAACAGTCAGAAAACAAATTGATTAATAATCAGAGTCACAAGGCACTATACACACTGATATCTTGAGGACAAAAGTGCAGGAATAACTTAATGGGTCAGACGGCATCTGAGATAGGAATGGGCAGGTGACGTTTCAGGTCCAGACCCTTTCATTTAGTTTAGAGATACAGAGTGTAAACAGGCCCTTCGGCCCACCGGGTCTGCGCCGACCAGCGATCCCCGCACATTAACACTATCCTACACCCACTAGGGACAATTTTTACATTTACCAAGCCAATTAACATACATACCTGTACGTCTTTGGAGTGTGGGAGGAAACCGAAGATCTCGGAGAAAACCAACGCAGGTCATGGGTGGAACGTATAAACTCCGTACAGATAACGCCCATAGTCGGGATGGAACCCAGGTCTCTGGCGCTGCAAGGCAGCAACTCTACCGTTGCGCCACCGTGACCCACCCTTCTTCAGACAAATTGTGGTAGGAGGGAGTAAGATGGGGAAGAGAGTTGGTGGTGGGACAGAGCTGGTGAGTGATAGATATGATATAGTCACAATGTTACAAAATTTTGAGATTTTTAAAATCAAGTCTGCAATTTATCCCATCAGATAAAGCATAAAAAGAAGTTTAATTTGACACCTAATTCATTCATATCTTCAGTATTCAGAAAGTTATGACCATTTTCATACTCGGAAATTAGCATCTTGTTCCCCATTGACTTTCAATTGACTTAACTCAAAAGCTGTGATCTGGAACAGTTAAAAGCCCATAACTTTCTTAAAAATTAAGAGAACTCAATGAAATTTTCAGTTATTACAGATTGAAGCATTCTGAAACAAATATGAAACAATCTTACTTGGATGACCTGAAATTAAAGCATATAATTAGTTAGTTATCTAATTGTAGCTAATTACAAAATTCAATGAGTAGATCTAAACATCTATCCATTTCTTAAGAAAAGATAAACTTGTTTTAAATTGCCTAAGTGCCCAAATAACATTCACACAATAATCCACAATATAACATAATTTTTAAATCTCATTTTCATGAACTTCTGGGCCAAATGGAAGGAATTTAGTGTTTGATTCCTGTAAATTAATGGCCATTTAAATCAACTAGCGAGTGGGTTTTAGTGGAATGCGGTGGATTGGAACGTTGCAGTTAGCGGTGAAGTCAGGAGGAAAAATACTGTTTGTTCATATATTTTTTTGGACCCCATTTCGCAACATGAAAATGTTATTAAAGCCTCCCGAAAAACCAACTTTTAATATAAAAATAAACTATTTACCTTTTTTTCTCCCCTACGCAAAATCCTTCTGGTTGTCGGCGCTCACGGCTTTTGAAGGTGATTTTTAAATTACTCTAGTTAATAAATAATTTAGCGTAATTTAAAAATACCTTCATTCATGAAATGTCAGAGCGATTTTTCTTCCGCAACGAAATCGCCCGACATTGATTGATTTTCCCTGCCTGTGGAAAAATGGCACTTTAAGCCCGCCCCCCTCTGAAAGGCGCCAAAGTCGCGCACACGGGGAGCGGCAGAACTGCAGCGCTGCTCAAGGTAAGTTTTGTAGCATACCTAGATATAGGTATAGTGAAAGGAAGTGCAGAAGCTGGCAAACACCGAAGACGGACACAAAGTGCTGGAGTAACTCAACGGGTCTGGCGGCATCTCTGGAGAAAAAGGATGGGTGATATTTTGCGTCCCGGCCCGAAACATCACATGTCCTATTTCTCCAGAGATGCTGCCTGACCTGCGGAGTTACTCCAGAACTTTGTGTCTCTCAAGTGATAGGTGGATACAGGTGAGGGGATGGTTTACTAGAGGTGCTAAAGAACACCAATGCCACTACTTCTTTAGAAGTCTCAGATGGTTTGGTATGTCCTGAACATCTCTTCCCAACTTCTAGAACTTCCAGTAGAAACCATTTTATCCATGAGAGTCTGAATAATATCTTACACATAGAAGAATATCTTACACAGACTTACCCATACCTCAGTTTGCATTGACGGCGCTAAAGTAGAGATGGTTGAAAACTTCAAATTCCTGGGATTGAATATCACCAACAACTCCTCCTGGACCACCCATATTGAAGCAACGACCAAGAAAGCACACTGACGCCTCTACTTCCTTAGAAGGCTCAGGAAGCTTGGCATGTCCCCCACAACTATCACCAACTTCTACAGATGCACCACAGAAAGCATTTTACCGGGATGCATCACAGCACGGAACCAACTAGGTCACATGGGTCTCCCGCACCTTGCAATGAATTGTCACTATCCGTGAAGCCCAGTTTCTCGCAGATATCTTCCATTTCCAAAGTACCCACCTCAACTAACTCCTCTGGCAGCTCGTTCCATACACCCACCACCCTTTGAGTGAACATCATCAAGAAAAACGGGATACATCCAAGATTACAGAGAGAAGTTGGAAATGGAGGGGTTTCTGGCAATAATCTTCCTATTGATGACGACTAAAGGGCGGAGGACCTTGAATGTTACGCGGCTGTCTAAAATGGGGATCAGGTGAGGACTGCAACTGTGGAGCTGATGCCCAAAATCCAAGGCAAGGGCGGCATGGTGGTGCAGCGGTAGAGTTGCTGCCTTACAGTGCCTGAGACCCGGGTTCAATCCTTACTACGGGTGATGTCTGTACGGAGTTTGTACGTTCTCCCCATGACCACATGGGTTTTCTCAGGGTGCTCCGGTTTCCTCCTACACTCCAAAGACGTACAGGTTTGTTGGTTAATTGCCTTTGGTGAAAATTGTCAATTGTCCCTTAGTGTGTAGGATAGCGCTCGTGTGCGGGAATCGCTGGCCAACGCTGGCCTACGAGGACTCCATGGGCTGAAGGGCATGTTTCCGCTCTGTATCTCTAAACTAAACTAAACTAAATAAAAGTAACTTTAATTATATACATCATGCTGCAATCCTGAAGCATTTCAATTCTTTGCTGCAATCAATACCATTTGCTTCTCAATATTTAGATGTTTTTGTTTAGTTTAGAGTTACAGTGCGGAAACAGGCCATTCAGCCCACTCAGTCCACGCCTACCAGTGATCACCCCGTACACTAACACTACCCTACACACACTAGGGACAATTTTTATATTTATACCAAGCTAATTAACCTACAAACCTGTACGTCTGTGAAGTGTGGGAGGAAACCGAAGATCTCGGAGAAAACCCATGCAGGTCACGGGGAGAACGCACAAACTTTGTACAGACTCCTTGCATTTCTATTTATTTAATGAGGTTACTCAAATTTAATATAATACATTACACCTGAAGCCTTTAATCGGGGATAATGCCTCAATTTGCATTATTGTAACAAGCTTACACTGTAACGTCTAGGATGATAAATAAGAATCATCTATTACTGCGATGGAATAGAGTTAAGATAGAGTTAATCTCTTGTCCGAAAGTGATTTATATCTCAAAGCGGATAATGACATGCAAAGTGCTGGCTTATTAAAGTTAATTAGATTGGTCCTTCCCTTTTTGATGAAAAAAATTGATTACGCTAGTGTTTTTGGTCCAAAGGCATAAATAATTCACCACTAGATTAAACATATCAGAAAAACGCAAGCTGCTATTAATATCAACCAAATGCCCTTTTACGCACAGACTGTTCTATTCACGACAATAAGCCAGCATGGAAATTGCCTTCAAGTAAAAAGACACTCTCTAAAAGTTAAATATAATCAACAACTTTCAACCGAGAGTTGATAAGTTACTGAATAAACTGCAATTGGACACAATGAGAAGTGAAGATACACACGGCATTTTAAAACCGGTTCAGTTTAGTGTATTGTCACATGTACCGAGGTACAGTGAAAAGCTTTTGTTGCGTGCTAACCAGCCAGCGGAAAGACAATACATGATTACAATCGAGCCGTCCACAGTGTGCAGATACAGGGTAAGTGAATAATGTTTAGAGCTAGGTAAAGCCAGCAAAGTCTGATTGAGGATAGTCCGAGGGTCACCAGTGAGATGGATAGTAGTTCAGATCTGCTCTCTGGTTGTGGTAGGAAGATTCAGTTGCCTGACAACAGCTGGGAAGTTGCTGATTCAGAATGGAGAAAAACAGTGCAGGTTCAATGTTAGTGCAGAAATTAACACAATTACATTGCTGGAAAGCCTTTTCATAGTTTAGTTTAGTTTAGTATAGATTGGTGGATTGTCACCTTGTCGTGGTGGAGAAGCTTGTGTGGTCCGGAGATCCTGAGAGTGATGCCGTCAGGAGCGATGCTCCTGGTAGGGCCACCCATGGCGGTAAGGTCGAGGGGGAGGTCTCTGACAAAGAGCAATCCAGCCAAGACCTCAACGGTGGAACAGGCTGAGGATGATGGCTGACCTTAGTGGAGCGTCACAACGGCTGGGAAGACGGATGAAGGCTGCGGCAGAAAAGGGTCTCCGGTCGTCTTGCCACTGGATCCTGACCCAGATCTGTCAAGGACCGTGGGGTGGCTGTCTGTCCACCAGTCTCCCCAAGTTAAACAAAGTCACGCACAGGCGTCCTCCATATAGGGAATAGCACCCTGGAGACACCCATGGCCAGCCATGACTGAAGGACCTAAGAAAGTTCGGAGATACAGAATGGAACCAGGTGCTTCGGCCCACCGAGTCTATGCCACCCAGCGATCCCTGCACACTAACACTATCCTACACACACTAGGGACAATTTTACAATTATACCATGCCAATTAACCTACAAAACTGTACATCTTTGGAGTGTGGGAGGAAACCAGAGCACCTGGAGAAACCCTCGCAGGTCACGGGGAGAATGTACAAACTCCGTACATACAGCACCCCGTAGCCAGAATCTAACCCGGGTCACTGGAACTGTAACGTAGCAACACTTCCGCTGCGCCACTATGCCGCCCCAGACCATGTAGACCAAGATGTTGTTCTAAAGTTGTGCCTGAAGTTCCGAGACCCTTTAATTAATTTTTGCATTCACTGATCCAAAGCCCGTAAAAGATATCCGTTTTTTTCGAAGCACTAACGAGGAAATAAAATCCAAGCATGAAGTCAATAAAATGAATGGAACTTGTCAAGGGGGATTATAAATTGCCCAGACTAACATACTACCAAAAATACCAACTACTGTTGTTAAGATCCAGCAATAAATTAACAAAATAAAACTTGGAGCATTGTGTTGGATAAATAGCCACTATGTTATTCACTGCCATAAGGGCGGCACAGTGGGGCAGTGGTAGTTGCCTTACAGCGCTTGCATCGCCAGAGACACAGGTTCGATCCTGACGACGGGTGCTGTTTGTAGGGAGTCTGTACGTTCTCCCCGTGACCACGTGGATTTTTCTCCGAGATCTTCGGTTTCCCCGCACTCGAAAGACATACGGGTTGACATCCGAAAGATTAAGGGGTTGGACAGGCTAGATGCAGGAAGATTGTTCCCAATGTTGGGGAGGTCCAGGACAAGGGGTCACAGCTTAAGGATAAGGGGGAAATCCTTTAGGACCGAGATGAGAAGGACTTTTTTCACACACAGAGTGGTGGGTCTCAGGAACTCTCTGCCACAGAGGGTAGTTGAGGCCAGTTTATTGGCTATATTTAAAAGGGAGTTAGATGTGGCCCTTGTGGCTAAGGGGATCAGAAGGTATGGAGAGAAAGCAGGTACGGGATACTGAGTTGGATGATCAGCCATGATCATATTGAATGGCGGTGCAGGCTCGAAGGGCCGAATGGCCTACTCCTGCACCTAATTTCTATGTTTCTATGTCTATGGGTTTGTAGGTTAATTGACTTGGTCGAAATTGTAAATTGTCCCTAGTGTGTGTGGGATAGTGTTAGTGTGCGAAGATCGCTGGTCAGCGCGACTCGGCCTGTTTTCTTTCTCTAAACTAAATGAAAAACTGAAACTAAATTAGGTTCAACAAGCATTGATGATCACACCTAAGAGCAAAAGCAGGTGAAGGGAATTTCCGTGAGAGTGGTATAAAATGTAGATAGTTCAGTTCAGTTTATTGTCATATGTACTGAGGTACAGTGAAAAGCATTTGTCGCATGCTAACCAGTCAGCAGAAAGACAATACATGATTACATTTGAGCCATTGACAGTGTACACAGATACATGACAAAGCAATAATGTTTAGCACAAGGTAAAGCCAGTAGAGTGCGATCACAGATAGTCCGAGGGTCACAAATGAGGTAGGTATTAGTTCAGGGTGGTGACAAAGCTTTTTGGCATGCTCAATAGACAATAGAAAATAGACTATAGGTGCAGGAGTAGGCCATTCGCCCTTTGAGCCAGCAACACCATTCAATGTGATCATGGCTGATCATCCCCAATCAGTACCCCGTTCCTGCCTTCCCCCCATATTCCCTGACTCCGCTATTTTTAAGATCCCTATCTAGCTCTCTCTTGAAAGCATCCAGCGAACCTGCCTCCACTGCCCTCTGAAGCAGAGAATTCCACAGACTCACCACTCTCTGAGAGAAAAAGTGTTTCCTCCTCTCCGTTCTAAATGGCTTACCCCGTATTCTTAAACTGTGGCCCCTGGTTCTTGGGAACATGTTTCCTGCCTCTAGCGTGTCCACGCCCTTAACAATCTTATATGTTTCAATGAGATCCCCTCTCATCCTTCTAAACTCCAGAGTGTACAAGCCCAGCTGCTCCATTCTCTCAGCATATGACAGTCCCACCATCCCGGGAATTAACCTTGTACTGACCTACGCTGCACTCCTTTCATCGTCTTCATCAGTTAGAGAATTGAGTATATTTGTTAGGACACATGATACAGAGGGAGGAAAAATTGAATAGGAATCTGAGGGGTAACTTTTTCACACAAAGGGTGGAGGGAGTGTGAAAAAGTTGTGTGTACTATTGCAAAGTTTAAGAAGCAATTAGACAGGTATAGGGATAGGATTAGGTTTAGAGGAATATGGGCTGAACACAAGTCTATGGGACCAGTGTAGATGATACTTGTTGGTCAATGTGGGCAAGTTGGGCTGAAAGGCAAGTTTCCATGCTGTATGAAACTATATGACTATCATATCTGCCTTCACTATCACTTCTGGCAGACTAATATATACTAACATTTTAGTATAGGAGAAATTATTAGCAAGAAGACCAGAGATTATAACATATAAATCCACTTCACAATATACTGTGGCTGTGGCTGTCGGATCATATACCGTGACATGTGGCTGTCGGATCATGCTTAATAAGTTACTGAAGAACTTGGGGCAGGACGGTGGCGCAGCGGTAGAGTTGCTGCCTCACAGCTCTGACAGTGCCAGAGACCCAGGTTCGATCCTGACTGCGGGTGCTGTCTATACGGAGTTTGCACGTTCTCCCCATGACCTGCGTGGGTTTTCTCCGAGATCTTCGGTTTCCTCCCACACGCCAACAACATTGTAGGTTAATTGGCTTGGTATAAATGTAAATTGTCCCCGAGTGGTGTGTCGGACACTGCTAATGTGTAGGGACTGCTGGTCGGTGCGGACCCGGTGGGCCGAAGGGCCTGTTTCTGCGGCTGTGCCTCTAAACTAAACTAAAAAATCTAAAAAAGTCTAAATGACTTCAAACCACACCAAAGTGAAAGTGAATATTTTTTCCCAGGTATGCAAAATTTTGGCGAAGAAATCTTTCATTGAAATTCAACTACATCATCCAGTTGCCAAAGACTAACTGGTCTTGATGGGTCCTTTCAGTCATGTCAAACCGTCGTTTGATAAAATGCAAATACTGAAACAATGCCTAATGATTTCATCAGTCTTAATTACAACAGTGAATTAATACTGTAAGCATAACACAGACCAAAAGCTGATGGAATTAATGAAGAATACATTGGCACGTGAACTGAAGTTATTAGGTCTAGCTTTTATGTCTCAATACTGCATGTTATCACATAGAACAGATTGACAGACACAGAGACTGGTCATAGACAAAAGGCTGGAGTAACACAGTGGGACAGGCAGCATCTCTGGCGAAGACCCTTCTTCAGACTGAGATTTGGGGGAAAGGTTTTAGAAGAAGTGTCTCGACCTGAAACGTCCCCATTCCATCTTTCGAGAGATGCTGTGTGTCCCACTGAGTTACTGAAAGCCCTGTCCCACTGTACGAGTTCATTCAAGAGTTCTCCCGAGTTTACCCTGATTCGAACTCGGAGATTTACGGTAATGGCCACTCGTCGGTACTCGGGGCTCTCGTGGACATTTTTAACTTTAATTAACCCTTGCTTTCCCTCTCTTTCTGTCCCCCACCCTAGTTCTCCGACTAGTTTCACTGGCCTCCCGATTAGTTTTACTGTTTGTGTGCCTCGTGCCACCTCACTATCAGCCAACAATGAACCATTCTACATTCTCCATGATCATCATTGTCTGCTTTGATCTGCCATTTTCACACCTCACCCTTCCATGTCTAGCATTTCCCTCTCCCCTGATTCTCAGTCTGAAGAAGGGTCTCGACCCGAATCTTCACCCATTCCTTTGCTCCACAGATGCTGCCTGTCCCGCTGAGTTACTCCAACATTTTGTGTCTATCTTCGGTGTAAACCAGCATCTGCAGTTCCTTCCTTCACAATTTATCAGATTTCTGCACTTAAACCACTTTTCCAACTTTATCCCCCCCCCCCCCACCACAATCCGTCTAAGACAGGTCCCGACCTGAAACATCACCTATCCATGTTCTTCAGAGATGTTGAGTTACTCCAACGCTTTGTGCTGTTTGCTCAAGATTCCAGCATCTGTGGTTCCCTGTGTCCGCAAATCCTATATTTAATCACATTTTCATGTTGCGAAAAGGGGATGAAGCTGGAAAAATGGTTTAATTAACCCTTGCTTTCCCTCTCTTTCCGTCCCCCACCCTAGTTCTCCGACTAGTTTCACTGGCCTCCTGATTAGTTTTACTGTTTGTGTGCCTCGTGTCACCTCACTATCAGCCAACAATGAACCATTCTACATTCTCCCATGATCATCGTCTGCTTTGATCTGCCATTTTAAACCCGCCCCCCTCTGAGAGGCGCCAAAGTCGCGCACACGGGGAGTGGCAGAACTGCAGCGTTGCTAAAGGTAGGTATTGTATGAACCGGCTGTATTTTTCATACTGACTTCACCGCAAACCGCAACGTTCCAATCCACCGCATTCCACTAAAACCCACTCGCTAGTTGATTTAAATGGCCATTAATTTACAGGCATTAAACACTAAATTCCTTCCATTTGGCCTATAAATTCATGAAAATGAGATATAAAAATTATGGTATATTGTGGATTATTGTGTGAATGTCATTTGGACACTTAGGCAATTAAAAAAATGGTTATCTTTTCTTAAGAAATGGATAGATGTTTAGATCTACTCATTGAATTTTGTAATTAGCTACAATTAGATAACTAATTATATGCTTTAATTTCAGGTCATCCAAGTAAAATTGTTTCATATTTGTTTCAGAATGCTTCAATCTATAATAACTGAAAATTTCATTGAGCTCTTAATTTTTAAGAAAGTTATGGGCTTTTGACTGTTCTAGATGACAGCTTTTGAGTTAAGTCAATTGAAAGGCAATGGGGAACAAGATGCTAATTTCCGAGTATGAAAATGGTCATAACTTTCTTAATACTGAAGATATGAAAGTGAATTAGGTATCAAATTAAACTTCTTTTTATGCTTTATCTGATGGGATAAATTGTAGACTTGATTTTTAAAATCTCAAAATGTTGTAACATTCCTACTATATTGGAACAGTATCCTGGCTCCTGGGAATTCTAAAGATAGCACTGGGAAACACTTGTTAACATTAGATTGTTTTTGATTGATTGAAAGACACAGTTTGGAAACACACTCTATGTCCCACCGAGTCCACGTCGACCCTTGATTACCCGTTCAAACTAGTTCAATGCAATCCCACTTTCACATCCATCCACATTCACACAAGAGGCAATTTTACCGAAGCCAATAAACCTACAACACCCGCGCCACCTTGGAGTGTGGGCGAAAACCAGAGCGCCCGGAGGAAACCCACGCGGTCACAGGGAGAATGGGCAAACGCCACACAGTCATCTCCCATGGTCAGGATTTAACCCAGGTCTGTAAGGGCAGCAACTCTACTTGCTTTGCTCTGTGCCACCCAGGCCGTTAATCTTAGTCACATCAATTCTTAAAGCACCAAGACAGATTTATCGCCAAAGCATTAATGTTTCTTATAGGTATGGTTGTGCTGTTACTATTTCCCTCTAGATTTCTGGAATCCTCTTTTATAAGTCATCGGAGCAGAATTAGGCTATTCGGCTCATCGAGTCCACTCCGCCATTCAATCATGGCTGATCTATCTCTAACTCCTAACCCCATTGTCCTGCCTTCTCCCCGACTTTGACTCCATTAAGGGCCTGTCCCAATTCACGACTTTTTATACTCGTGGATATTTTTCATCATGTTGAAAAAATGCCCCGACCCACTTGATGCCACGACTAGCATCACGACCTGCTACGACCTACCTACGACCTCCTACGACCTCGTGATGACCATGCTGCGAGTCTGAGTCAAGGGCAAACTCGGCAGAGGTCGTGAAAATGGGACAGGCCCTTTACTAATCACGAATATATCAATCTCCACTTTAAAAATAGTCATGGACTTGGCCTCCACAGCCATCTGCGGCAATGAATTTGGCACCCACATTTTCGAGTAGTTTGTATTGTTTAACATTTAAAACTGGAGGCTAATTCTGCTCCTGGAACTTATGGACTATAATTTTAAGGCAGAGATGGAAGGATTCTTGATTAGTAAAGGTGTCAGGGGTTATGGGGAGAAGGCAGGAGAATGGGGTTGAGAGGGAGAGGTAGATCACCCATTACTGAATGGCAGAGTAGACTTGATGGGCCGAATGGCCAATTCTGCTCCTATCACATGAATTTATGAGGCACATCCTGTGATGATACTTAATTTATTACATATTGCAGGCCACAAAAAATGCAATTAGTAGATTGTGAATCAGTTTAATAACAGAAAACCATGTTAAGTTCCAATATTCAATAGCATTATGTTCATTATCTCCTTTAAAGTTTTATTCTATTTAAAGGTTAATGGCTTTATACACTCTCTGACAGTGAACTTTAATAAAGAAACCTACTGGGTCTTCATTAAATTTTGGGGAAGATGTTCTATTACTTTTTGTTTTCAAGTCCGTACCTGTACAAAGGAATTTCTATCCAGGGAGAATCATACGTTTCAGAGCACTCTTGAAGGCAAATGGTCGGTGTAACTATAGAAACCATAAAATTAATGACACCATTGGAACGGCACGCTGGCACAGCGATTGCGTGGGTGATCTATCTCTCCCTCCTAACCCCATTCTCCTGCCTTCTCCCCATAACCCCTGACACCCGTACTAAGCAAAAATCTGTCCATCTCGCCTTAAACGTATTCATTGACTTGGCCTCCACAGCCTTCTGTGGCAAAGAATTATACAGATTCACCACTCTCTGGCTAAAGAAATTCCTCCTCACCTCCTTCCCAAAGGAGCGTCCTTTGATTCTGAGGCTATGCCCTCTGGCCATAGACTCTCCCACTAGTGGAAACATCATCCACACAGCCCTCTATCTAATAGGTGATGTTTTGGGTCGATATTCTTCATATGAAGGGTCTCGACCGAAAATGTCACCTACTCCTTTCCTCCAGAGATGCTGTCTGACGCGCTGAGCTACTCCAGTTTTTGCGCCTATTTTCGATTTACTCCCACATTGCTAGACTAGCAGATCTAATATTGAAACTCACCGAATATTGAAAGGCCTGGATAGAGTGGATGTGCAGTGGATGTTTCCACTAGTGGGAGAGTCTAGGACCAGAGGGCACAGCCTCTGAATAAAAGGACGTACCTTTAGAAAGGAGATGAGGAGGAACTTCTTTTGTCAGAGGGTGGTAAATCTGCGGATTACTTTGCCACAGAGGGTATTTTTAAACCGGAGATTGACAGATTCTTGAATAGTAAAAGGTGTCGGGGTTATGGGGAGAAAATGGGGTTGAGATGGAAAGATAGATCAGCCATGACTGAATGGCAGATTAGACTCAATAGGTCGACTGGCCTACTTCTGCTCCTATGACACAGTATGAACATGAACTTATGAAAGGAATTATGGCTACTAATAATAGGAGTTTTGAATATAAATGGACTTCACTAGATGTCTCATTGATTGATTGACCTATCGATAGAAACAAAGATATGTTATGATAATAACCAGGAACAAGAGGCCTCATCATGGAGTTGTCAATAAATAATAATAAAACATTTAGGGTGGCATGTTGGCGCAGTGGTAGAGTTGAAGCCTTGCAGGGCCAGAGACCCAGGTTCGATCCTGACTACGGGCGCTGGCTGTACAAAGCTTTACGTTCTCCCGGTGACCGCATGTATTTTCTTCGGGTGCTGCGGTTTCATGTTATATTGCAAAGACGTGCAGGTTTGTTGGTTGTTCAAGAAGGAACTGAAGATGCTGGAAAATCGAAGGTAGACAAAAATGCTGGAGAAACTCAGCGGGTGCGGCATCTATGGAGCGAAGGAAATAGGCAACGTTTCGGGCCGAAAACCCTTCTTCAGACTGAAGAAGACAGGTTTGTTGGTTAATTGGCTTCTGTGAATTCGAATAGTGTGTAAAGGGTCTGTCCTACCAGCATCCGACTCCATGCGATGAGCGCGATGAAACTAGAAGCGGGGGCCGCGCGGAGGTCGGGTGATCCCTGTACAGGGCCGTTCCCAACAGCATGTGCCTGCATGCGGCTAGCGCGACCAAACCGGCAGCGAGAGCCGCGCGGAGGTCGGGTGAGTGGAGCACCGTGGCGCAAAGTGAGGCGAACTTGGAGCAAAGTCTTAAAGGTAAGTTCGCCAGGACAGAGAGGGGCACACAGAGAGGGGCACAGAGGCACACACACAGAGAGGGCCACGGAGCCACACATACAGAGGGTCACGGAGGCACCTACAGAGAGGGTCACGGAGGCACGACGTCGAGGCGGTGTGTAATGCGTCGAGGCGACTGCGAGCTGACAAGCTGTTGCCATGCAGAATTTTTGAACACGGTCAGTTTTTCGGTGCCCCGCGCGATATCGGGACGAACTCCGCACAATTCTGCACGGCTCCGGCGATCGAAGTGGGACCGGCCCCGCGACGTCGGACGGCTCAAGCGACCACGTTAGGTCGCGCTCATCGCATAGAGTTGCATGCTGGTGGGACCGGCCCTTAAGGTTTGAAATTGGGCTAACAAAGAACTAATGTATGAGTGATCAATGGTTGGCGTGGCTTGAGTGAGATGAAGGGTCTGTTTCCACACTGTATCTCCAAACTAAAATTAAACTAAACTGACTATATTTATTTTAATTTTATATTCACGGCTGAATCTCATTGAACAAATGCTAAGTGATTGCGAGTCTTGTGGAATTCCTTCATTTGCTCCACATGCACAGATCTACGGGGATGTTGCCAGGACTCAAGGGCCTCAGCTATAGGTAGAGGTTGAGCAGCTGGGACACCATTCCTTGGAGCACAGGAGGATGAGGGATCATCTTATAGAGGTATATAAGATCATGAGAGGAATAGATCGGATAGACAAACAGAGTCTCTTGCCCAGAGTATGGGAATCGAGAACCAGAGGACATAGATTAAGGTGAGGGGAGGAAGATTTAACAGCCTGAAGGGTGAACGTTTTACACAAAGGGTGGTGGGCATATGGAACAAGCAGCTGGAGGAGGTAGTTGAGGCAGGGACTATGGTAACATTTAAGAAACCTTAAGACAGGTACATGGATAGGACAGGTTTGGAGGGATATGGGCCAAATGCAGACAGGTGGGACTAGTGTAGATAGGACGTGTTGGTCTATGTGGCCAAGCAGGGTCTGTTTCCACATTTCATAGAAAGGAACTGCAGATGCTAGATTGTACGAAAGGTAGACACAAAGTGCTGGAGTAACTCAACGGTTCAGGCAGCATCTCTGATATTGAGTCGAAAGACATGTTGCCTGACCCTATTCCTTTTCTCCATAGACGGTGCCTGGCCCGCTGAGTTACTTCAGCATCTTGTGTCTATCTTCTCTGCTGCACAACCTGCTGAATTACTCCAGCACCTATTGTCTACAAACACTACATAACTCGATGGCTCTGTGACTCTATGTAACTCTAGGTTTCTGCATACCTGTGCCTTTAATCCCAGTTCGAGGCATACGCTGGCCCTATCTCCGAACTCTACCTCCGTTACACTGATGACTGCATCGGTGCTGCCTCCTGCACCCATGCAGAACTCACTGACTTCATCAACTTCACCACCAATTTCCATCTCCGACACCTCCCTCCCCTTTTTGAATCTCACAGTCTCCATCACAGAAGATGGACTATCAACTGACTCTCACAACCATCTCGACTACACTTCTTCCCACCCTGCTTCCTGCAAAGACCCTATCCCCTACTCCCAATTCCTCTGTCTATGCCGCATCTGTGCCAAAGTTCTATACCGAGGCATCTGAGATGTCCTCATTTTTAGGGAAAGGTTTCCCCTCTTCTAATATAGATGCGGCCCTCACTCATGTCTCCTCAATATCCCGCAGCTCCGCCCTTGCTCCCCCTCCCCCTCATCGCAACAGAGACAAAGTCCCCCTAGTTCTCACCTATCACCCCATCAGCCGTCACATACAACACATAATCCTCCAAAATTTCCGCCAACTCCAACGGGATCCCACCACAAGCCATATCTTCCCATATCCACCCCTATCTGCCTTCCACAAAGACCGCTCCCTCCGCAACTCCCTGGTTAACTCAACCCTCCCCACCCAAACCACCCCCTCCCCAGGTACCTTCCCCTGCAACCGCAGGAGATGCAACACCTGTCACTATACCTCCTCAAGATGTTCTTATACATCGGTGACCATTCCCACGCTGATCTTTCTGCCCTGGTCCTCCTCCACTGTCAGAGTCAGGCCAAAAGCAAATTGGAGGAACGGCGTCTCACATTTTGCTTGGAGCTTACACCCCATCAGTATCTCTAACTTCAAGTAATCCTTTCACCCCCCCCCCATCTCCCCCCCACCTAAGACGTACTAACTTCAAAATCGTCTTGTTGAGTCTCATTGTCTGTAACTCGTTTTCACCTAATCCTGAGTTAACAATGGCCTGTTTCCTTTATCATTGTTAGTTTTTAAACACACCTTTCATTCATTTGTTCTATATCACACTATATCAATGTCTATATAATAATAATAATAATATTATTATTATTTTTCCTGCATCTAGCTTGTCCAGTCCTTTTATAATTGTATATGTTTCTATAAAATCCCCCCTCATCCTTCTAAAGTCCAGTGAATACAAGCCCAGTCTTTTCACTTTCCTCATATGACAGTCCCGCCATCCCAAGAATCAATCTCGTGAACCTACGCTGCACTGACTCAATCACAAGGATGTCCTTCCTCAAATTATCAAACCAAAACTCTACACAATACTCCAAATGTGGAGTATCCCTTGTCAATTCTTCCCTTCCCTCCCGCTCAACCCCTTCCCCGGGCACTTTCCCTTGCAACCGCAAGAGATGCTACACTTGTCCCTTCACCTCCCCCCTCCACTCCTTTCAGGGACCCAAGCAGTCCTTCCAAGTCCGACAGAGGTTCACCTGCACCTCCTCCAACCTCATCTACTGCATCCGTTGCTCCAGATGCCAGCTGATCTATGTCGGTAAGACCAAGTGGAGGCTGGGCGATCGTTTCGCCGAACACCTCCGTTCGGTCCTTTTTTTTTAATATTTCAAAATAGACTTTATTTGAGTAATAAATATATACAATACATCAACTGTGCGAAAAATCCATCCGACATTTTCGGAGGCTATACAAATTTTTCCATACAGCCTATACACATTTGTCAAATTTCACGAATCGATCCCCCACCCATGCCACTCATGTGGCCCCCCGGCATGGGATACCTTCCCTTATTTTGAGGGGCGTCTCCACCATACTGTGTCCCCCATGTCCAGCAGCGGAAGGACATAGAAACATAGAAACATAGAAATTAGGTGCAGGAGTAGGCCATTCGGCCCTTCGAGCCTGCACCGCCATTCAATGTGATCATGGCTGATCATCCAACTCAGTATCCCGTACCTGCCTTCTCTCCATACCCCCTGATCCCTTTAGCCACAAGTGCCACATCTAACGCCCTCTTAAATATAGCCAATGAACTGGCCTCAACTACCTTCTGTGGCAGAGAATTCCAGAGACTCACCACTCTATGTGTAAAGAATGTTTTCCTCATTTCGGTAGAGGACCTTAGACTGTGGCCCTCCCCCACCGAGCCTTGGCGTTGGCTGCACCGAGCTTCAGTGCGTCCCTCAACACGTACTCCTGCAGTCTGCAGTGGGCCAGTCGGCAACATTTCCTGACGGACATCTCGCTCTGCTGGGTGGTGAACAACGCTCGGGCAGACCAAAGAGCGTCTTTCACCGAGTTGATGACCCTCCAGCAGCACTTGATGTCAGTCTCTGAATGTGTCCCTGGGAATAGTCCGTAAATCACAGAGTCCTCTGTGACGGAGCTGTTTGGAATAAAGCGTACCAGGGACCCTTGCATTTTCCTCCAGACTCTTTGGGCAAATCCACACTCTGCAAAGAGGTGGGCAACCGTCTCCTCTCCATAGCAGCCGTCCCGAGGGCAGCGTGCGCTGGCAGTGAGGTTCCGACGGTGCAGGAAGGATCTGACTGGGAGGGCACCCCTCACCGCCAGCCAAGCCAGGTCTTGGTGCTTGTTGGTGAGTTCTGGCGATGAGGCATTCTGCCAGACAAGCTGGGCAGTCTGCTCAGGGAACCACGCCACCGGGTCCATCGAGTCCTTTCCCTGCAGTGCCTGCAGGACATTCTGTGCTGACCACTGCCCAATGGACATGTGGTCAAAGGTGTTGGTCTGGAAGAACCTTTCGACAGACAACAGATGGGGCGGCAGGGTCCAGCTGACTGGCACCTTGCGTGGCATCTGCGCCAGGCTCTTCCTTCGCAACACCGGGGACAGGTAGAACCTCAGCAGGTATTGACACTTGGTGGCCACGTGCCTTGGCTCTACACTCCGCCTGATGCAGCCACACACATCAGGATGAGAGTGACGTTGGGCACGCTTTTACCCCCGTTGTCTGCTGACTTGTACATTGTGGCCCGTCGCACCCGGTCCATCCTCGACCCCTAAGAGCCAGGCACTTCCAACAAGCTAACCACATAAGTGTTTAGTTCAGTTGAGACAAGCATCTGTAGCCAGGATCGAACCCAGGTCTCTGGCGTTGCAAGGTAGCAGCCCTCCCTCTACGCCACCATGCTCCACTCGGTCTGCAATAACCAACCTGACCTCCTGGTGGCACAGCACTTCAAGTCCCCCTCCCATTCCGTGTCCGACCTCTCGGTCCTGGGCCTCCTCCACGGCCAGAGTGAGCAACACCGCAAGTTCGAGCACCTCATATTCCGCTTGGGGAATCTGCATCCTCTGGGCTTAAACATTGAATTCTCTCAATTCTGTTAACCCTGGCTGCCTCCTCCCCTTCCCACCTCTCCCTCAGCCCTCGGGCCCTGGCATTCCATCTCTCTCTATCTCTCCCCCATCCAAGTCACACTAGCTTCTCATTTTAACACTACAAGCAGCTTACAATGGCCTGTTTCCTTTATCATTGATACCTTTTTGCATATCTTTCATTCATTGTTCTTTATCTCTCCACATCACTGTCTATATCTCTCGTTTCCCTGATTCCTGACCAGTCTGAAGAAGGGTCTTGACCCGAAACGTCGCCCATCTCCTTCGGTCCTTAGATGCTGCACCCGCTGAGTTTTTCCAGCTTTTTGTGTAACACTCCAGGTGTGGTCTTACCAGAGCCCTATATGACTGCAGAAGAACCTCTTTACTCCTATACTGAAATCCTCCTGTTATGAAGGCCAGCATTCCATTTGCTTTCTTCACTGCCTGCTGTACCTGCACGCCAACTTTAAGCGACCGGTGTTTCGGAGTTACTCCAGCTTTTCGTCTTTATCTGCGGTGTAAACCAACATCTGCAGTTCCTTCCTACGCCTTTAATTCTCTTCCTTAGTCTAACCACTCTTGCCCCGGCACTTACACTGTGCCAACAAGGGTCCACGTAATTTCCGCACAGAGGAGAATTGCCTGTCCATGGAACGGAAGGGGATTACACTGATAATCGGTGGTGCAAGTGGGAAACCAATTATTACCAATTATAACCAACCCGACCCCCCGGTGGCTCAGCACTTCAACTCCCCCTCCCATTCCGTATCCGACCTCTCGGTCCTGGGCCTCCTCCACGGCCAGAGTGAGCAACACCGCAAGTTGGTGGAACAGCACCTCATATTCCACTTGGGGAGTCTGCATCCTCTGGGCTTGAACATTGAATTTTCTCAATTCTGTTAACCCTTGCTGCCTCCTCCCCTTCCCACCTCTTCCTCAGCCCTCGGGCCCTGGCATTCCCTCTCTCTCTATCTCTCCCCCACCCAAGTCGCTCTAGCTTCTCATTTTCACACTACAAACAGCTTACAATGGCCTGTTTCCTTTATCATCGATACTTTTTTGTATATCTTTCATTCATTGTTTTTTATCTCTCCACATCACCGTCTATATCTCTCGTTTCCCTGATCCCTGACCAGTCTGAAGAAGGGTCTCGACCCGAAACGTTGCCCATCTCCTTTGCTCCTTAGATGCTGCTGCACCCACTGAGTTTCTCCAGCCTTTTGTAAACCAATTCTTTCCATGGGTGGAGGCTGAAGCCTTATTTCACCGACAGACGCTGTGTTTCAGCTTTATGTTTAAAACACTTCTTTGACTTCAACACTTGAAGGGATTTTTGTTCCTTTGATCAAGTCGGGAAGCCACAACAATCAATTGCAAATCAGCATGCGTCAATGTGCTGATATGTCAGAATGAGTCTACATTGAAAATCCTTGCGCGGTTTACAGCCCACTCAAGTGAAATAATTGTTCGACTTACCATGGAACAGGCCATAGTTTTCATACAGATTATTTTTTTTCATGTTAACGGTTATCGTTCTCAATTACTGAATGTAAATGTGTTTTTAATGGCTTTGAATGAAAAAAAGCTATTAAAAATGCATTTACATCTACACTGATAGGAAAGGTTTAAAAGGAAGATAGACACAAAATGCTGGAGTAACTCAGCGGGACAGCCAGCATTTCTGGAGAAAAGGAATGGGTGACGTTTCGGGTTTTTCAGTTTGACCCAAAAAGTCACCCATTCCTTCTATTCCAGGGTTACACAAAAAGCTGGAGAAACTCAGCGGGTGCAGCAGCATTTAAGGAGCGAAGGAGATAGGCGACGTTTCGGGTCGAGACCCTTCTTCTACCGTCGCCTCCGCCTCACAGCGTTCTTCCACGGGAATAAGTCCTCGCCCCCCCACTGATGATCCCTTTTCCTGTCTCCCACGTACCCCCTCCTCGTGGACCCCCCCCTGGTGGCCCTCCAGCTTTAGAACTCTTTATACAGAACTGCCGTCGGGACATCAACTGCCTCGACTTCTCCACTCCCCTGTCTCACTCCAATCTCTCCCCCCCCCGAACGTACTGCCATCGACTCACTCCGCAACAACCCAGACTGGGTTATCAAACCCGCCGACAAGGGAGGTGCCGTGGTAGTCTGGCGCGTCGATCTCTACAAAGCGGAGGCCATGCGCCAACTCTCGGACACCTCCTCCTACTTACCCCTGGACTATGACCCCACTGACGAGCACCAGGCCACCATCTCGAGCAAAATAACTCCTCCTCCCTTCTACTCCAGCATTTGGATCTATCTTTGTTGTAATCCAGCACCTGTCGTTCCTTCCTGCACAAGGCTTAGAGGGATATTTAGATGTAGATCTACTAGCTAAGATGGGGCATCTTAGATTCAGTCATACAGCATGGAAACAGGCACTTGGGCACAACTTGCCCACACTAACCCACATGTCCTCTCTGTTAGTGTTAAGTTAATGTGAAAGTTAATTCTTCATAATAATAATAATAATAATAATAATAATAATATCTTTTATTGTCGTTACACGTAAGTGCAACGAGATTTGGTTTGCAACTTCGAGATTTCAGTTAGCAACCCTCGAGAACAAAGTTTGTAAAAACGAACATTTGACCAGTAACATCAACACAGACTAACGTGCGAGGCCGGGGGAGACAGTCCATGGGGGGGGGGGGGGGGTACTCAGCAGGGCCGGTTCAGAGCCGCTATAGCTCTGGGAATGAAGCTGTTCCTGAGTCTGGTGGTGCGGGCGTAGAAGGCCTTGTAACGTCTGCTGGAAGTGAGTAGTTCGAACAGTCCATTACAAGGGTGAGAGGAGTCTTTATGTATGCTGACGTCCTTCCTGAGGCACCGTGTGTGGTCGATGCCCTCCAAGGCTGGTAGCGGTGTCCAAATAATCTGTTGTGCTCTGTGGACAACGCACTGAAGAGCTCTCCTCTCCACCTCCGTGCAGCTGAGATACCACACAGAGATGCCATACGTTAGTATGCTCTCTGTGGTGCAGCGGTAGAAGGTCGTCAGCAGCTGTTGGGGCAGACCAGTGCGTTTCAATGTTCTCAGGAAGAACAGTCATTGCTGTGCCTTTTTGACCAGCGCAGCAGTGTTGGTGGACCATATGAGGTCCTCTGAGATGTGAGTGCCCAGAAACTTGAAGCTGGACACTCTCCACACTGTCTCCGTAGATGGAGATTGGGGCGTATTCCCCATTCTGTGACCTCCTGAAGTCGATAATCAGCTCCTTGGTCTTGGAGGTGTTTAGCGACAAGTTGTTCCGTGAGCACCAATCCGCCAGGTTCTGCACCTCCGCTCTATAGTTTGTTTCATCACCATTGGTGATCATATTGTCATTGAGAAATGCAGCTCAGAAACAAACCCTTCGACCCAACTCATCCTTGCAGATCAAGAAGCCCCATCTACACTAGTCCTACCTGCCTGCATTTGGCCCATATCCCTCTAAACAGGTCCTATCCATGTACCTGGTCAAATGTCTTAGAGTCACACAGTGTGGAAACAGGCTCTTCAGCCCAACCTGCCTACTCCAACCAACTTGTCTCATCTACACTAGTCCTACCTGCCTGCATTTGGCCCAAATCCCTCTAAACTTTTCCTATCCATATACCTATCCAAATGTTTTAGAGTGCTACAGCGTGGAAAGAGGCTCTTCGGCCCAACTTGCCCACATCGACCAACATGTCTCATCTACACTAGTCCCACCTGCCTGCATTTGCCCCATATCCCTCTAAACCTGTCCTATCCATGTACCAGTCCAAATGTCTTTTAAATGCTGTTATAATACCTGCCTCAACCACCATCACTGACAGCTCGTTCCATATGCCCGTCACACTGTGTGAAAAAGTTGCCCTTCAGATTCCTATGAAATCCTTCACCTTAATCCGCTATTTCTTGATTCCCCTACACTGGGTAAAATAATGTGTGCGTCTATCCAATCTATTCCCCTCATGATTTATGTCCACCTCTATATGATCACCCCTCATCCTCCTGTGCTCCAAGGAATAAAGTCCTGGCCAGTCCAACTTCTCCCTATGGCTCAAGCCCTCACGTCTTGGTAATGTCTTCATAGTTGCCATGGACAAGTTGGGCTGAAGGTCCTGTTTCCATACTGTATGAGTCTACGACTCTATTTTTGAATTATCACTCCATATTATTTTGTACGTGGTTAAATTATTGCATGGCTGTAAATTTACTGTCAATTTCATTTCTCAAACTAATTTTTGATCTTCTGCATTGGCCATAGTATGCACTCTCTTTATTACTCTGAAAAAACATTAAAAGCTGTCAGTTCAGTAACTCTCACTTCAACAGAAAGGGATTTCAACAAATGAATGCAAATTGAGCAGAGTTTTATTTTTGTGATAGTCAGTCAACTTTTGTTGGGTTTGTGGCATCCGTGTATAATGTGACAGGAACAGAAAGCAGAAAGAATCTCCAGCTAAAATAGAGAGATAAAGAGTGGGATGTTATTCAACAACAGTTGAGTTGGCTTAATGTGCCTTCGTGACGGATTCTTAGAACAGCTTGTATTGCAGCCTACCAGGGAGAAGGCAATTCTGGATTTGGTGTTATGTAATAAACCGGATTTGATAAAGGACCTCGTGGTTAATGAGCCTCCGAGGTTAGGAGGTAGTGACCATAACATGGTTAGGTTTAATCTACAATTGGAGAGGGAGAAGGGTAGATCAGAGGTGTCAGTGTTGCAGTTGAATAAAGTAGCAATGTTACAAAATTTTGAGATTTAAAAAATCAAGTCTGCAATTTATCCCATCAGATAAAGCATAAAAAGAAGTTTAATTTGACATCTAATTCACTTTCATATCTTCAGTATTAAGAAAGTTATGGCCATTTTCATACTCGGAAATTAGCATCTTGTTCCCCATTGCCTTTCAATTGACTTAACTCAAAAGCTGTGATCTGGAACAGTTAAAAGCCCATAACTTTCTTAAAAATAAAGAGAACTCAATGAAATTTTCAGTTATTATAGATTGAAGCATTCTGAAACAAATATGAAACAATCTTACTTGGATGACCTGAAATTAAAGCATATAATTAGTTAGTTATCTAATTGTAGCTAATTACAAAATTCAATGAGTAGATCTAAACATCTATCCATTTCTTAAGAAAAGATAAACTTTTTTTTTAATTGCCTAAGTGTCCAAATAACATTCACACAATAATCCACAATATAACATAATTTTTAAATCTAATTTTCATGAATTTCTGGGCCAAATGGAAGGAATTTAGTGTTTGATTCCTGTAAATTAATGGCCATTTAAATCAACTAGCGAGTGGGTTTTAGTGGAATGCGGCGGATTGGAACGTTGCGGTTAGCGGTGAAGTCGGGAGGAAAAATACTGTTGGTTCATACATTTTTTTGGACCCCATTTCGCAACATGAAAATGTTATTAAAGCCTCCCGAAAAACCAACTTTTAATATAAAAATAAACTATTTACCTTTTTTTCTCCCCTACGCAAAATCCTTCCGGTTGTCGGTGCTCACGGCTTTTGAAGGTGATTTTTAAATTACTCTAGTTAATAAATAATTTAGAGTAATTTAAAAATACCTTCATTCATGAAATGTCGGAGCGATTTTTCTTCCGCAACGAAATCGCCCGACATTGATCGATTTGCCCTGCCTGTGAAAAAACGGCACTTTAAGCCCGCCCCCCTCTGAAAGGCGCCAAAGTCGCGCACACGGGGAGCGGCAGAACTGCAGCGCTGTTCAAGGTAAGTTTTGTAACATACCTAAATAAAGGGGACTATGGGGCCATGAGGGAAGAGCTGGCCAAAGTTGACTGGAAAGATACACTAGCAGGGATGACAGTGGAACAAAAATGGCAGGTGTTTCTAGGAATAATACAGAAGGTGCAGGATCAGTTCATTCCTAGGAGGAAGAAAGATTCCAAGGGGAGAAAGGGACGACCATGGCCGACAAGGGACGTCAGGGACAGTATAAAAATTAAAGCGAAGAAGTACAACGTAGCAAAGATGAGCGGGAAGCAAGAGGATTGGGTAATGTTTAAAGAACAACAGAAGATAACCAAAAAGACAATACGGGGAGAAAAGATGAGGTACGAAGGTAAGCTAGCCAAGAATATAAAGCAGGATAGTAAAAGCTTCTTTAGGGATGTGAAGAGAAAAAATTAGTTAAGACCAATGTTGGACCCTTGAAGACCGAAAAAGGTACATTTATTATGGGGAACAAGGAAATGGCACATTAGTTAAACATGTACTTTTATAACATCAATTATAAAAGATGAGAAAGCCGAACATTTGGATAGCAGTAACAGGATCGGTCCGAGTCAGCATTGATTTACGAAGGGGAAATAGTGCTTGACTAATCTTTTGGAATTTTTTGAAGATGTAACTAGGAAAATGGACAAGGCAGAGCCAGTGAATGTAGTGTACCTGGACTTTCAGAAAGCATTTGATAAAGTCCCATATAGGAGATTAGTGGGCAAAATTAGGGCACATGGTATTGGGGGTAGAGTGCTGACATGGATAGAGAAGTGGTTGGCTGACAGGAAATAAATAGTAGGGATTAACGAGTCCCTTTCAGAATGGCAGGCAGTGATTAGTGGGGTACCGCAAGGCTCGGTGCTGGGACCACAGCTATTTACAATATACATCAATGATTTGGATGAAAGGATTCAAAGTAACATTAGCAAATTTGCAGATGAGACTGGGTGGCAGTGTGCACTATGAGGAGGATGATGTGAGAATGCAGGGTGACTTGGATAGTTTGGGGGAGTGGGAAGATGCACGGCAAATGAAGTTTAATGCGGATAAATGTGAGGTTATCCACTTTGGTAGCAAAAACAGGAAGGCAGATTACTATCTAAATGGCGTCAAGTTGGGAAAAGGGGAAGTGCAACGGGATCTGGGGGTTCTTGTACATCAGTCTATGAAAGTAAGCATGCAGGTACAGCAGGCAGTGAAGAAAGCGAATGGCATGTTGGCCTTTATAACAAGATAAATTGAATATAGGAGCAAAGAGGTCCTTCTGCAGTTTTACAGAGCCCTAGTGAGACCACACCTGGAGTATTGTGTGCAGTTTTGGTCCCCTAATTTGAGGAAGGACATTCTTGCTATTGAGGGAGTGCAGCGTAGGTTTACAAGGTTGATTCCCGGGATGGCGGAACTGTCATATGCTGAGAGAATGGAGCGGCTGGGCTTGTACACTCTGCAGTTTAGAAGGATGAGAGGGAATCTCATTGAAACATATAAGATTGTTAAGGGTTTGGACATGCTAGAGGCAGGAAGCATGTTCCCGATTTTGGGGAGTCCCGAACCAGGACCCACAGTTTAAGAATAAGGAGTAAGTCATTTAGAACGGACACGAGGAAGCACGTTTTCTCACAGAGAGTGGTGAGTGTGGAATTCTCTGCCTCAGAGGGCGGTGGAGGCCGGTTCTCTGGATGCTTTCAAGAGAGAGCTAGATAGGGCTCTTAAAAATAGCGGAGTCAGGAGATATGGGGAGAAGGCAGGAACGGGGTACTGATTGGGGATGATCAGCCATGATCACATTGAATGGCAGTGCTGGCTCGAAGGGCCGAATGGCCTACTGCACCTATTGTCTATTGTCTATTGTCTAATAATAATAATAGTCTGTTGCAGATCAGAGCTTATTTGTTGTTGTGTTTAATAGCCTGATGGCTGTAGGGAAGAAGCTGTTCCTGAACCTGGATGTTACAGTTTTCAGGCTCCTGTATCTTCTTCCCGATGGCAATGGTGAAATGAGTGTACAGTCAGGATGGTGTGGGTCTCTGATGATGTTGGCTGCCTTTTTGAGGCAGCGCCTTCGATAGATCCCTTCGATGGTAGGGAGGTCAGAGCCGGTGATGGATCAGCCATTATCCCATGGAATGGCAGTGCCGGCTTGAAGGGCCGAATGGCCTACTCCTGCACCTATTGTCTATTGTCTATTGTCTATCTTTGATCGGACTTTGCTGGCTTTACCTGGCATTAAACGTTATGCACTCACCATGTATCTATACACTGTAAATGTCTCAATTGGAATAATGTGTTGTCTTTTTGCAGACTACGCAGCACTGAACTAAAGCTTTTCACTGTACCTCGGTACATGTGACAATAAACTCTAAACTATAACTAAACCAACCTAATAAACGTTTAAAAGAGAGGAGCGATTATAATGAATGATTACAGATCTGTGACCAGCAGGCAAAGAGTCACCTGGTTTCAGTGCCACCTCGGTTATAAATACTGAATTAGGAAAATGTTAAGGACCTGTCCCATTTAGGCGATTTTTTCGGCAACAGCCGGCGACAGTCACAGCACAGGTCGCCAAAAGAGTGGTGACTGGACCCCCCCCCACCACGACGATATCTACGACAACCTACCACCTAGTCGATGTCAAGCTACGGCAATCTACCGACTTAGGACGTCCACCTACGACCACACCTACGACAACCTACCATCACACAGGCGACAACCTATGGCAACCGAAGTGAACCTACGTCCACCCGCGATGAGCTACGACAAGCAACGACCCTGTCGGCAACAACTAAAGACAACTGAGTCAATTCAGTCTCCGTTGCCTGTCACCGGTTGACGTAGTTTGACGTAGGTAGTCGCCAATGGAATTCACCGAAGTCAGCACCCGGCAACAACCTGCGTCTCCCTGGCGACAACCTACGACAGCACCTACGACAGGAGAAGACAGGCAACGTCAAGCCCACTGTCGACAAAAGGTTTTGAACATTTGAAAATCCAGCTGCGACCAGAAAAAAGGAGACGACTCACGACAATACAGGCGTCACCCGCGTCACCCCGCGACCATGTGGCGACAGTCTATTTTCCGGCTGTCTCCGAAAAAATCACCTAAGTGGGACAGGCCCTTTATGCATTTTATAAGCATGTTGCGATCATTAGAAATAAGGACTATTATTAGCTGTGTACTGATCAGCATAATCTTTATGTTTTGTGTTTCTATTTGCTAATGGTAAATTGCACAGTGATATGGGCGGCACGGTGGCCAAAGAACCTGTTTCCATGCAGTGAATTAAATCCAATTTAATCTAAACTAAACTAAACAAGCTAGAGGCAGGAAACATGTTCCCGATGTTGGAGGAGTCCAGTAACAGGGTCCACAGTTTAAGAATAAGGGGCAAGTCATTTAGAACGGAGCCGAGGAAACACCTTTTCAAACAGAGAGTTGTGAGTCTGTGGAATTCTCTGCCTCAGCGGGCAGTGGAGGCCAGTTCTCATGATACTTTCAAGAGAGAGCTCTTAAAGATAGCGGAGTCAGGGGATATGGGGAGAAGGCAGGAAAGGGGGAACTGATTGTGGGTGATCAGCCATGATCACATTGAATGGCAATGCTGACTCGGAGGACCGAATGGCACCTATTGTCTATTGTCGTAGGGCATCTAGACTCCCAGCTAGACTAGTCCCCTTCCCTAAAGATGGGCACAGTGTCTTAATTAGGAGTTCGTGTTTTAAGAATCCTATTGTTTCAATGGGGCACACAATTAGTCTTTTTCAAAAAATAATTCACACAAATTAACAGACATAAAATTGGCAAGCTCCATTAAAATGAACGGAGAAAGGAGAGCACCAGCTATTCTATAATGTACTATCTTCGAATCTTTATAATTACGTTTGCAAATGCTACATTACAATGTTCCTTTCCATTATATATTATACAAAGAATGATCCACTTAGAAATCCAAATGTTTTGTGGATAAATTGAGCCTAATTTGTTTAATTGACACTTATTTAATAAAATGGTAGTGCTTTTTAATATTCTCATCATCTTAACTACACGAAGTCAGCAGTACAAAAATAACTTTGTTCTGCTCAATTTCACTCACAATCTTAGTCTGTAATTGCAAAATATTACAAATCTGAACCCTAAAGAGAATAACGTCCATAATTTCACCAACTTAATTAAATCAAACTTCAGGGTATTGTGTTCCAATGCTTGTCACTTTATGAACTTAAAATAGCTATAGGGAGAGGTTGAGCAGGCTGGGACTCTATTCCCTGGAGCGCAGAAGGATGATTGGATGTATAACATCATGACAAAAATAGATCAGGTGGATGCGTAGAATCTCTTGCCCAGAATAAGGGAATCGAGAACCAGAGGGCATACGTTTAAGGTGAAGTGGGAAATATTTTATAGGAATCTGAGGGGTAACGTTTGCATACAAAGGGTGGTGGGTGCGTGGAATGAGCTGCCGGAGGAGGTAATTGAGGCAGCAACTATCCCAACATTCAAGAAACATTTCGACAGGTACTGTACATGGATAGGACTGGTTTAGAGGGATATATAACAATTACAGCACGGAAACAGGCCCTCTCGGCCTTTCCAGTCCGTGCCGACCATTTATTTTCCCCTAGTCCCATCTACCTGCACTCAAACAATACCCCTCCATTCCCTTCCCGTCCATATATCTATCCACTTTACTTTTAAATGTTACAATCGATCCTGCCTCCACCACTTCTGCTGGAAGCTCATTCCACACAGCCACCACTCTCTGAGTAAAGAAGTTCCCCCTCATGTTACCCCTAAACTTCTGTCCCTTAATTCTCATGTCATGCCCTCTTGTTTGAATCTTCCCTACCCTCAATGGGAAAAGCTTATCCACGTCAACTCTGTCTCTCCCTTTCATCATTTTAAAGATCTCAATCAAGTCCCCCCTTAACCTTCTGCGCTCCAAAGAATAAAGACCTAACTTGTTCAACCTTTCTCTGTAACTTAGTTGCTGGAACCCAGGCAACATTCTAGTAAATCTGTACTCTCTCTATTTTGTTGACATCCTTCCTATAATTAGGCGACCAAAAAAATGTGGGTCTAACGTAGGCAAGTGGGACGAGCGTAGATGGGACATGCTGGTTGGTGTGGGCAAGTTGGGTCGAAGGGCCTGTTTCCACGCTGTATGACTCTATGACTCTACGATTCTCTGATCCATCTAAATAATTTATGCAAAATTAACCTGATCTATTTTCCTCAGCAATCTATATAAAGATAATTTAAGCTGTGCCAAATCTGCCATTTTGGATTGAAATGATAGATTTGCCAAAACTGGCCTCATTATTTTCGTACTGATGCAGGTACAACTAGAATTTAAATTTACTTCCTGTTACACGTGCTGTAATAAAAAATATATCACAACATACAAAGACAGAGAACCATTTAAATAAATTGTAGTAATTTGCTACAATTTCTACTTGTATGTGATTACATTTCACATTCTAGGATGGTAATGAAAATGCAAATCCTTAAGAGGAAACATTTACACTTCTATTTTCGTGATACCGTGCGGAAACATGCCGTGTACACCCGGCACACTAGCACTATCCTACACACGAGGTACAATTTACCATTTTTACCGAACCTATAAATTGACTTTCCTTTGGGGTGTGTGAGGAAACCAGAGGAACCGGAGAAAACCCATGCAGTTCACGGGGAGAACGTGTAGACTCCGTACAGACAGCACCCGTAGTTAGGGTCGAATCCGGGACTCTGATGCTGTAAGGCAGCAACTCTACCGCTGCGGCACCATGCCGCACTATATGCTTAGATAGCTCTACACTTGGAAAGGTTTTTGTGTACATTGAGATATCTTTGCCGTGCTGACATAGCTGTCACCTCAATCACCTGCTAATTCCTTCAGGAAAAATACATGCATTTTATATAAATACATTTATGTAAAATGCAAGATTTGACAACTTTGGGATCGGTACAAATTGTAAAGTTAACTTGTTTATTTCTGGATTTGTCAATTTTTTGAAATGATGTTACATCGACATATATTTAAAATCTAGGTAACGTGTGTTCCAATGAAGTTTGGGGAACCTCACCTCTCACTTCATAAGATCATAAGATCATACGTGATAGGAGCAGAATTAGGCCATTCGGCCCATCTACTCTGCCGTTCAATCATGGCTTATCTATCTCTCCCTTCTAACCCCATTCTCCTGCCTTCTCCCCGTAAACACTAACGCTCGTACTAATCGAGAATCTATCTATCTCTGCCTTAAATATATCCACTGCCTTTGCCTCCATGACCATCCTTGTTAAAGCATTCCACAGATTCACCACCCTCAGTCTAAAGAAAAAAACCTGATGAACATTCAACTTTGTCTGATACTTCATATTATAACCAAACGTGAAATGCAGCAATAAGTTCAATGAGATGCCGTAAGTCTCGATGGTTCAATGGTTCTTTATTGTCATAGCATAGAATCATAGAAACATAGAAAATAGGTGCAGGAGTAGGCCGTTCGGCCCTTCAACCAGCACTGCCATTCAATATTATCATGGCTGATTATTCCCAATCAGTTCCTGCTTTCTCCCCATATCCCTTGATTCCACCAGCCCTAAGAGTAAAATAGTAGGATTAAACGAGAACTTAGTTTGAAGTTTGATCTTTATTTTATGAGGAGTTATGAGTTACGATTACGCGAAGAACCCCGCCAGTCGGCATGCGCGTCAATCTTCAAAGCAGCGGTGTGAAATCACAGAAGAACAACAATTGAAGTATTATTGTAAAATTATAAACCTAGAACTACCAGATGAGCTTTTGTGATATGAGGGTTGGGAGCGGTGGGCACGTAATCGCTCATCGTAACTCCTCATAAAATAAAGATCTAACTTCAAACTGGTAAGTTCTAGTTTAATCTTACTATTTAACTTCAGAGTCACGTGAGTGATTCCGTGAAGATTTCAAAGGTCTGTGATTTCATGCCGATACAAATCCAGGCGTTTCACACTGGAAATCAGTTGACTCAGGAGGAGTGAATATAGCAAAACATCGAAACATGATACTGATTAACATGTTAAAGCTTTAATTCACAAATAAACAAATATACAATAGCGACTCCTCTCTCCCAGGGAGAAGCTATGAAACAGAACTTAAAACAGAATGGGCAAACACCCCAGCTTCAACAAGCGGCTTATTATAAAACCTCTGAAAAGTCAATTCATTTGACCATCCTCCGGCTGCGAGGATATGGTCTTGAGGGAATTCTCACTTAATGTTTCGACCAGAATCAGACCCACCTACCTCCATGGTTACCGGTGGAGTTCTGTGTCCCCTGGTTCTGGATGTAAAAGGCATGTTTGCCCGTACTGCAGCTGGAGTGCGCCAGCTGCGCACATTG
The DNA here is from genome assembly GCA_963514005.1 of Raja brachyura. Next base: position 111,314,761 of record OY740785.1, read on the forward strand.
AATGGCCGGCTTGATCCTTGTCCGGACCCGGTTTCAGCAAACCGCTTGTAAGGGTACTGTCGCCGAAGGGTTCTGCTGGTCACTGGCACTTTGATGAGCCCGACGGTTTTTGCCTCTTCATCTAGCTCCTTTACCCTCTTTGTGAGGTCTCCCCCAATAAGTTCGGGCCCTGGATGTTACTAGGCTTACACAGGGCAACGAACCTTGGGTTAATGGTAGGGCGGATGGCGCTCTTTCTAAGACAGTTAATTTCAAAGTGCACATAGCACATAAGAACCAGGGCATCCTGCTGGACTTCAGTCAGGAGCCCACCATTCACCAACCTACCAAAAGCCGTAATGCTGGCTGTGAGCAGTTTCAGCACCCGTTGCAGTTTCAACTCCTGCGCTCGGATGCCTAGTTCCTTATGGCCCCAAATGGCATGGTTGACGCCGGCACTTTGAGCAGAATACAATTTTCGGGGGGGGTCATATTTTTTGGCCGTTGTGTCCATGGCCAGTTCCTGAAGCTGGTGTGAAGCCAAGTAGTTGGAAGAAGGGTCTCGACCCGAAACGTCACCAATCTCCTTCGCTCCTTAGATGCTGCTGCACCCGCTGAGTTTCTCCAGCTTTTTGTGTAACCCTCGATTCTCCAGCATCTGCAGTTCCTTCTTTAACACAATAGTTTATACTGGCAGCCAGCTCTTCCTCCAGTGGCTCTCCAGAGTCTATGGGGACGGCAAACCTGGCCGTCAGGAATGGGACCTCTGGCTGTTGCCCTTCGTCCCGCAGGGCAGCCTCCAACGCTAAGCCCTCAGAGTCGCCGTCAGAATCATACTGACCCGGTATACTCTCCTCCTCCAAGAGGGAGACACTAGGCAGCGCTGTAGGTGCTGCTGGCGCAGGCTCTTGGAAAGGCCGGTGCTCTTGATGGAGCATCTTCCCAAACAGGAGCTCCATCCTGGATACCCGTTCTACGGTATCCATTCTTGAGGGAGAACCTTCCCGACCGGACTCGTCCGAGTCTATCAGCCGAACAGACTTTCGAATGGCCTTGCGATCGATAGATAGATAGATAGATAGATAGATAGATAGATAGATAGATAGATAGATAGATAGATAGATAGACAGACAGACAGACAGACAGACAGACAGACAGACAGACAGACAGACAGACAGACAGACAGACAGACAGACAGACAGACAGACAGACAGATAGATAGATAGATAGATAGATAGATAGATAGATAGATAGATAGATAGATAGATAGATAGATAGATAGATAGATAGATAGATAGATAGATAGATAGATAGATAGATAGATAGATACTTTAGTAATCCCCTTTTCAGGGGAAATTCAGATGTCCTTGCAGCACACTAATAAAGATACAACATAGCATTAAAGAAGAAGTTTAACATTTTTTAAAAAACTCTGCGCGAGATCCCAGGCTCCTGATGTAAAAGTTCAGCGCCGCCGCCCGCAGCTGGCCGCTCCACAGTCCCGCAGCTCCGCGTTTTTCAATCGGCGAACTCAGCATTCCGGAGCTCCAGCGCGGCGACCCAGGCAAGGCATCGCCCGCTCGGCTCCGCGATGGCGCTCCAGCGTGTGCTACCGCCGAAGCCGAGGTTCTGGCCAGGTCCCCTATGGAAACGCGGCTCCAGGCCCCGCTGGTAGACCGCGAGGACGGGTTGAAGTTACTGCTTGGAGAAAGGCAGCCTCTCCGACCAGGTAGAGACTTGAAAAAGCGGTTTGAAAAAGTCACTACCAGCGACTCCGTAGATGAGCTAGGCGGCCGCCCGCTACCCGCACTCCCGCGGGCATTGGACACTTTTGCTACGGCTCGCCTTGCTGCTAACGACTTCTTCATGCTTGAACTTGCCTTCCTGTAACAAGAATTAACAAGTGCAGAAATTGACCTCCAACAAGTTTGACACTTACCTGAGGCTTTTTAAACTTACCGCTGGAGAAGCACTGCTCCTCCCAGCCGGTTGCAGCGCCATGCATCAGACGTAATGACGTGCATGCCGACTGGCGGGGTCCTTCATGGAATCACTCACGTGACTCCGAAGTAAAATCTATCTCTCTCTTAAGAATGGCAGAATAGACTTGATGGACCGAATGGCCTAATTCTATTCCACTTCAGCCAGTTCTCTTCCACTTCAGCCAGGCCTGTGATGTTAGTCTCGCCTTCTCCGCAGGCCAGAAACAAAGAAACATAGAAAATAGGTGCAGGAGTGGGCCATTCGGCCCTTCGAGCCTGCACTGCCATTCAATATGATCATGACTGCTCATCCAACTCAGTATCCTGTACCTGCCTTCTCTCCATACCCCCTGACCCCTTTAGCCACAAGAGCCACATCTAACTCCATCTTAAATATAGCCAATGAACTGGCCTCAACTACCTTCTGTGGCAGAGAATTCCAGAGATTCACCACTCTCCGTGTGAAAAATGTCTTTCTCATCTCGGTCCTAAAAGATTTCCCCCTTATCCTTAAACTGTGTCCCCTTGTCCTGGACTTCCTCAACATCGGGAACAATCTTCCTGCATCTAGCCTGTCCAAGCCCTAAAGGACCAGTCTGAAGAAGGGTCTCGACAAGAAACGTCGCCTATCTCCTTCGCTCGTTAGATGCTGCTGCACCCGCTGAGTTTCTCCAGCTTTTTGTGTAGCTCACGATTCTCCAGCATCTGCAGTTCCTTCTTTAACCCTAAAGAATTTTGTAAGTTTCTATAAGATCCCCCCTCAATCTTCTAAATTCTACCAAGAATGCATAAGTAGCATGAAGGGCCTTCGGTGGTTCATCGCCAATTGCTACGTATCGCCCGGAACAATAATGACAATGGAGAAAGGAATTAATCAGTAATTTACCAACTAAGTTTAGATACGTTACGTCACCCTAACGTGCATGAAGACAGCTGCGGCCCAACAAACGGTATTCTGGCCAGGTCCCACATCACTAGCCTCTGAGTGGATGGTGTTCCCAATCGCCCGAGCACGTGCACACCCGTGACGTTCCTGACCCACAGGGATGCCGAGGTGCGTGCGCGGAAATTAACCGTTCAGGACGGTTCAGTGGCAAAGTCATAGCGTGATACAGTATGGAAACAGGCCCTTCAGCCCAACTTGCCCACATCGGCCAACATGTCCCACCTACATCAGTCGCACCTGCCTGCGTTTGGCCCAAATCCCTCCAAACCAGTCCTATCCATGTACCTGTCTTACTGCTTCTTAAACAATAGACAATAGGTGCAGGAGTAGGCCATTTGGCCCTTCAAGGCAGCACCGCCATTTACTGTGTCTCAGATTCCTATTAAATCTTCTCCTCTTCACCTTAAACCTATGTCCTCTGGCCCTCGATCCCCCTACTCTGGACAAGAGGCTCTGTGCATCTACCTGATCTATTCCTCTCATGATTTTATACACCTCTATAAGATCATCATTCATCCTCCCACACTCCAGGAAATAGAGTCCCAGCTTGCTCAACCTCTCCCTATCATTCACACCCTCTAGTCCTGGCAACATCCGCATAAATCTTCTCTGTACTCTTTCCAGCTTGACAACATCTTTCCTATAACCTGGTGCCCAGAACTGAGCACAATACTCACAAAAGGTCTGAAGAATGGTCTAGATCCGAAACATCACCCATTCCTTCTCTCCAGAGATGCTACATGTCCCGCTGAGTTACTCCAGCATTTCTATGTCAGTTTATAACAGCATCTGCAGTTCCTTCCTACACAATACTCCAAATGTGGTCTTACCAACATCTTATACAACTGCAACATGACCTCCAAACTTCTATGCTCAATATTCTGACTGATGAAGGTCAATGTGCCAAAAGCCTTTTTGACCTTGGCCTTGAAGAGAGCATGCTGACCGGTTGCATCGTGGCTTGGTTCGGCAACTTGAGTGCCCTGGAGAGGAAAAGACTACAAAAAGTAGTAAACACTGCCCAGTCCATCATCGGCTCTGACCTTCCTTCCATCGAGGGGAGTTACGGCAGTCGCTGCCTCAAAAAGGCTGGCAGCATCATCAAGGACCCACACCACCCTGGCCACACAGTCATCTCCCTGCTACCTTTGGGTAGAAGGTACAGGAGCCTGAAGACTGCAACGACCTGGTTCAGGAATAGCTAGTTCCCCGCAGCCATCAGGCTATCAAACTTGGCTCGGAACTCTGAACATTAATATCCCTCCATCTGTTATTTGCACTTTATTAATTTATTAATTTGTGTGTGTATTTATGTATGTAATTGTAGTCAATGCCTACTATGTTCTGTTGTGCTATGCAAATAAATAATTTCATTGTCCTGTCAGGGACACATGACAATAAACTCTTTTGACTTTTGACTTTGACTTTGAATTTGACTAAACTCTTTTGACTTTGACTTTGACTTTGACCACCTTACCTACCTGCGACTGGACCTTCAAGGAACCACGCACCTGTACACCTAGATCCCTCTGCTCTACAACACTCCCCTGAGCCGCACCATTCACCTTGTAGGTCTTGCCCATGTTAGACTTCCCAAAATGCAACACCTCACATTTCTCTGTATTAAATTCCATCAACCATTCCTCAGCCCACCTGGCCAATCGATCCGGATCCTGCTGCAATTTGTCACAAGCATCTTCACAATCTGCAAAACATCAAATAGTCTTGTTTAGTTGAGTTTAGTTTACCGATGTACAGCGAGAAGCGTTTTGGGACAGCGTCACCATGTGTGAAACCCTCTGTTATATCCTCTGTGACCTTGGATAAAAAGATTTCAAGTATTTTGATTTCATAATCCTGAAGAAATTTATAAGGCAGGAGAGTGGTCCTTCCCTTCTTGTTCTTCCTCGGTTGGGGGCCTCGAGCCCCCCGTTGATGAGATGGTCTTGACTCCCGTAGGCGGCGGCGTTTGGGCCCTCCGTGTCGAGGCGATCAGCTCCAGCATCGGGGGGATGTCAGCTGCCCCGCGCCGGGCGATCGAACCTCGCGTCGGGGCTGGACGAACCTTCCGCGACGTTGGAGCTCCCCACCAGCCTCACCCGAGACTGCGAGCCCTTGATGGTAAGTCCGCAGGCAGCGGTGGAAGCGGTCCCAGGCAAGGGATTCGCTCCGATGTTAAGTCCGCGTCCCGTGGTGAGACTCACGACAGTCCGAGGAGGCTTCCAGCTCCAGCGATGGTAGGCCGCAGAGCCCGGAGAATGTGATCCGAAACTTGATCACATCTCCGGGAAGGTAAGAACCTGGAAAAAAAGTTTCCCCCCTCCCCCCCTCCCCCCCCCCCCCCCCCCCCCCCCCACATAAAACAAACAGTAAAGCAAATTTTAAACATACACTAAAAATAACAAAAAGAATGAAAAAAGCGAGCGGACTGCCAACAGGGTGCCATCTCCCCCCTCCGGCGCCCCCTGATTAGTTGTACATTATCCCACTTTTCCATCCGCTCCATGTGCACGAGGCAATTCACGGAGGGCAATAAACCTACAGATCCCTACGTCTTTGGAGTGCAGCGGGAAACCGGAGCACCAGGAGGAAAGACACGCAGTCACAGGGTGAATGTACAGACTCCGTGTCGACACAGCCTGAGGTCTGGATTGAACCTGTGACTCGGGCGCTGTGAGGTAGCAGCTCTGCCAGCCCCGCGGCCTACCTACTGGATTGGCGTGGCCTTTCCTGCCGGGACCGACCAGAGCTCCAGCAGCAGCGACGCAGTGTTGGAAACATCGCGGGGCGGGCGATGCCTCACTGGGGATCGCCGTTTGGAGCTCCGGAGCGCTGGGCCCGCTGCACCGACATCGCGGAGCTGTGGTTCGCGGAGCTTCCCAACGCGGGCGGCGCTGACCAACATCGCGGAGTCTCCGCGACTCCGCCCGGCTCGGCCTGTGGACTTCGGGAGCCGCGGACTCCGGTGGGAGGTGGCTGATCTGGAGGTCCGGGCCGCTGAGGATGTTCTCCGTCGGGGTTCCATCGTTCCCAGCGAGAGGGCCTGAGCATCGTTCCCGGCGAGAGGGCCTGCGCGTGCTCGGGAGGCTGGACTATGGTACCTTCCTTAACTCTGGTGCCGCTGAGGGGTTATGTTGTGTGTGGATTCTGTGTTTGTGCTTTTAAAAAAAATATTTATTTATTATTTATTTTTATTATTAACTGTAAGGAAAATCAATTTCGTTGTCTCTAAAATTAGATAATGACAATAAATTGAATACAATACAGAACACTACTCTGCCGCCCTAAATATCCTTTGTTCGAGGCTCCATTGTGTGGTAACTTTTGATTCAGAGGATGCTTAGAATCTCAATCACAAAACAGCTACAAGTGAAAGCTGATCCCTTAAGAAACATCAATATAAACTAGCGATACTCAATTACCAATAAATCTCATTATTGTAAGCCAATAATAATCTGTTTAAACTGCGCGAATCTGTCATCATAATATATTGACATATGTTCAAAAAAAAAAAAAACAGCAATAATCTTTGAAGACATTCATTCCTTATAACCCACCAATAATCTGTTAAAATACATTACATTTTAAGATGAATAATTTCTGTTAAAAATGTAATTAAAATTTTAAGCTTGCAATAATCACTGTTCAAAAATTTAATTAAACCATCAGTCGTCATTGTTAGGAAGTATTATCATTACAAACCTGTGTTAATTACCGCTAAGCATTAAACAATTAAGGAAATGGGATATCGGAGCAGATAAAAATAAAAGATTATAGACATTTCCCCATCTTCTCACGAACGCTGGATCTAACATGGACCAACCACATCGAAACAATGGGCGAGAAAGCACACCAACGCCTCTACTTCCTTAGAAGGCTTTGGAAGTTCGGCATGTCCCTACAACTCTCACCAACTTCTACACAAAGACTGCATAGACTCGGTTTATACTCTCTAGAATTTAGGAGATTGAGAGGGGATCTTATAGAAACTTACAAAATTCTTGAGGGGTTGGACAGGCTAGATGCAGGAAGATTGTTCCCGATGTTGGGGAGGTCCAGGACAAGGGGTCACAGCTTAAGGATAAGGGGGAAATCCTTTAGGACCGAGATGAGAAGGACTTTTTTCACACAGAGTAGTGGGTCTCTGGAACTCTCTCCACAGAGGGTAGTTGGGGCCAATTCATTGGCTATATTTAAGAGGGAGTTAGATGTGGCCCTTGTGGCTAAGGGGATCAGAGGGTATGGAGAGAAGGCAGGTAAGGGATACTGAGTTGGATGATCAGCCATGATCATATTGAATGGCGGTGGAGGCTCGAAGGGCCGAATGGCCTACTCCTGCCCCTAATTTCTATGTTTCTATGTTTCTATGTTGAACAGTTGTGGACGCAGCCCAGACCATCACACAAACCGAACTACCTTCCATTGACTCCATCTACACTTCATGCGCCCCTCGGTAAGGCCAGCAGCATGATCAAGGACATGTCTCACCCCGGTCACTCCCTCTTCTCCCCTCTCCAATCAGGCAAGTCATGTTCACAAGTTCATAAGCCAGAGGAGTAACTTGTTTCTATCCTGACTACTGGTGCTGTCTGTACGGAGTTTGCACGTTCTCCCTGTGAATGTGTGGGTTTTCTACGGGTGCTCCAGTTTCCTCTCACACTCCAAAGACGGGCAGGTTTGTAGATTAACACAAAATGCTGAAGTAACTCAGCGGGTCAGGCAGCATCTCTGGAGAACATGGATCGGTAACGTTTCATTCTGTACCTTGGTCCGAGACCATGTACCTGTCTAATTGTTTCTCAAACGTTGCAATAGTCCCTGCCTCAACTACCTCCTCCGGCAGCTCATTCCATACACCCACCACAGCAGCTGTACTTGTATACTCTGGAGTTTAGAAGGATGAGAGGGGATCTTATTGAAACATATAAGATTATTAAGGGTTGGACACACTAAAGGCAGGAAACATGTCCCCGATGTAGGGGGAGTCCAGAACCAGGGGCCACAGTTTAAGAATAAGGGGTAAGCCATTTAGAACGGAGATGAGGAAACACTTTTTCACACAGAGAGTTGTGAGTCTGTGGAATTCTCTGCCTCAGAGGGCGGTGGAGTTCTCTGGATACTTTGAAGAGAGAGCTAGATAGGGCTTGTAAAGATAGCGGAGTCAGGGGATATGGGGAGAAGGCAGGAACGGGGTACTGATTGTGGATGATCAGCCATGATCACATTGAATGGCGGTGCTGGCCCGAAAGGCCGAATGACCTACTCCTGCACCTATTGTCTGTTGTCTAAAAGGAATATGTGACATTTCAGGTCGAGACCTTTCATCAGACTTCTGAGTGAGTCTGTAGAAGGATCTCAACCCGAAACGTCCTTTTCTCCAGAGATGCTGTCCGATGAGTTACTCAGACATTTAGTGCCCATCTTTGGTGTAAACAAGCATCCGCAGTTCCTTCTTACACAGGTGTGTAGGTGAATTAGCATTGGTGACAATGTGCAGGTTAGAACCTGTGTACGGGTGATCATTGATCAACGCGGACTGGGTGGGACGAAGGGCTGTTTCCACGCTGTGCCTCTAAACTAAACTAAACTCGTGGAGGAAGCAACTGCCGATGCTGGTTCGCACCGAAGATCGACACAAAATGCTGGAGTAACTCAGCGGGACAGGCAGCCTCTCTGGAGAGAAGGAATGGGTGACGCTTCAGGTCGAGACCCTTCTTCAGACTAAACTTGCTGCAGATCGTGACAGGGTATGAGTCCCGCATGCTTGAAAACAGCAGCAGGAGATATTCGCCCGGTTTTAACAGGAAGACCACCAGCTGACAGATTAACTTTTCATTGTGCCTCTTCTCCACAGAAGAAATCCTACGCAGCACCAGAGGACTGTTTAGTAGAGATTTAAATGCCTTGGCTCATGCCGTGTACACTCCACTTATCTGCAGGCGTGTGGAACCACCATTAGAAGTGACTCATCGAAATCCACCTACAGGAATAAAAAGCTATTATTGCTGAAAGACATTGAGTACTGAAATCGAAGCATACCCTTCTTTGGTTCATAGCCCCCCAACAGTAAGGACTGACAAAGTCACTTAATTCGACTCCTGTGAAGAAAATTAAATAGCATTATCCTTCAGGATGTTCTGTTCTCCACATTATAAAGAGACACCGTAGAAGTTTAGAAAGATCTTTGCAAAAATTATCCCGTCACAAAGAAGTTATATTTGTTGAGTAGGCTTAGAATTTATTTTTCTGAAATGAAGAGGTCGAGGGAAGATTGTGTCGGAAAGAACTGCGGATGCTGCTTTAAATCAAAGAGAGACACAAAATGCTGGAGTAACTCAGCGGGACAGGCGAAAAGGAATGGGTGATGTTTCGTAAGAGATCAGTCCCTTAGTGAAGAACGTTGTTTTGGTCCCCTAATTTGAGGAAGGACATTCGTGCTATTGAGGGAGTGCAGCGTAGGTTCACGAGGTAAATTTCCAGGATGGCGGGATTGTCATATGTTGATAGATTGGAGCGGCTGGTCTTGTATACACTGGAATTTAGGATAAGAGGGGATCTTAATGTGAAAAATATACATCTTCTAGATGCGCTGGGACGCATCCTCAGTGATGTGATCTGGGGTCATCGGGTGTTTCAGGTCTCACAACATCAGACACCCTCCCCCAGGCGACCCAGCCGGGGTTGATCAGGCCCCGACTTGCGTCCCAGCAGCAACTGCCCACGGATCAGCCATCTTAGTAACCACTCTGCAGGGGTTGGGAGACTCTAGTGCGTGGAGGGACTGGGCTCTGTGGGGTGACTCCCGGCCGGGCTCCTCCTGCGTCTCACCAGGTTCAAGGCCTGTGCGTACGCTGCACCTCTTTCTCCTTCTCCGAGCATTTCATTCTCGCCTGATGGATGTTCAGGCCACGATGGTTCATTCGGCCTTTCCGTAGCTTTGTTGGGTGTCTTTCTCACGAAAGACACAGACTGGGGTGCTAACCCAGCCTTTCCGGGTGCCGTCTTTCCGTGCCGTCAACTGTCTCTCCAGTAGTCACCAAACATATAAGATTATTAAGGGATTGGACACGCTAGACGCAGGAAACATGCTCCCGGTGTTGCGGGGAATCCAGAACCAGGGGCCACAGTTTAAGAATAAGCCATTAAGAACAGAGACGGGGAAACACTTTTTCACCCAGAGAGTTGTGAATCTGTGGAATTCTCTGCCTCAGAAGGCAGTGGAGACTAATTCTCTGGATGCTTTCAAGAGAGAGTTAGATAGAACTCTTAAAGATAGTGGTGTCGGGGGATATGACGAGAAGGCAGGAACGGGGTACTGATTGTGGATGATCAGGCATCAATATCCTGCACCTATTGTCTACTGTCTATTGTCTGTTGAAGAAGGGGTCTCGACCCGAAATGTCACCTATTCCTTCTCTCCAGAGAAGCTGCCTGACCCGCTGAGTTACTCCAGCATTTTATGTCTATCTTTGAGGGAAGATTGTCAGCCCAGCAAGGAGAGGTGTAAATGGGGTAAATGGAGGGGAGGTTGGTTTGCGTGATGTTTAGTTTAGTTTAATTTAGAGATACAAAGTGGAAACAGGCCCTTCGGCCCATCGAGTCTGCATCGACCAGCGGTCCACGCACACTAAAGGGGCTGTCCCACTGTGGCGACCTAATCCGCGAGTTCAGAAGAGTGTCTTCGACCTTCAAGCTCGAGGGCACTCGCCTGGAAAACCTCGAGGTGGAGCGACCGTCAGCGATGACACCGCGAGCTGCATCGATCGATCGCACACACACACACACAAACACACCACAAAGGCAGGGGACAGGGAAAGTGGGGGAGCGCTGTCTGAAATTCACACCCACGCTGAGAGGAAAGTAAAAGACGGCTGCACAGTCTTTTAGAGAGTGCGGGGGGGGGGGAGGGGGGGAGAGAGAAGGGGAGAGTAGGGGGAGAGAGGGGGAGAGAAGGGGGGGAGAAAGGGGGGAGGAGTGGAGACACTTTTAAGAAGTATAATTAAGTTTGGTGGCCATTTTACCTACCGGTCGGTTTTCCCTGGTCCTGAAAACTCCTATGAGTCAATCAAAATGGCCGGTCAGTGAAGGAGATTGCCTACGGCTGCCCTCGACTGCCTATAACTACATAGCAACCCCACTCAACTGCACTACGATTTAAAAATAACCATGCCGACCACATTTTACTCGCGGAAACATTTTCAACATGCTGAAATTTTTTCCTGAGCTGAGGTTTAAGCTGAGGCCGCGAGTATGCGGGAACTTCCCTTGAGCATGAAGGAGAGTTCCAGTGACCTCATTGGACCTCGTGTTGACCATGCTGCAAGTGTGAGACAAGGGCAAACTCTTCTAAACTCGCAGATTAGGTCGCCGCAGTGGGACAGCCCCTTAAAACTATCCTACACAAGCTAGGGACAATTTACATTTATACCTCAAAAATTAACCTCCAAACCAGTACGTCTCTTTGGAGTGTGGGAAGAAATCGGAGCATCCGGAGGAAACTCACAGGGAGAAGGTACAAACTCCGTACAGACAGCACCCGTGGTCAGGGTCGATCCCGGGTCTCTGGCGCTGTGAGGCAGCAGCTCTACCGCTGCACCACCGTGCCGTCCATGATTGGCTGCCTCCACAATTGGCTGAAATTTCTTGCGGTCTTGGATGGAGCATGTTGGATGGACCTGCGGTCTTGGATGTTGCAGGTAGTGGAAGGTAAGACCTTTTTTTCACCCAGTTTTATTCCACCAGGGAGGTCTTACCTTCCACTACCTGCAACCTCCGGCAACCACCTTCAACTAGCATCGCAACCGGCTTCGACTAAAAAATTACCGATTTTTAAAACGGCAACCTATTTTTAGTCGCGGCCGGTTTTGAATTTTTCGAAATTCTGCGGCCAGAACATAGAAGAAGTGGAAACCACTTTCGACCATTAGGGAGACTGACAAAAACCTCCTGGAACCTCCGGAAACCTCCGGGAACCGCACGGAAACCTTGGGTGGGACGCAAATTCTCCAGAGGTTTCCGTTCAGGTTTCCTAAGTGGGGCAGGGGCATAACTTATCTTCGCCTAGCCCGCAGCTAACAAAGACCTGGTTCCTTTATCATCGTTACTGTTTTGCACATCTTTCATTTGTTTGTTCTGTATCTCTCTACATCGTCTATGTCCCTTGTTTTCATTTCCCCCCGACTCTTAGTCTGAATAATATCTTACACATAGAAGAATATCTTACACAGACTTACCCATACCCCAGTTTGCATTGACGGTGCCAAAGTAGAGATGGTTGAAACCTTCAGATTCCTGGGATTCAATATCACCAACAACTTCTCCTGGGCCACCCACATTGAAGCAATGACCAAGCAAGCACACCAACATCTCTACTTTCTTAGAAGGCTTAGGAAGTTTGCCAGGTCCCCAACAACTCTCACCAACTTCTACAGATGCACCATAGAAAGCATTTCATCAGGATGCATCACAGCTTGGTTTGGGAACAGCTCCATCCAAGACCGCAAGAAATTGCAGTGAATTGTGGACGTAGTCCAGAACATCGCACAAACCAACCTCCCTTCCATTGACACAATTTATACCTCCTGCTGCCTCGGCAAGGCCAGCAGCATAATCAAGGACAAGTCGCACCCTGGCCACTCCCTCGTCTCCCCTCTCCCTTCAGGCGAACGCTAGAGAAGTGTGAAAACACACATCACCAGATTCAGGGACAGATTCTTCCCAGCTGTTATCAAGCAGCTGATCATCCTACCACAACCAGAGAGCAGTGCTAAACTACTATCTACCACTTTGTTTACCCTTGGCCTATCCTTGATTGGGCTTTGCTGGATTTACCTTGCACTAAACGTTATTCACTTATCATGTATCTGTACACTGTACACAGCTCGATTGTCATCGTGTATTGTTGTTCCGCTGACTGGTTAGCGCACTACAAAAACAAAAGCTTTACACCGCACCTCGGTACATGTGAAAATGAACTAAACTGAACTGAAATTAAGAGAAGGTAGACAAAAGTGCTGGAGAAACTCAGCGGGTGCAGCAGCATCTATGGAGCGAAGGAAATAGGCAACGATTCGGGCCGAAACCCTTCTTCAGACTGATGTAGGTTGGGAGGGGAGGGGCGGGGAGAAGAAAGGAGAAGAAAGGAGAAAGGAAGAGGAGGAGCCCGAGGGCTGAGGGAGAGCTAAGAAGCGGAGGAGACAGCAAGGGCTACCGGAAATTGGAGAAGTCAATGTTTATGCCGCTAGGGTGCAGACTGCCCAAGTGGAATATGAGGTGCTGCTCCTCCAGTTTCCAGTGGTGCTCACTCTGGCCATGGAGGAGGCCCAGGCCAGAAAAATTGGATTTGGAATGGGAGGGGGAGTTGAAGTACTGAGCCACCGGGAGATCAGGGTGCTGTCTGACCCGGCGAGTTACTCCAGCCTTTTGTATCTAACTTTGATGTTTAAGCAAGCATTCTTTGAAAATATAATGGAGCAATGAACAAGAATCTGCTATCATCAGATTTGCAGAAATATTAATTCAATGAGAAGAACGGGGGGAACATCATCACGAAAATGAGCGGCCTATATTGACAATGGACTGCTGCATTCATTTCTGGTCTGAGCCACAATGAGGAACATAGTCATTATGATGGTAACCATGGTATTTTCCATAGCAATGCTTCACACATTGCCACTCAACTTACTTTGAAGATGATTGTGCACATGCACACAAACAAAGAATTGCAAACAAATACGGAGGGAAACTTTCTCTATCCCTCTCTCTCTCTCTCTCTCCGTCTCACAGAAACGCAGGTATAAATACTTCATTATGGACAATAGACAATAGGTGCAGTAGGAGGCCATTCGGCCCCTCGAGCCAGCACTGCGTATGTTGTTCAATGATTCATTGAAGGAGTTGTAAATGAGGCCCCTTTCTCCAACAGTGAGGATAATTGTGCAATAAATTAAAAAAATCGGTGTTTGATTAGCTGGAGATTTATGTAAATTTATGTAAATGTTGTTTAAATATCAGCAATATGGGACAAATATTTGGAGAGATGTCATGGAAGACATGTTTGTAAATCATCAAACATATATTACATATTACATATATTACATATATTACATATTAAGAGGGCGTTAGATGTGGCACTTGTGGCTAAAGGGATCCGGGGGTATGGAGAGAAGGCAGGTACGGGATACTGAGTTGGATGATCAGCCATGATCACATTGAATGGCGGTGCAGGCTCGAAGGGCCGAATGGCCTACTCCTGCACCTATTTTCTATGTTTCTATGTTTCTACATTGTGTTATCAAAATGGACAGTGGTGAAAGGGGGCTTGGGATTTGGAACACAAGGGTGGCAAGGTGGCGCAGCGGTAGAGTTGCTGCCTTACAGCCCTAGAGACCCAGGTTCAATCCTGACTGCGGGTGCTGTCTGGACAGGGTTTGAACGCTCTCCCCGTGACCGCGTGGGTTTTCTCCGGGTGCTCCGGTTTCCCCCCACACTCCAAAGATAGAAACATAGAACATAGAAAAATAGGTGCAGGAGTAGGCCATTCGGCCCTTCGAGCCTGCACCGCCATTCAATGTGATCATGGCTGATCATCCAACTCAGTATCCTGTACCTGCCTTCTCCCCATACCCCCTGATCCCTTTAGCCACAAGTGCCACATCTAACGCCCTCTTAAATATAGCCAATGAACTGGCCTCAACTACCCTCTGTGGCAGAGAATTCCAGAGACTCACCACTCTCTGTGTAAAGAATGTTTTCCTCATCTCGGTCCTAAAGGAATTCCCCCTTATCCTTAAACTGTGACCCTTTGTTCTGGACTCCCCCAACATCGGGAACAATCTTCCAGCATCTAGCTTGTCCAACCCCTTAAGAATTTTGTAAGTTTCTATAAGATCCCCCCTCAATCTTCTAAATTCCAGCGAGTACAAGCCGAGTCTATCCAATCTTTCCTCATATGAAAGTCCTGACATCCCAGGAATCAGTCTGGTGAACCTTCGCTGCACCCCCTCTATGGCAAGGATGTCTTTCCTCAGATTTGGAGACCAAAACTGGACGCAATACTCCAGGTGTGGCCTCACCAAAATCCTGTACAACTGCAGTAGAACCTCCCTGCTCCTATACTCAAATCCTTTCGTTATGAATGCTAACATACCATTTGCTTTCTTCACTGCCTGCTGCACCTGCATGCCTACTTTCAATGACTGGTGTACCATGACACCCAGGTCGCGTTGCATCTCCCCTTTTCCTAATCTGCCACCATTCAGATAATAGTCTACCCTCATGTTTTTGCCACCAAAGTGAATAACCTCACATTTATCCACATTATACTGCATGTACATGTTTGTAGGTTGATTAGCTTCAGTAAGAATCATATTGTCTCTAGTGTGTGTAGGATAGTGCTAGTGTACGGGGATCGCTGGTCAGCACCTGTTTCCCTTAACTAAACTAAATGACTGACAGGTACTTTTTAAGAAGATTTGAGACTGAAGCATCTGAGTGGGAGTTTTTCTAATTAAAGCATAGAGTAGTGGCACTGTTTAGTTTAGTTTAGTTTGGAGATACAGCGTGGAAACAGGCCTTTCGGCCCACCAAGTCGCATAGACCAGCGATCCCCCGCACACTAACACTGTCGGAACCACACTAGGCACAATTTACAATTTTACCAAGCTAATTAATTTACAAACTTGCACGTCTTTAGAGTGTGGGAGGAAACCGAAGATCCTGGGGAAAACCCACGCAGGTCACAGGGAGAACGTGCAAATTCCGTACAGGCAGCGCCCGTGGTCAGGATCGAACCGGGGCTCCGGCGCTGCAAGGCAGCAACTCTACCGCTGTGCCACCGTGCCGCCCCTGTTCACGAGAACTGCCAGGAACATTTTAACAAACACCCCTAGTCTGCTGACAATAGACAAGAAACAATAGACAATAGGTGCATGAGTAGGCCAATCGGCCCTTAGGGCCAGCACTGCCATTCAATGCGATCATCGCTGATCATCCCCAATCAGTACCCCGTTCCTGCCTTCTCCCCATATCTCCTGACTCTGCTATTTTTAAGAGTCCTATCTAGCTCTCTCTTGAAAGCATCCAGAGAACCTGCCTCCACCGCCCCCTGAGGCAGAGAATTCCACAGACTCACCACTCTCTGTGAGAAAAAGTGTTTCCTCGTCTCCGTTCTAAATGGCTTACTCCTTATTCTTAAACTGTGGCCCCCGGTTCTGGACTCCCCCAACATCGGCAACATGTTTCCTGCCTCTATCATGTCCAAGCCCTTAACAATCTTATATGTTTCAATGAGATCCCCTCTCATCCTTCTAAACGCCCGATAAATTTAATAAACTAGCTTCGTATGACTTTGGTTAGGCAGCATTCGGAGTATTGCATGCAGTTCTGATCACCAGAGAATGGTCCTGAGATACTAGTTAGTCAGTTTAGTTTATTGTCACGTGTAACGAGGTACAGTGAAAAGCTTTTGTTGCGGGCTAACCAGTCAGCGGAAAGGCAATACATGAACACAATTGAGCCATTTACAGTGTATGGAGACATGATATGGGAATAACGTTTCGTGTAAGGTAAAGCCAGTAATGTCCGATCAAACAAAGTCCGAGGATCACCAATGAGGTAGACTCGAGTCATAGTCAGAGTCATGGAAGTCATACAGTATTCATCTCATACCTTTGTCTCACACATTCTCTGCCATATTCTGGCCTTTGTCCAATCATCTGCCTATCAACATTCCCCCCCCCCCCCCCACCCCCCTCTCCCCCACCTCCTCCTGTGTTCACCTATTTACCTGACACACTTTTCCCTGCCTCTCATAAGGTCATAAGTGATAGGAGAAGAACTAGGCCATTCGGCCGATTAAGTCTACTCTGCCATTCAATCATGGCCGATCTATCTCTCCTTTCTAACCCCATTCTCTTGCATTCTCCCCATAACCCCGACACCCGTACTAATCAAGAATCTATCTATCTCTGCCTTAAAAATATCCACTGACTTGGCCTCCACAGCCTTCTGTGGCAATGAATTCCACAGATCCACCACCCTCTGATGAAATACATTTCTTCTCATATCCTTCCTAAAGGAACATCCTTTTATTCTGAGGCTGTGGCCTCTGGTTCTAGACTCTGCCACTAGTGGAAACATCCTCTCCACATCCACTCTGTCCTAGCCTTTCCCTGCTCACTATTAATAATAATAATAATAATAATAATAATATTAATATATTTTATTGTCATTACACATAAGTGCAACGAGATTTGGGTTTGCAGCTTCCATCCGATGTCATAACGTAACCACTAATAAAATTTAGATTTAGATTTAGACACCCCGAGTACAGGGTTTGTAAAATGAACATTAGAACAGTAAAACAGTCAAAACAGACTAAAGTGCAGATGTGTCTGAGCGACGTGACAATCCGAGGGAGACAGTCCGTGGGGATGGGGGTGGGGGGTCGGTTCAGAGCCGCTATAGTTCTGGGAATGAAGCTGTCCCTGAGTCTGGAGGTGCGGGCGTAGAAGGCCTTGTAACGTCTGCCGGAAGGGAGTAGTTGAACAGTCCATTACAAGGGTGTGAGAAGTCTTTATGGATGCTGACGGCCTTCCTGAGGCACCGTGTTTGGTAGATGTTATCCTCTCTTCCCCCATCCCCCCCCTCCTCTCCCACAATCAGTCCGAAGAAGGGTCACCTATCCATGTTCTCCAGCGATGCTGCCATTCCCGCTGAGTTACTCCAGCGCTTTGTGTGCTATTTTCTCATACAACCATAGTGCCTCTTCAATCCTTGTTACGGAAATAGCATCAACTGAATGAATGCACTAGAAGCAAAGGTTGCAATATTTTAGCATCAACTAATTTATTTGTCAGTCAGAGGATTATTCCCTCACAGTAGCAGTTTGCGCTTTAGCTTATTTTCAAACAGCTTTTCCAAAGCCATCCACAAAACCTGACAGCAGGCTCAAAACTTTTATTATATTTCCTATGGATTTGTCACTCAGAGAATAAAATCAGACTCGGTGAACCTTTAAATAATTGTGGGCTGTCATTCTTGTTTTTTAGTTTATTCTTTATTTTATTGTTCAATGATGTTCAAAGTTACGAGCAGCCAAGAGAAGTACGAAGGACTTGTTTTCTTTAGAAGAGGGTCAAAGATAGCGGAGTCAGGGGATATGGGGAGAAGGCAGGAACGGGGTACTGATTGGGGATGATCACCCATGGTCACATTGAATGGCGGTGCTGGCTCGAAGGGCCGAATGGGCCTACTCCTGCACCTATTGTCTATCGTCTATAAAATCCCAGGGCAAAAATGTAAAGTAATCGATTAGAGAGTTTAGATGAAATAGAAAAGGAGAAAATGCTGGAGGCACTACAATACAACAACACAATACCGTTTATTGTCATTTGAGCCTCGTTGAGGTTCAAACGAAATTTAGTTTCTGCAGTCATACAAACAAGAAAAGAACCAAGACACAACACAATTGACACAAACATCCATCACAGTGAATCTCCTCCTCACTGTGATGGAAGGCAAAGTCATATCTCTCCCCTGCACTCCCCATTCTCCTCCCGATGTCAGAGTCAAAGCCCCTGGCGGGCGGTGGTAAATAATTCCTGCGTCCATTCGGGCCGCGCCGGGTGATGCAAGGCCGCGCTCCGGGACTTGTTGTTGGAGCCCCCGGTGGGCGCTAGCAAGTCCCGCGGCCATTAAAGCCGCGCCGGGCGATGTCAGGCCCCGCTCCGGGTCATTTTCAAACACCGCAACTCGGGCGGGAGAAGTTGCCGCCGCGGGAGCTCCGAAAAACGGTCTCCCACCAGGGACCCGCGAGCTCCCGGTGTCACTGTCCACCGGCCTGTAGCTGGAGCCTCCGAATCTCCGGGGTTGGGCAGCGGCAGCGCGCCACCACAGCTCCTCCCGTTCCGAACTCGGCCAGCCCCACGATGGTGAGTAGTCTGCAGGCTCCGTGACTGGAGCCCCGGGTCCGGTTGGAGGCCGCTCCATGGTGCTAGGCCCCAACGACAACGGAGACCCGACAGAGGAAAGGTCGGGTCCACCGTACAGGGAGAAGATTTTAAAAGTTTCCCCTACCCTACCCCCCCCCCACCCCCCAACGTATATCCAGCTAAAAAAAAAAACACTAACTACTCTCAAACGCGACAAAAAATAAAAAAAGACAGACGGACTGCGGAGGGCACTGCAACGAGAGTCGCGCGGCCCACTGGATAGATAGTTAGAGGAATAGATTGGTTAGAGGCACAGAGTCTCTTGCCCAGAGTCGGGAAATCGAGGATCAGAGGGCATAGGTTTAACGTGAAGGGGGAAAGATTTGATAGGAATCCGAGGTGAAACTTTTTCACGCGAAAAAAAAGTGGGTGTATGGAACGAGCTGCCAGATGAGGGCGTTGAGGCAGGCACCATCCCAATGTTTAATTCCCCAGATTGGCCGCCCTCTGATGAAAGAATTCCCCCCTCATCTCCTTTCTAAAGGTACCTTTGTATGTTTTGCTGAGAACATTCAGCAACTTCAGAGAGTATGTAGAAAGAAAAACAAAGTCAATGTTTCAGGTTGAAGACCCTTCCACAGGCTCTTGGACTTGAAGCATTAACCCTGCTTCACATTCCACTGATGCTACCTGCTGAGTGTTTCCAGCAATTTCTGCTTTTGGTGCAGTTTGCCAACATCTGCAGTCCTTTCAATTTTCATCTCAGCCAAGCTGCATAGTCTCTCTCATTTTCCATTCAACTGCTCATTCACCTCCCAATGAAGGCATCCCAACAATGTGTTTCAACCCCTACCTGAGTAAAGACGTTCTTCCTCATTTCATTAGGTCACTTCTTCATCTGACATCAACCTTTGGATTTGCCACCACTTGGTCCATCCAATCAAATAGTCTCAGATCCTATAGCAGTCATCCCTTAGCACCATCTATTTAATATTTCAGCCTGCATCAAAGAGTAGAAAGATATATTTTCAGCACCTTGTCATATCCAGAAAGATCATAAAAGCTGCATTAAAGCAACAAATTGCTTTGCAGCACAGCATATGTCACTATGCAAGAGAATGGAAAGGCTGGCCAACATGCAGTGAGGATACGAGGGAAGGAACTGCAGATGCTTGTTTAAACTGGAGATAGTGTGTTCTGGAGTATGGTGTACAATTTTGGTCGCCTAATTATAGGAAGGATGTCAACAAAATAGAGAGAGTACAGAGGAGATTTACTAGAATGTTGCCTGGGTTCCAGCAACTAAGTTACAGAGAAAGGTTGAACAAGTTAGGTCTTTATACTTTGGAGCGCAGAAGGTTAAGGGGGGACTTGATTGAGGTCTTTAAAATGATGAAAGGGATAGACAGAGTTGACGTGGATAAGCTTTTCCCATTGAGGGTAGGGAAGATTCAAACAAGAGGGCATGACATGAGAATTAAGGGACAGAAGTTTCGGGGTAACATGAGGGGGAACTTCTTTACTCAGAGAGTGGTGGCTGTGTGGAATGATCTTCCAGCAGAAGTGGTGGAGGCAGGATCGATTTTAACATTTAAAAGTAAAGTGGATAGGCATATGGACGGGAAGGGAATGAAGGGGTATGGTCTGAGAGCAGGTAGATGGGACTAGGGGATAATAAATGGTCGGCACGGACTGGAAGGGCCGAGAAGGCCTGTTTCCATGCTGTAATTGTTATATGGTTATATGGTTATAGACACAAAATACCGGAGTAACTCAGTGGGACAGGCAGCACCTCTGGATAGAAGGAATGGGTGACGTTCCGGGTCGAGACCCTTCTTGAGATTGAGAGTAAGGGGAGAGTATGAGATCTTTGTCAAGGTAGGCATACCTTGGGCAGATTACGCAGTGGAGCAGACGAAATATGTAAGGAGGAAGTGCAGATGCAGAAGCCAGTCAGCGGACAATATGCATGCTTACAATCGAACAGTCCAGGGTGTACAAATACAGCATAGAGGGAATATGCGTAGACACAAAATGCTGGCGTAACTCTGCGGGACAAAGCAGCATCTCTGGAGCGAAGGAACATTTCGGGTCGACCACAACAAATGGGTAACATGCCTTAAAGGCCTGTCTCACCCGAGTTTTCACTCGCAGTAATCCCGTACAATCAACGTAGCGGGAATGTCGGAACTAACGCGCGCAACTTTGCGACTCGTGGCGCTAACGGCAGGTACCCGTGAAACTTGTAAACTCGTGAAAAAATCCAAACATGTTTGAGGTTTTCCACGAGCCAAATTTACTGTTCGAGTTAAAAATTGAAACATTTAAGCTCGTTGTAATAACGTAGTGGCCCGTGCGTTTACCGTAGTGACTCGTGAATCTACTGTGGCACCGTCAATGGAAACTTTTCATTTCGCAGGTTGGAATGGAGTTACCCGAGGCCAGACTCCAATAGAAGCAGCATTGAAAGTGACAGCAGAAGGCGGGAGCAGGAACCTTAATTTGAATTTGCACTGAGGTGAAATGGATTGTCATCCATGATCTTATAAAGTCGCATATTGGATGTAGTGGGTTTATTTACGGGTGACTGTGGCTACCCATGACTGTGACTGTGATCCGGGAAGGGGGGGTAGGGGGGGACACACTATTCACTTTCCCACAAGCATTTACCAAGATTGTCTAATATTTTGTTGACCTCATGTGCATGCTTTCAATATTCATGTTATACCACGTATTGGGACTTTGTCAAGACCCTTCTGGAAGTCCGTATTCAGGTTGTTAAGGTTTGCCCTCTGGAGAGAATGGATGAATGATGAGTTTATACTTTTCTCTTGGGCTTTTTGGCTGACGGGGAAGCTATTTCTCAAGGCAGCAGGGAACAAGGGCACGTCCCTTGTTGTGCAGTCAAATTGACATCTATTCTGTTCACTGAAGGAGGCCATGATTAATGGGGGAGTTGGTGATGTTGGATATTTTCAGTCGCACTTATCTAACCTTCATGGGAATTAGAATTAGCCGAGTAGACTTGATGGGCCAAATGGCCTAATTCTGCTCCAATCACTTATGAACCTCTGGGGCGACCAGGCCCGACGCGGGGTTCGATCGCCCAGCGTGGGGGAGGTGACAGCTGCCCGATGCAGGAGCTGATCGCCTCGACGCGGAGGGCCCAAACGTAGCCGCCTACGGGAGTCAAGATCGTCCCGGCAACGGAGGGCTCGAGGCCCCCGACCGCGGGAGAACAAAGGGAAGAGATTGAGCTTTCTTTCGCCTTCTATCACACTGAGGAATGTGGAGGAGTCACTGTGGTGGATGTTTATGGTAAAATGTGTTTTGCGTGTGGCGTTGCTTTTTATTTGTATGACTGACTTGGCAAATCAAATTCCTCGTATGTTGCAAAACATACTTGGCTGATAAAGTATTATGGTGATTGTGATTGTGATTGTGAATTCACCCTCACGTCTCATCAGCATGGTTCAGGTTTAGGTTGATTATCACGTGTACCGAGTTAGTTTCGTTCAGTTTAGTTTATCATTGTCACGTGGGCCGAGGTACAGTGAAAAGCTTTTTTGTTGCATGCTACCCAGCCAGCGGAAAGACTACGCATGATTCCACCGAACTGTCCACGGTGTAGAAATATAGGATAAAGGGAATAACATTTAGAGCACACTGTACATAAATACAACCATGCCTGACTCATTATATGTAGAGGGGAAGATACAGACCGCAGAATATTGTTATCAGCATTTTAATACATCTGCTCCAAAGTCCTATGTCCACAATGGGGTTGAGGTGAATCGGAGTGTAACTTAGGTTATGGAAGAGCCATTGAGAAACCTGATCGCTAAGGGCAATAAGGAGAGGTTGGACAAACTTGGATCGGTTTGTCTGGAATGTCAGAGGTTGAGGGAAGACACGATGGTGCAGCGGTAGAGTTGCTGCTTTACAGCGCTTGTAGCGCCGGAGACCCGGGTTCGATCCTGACTACGGGTGTTTATCTGTATGGAGTTTGTACGTTCTCCCCGTGACCTGCGTGGGTTTCCTCCGGGATCTTCGGCTTCTTCCCACACTCCAAAGACCTTCAGGAGAGAAGGCAGGTACGGGATACTGAGTTGGATGATCAGCCATAATAACTTTGAATGGCGGTGCAGGCTCGAAGGGCCGAATGGCCTACTCCTTCACCTATTTTTCTATGTTTCTATGTTTCTATGTTTTCTATGTTTCTATGTTTGTAGGTTAATTGGCTTGGTATATATATAATTTGTCCCTAGATTTAAGGATACGGGGGAAGTTTTAAGGATAAGGGGGAAGTCTTTTAGGACTGAGATGAGAACATCATTTTTTCACACAAAGAGTGGTGAATCTGTGGAATTCTCTGCCACAGAAGGTAGTTGAGGCCAGTTCATTGGCTATATTTAAGAGGGAGTTAGATGTGGTCCTTGTGGCTAAGGGGATCAGGGGGTATGGAGAGAAGGCAGGTACGGGATACTGAGTTGGATGATCAGCCATGATCATATTGAATGGCGGTGCAGGCTCGAAGGGTGGAATGGCCTACTCCTGCACCTATTTTCTATGTTTCTATGTAGGGTAGTGTTAATGTGCGGGGATCGCTGGTCGGCGCGGACACGGTGGGCTGAAGGGCCTGTTTCGGCGCTGTATCTCTAAACAATAACTAGAACACCGTAGAAGTGTATAAAATTATGAGAAGCATAGACACAAAAAGCTGGAGTAACTCAGAGGGTCAAACAGCATCTCTGGAGAGAAGGAACAGGTGACGTTTTGGGTCAAGACCCTTCTTCAGACTGAAAGTCAAGGGAAAGGGAAATGTGAGATATGGATGATGATATAGAGAGATAAAGAACAAATGAATGAAAGAAATGCAAACAAGTAATAGATAAAGGAAACAGGCCATTGTTAGCGATGGACTAGGTGAAAACGAGACTCACCAGGACAACATTGACGACAACTAGGGTGAGGGGGGGGGGGGGGGGGGGGGGCAGGGAGAGAGGGAATGCAAGGTTACTTGAAGCTAGATAAATCAATATTCATACCGCTGGGTTCAAAGCTGCCCGAGAGGCGTAGATAAGGTAGATAGTCTTTACTTGACAACAGATAGTCCTCCGCCAGTTTCGCCACCTCCAACGTGACCCCTCCACTCGCCACATCTTCCCATCTCCCCCCCTATCTGCCTTCCGCAAAGACCGCTCCCTCCGCAACTCCCTCGTCAATTCTTCCCTTCCCTCCTGCTCCACTCCTTCCCCGGGCACTTTCCCTTGCAACCGCAAGAGATGCTACACTTGTCCCTTCACCTCCCCCATCCACTCCTTTCAGGGACCCAAGCAGTCATTCCAAGTCCGACAGAGGTTCACCTGCACCTCCTCCAACCTCGTCTACTGCATCCGTTGCTCCAGATGCCAGCTAATCTACATCGGTGAGACCAAGCGGAGGCTAGGCGATCGTTTCGCCGAACACCTCCGCTTGGTCCGCAATAACCAACCCGACCTCCCGGTGGCTCAGCACTTCAACTCCCCCTCCCACTCCGTATCCGACCTCTCGGTCCTGGGCCTCCTCCATGGCCAGAGTGAACAACACCGCAAGTTTGAGGAACAACATCTCATATTCCGCTTGGGGAGTCTGCATCCTCTGGGCTTAAACATTGAATTTTCTCAATTCTGTTAACCCAGACTGCTCCTTTCCCCCCACCCCCCCACCTCTCCCTCAGCCCTCGGGCCCTGACATTCCTTCTCCATCTCCCCCCCCCCCCCCCCAAGTCGCACTAGCTTCTCATTTTCACACCAGAAACAGCTTACAATGGCCTGCTTTCCTTATCACCAATACTTTTTTGCATATCTTTCACTCATTGTTCTTGCTTTATCTCTCCATATCACTGTTTATATCTCTCGTTTCCCTGATCCCTGACCAGTCTGAAGAAGGGTCTCGACCCGAAACGTTGCCTATCTCCTTCACTCCTTAGATGCTGCTGCACCCGCTGAGTTTCTCCAGCTTTTTGTGTAACCCCCAGTCTTTACTTGAGTTTGATTGAGTTTTTCCTGCACAAATTCAACGCAGAATTGGTTAGGTGTCCTTACCTGTTCAAGTTAAGCATTTAACATCAATTGCACTGACTGTTGTGAGTCACTGATGTCTTCTATTTCTGCGCTTGTCAGGCCATGCTTGTTAACTCAGAATTAAAGGACGTTCCTTTAGGGAGGAGATGAGGAGGAATCTCTTTAGCCAGACAGTGGTGAATGTGTGGAATTCCTAGCCGCAGACTGCTTGTGGAGGCCAAGTCAGTGGATGATTTTTTAAGGCAGAGATTCTCGATTAATACGGGTGTCAGGGGTTATGGGGAGAAGGCAGGAGAATGGGGTTAGGAGGGAGAGATAGATCAGCCATGATTGAATGTTGGCCTAGACTTGGGCCAAATGGCTTAATTCTGCTCTATCACTGATGGACAAACTTATCCCATTGAACTGAATGCAAACTGGTGGACAGGGAATCATAGGTGCAAGGTGTGTAACGATGCTGCTTCATGGGGTCTGAAGAAGGGTCTACACTAACTGTTGTACAGAGGAATAAAACATACATGCAATACATAACATAATAACATATACATACATAAAATGCAAAACACAGAGGACCCAGGAATTGACTGTTATCTCAAACCACGCACCATCAAATGAGCGGCACGGTGGCCAAGCAGTAGAGTTGCCGCCTCACAGCACCAGAGACCCGGGTTCGATCCTGACCACGGGTGCTGTCTGTACAGAGTTTGTATGTTCTCCCCGTGACCTGCATGGGGTTTCCACAGGTGCTCCGGTTTCCTCCCACACTCCAAAGACACACAGGTTTGCAGGTTAATTGGCTTGCTGTTGTAAATTGTCCCCAGTATGTGTAGAATAGTGTTAGTGTACAGGGATCGCTGGTTCAGCGCGAAATCGGTGGGCCGAAGGGCCTGTTTCCGCGCTGTATCTCTGAAGTAAACAAAACTAAAATTGGGACAGAAAGGAAGAGCAAATAAGGACTTGGACGTAGAAACAAGGAACTGCAGATGCTGGTTTACCAACAAAAATGCACAAAGTAACTCAGTGGATCAAGCAGCATCTATGGAGAACATGGAAGGGTGACGTTTCAGGTCAGGACCCTTCTTCAGACTGATTGTGGTGGGGGGGAGGGAGAAAGGAAGCTGAAGGACAGTTGGGGGCGGGCCCAAGCCTGGCAAGTGATAGGTAGATAGAAACAGTGCTGAGGTAACTCAGCGGGTCAGGCAGCATCTCTGAAGAGAAAGAATGGGTGGGCTTCCGGGTCAGGACCATTCTTCAGAATAAGGCTAGAGGGGAGGGTAGGGAAAAGGGGGATACAGGTGAGAGGGGATTTTGATAGGCAAATGTTTGAGCAAAGGCCAGAGATGAAAAAACAGAAACTGTGAGACAAAAGGATTGAAGGGTTGTGAATTGTGA
This sequence comes from Raja brachyura, assembly GCA_963514005.1. The sequence continues at coordinate 111,341,057 of OY740785.1, forward strand.
AGCTAGAGGAAGGAATAGACAATAGGTGCAGAAGTAGGCCATTCGGCCCTTCAAGTCAGCACCGCCATTCAATGTGATCATGGCTGATCATCCCCAATCATTACCCCATTCCTGCCTTCTCTCCATAACCCCTGACTCCGCTATCTTTAAGAGCCCTATCTAGCTCTCTCTTGAATGTAGATGGAAGGGGAGGCATTGGAGTTCCTTGGAGGTCAAAACTTAAATTTGTCTGTCATTGGGTGGGTAGCTACTAATACAGTCTGAAGAAGGGTCTCGACCCAAATCGTCACCCATTCCCTCTCTCCAAAGATGCTGCCTCACCCACTGACTTACTCTAGCATTTTGTGGCTAACAACATTTTGTTGTTACTGTAGTAGCCATTTGGCCGGTGTTGTGTGTCATTGTGGATGGCATGTGACTTTAAATTTTAGACTGCCCGTTATAATGTGGGTGAGATTTATGACGTGTTTTGGGGGCGTGTTTGCAGCTTAACTGCTTGCGCAGAAGTTTAGTTTTTAGATTAGTTTGGACGGACGATGGAGAAGGTGAATCCTTCGACCATGTCATTGTTACAGAGACACGAGGAGCTTTCTAATATAACCATATAACCATATAACAATTACAGCACGGAAACAGGCCTTCTCAGCCCTTCCAGTCCGTGCCAACCATTTATTTCCCCTAGTCCCATCTACCTGCACTCAGACCATACCCCTCCATTCCCTTCCCGTCCATATACCTATCCACTTTACTTTTAAATGTTAAAATCGATCCTGCCTCCACCACTTCTGCTGGAAGATCATTCCACACAGCCACCACTCTCTGAGTAAAGAAGTTCCCCCTCATGTTACCCCTAAACTTCTGTCCCTTAATTCTCATGTCATGCCCTCTTGTTTGAATCTTCCCTACCCTCAATGGGAAAAGCTTATCCACGTCAACGTCTATCCCTTTCATCATTTTAAAGACCTCAATCAAGTCCCCCCTTAACCTTCTGTGCTCCAAAGAATAAAGACCTAACTTGTTCAACCTTTCTCTGTAACTTAGTTGCTGGAACCCAGGCAACATTCTAGTAAACCTCCTCTGTACTCTCTCTATTTTGTTGACATCCTTCCTATAATTAGGCGACCAAAATTGTACACCATACTCCAGAATTGGTCTCACCAATGCCTTGTACAATTTTAACATTACTTCCCTACTCCTATATTCAATGGTCTGATTTATAAAGGCCAGCACACCAAAAGCTTTCTTTACCACCCTATCTACATGCGATTCCACCTTCAGGGAACTATGCACAGTTATTCCTAGATCCCTCTGTTCCACAGCATTCCTCAATTCCCTACCATTTACCATGTAATCTAAAATAATAAGCTGGAGTTTGAAGAAGATTGCCGTAACAAGTCGGAAAAACCTTGGATGTGTCTTACTGTTTTCTACTGACAATAAAGTAAATATTCATCAAAAGACTGTGTGTTGGAGTTTTATCAATGAAGAAGCTCTGAAAGTCTCTGAGGCAGCTTGCATGCGTATCGAAGATATTCCCCTTATCCATTCTCATCCAATTGGCGGCTAGGGTGCTAATTAGCCAAAAGATCTGCAAAATCTGCCGCTACAGTTACTGACCTTGTTCATGAAACAAAAATAAAAGCTCTTTCATTCTATAATAGCTTCATCTTCAATTACTTCTGTAGGGACAGTTTATTTCCATCTGTTATCAGGCAACTGATCCATTCTACCACAACCAGAAAGCAGTGCTGAACTACTATCTACCTTGTTGATGACCCTTGCACTATCTTTGATCGGACTTTTCTGGCGTTACATAGAAACATAGATACATAGAAATTAGGTGCAGGAGTAGGCCATTCGGCCCTTCAAGCCTGCACCGCCATTCAATATGATCATAGCTGATCATCCAACTCAGTATCCCGTACCTGCCTTCTCTCCATACCCTCTGATCCCCTTGGCCACAAGGGCCACATCTAACTCCCTCTTAAATATAGCCTTGCACTAAATGTTGCACCAAATGTTATTCCCTTATCATGTATCTGTACACAGTAAATGGATTGACTGTAATCATGAATTGAATTTTCGCTGACTGGTTAGCGCGCAACAAAAGCCTTTCACTGTACCTCGTAACGCATGACAATAAATTAAACTGACTTGTAAAAATAAATGGCAGTCACTGTAAATATTTTTTTCAATTAGGGAACCAAGTCTTCTTCTTGCTTGTGGCGTGCACAGCCTAAAGTTGCAAGATCCTGGGATGGCGGGACTGTCATATGAGGAAAGATTGAAAAGACTTGGCTTGTATTCACTGGAGTTTGGAAGGATGAGGGGAGATCTTATAGAAACATATAAAATTATAAAAGGACTGAACAAGTTAGATGCAGGAAAAATGTTCCCAATGTTGGGCAAGTCCAGAACCAGGGGCCACAGTCTTAGAATAAAGGGGAGGTCATTTAAGACAGGTGAGAACAAACCTTTTCACCCAGAGAGTTGTGAATTTACAGAATTCCCTGCCACAGAGGGCAGTGGAGGCCAAAGCACTGGATGGATTTAAGAGAGAGTTAGATAGAGCTCTAGGGGCTGGTGGAATCAAGGGATATGGGAGAAGGCAAGCACGGGTTATTGATAGGGAACGATCAGCCATGATCACAATGAATGGCGGTGCTGGCTCGAAGGGCCGAATGGCCTCCTCCTGTACCTATTTTCTATGTTTCTATGTTTCTGAGACAACTTGTTCTGTTTGATCTTCTGTTTGTGCACGCCAGATTGATTGCATTCGTCGAAACAGGGTGGACCACGTGAAGGTTGCAATCTCCCACCCCAGGGAACCAAATAACAATGCACCTCAGTTTCCTCCATGAATATTTATGCTTCATTTTTAAGTGGCCTGAGGTGTTATTTGTTATTTTCCTGCCAAGATAATTTATAACATGCATACAGTGCCGGGATTTACTGCTCCTCTCGACGGCGTGCAGAGTTGCACCTCGAACAGCACTCCAAACGAGAATTCAACTGTGTTCCATTCTTTACATTCAATGCAGAAGAGCAACATTTAATAGCATAATAAATACAAATTGAAAGAAATTGACATTTTTTCACGCACTGGTAGAGCTGCTACCTTACAACGCCAGAGACCCGGGTTTGAACCTGACCTCGGGTGCTGGCTGTGTGGACTTTACACATTTTCCCCGCGTGGGTTTCAGTTCAGTTCAGTTCAGTTTATTGCCATGTGCACCGAGGTACAGTGAAAAGCTTTTCTTGCGTGCTATCCAGTCATCGGAAAGACAATGTGTGATTACAATCGAGCCATTTACAGTGCACAAATACATGGCAAGGGAATAACGTTCAGGGCAATGTAAGTCCAGCCATGTCCGATCAAAGATAGTCCGAGGTTCACCATTGAGGTCGATAGAAGTTCATCACTGCTCTCTGGTTGTGGTAGGATGGTTCAGTTGCCTGATAACAGTTGGGAAGAAACTGTCCCTGCAGAAGTAATTGAAGATGAAGCTATTGTAGAACATATGATAAGGGAATAACATTTAGTGAAGACAATGGCCTGTTTCCTTTATCATCGATACTTTTTTGGATATCTTTCATTCATTGTTCTTTATCTCTCCACATCACCGTCTATATCTCTCGTTTCCCTAATCCCTGACCAGTCTGAAGAAGGGTCTCGACCCGAAACGTCGCCTATCTTCTTCGCTCCTAATTTTCCTATCTTCTTCGCTCCTATCTTCTTCGCTCCTTAGATGCTGCTACACCCACTGAGTTTCTCCAGCTTTTTGTGTAACCCTTAGTGACGAAATGTTGCTGTAGGAATAGAGATTTAAGTGTATGGAGCATTTGTAATATGTGATCATAGATCTGCTTCTGTGGTTAGCACGCAAATAGTTGCCTGGGTTGAGCGCCATCTTGGACCACCTCTTCATTCTTCTAAACTCCAGTGAATACAAGCCGAGTCTTTTCAATCTTTCCTCATATGACAGTCCCGCCATCCCAGGAATCAATCTCGTGAACCTACGCTGCACCGCCTCAATCACAAGGATGTCCTTCCTCAAATTAGGAGACCAAAACTGTACACAATACTCCAGATGTGGTCTCACCAGAGCCCTATACAACTGCAGAAGATCCTCTTTACTCCTATACTGATATCCTCATGTTATGAAGGCCAACATTCCATTAGCTTTCTTCACTGCCTGCTGTACCTGCACGCCAACTTTCAATGACTGGTGTACAAGGACACCCAGGTCTTGCTGCACTGCCCCCTTACCTAACCTAACCCCATTGAGATAATAATCTGCCCCATTGTTTTTGCCGCCAAAGTGGATAACATAGAAACATAGAAACATAGAAAATAGGTGCAGGAGTGGGCCATTCGGCCCTTCGAGCCTGCACCGCCATTCAATGTGATCATGGCTGATCATCCAACTCAGTATCCCGTACCTGCCTTCTCTCCATACCCCCTGATCCCTTTAGCCACAAGTGCCACATCTAACGCCCTCTTAAATATAGCACAAATATAACCTCACATTTATTTATATTATACTGCATCTGCCACTGCCAAAGGTACAAACATACACAAATTGATAGATTTAAGGTGAGAGGGGAAATATTTAATAGGACTCTGCAGAAGGACTTCAACAGGTTGGGAGAGTGGGCAGAGAAGTGGCAGAAGGAATATAGTGTAGCTAAGTGTGGAGTCATGCAATTTGGTAGTAGGAATAAAGGCGTAGACTATTTTCTAAAAGGGGTGAGAATTCAGAAATTGGAGGTGTAAAGGGACTGGGGAGAACTGGTGCATAATTCCCAAAAACTTAATTTGCGAGTCTAATCGGTAGTAAGGAAGGCGCGTGCAAAGCTAGCATTTATTTCGAGATGGCTAGAATAAAAAAACAGAGATGTGATGCTGAGGCTCTATAAGACACTAGGTCAGACTGCATTTGGAGCGTTGTAAGCAGTTTTGGGCCCCATATCTGAGGAAAGATGTGCTACTGTTGGAGAAGGTCCACAGGGAGTTTACAAGAATGATCCCAGGAATGAGTGGATTAACATACATACAATGACGTTTACCAGTACTGGGCCTATACTCACTAGAGTTTAGAAGGATGAGGGGGGGATCTCAGTTGATCCTTACCGAGTAGTGAATGGCCTGGATAGAGTGGATGTGGAGAGGATGTTTCCACTAGTGGGAGAGTGTAGGATCAGAGGCCGTAGCCTCGGCATAAAAGGAACTACCTTTAGAAAGGAGATGAGGAGGAATTTCTTAGTCAGAGGGAGGTGAATCTGTGGAATTCCCTGCCACAGAAGGCCGTGGAGGCCACGTTTTTAAGGCACAGGTTGATAGACTCTTAATTAGTAGGGTTGTCAAGGTTTATGAGGAGAAGGCAGGAGAAAGAGGTTGAGAGGGAAAGATAGATCAGCCATGATTGTTTGGTGGAGTAGACATGATGGGCCAAATGGCATAATGGTGCTCCTTTAACATTAACTAAATAGACAATAGACAATAGGTGCAGGAGTAGGCCATTCAGCCCTTTGAGCCAGCACCACCATTCAATGTGATCATGACTGATCATCCCCCATCAGTACCCCGTTCCTGCCTTCTCCCCATATCCCCTGACTCCGCTATTTTTAAGAGCCCTATCTAGCTCTCCAAACTCATGAACCTATTACACATATCATAGGTTCAAAAATGTGATAATGCAGAACTTTAAAAAGCACACACAATTAATTTAAGAAAACGACACTATCCCACATGTACAAAATCACATCACAGGGGGTTTTACACTGCAGGCCAGACACCTCCTATGAGGGAGAAGAGAGAAAGAAAGATGAGACACAAATATCGCAAGGCTTTTGTAAGCAGCAAATGGTGACAGGGTGAATATATTGAGAATCTCGGAGATTAATTCCAATAGTTTTTGACGGTGAGGAGGAAGCTAAGAAATCACGGATGGATATAACTGTCAAGGAAATGAAAGGAGTAAATCCTTTGTGACATGGTGAGGAATGTTAAGCTTTGCCAAGCAGACAATCAGAAAATGTAAGAGAATATTACATTCATTTTTCTGATCAAATGCTTAACCAGATCAACTTATTTTTATATACATAGGAGGAACACAGTTGGCACTGGACCCTAATCACGCAGCCCAGACCATCACACAGACCAACCACCATTCCATTGGCTCCATCTACACCTCACGCTGCCTCGGCAAGGCCAGCAGCATCATCAAGGACAAGTCACACCCTGGCCACTCCCTCTTCTCCCCTCTCCCATCAGGCAAATGGTACAGAAGCATGAAAACGGACACCTCCAGATTCAGGGACAGTTTCTTCCCAGCTGTTAGCAGGCAACTCGACCATCTTACCACAACTAGAAAGCAGGCCTGAACTACCATCTATCTCATTGGAGAGCCTCGGGCTATCTTTAATCAGACTTTACTGGACTTTAGATTAGTTTAATAGTTTCGGTTTAGTTTATTGTCACGTGTACCGAGCTACGGTGAAAAGCTTTTGTTGTTCTCTAACCAGCTAGGGAAAGAATATAAATGATTACAATCGAGCCATTTACAGATACACAATAAGGGAATAACGTTTAGTTCAAGGTAAAGTCAGTAAGGTCTGATCAAAGACAGTCCGAGGGTCACCAATGGAGTAGATAGTAGTTCAGGACTGCTCTCTAGTTGTGTTAGGATGATTCAGTTACCTGACAACTGTTTGGAAGAAACTGTTCCTGAATGTTGAGGTGTGCTTTGTCTTGCACTAAACGTTATTCATGTTATTCCCTTTTATCAAGTATCTGTACACTGTGTACCGCTCGATTGTAATCGTGGATTGTCATTCTGCAAACTGGTCAGCATGCAACAAAAGCCTTTCACTGTACCTTGGTACACGTGACAATCAACTAGGCTGAACTGAACTAATCATTTCTGTATTCGCTCCAGAGCACAACCGAAAGGTTGAACAAGTTAGGTAATGTTAAAATTGTACAAGGCATTCGTGAGACCAATTCTGGAGTATGGTGTACAATTTTGGTCGCCTAATTACAGGAAGGATGTCAACAAAATAGAGAGAGTACAGAGGAGATTTACTAGAATGTTGCCTGGGTTCCAGCAACTAAGTTACAGAGAAAGGTTGAACAAGTTAGGTCTTTATTCTTTGGAGCGCAGAAGGTTAAGGGGGGTCTTGATTGAGGTCTTTAAAATTATGAAAGGGGTAGACAGAGTTGACGTGGATAAGCTTTTCCCATTGAGGGTAGGGAAGATTCAAACAAGAGGGCAGGACATGAGAATTAAGGGACAGAAGTTTAGGGGTAACATGAGGGGGAACTTCTTTACCCAGAGAGTGGTGGCTGTGTGGAATGAGCTTCCAGCAGAAGTGGTGGAGGCAGGATCGATTTTAACATTTAAAAGTAAAGTGGATAGGTATATTGACTGGAAGGGAATGGAGGGGTATGGTCTGAGTGCAGGTAGATGGGACTAGGGGAAAATAAATGGTCGGCACGGACTGGAAGGGCCGAGAAGGCCTGTTTCCGTGCTGTAATTGTTATATGGTTATATATGGTTATTAGTGAACATTTATTGCCCGTCAATTTTGATAGAAAGGACAAGGATAGAAAAGCAGAACTAAAAATCTATTCCCTGAATCTTGTAAGAGTTCAGTTCAATGACGATAATTAGGAATCATCCAAAACTACAGGTGAAAAGAAATTAAGAGCTATAAACCATATGATAGTGGTTCAGTGCTTAGCTGCTGTAGGTTCAGTTGTTCACTTAATCGTTTAGTTTAGTTTATAGATGCAGCACAGAAAAGGGCCATTCAGCCCATCAAGTCCACTGCCTATCACATTACCATGTGTAGGAGTCACTGTGGTGGATGTTCATGTTAAAATGTGTTTTTGAGTTTGTTGCTTTTAATTGAATGACTGGCCTGGCCAGTGAAATTCCTCGTATATGTTGCAAAACATACTTGGAGAATAAAATCTGATTCTGATTGTTCAGTTTAGTTTAGTATAGAGATACAGCGTGAAAACAGGCCCTTCGAGTCCGCGCCGACCAGTGTCCCCGCACATTAACACTGCCATACACTCACCAGCGGCAATTTACATATACACCAAGCCAATTAGCCTACAAACCTGTATGTCTTTGGTGTGTGGGAGGAAACCGAAGATCTCGGAGAAAACCCACACAGGTCGCGTGGAGAACGTACAAACTCCGTACAGACAGCACCCATTGTCGGGATTGAACCTGGGTCTCTGGCGCTGTAAGGCAGCAACTCTACCGCTGCGCCACCGTACCACCCAACCCTGCTCCTCAGAATAGAGAAAGCATTACATGAATTAAAGATCAATGAATAAGTGCTTCCGCTAGTATGGGAATGATACCTGAGATTTCAAATACAGATCTCTTCACTTGAAATGCCTCTCCTTAGAAATAATGACTTTTGGCACTTGCAAAGTGAATCCAAAGTACGCTCTGTTTAGCATCAGGATGGTTTTGTCTTTGTTCCCAGCCTGTCATCTATACTCAAGAGAAAGCGCTAAGGTAGATATAAGGACGCACAGCGGTGCAGCGGTAGAGGTACTGCCTTACAGCGCCAGAGACACGTGTTCGATCCTGATTATGGGTGCTGCCTGTACAGAGTTTGGACAGAGTTCTCCCCGTGACCTGCATGGGTTTTCTCCGATTTCTTAACCTTACTAGGTTTAAGGTGAGCGGGGAAAGATTTGATAGGAACCTGAGGGGTAACTGTTTTACACAAAGGGTGGTTGGTCTATAGAACGAACTGGCAGTAAAAGTAGTTGAGGCATGTACTATCACAACGTTTAAAAATCATTTAGACAGGTACATGGATAGGACAGGTTTTAGCAGGATATGGGCCAAAAGCAAGCAGGTGGGATTAGTGTAGATTGGGCATGATGGTCGGTGTGGGCCAAAGGGACTCTAAAGGGCCTGTCCCACCAGCATGCAACTCTATGCGATTAGCGCGACCTAAAGTGGTCGCTTGAGCCGTCCGGCGTCACGGGGCCGGTCCCACTTCGATCGCCAGAGCCGTGCGGAATTGTGCGGAGTTCGTCCCGAGTTCGTCCCGACACCACTCGGGACTCCGAAAAACTGACTATGTCCAAAAATTCCGTGCGGCAACGGCTTGTCGGCTCGCAGTCTCCTCGACGTTTACACACCGCCCCGACGTCGTGCCTCCGTGAACCTATCTGTAGGTGCCTCCGTGACCCTCTATGTGTGTGGCTCCGTGGCCCTCTGTGTGTGTGTGCCTCAGTGCCCCTCTCTGTGTGCCCCTCTCAGTCCTGGCGAACTTACCTTAGATTTCGCTTCAAGTTCGCCTTACTTTGCGCCGCGTTGCGCCACTCACCCGACCTCCACGTGGCCCCTACTGCCGGTTTGGTTGCACTTGCCGCATGCAGGCGCATGCTGGTGGGAACGGCCCTGTACAGGGGATCACCCGACCTCCGCGCGGCCCCCGCTTCTAGTTTGATCGCGTTCATCGCATAGAGTAGCATGCTGGAGGGACAGGCCCTTAAATGGGCAGAGGTTTTTTTTTACGCCAGATTTCAATCCACTTCAATGTATAGTTGTGTTTTGCATTGGAGTTATCTGACAGTTTTAAATTAATTACGATCAAATTTTGTTCTGATGAAATCACAGGAAGGTGCTTGCAATTCAACTGCATTAATGGTGACAACGCTCAATTTTTGTCAACCTTTTCCCGGCGTGCACGGTGGCGCAGCGGTAGAGTTGCTGCCTTACAGCGAATACAGCGCCAGAGACTTGGGTTCGATCCCGACTATGGGTGCTGTCTGTACAGTGTTTGTACGTTATCCCCGGGACCTGCATCGGTTTTCTCCGAGCTCTTCGGTTTCCTCCCACACTCCAAAAACGGACAGGTTTGTAGGTTAATTGGCTTGGTGAATGTAAAACTTGTCCCTAGTGGGTGTACGATGGTGTTAATGTGCGGGGATCGCTGGTTGGCGCAGACCCGGTGGGCCGAAGGGCCTGTTTCCGCATGGATATCAAAACTTAACTAAAATAAACTAAAAAACAAAATTAAATCTAGGGTGGTTAATCCTGGTTAATGTGCTGTTAATCTGAAACACAGTTCAAGCCAGTCAAGCCACTGAGAATGTCAGTGGAATATTGCAGTTTTAGTTTTGATATAGAGTCATACTGTTCAGTTCATTTTAGTTTATTGTGACGTATACCAAGGTCCAGTGAAAATCCTTTGTTGCGTGCTATCCAGTCAGCAGAAAGACAATCCACGATTCCAATCGAGCCGTCCACAGTGTACAGATACACGATAAAGGGAATAACATGAATAACGTTTAGTGCAAGGTAAAGCCAGTAAAGTCTGATCAAAGATAGTCCGAGGGTCACCAATCAAATAGATGGTGGTTCAGCACTGCTCTCTAGCTGCGGTAGGATGGTTCAGATGCCTAATAACAGCTGGGAAGAAACTGTTCCTGAATCTGGAGGTGTGCGTTTTCAAACTTCTTTACCTTTTGCCCCTTGGGAGAGGGGAGAAGAGGGAGAAGAGTGGATAGGGTGCGATTCGCTCTTGATTATTCTGCTGCCGAATATACAGCATGGAAACAGGCCCTTTGCCCAACGCCCACTCTGACCAACATGTCCCATCTACACCAACATCTGCCTGTATTTTCCCCATATCCCAGTAAACTTGTCCTATCCATGTACCTGTCTAATTGTTGCGATAGTCCCTGCCTCAACTAACTCCACCGGCAGCTCGTTCCATACACCTACCACCCTTTGTGTGAAAAAGTGACCCCTCAGGTTCCTTTTAAAGCTCACCCCCCCCCCCCCCCCCCCCCCCGCCAGCTTAAACCCATGTCCTCTGGTTCTCGATTCTTCTACTCTGGGCAAGAGACTTGGTGCATCTACCCGATCTATTCCACTCATGATGTTGTACACCTCTAAAAGATCACCCCTCATCCTCCTGCGCTCCAAGGAATAGAGACCCAACCTACTCAACCTCTCCCTAAATCTATCAGTGTTTTTCTACTCCACCAAAGATTGGCCCAGCTCTGGACAATCAAGTAGAAACCCCTGTTGTATCTTGCAGTGCGAGAGCATTTTGGAAAGTGTAATTATAATAAAGTTTGGCTGGTGATGTTGACTTGGTTTAGATTAGTTTGATGTTTTTTGAGTCAGGTCTGAAGAAGGGTCGACCCGAAACATCGCCTCTCAATTTTGCTGTCGTAGCTTGTCGTAGGTTGACGTACATTGTCGTAGGTTGTCACCAGATATCGCAGGTGAATTCCATTAAAACTAGTCCCAGGCAGTTGCCTAAAGAGTCGCCTAAGTGGGGCTGTCCCACTTGGCCATTTTTTTGGCGACTGCCAGCGTCATTGACTGACGTATCATGGTCGCCGAAGGATTTAGAACATTTCAAAATCCAGCGGCGACAAAAAAAATGTTGCGACGCTTGAGGAGACACCGCGCTTCAACAGGTCATCACGCCGCGTCACGCCGTAATTTTTTCAGTGACCTGGTACGTCCGTCAATGGTGCCGACAGTCGCCGAAAAAATCGCCAAGTGGGACAGGCCCTTAAGTGTTTATGGATAGTGAAACTTGTACTGAACTGTGTACTGAAATTAACTTCACTGTTCCTCGCCAATGTGGTTGATAAGGTAACCATATAACCATATAACAATTACAGCACGGAAACAGGCCCTCTCGGCCCTTCCAGTCCGTGCCAACCATTTATTTTCCCCTAGTCCCATCTACCTGCACTCAGACCATACCCCTCCATTCCCTTCCCGTCCATATACCTATCCACTTTACTTTTAAATGTTAAAATCGATCCTGCCTCCACCACTTCTGCTGGAAGATCATTCCACACAGCCACCACTCTCTGAGTAAAGAAATTCCCCCTCATGTTACCCCTAAACTTCTGTCCCTTAATTCTCATGTCTTGCCCTCTTGTTTGAATCTTCCCTACCCTCAATGGGAAAAGCTTATCCTCGTCAACTCTGTCTATCCCTTTCATAATTTTAAAGACCTCAATCAAGTCCCCACCTTAACCTTCTGCATTCCAAAGAATAAAGACCTAACTAGTTCAACCTTTTTCTGTAACTTAGTTGCTGGAACCCAGGCAACATTCTAGTAAATCTCCTCTGTACTCTCTCTATTTTGTTGACACCCTTCCTATAATTAGGCGACCAAAATTGTACACCATACTCCAGAATTGGGCTCACCAATGCCTTGTACAATTTTAACATTACTTCCCTACTCCTATATTCAATGCTCTGATTTATAAAGGCCAGCACACCAAAAGCTTTCTTTACCACCCTATCTACATGCGATTCTACCTTCAGGGAACTATGAACAGTTATTCCTAGATCCCTCTGTTCCACAGCATTTCTCAATTCCCTACCATTTACCATGTACGTCCTATTTTGATTTGTCCTGCCAAGATGTAGCACCTCACATTTATCAGCATTAAACTCCATCTGCCATCTTTCAGCCCACTCTTCCAAATGGCCCATTGAAGGTACCATTGAATTATTGTACCATTGTAAAATTTTAGTTTAGCTCATTTGGACATGATTGCCACTCAAATAAGTTAGAATGAAATCTGCATAATTGCCTGTTATCATTTCATAAGTTCTTATTATAAGAGCAGAATTAGGCCAATCGGCCCATCAAGTCTTAAAGAAGGAACTGCAGATGCTGGAGAATCGAGGGTACACAAAAGGCTGGAGAAACTCAGCGGGTGCAGCAGCATCCGCTGCACCCTGAGTCTGAAGAAGGGTCTCGACCCGAAACGTCGCTTATCTCCTTTGCTCCTTAGATGCTGCTGCACCCGCTGAGTTTCTCCAGCCTTTTGTGGGCCCATCAAGTCTACTCTGCCATTCAATCATGGCTGATCTATCTTTCCCTCTCAACCCCAATTCTCCTGCGTTCTCCAGCTTGACTTGGCTTGGCCTCCGCAGCCTTCTGTTGCACTGAATTCTGAGTAAAGAAATTCCTCCTCATCTCCTCTCTAAAGGTCTGTCCTTTTATTCTGAGGCTATGTCCTCTGATCCTAGACTCTCCCACGAGTGGAAACATCCTCTCTACATTCCCACCATCCAGGCCTTCCTCCATTCGTTAGATTTCGATGAGGTGTTCCCTCATCCTTCTGATCTCCAGCGAGTACAGGCCCATTGCCGTCAAACGCTCTTCATATCAATCCTGGGATCATAGTAACGAAACAAGGTGGACATTCAGAACCCTAATCCCAGGGTAGAAATGTCCAACACCAGAGGGACATGGATGTTTGGTAAGTTTCAATGAGGTCCCCCCTTCTAGTTTGTACTTGTTTGAACGCAGACTCTCTGCCTAGTGAAACATGGTGTTTATGAAATGTGCTGCAATCATGCTTTTATTTTAAATACCTTCCTTGCCTTATTCCTTATAATTCCACTTGCACATGATTACGTTTACAGTGGAGGAAAGTGGCAGTGAAAATATTAATGATGTAAACCAAATATTAAATTGGGATGCACAGCTCTTCGTGGTACTAATTAAATCAGAGTAAATACACATCAGCTAGCAATATAATTAATTCTATTTTCACACGGATGTGTGATCTGCTTTTAAATTTCCATTCACCATTATAAAGCGACGTACTTTTAGAAAGGATATGGTATATATGACAATAAACTAACTAGGCTTGAAGGCCCAGTCACAGGTAGATCGAGTGGTCAAAAAAGCTTTTGGCACATTGGCCTTCATCAGTCAGAGTATTGAGTATAGATGTTGGGAGGTCATGTTGCAGTTGTATAAGACATTGGTGCGGTCGCATTTAGAGCACTGTGTTCAGTCCTGTTCATGTTATAGGAAAGATGTTGTCAAGCTACAAAGGGTACAGAGAAGATTTACGAGAATATTGCCGGGACCAGAGGGCGTGAGCTATAGGGGGAGGTTGAGCAGGCTGGGTCTCTATTCCTTGGAGCGCAAGAGGACGAGGAATGATCACATAGAGGTGTACAAAATCATGAGAGGAATAGATTGGGTAGATGCACAGAGTTTTGCCCAGAGTGAGGACCAGAGGATATAGGTTTAAAGTGAAGGGGAAAAGATTTAATAGGAATATGAGAGGTAGCTTTTGCACACAAAGGGTGGTGGGTGGATGGAACGAGCTGTCAGGGGAGGCACTTGAGGCTGGGACTATCCCAATGTTTAAGCAACAGTTAGACAGGTACATGGATAGGACAGGTTTGGAGGGATGTGGACCAATCGTGGGCAGGTGGGACTAGTGTAGCTGGGACATGTTGGCTGACATGGACAAGTTGAGCCCAACGGCCTGTTTCCACACTGTATTACGCTATGATAGCTGGAACCGCAGCCTGACCCGTTGAGTTACTCCAGCACTTCGTACTTTTTTAACATCAGGGTTGTGTTTTCTTTGAAGAAACATTTTGTTATTGCCGCACCATTGGAATGGATACATTTCAGTGAAGATATTGTCCTGTGAATATACTTCCCCTAACAAGTCAAACTCTCTCATTTCAAATCACACTGCAGTTTTAACTATGTACTATGTTTTAATTGCTGACAATCCACCCATAAACCCAATGCAAATCTGTCAGAGATTTATAGGATTGATAATTACAAGCCTGTAACCCTTCACCAGAAGAACAATTGTTAATTACTGCCAAACAATTTCTCTGACACCCAAAAAAATTAATTAATGCACATGTGGTCTTTTGCTTGTGCAGCTTACAACTCAACGGTGTGAATGTTGACTTCTCACACTTCAAGTAACCCTTGCTTTCCATCTCTCTCCATCCCTCCCCCATCCTAGTTCTCCGTGCAGTCTGAATGTCCCCGATTTAGAACGGAGACGAGGAAACACTTTTTTCTCACAGAGAGTGGTGAGTCTGTGGAATTCTCTGCTTCAGAGGGCAGTGGAGGCGGGTTCTCTGGATGCTTTCAAGAGAGAGCTAGATCGGGCTCTCATAAATAGCGGAGTCAGGGGATAAGGATAAGGGGGAATTCCTTTAGGACCGAGATGAGGAAAACATTCTTTACACAGAGAGTGGTGAGTCTCTGGAATTCTCTGCCACAGAAGATAGTTGAGGCCAGTTCATTGGCTATATTTAAGAGGCCATTAGATGTGACACTTGGGATCAGGGGATATGGAGAGAAGGCAGGTACGGGATACTGAGTTGGATGATCAGCCATGATCACATTGAATGGCGGTGCAGGCTCGAAGGGCCGAATGGCCTACTCCTGCACCTATTTTTCTATGTTTCTATGTTTCTAAGGTGAGAAGGCAGGAACGGGGTACTGATTGGGGATGATCAGCCATGATCACATTGAATGGCGGTGCTGGCTCGAAGGGCCGAATGGCCTACTCCTGCACCTATTGTCTATTGTCTATTGTCCCATTTTATCTCTGTTTGCTTTCTTGTCTCCTTCTCCCAGCTATCGATGATCTATGCTACATTTTACTTGATCCATGTCACTTTTGATCTCATGTTTAGAACCTACCATTCCTTATCTCTATGTCTCCCTCTCCCCTGGCTCGGTTTGAAGTGCCTCAGCCGGTAACGTCACCCATTCCTTCTATCCAGAGATGCTGCCTGTCCCGCTGAGTGACTCCATTTTGTGTCTGTCTTCATTGTTCCATTCACTCAGGAATGAACAATTTGGGTGGATGTTTAAAAAAAATCTATTTTTTCCTTTAAAAAAAATGTTTTTCTTTCATCTGCATATTCAATCTTTCCTCCTTTTGTACTTCCTGCATCTCGGTCGGCATTAAGTTTATTCATTCAAGTTTGAATGGCGTTTATACGTCTATTATGCGGCTGCATATAAGGATTCCATTCTACTGTTGTTGGCACATATGACAATTAAACATTTGGCTCTCTCCTTGAAGGCGGCTTCACAGGTAGATTTCATTTCACTGCACTTTATTGTCCTTGTGACAAATAAATCTGACTATTGACTATTGACTATAGGGTGGTATCTTTGGGGCACATTGGCCTTCATCAGTCAGAGTATTGAGTATAGACGCACTAGCTTCTCATTTTCACACTACAAACAGCTTACAATGGCCTGTTTCCTTTATCATCAATACTTTTTTGCATATCTTTCATTCATTGTTCTTTATCTCTCCACATCACCGTCTATATCTCTCGTTTCCCTGATCCCTGTCCAGTCTGAAGAAGGGTCTCGACCCGAAACGTCGCCTATCTCCTTCGCTCCTTAGATGCTGCTGCACCCGCTGAGTTTCTCCAGCTTTTTGTGTAACTAT
Source organism: Raja brachyura (assembly GCA_963514005.1). The sequence continues at coordinate 111,357,330 of OY740785.1, forward strand.
TGAATATAGACGTTGGAAGTCATGTTAGAGTTCTATAAAAAGTTAGTGAGGCTGCATTTTGCAGATAGTGAAGATAGGTGTGAAAAAATTGAAGCAGGATCTTGATCAGTTGGGCTGAGGAATTGGTGATGGAATTTAATACAGAGAAATGTGAGGTGTTGCAGTTTAGTACGTCGAACATGAGCAGGACCTTCACAGTGAACGGTCGGGCTCTGGGGAGTGTTGTAGAGCAGAGGGATCTAGGAGTACAGGTGCATGGTTCCTGAAGGTCCAGTCACTGGTAGACAGGGTGGTCAAAAAGGCTTTTTTGCACATTGGCCTTCATCAGTCAGAGTAGTTGGGAAACCATGTTGCATAAGACATTGGTGAGGCCGCATTTAGAGTATGGTGTTCAGTTCTCGACGCCATGTTGTAGGAAGGATGGTGTCAAGCTGGAAAGGGTACAGATAAGATTTATGAGGATGTTTCCAGGGCTAGAAGATTTGAGCTATGGTGAGTGGTTGAGTAGGCTGGGTCCCTATTCCTTGGAGCGCAGGAGGATGAGGGGTGATATTATAGAGGTGTATAAAATCATGATAGGAATGGATTGGGTAGATGCACAGAGTTTCTTGCCGAGTGTAGGGGAATCAAGGACGGGAGGACATAGTTTTAAAGTAGGCGAAAAAAGCTGGAGAAAAAATCAGCGGGTGAGGCAGCATCTATGAAGAAAAGGAATAGATGACGTTTCGGGTCAGCCTGAAGAAGAGTCTCGACCCGAAACGTCGCCTATTTCCTTCTCTCCATAGTTGCTGCCTCACCAGCTGAGTTCCTCGAGCATTCTTTGTCTACTTTCGATTTTTCCAACATCGGCAGTTCCTTCTTAAACACTGGGCATAGGTTTATGGTGCGGGGGAAAAAGATTTAATATTAACCTGAGGGGCAGCTTTTTCACACAGAGGGTGATGGCTATATAGAATGAGCTGCTGAAGGTAAATGAGGCGGGTAGTATAATAGGATTTGAAAGACATTTGGACAGGCACGCGGATATAAATGATTTAAAGGGGTTTAAGCCAAATGCTGTAGGTGTACTCTGTAAATGGCTCGATTGTAATCATGTATTATCTTTCCGCTGACTGGTTAGCACACAACAAGAGGTTTTCATTGTACATGTGACATAAACTAAACTGAAATTCAAGGTGGGACTAGTGTAGATGGGGCATGTTGGTCAGCCTGGGCATGTTGGGCTGAAGAGCCTGTTTGCATGTGAGTTGAGTTGAGTTGACCTGACCAGTTTATTGTCACATGTACATTAACTGATCGCTCAGTAAGCTGCACAGCAGCCTGCCTTGTTCACACAGATCCCCCATGCCTATTTTCCCTTGGTGTGCCATTATCTACTCCTGCTTTTGTCAAGATGTCAGGTCGACATCTTGTGTCAAACCCTCCCAGAGGGGGAAGAAACAAGGGTCACTGTCTTTTTGCCTGAAGGAAAGTGAAAGGTGGTTTAATAAAGCAATCTGTGAACTCCCAATGCGTTAGCAGGAATCAGTCTATTGACTGGCACATCACTGAATGCAAACTGAGTTTTATTTTATGAAGTCAGTTAAATGAACAGTCATCTCCAGTATCAAACTTCACACATAGCAAAGTGAGTGAGAGCTAATTACTGTTTCACGTGCCTATGCAGAACGATTCTAAATTTATCCAAATTCTCTCGGCATATCTAGTTCAGCGTTGCTATCTCTGCTGCTTAAATATATCTTTGGAAATAAATCTCAATTGCAAAGGTTAGCGTGTTAATTAAAAAAGAGAATACCTCAGGTTATGATAATCCAACATCTCTCTTATTCATTCCTTTTCATTTTCAGGTGATTTTATATTCATTTATATTATTTGTCCACTGTGGACAGCTGGATTTTATTCTTGCCCATTGGTTTCTTTGAATGGCTAGCACGCAAACAAAAGCTTTTCACTACCTCCATATGGAACATAGAAGTAGAGTTGCTGCCTTACAGCGCCAGGGACACTGGTTCGATCCTGACTACGGGTGCTGTCTGTCTGTACGGTGCTTGTAGGTTGTCCCTGCGTGGGTTTTCTCCGAGTTCTTCGGTTTCCTCCCACACTCCAAAGAAACATAGAAACATAGAAAATAGGTGCAGGAGTAAGCCATTCGGCCCCTCAAGCCAGCACCAGCATTCAATATGATCATGGTTGATCATCCACATTCAGTACCCTGTTCCTGCTTTCTCCCCACATCCCTTGATTCCGTTAGCCCTAAGAGCTGTACCTAACTCGGTTTGTAGGTTAATTGGCTTGCTATAAATGTAACATTCGGCGAGTCAACACGACCTTCACATTTTTTTCAACTCGTCTAGTGTCTTCCAAACTCATGGATTAGGTCGTCCAAGTGGGACAGGCCCTTAACACGCAACGAACTTGCCAAATAGCGAAAGGCCTGAATGGAGAGAGGATGTTTCCACTCATGGGAGAGTCTAGGACCAGAGGGCATAGCCTCAGAATTAAAGGATGCACATTTAGGAAGGAGATGAGGAGGAATTTCTTTAGTCAGAGGGTGGTGAATCTGTGGAATTCATTGCCGTAGAAGGCTGCGGAGGCTGTCATTGGATATTTTTAAGGTGGAGATTGACAGATTCTTGATTAGTATGGGTGAAGGGTTATGGGGAGCAGGCAGTGGGATGGGGTTGAGTGGGAAAATAGATCAGCCACGGTTGAATGGCAGAGAACACTTGAAAGGCCAAGAGGCCTATTTCTACTCCTATGACTAATGAACGTATGAACTTATGAAACAGCAGGATGGCACAGTGGCGCAGCGGTAGAGTTGCTGCCTTACAGTGTCAGAGACCCAGGTTCGATACCGACTAAGGGTACCGTCTGTACGGAGTTTGTACGTTCTCCCTGTGACCTGCAGGATTTTCTCCGAGTGCTCCGGTTTCCTCCCACAATCCAAAGACGTACTGGTTTGTAGGTTAGGGGGTTACACAAAAAGGTGGAGAAACTCAGCAGGTGCAGCAGCATCTAAGGAGCGAAGGAGATAGGCGACGTTTCGGGTCGAGACCCTTCTTCAGGTCTGAAGAAGGGTCTCGACCCGAAACGTCGCCTATCTCCTTCGCTCCTTAGATGCTGCTGCACCCGCTGAGTTTCTCCACCTTTTTGTGTAACCCTCGATTCTCCAGCATCTGCAGTTCCTTCTTTAACACTGGTTTGTAGGTTAATTGGCTTCGGTAAAAATGGCAAATTGTTCCCTCGTGTGTGCTGTCTGTACGGAGTTTGTACATTCTCCCCGTGATGACCTGCATGGGTTTTCTCCAAGATCTTCAGTTTAACCTCCCACACTCCAAAGGCGTACATGTTTGAAGGTTAATTGACTTGGTATAATTGTAAAAATTGTCCCTAGTGTAGGATGGTGTTAGTGTGCGAGGATCGCTGGTTGGCGTGGACTCGGTGTTTCCGCGCTGTATCTCGAAGCTGAACTAAACTTGTTCAGCGTGACCCTGGTCCCATTGCACCAAATGACGCTAATTCTTGTCGAATAATTCGCCACTCTGCCAGGCTGAGTCTGGTTCACCTCTCCACAGACCACAGTGGTGGGGATGGGAGATTGCAACCTTCACGTGGTCCGCCCTGTTTCGACTAATGCAATCAACTCGACGTGCACAAACGGAAGATCAAATAGAACAAGTTGTCCAACAACTTTTGGCTGTGCACGCCACACGGAAGAAGAAGAAGAAGAAGAAGAAGACCACAGTGGCGACACTCTAGTTAAATGGTTCAAAGGTTATTTTTTTATTTATTTTTTATTTTTTATTTATTAGCAGTGTACAAAAATATAACCAGCGGCACATGACATAATACAGTTATTGTACAGCTTCAATTTTAATTTTTAGCTATAGTTATGAGAAAAGATGGGAGAAAAGGCACGAACGAGAAAAAGTGGATATGCAAGGATAGAACACCTCGACTTCCAAATTGGTGTAGCCAAAGACTGAGTAAGTAAAAGAAATAAGAAAGACAAAAACAGAAAGAAAAACAAAAGGTGATGATATACCTGCCTCACATCCCTCCCCACCCACCACCCAACCCGTGATTAGATTTAACTCCAAAATTGTGTTGCACCATGCTATTCTTGTAATGAATCAATGAACGGTGTTCATGCCTTCGAAAAATGCTCTGGTTTTTCTGCTAAGACGAGTCTAATATTTTCAAGATGCAGCGTCTCAGACATGTTTGTAATCCACATTTTAAGAGTAGGGACAGACGTATGTTTCCAAAATTTGAGTATACGTTTTTTCGCCGTTATCAGACCATAATTGGGGAAACGTCTTTGAAAGGGTTCTTTTATTATCACCGGTACCAAGGGACAGTGAGAGTCGACTATTTCACGTACAGATCAGTAAGATCATTGCCCCACAGAGCGTGTGAAAAAAACTCTCCCCAATTTGCATTCCTGAATAAACCTGGTTGTAATTTCAATACTAATTCCTTTTAATAGAAACATAGAACATAGGTGCAGGAGGAGGCCATTCGTCCCTGCCTTCTCCACATATCCCTTGACTCCAGTAGCCCCTAGAGCTCTAGCCAACTCTCTCTTAAATCCATCCAGTGATTTGGCCTCCACTGCCCTCTGTGGCAGGGAATTCCATAAATAAATGGGACATACAGTAGGTTTAAGGTGAGGGGAGAAAGATTTAATAGGAATCTGAGCCCCACACATTATCACTATCCTACACACACTAGGGACTATTTACATTTTCACCTACAATGAACGTACAAACCTGTACGTCTTTGGATTGTGGGAGGAAACTGAAGATCCAGGAGAAAACCCACGCAGGTCACGGGGAGAACGTACAAACTCTGTGCAGGCAGCGCCCGTAGTCAGGATGGAACCGATGGGTCTCTGGTGCTGTAAGACAGCAACTCTACCGCTGCACCACCGTGCCACATTGAGTTTTGGCTATGGTTTTTAGTTTGTATAAAGATTACTTTGGATAAAGAAAAAGTGAGAGCAAAAATCCAACGGCCTTTCCAACGTTCAGTTCGACATATGGGCACAAAGACAGAAGATCCAGAAGATCCTGCATCGCATTATGAAGCGTGCTGGCGTGCTGTTTGTGAGTTTTGTATCCAGCAACAAAAAAATGAGGCCATCGCTCAGTGGAGATATAATTACACTGTCTACTTGAGGTTTATTTGCATCTGAATCTAATTGGAATGAGGTGAGAGTGCTCTGAATCAATACTATCATCATAATCAGTCAGACTTAAAACCGTGGCCATCCTGATAAACTATTCACCTGGTGCAGTTATGCGGCCATGGTCAGCAAAAAAAAGCTAAGAGACACTGTGTTAAGCCCCTGTCCCACTTACGTGTCCTTGGCACGCTAATTACACGACCTCGTGGTCGCGTTGAGGCGCGACGGTCCCGCGAAGATTGCGGGCGACTTCATGCGCCTGCACAGCTGTCTGGAGCGCATGACGTCGTTTGAAGATAGACACAAAATGCTGGAGTAACTCAGCGGGACCGGCAGCATCTCTGGAGAGAAGCAATGGGTGATGTTCCGGGTCGAGACCCTTCTTCAGTCTGAAAAAAGGGTCTTGACCCAAAACATCTCTCCAGAGATGCTGTCAGTCCTGCTGAGTTACTCCTGCATTTTGTGTCTATATTCAATTTTCTTGGCCCCGCTCTGGGAGCAGGAGTGGGAGCGGATCCGGATCCACAACGGCCTTGAGCCCCAGGCCGAGCTCGGCGATCGTTTGCCTGCTTCTGCTGCTGTTGGAGGTGAGGTGTTGCGTCGCGCGAGGGTCTTGGGCCTGTCCTACTTTGGCCGTCAGATTTCGTTCGCTACAAAATTTCGGAGCGCCGCGCGATACCGCGCACAACTCCATACCCCTCCGCGCTTCTCAGTGGGACCAGCCCCGCACGGCCACACGATGCCCGTGCTCCTCAACGCAACGCCGAGGTCACGTAATTTGCGTGCCAAGGACACGTAAGTGGGACAGGGCCTTTGGATCTTGGAGTCACGCACCAAATGTGTAATATAAAACTAAAATGAAGGACAAGTCGCGCCCTACCCACTCCCTCTTCTCCCCTCTCCCATCGGGCAAAAGGTATAGAAGTGTGAAAATTCACACCTCCAGATTCAGGGACTGTGTCTGCCCAGCTGTTATCAGGCAACTGAACCACCCTACCAACAAGTAGAGAGCAGTCCTGAACTACTATCTACTTCATTGGACAAGGTCAAGAGCCTGACCCACTTGGAGATTTTTTTCCGCAACTGTCGGCATCATGACTGACGCATCAGGCCACCGATAAAGTCGCGGTGTGATGCGGCGTGATGACGTATTGACAAGCGGTGTCTCCTCAAGTGTCGCAACATTTTTTTGGTCACCGCTGGATTTTGAAATGTTCAAAATCTTTCGGCAACCCAGATACATCAGCCAATGACGCCGGCAGTCGCCAAAAAAATCGGCAAGTGGGACTGGCCTTTCAGACTATCTTTGAATGGACTTTATTGGCTTTACGTTGCATTAAACGCTATTCCCTTATCATGTATCTGTACACTGTAAACGGCTCAATTGTAATCTTGTATTGCCTTTCCGCTGACTAGTCAGCACGCAACAAAAGCCTTTCCCTGTACCTCAGTACACGTGACGATAAACTGAACTAAACCTGGTGTAATTATGCTTCCATGCTCAGCAAATAAACTAGGAGACATGGTATTAGTTCTTGGATGCATGCACCAAACGTGCAATACAAACTTAAATGCACGATGAAGAAAAATTGGGCGGCTGGAGGAATATGATGGGAGTTTGCACGTTCTCCCCGTGACCGCGTGGGTTTGCTTTAAATGCTCCAGTTTCCTCTCACACTCCAAATACCTGGATAGAGTGGATGTGGAGAGGATGTTTCCACTAGTGGGAGAGTCTAGGACTAGAGGTCATGGCCTAAGAATTAGAGGAAGTTCCTTTAGGAAGGATATTAAGAGTAATTTCATTAGTCAGCGGGTGGTGAATCAGTGGAAGTCATTGCCACAGAAGGCCGTGGAGGCCACGTCAATGGATAAAGGCAGAGATTCTTCATTAGTAGGGGTTGTCAGGGGTTATGGGGAGAAGGCAGGAGAATGGGGTTGAGAGGGGGGAGAGAGATCAGCCGTGATTGAATGGCGGAGTAGACTTTCCACTGAGGAGAAAGGATCTGACTGTCTACCCTACCTACCTCTCTCATAATTCTTATACATTTCTATCAGGTCTCCTGTGATTTTTTTAAATTTCATGAATATATATTGAAAGGTTCGGCTGGCAAAGGTGATGTCTTTACTGGGAGATATTTGCATGGGTACAACAGAGAATTAAAACAGATCGGACTTGTTAAATTGGGCCTTTGTTGCAATTTTTGCAGCGGTAATGGTCTAAAAATAGGTCAGCGGGAGAGACTTGGTGGATTTAATGAAAGCAACTAAAAATAATAACGTGCAAAATAAGACAGAGGCACAAATCCCTGGGACCCAGTGCCATTCACCCTGATATATTCAAATAAACGGTTGAGAAAGTTGAAGATGCATTATTCATAATTTGCCAAAGCTTCTTAGAATCAAGAATTGTAATTTTCAGATTAAATTTGGCTCATAGAACATTGAACACAGAGCTTAGCAGTCGGCATGAGGTGCCATGATCCACAGAACATACGCTGTAGAGGCGTTTAAAATCCTGAGAGGAATAGATCGGGTAAACACACAGAGTCTCTTGCCCAGAGTAGGAGAATCGAGAACTAGAGGACATAAGCTTAAGGTGAGGGAGAAAAGATTTAATGGGAGCCTGAGGTGTAACTTTTTCACACGAAGGGTGGTGGGTGCATGGAACGAGCTGCCGGAGGAGGTAGTTGAGGCTGGGACTATCGCAACGGTTAAGGGACATTTGGACAAGTATATGGATAGGACAGGTTTAGAGGGATATGGGCCAAACGCAAGCAGGTGGAACTAGTGTAGATGGGGCATGTTGGTTGGTGTTGGCAAGGTGGGCCGAAGGGCTTGTTTTCACGCTGTGTGACTCTATGTCAAAATTAAAACAACAAAACTCCCCCCTCACCGCTAGCCAAGCAGGTCTTGGTGCTTGTTGGTGAGTTCTGCCGATGAGGCATTTCGCCAGACAAGTTGGGCAGTCTGCTCTGGGACGTATGCCACAGGATCCATGGAGTCCTTTGCCTACAGTGCCTGTAGGACGTTCCATGCTGACCACTGCCCGATGGACGTCTAGTTTAGAGATACGGCGTGGAAACAGGCCCATCGGCCCACCGGGTCCATTCCAACCAGCGATCCCCGCACATTAATACTATCCTACACACACCAGGGACAATTTACAATTTTACCAAGCCAATTAACCTACAAACCTGCTCGTCTTTGGACTGCGGGATGAAGCCGGAGCACCCATGAGAAAACCACACAGGTCCCAGGGATAACTTACAAACTCCGTACAGACGGCGCCTGTAGTCAGGATTGAACCCGGGTCTCTAATGCCATCAAGGCTCTGTGGAGGAGGACCACAGTCTAGGGACGTGTGGTCAAAGGTGTTGGTCCGGAAGAACCTTTCCACGAAGGACTGCTGGGACAGCGTCAGCCAGCAAACTGGCACATATTTGCTCTCACTTGTCACAACTTTTGACTTGTTCCAAGCACATGGTACAGACGTTGCCTACAGCGGTGAAGGATACCGACACATCGCCCTGTCATGGCGGCCCCGGCAACTCTTACCCAGTGCCACCACCATGGCAACAGGATGGCAAGACACCAATATTTTTTTAAAATTTAGTTCTGAGTCACAGGGTCCTACAGTGTGGAAACAGGCCCTTCAATGTCCACACCGGCCAACATGTTCCATCTACACTAATCGTACCTGTCTGCATTTGGCCCATATCCCTCTAAACTCATCCTACCCGTGTACCTGTCTAAATGCTTCTCAAACTCTGCAATAGTACTAAGCTTACAATGTAAGAGAGGTCAGGCAGCTACAAATTTATTCCTTGTAGCATGGGAAGCTGAGGGGTGATCTTATAGAGGTGTATAAAAGCATGAGAGGAATAGATTAGATAGACGCACAGTGTCTCTTGCCCAGAGTAGGGGAATCAAGGACCAGAGAAGATAGGTTTAAGGTGAGTAGAAAAGATAGGAATCTGAGGGCTAACTTTCTTTATAGAGGTGTGGAAGATGATGTTTAGAATAGATCGGGTGAATGCGCGCAGGTTTTTACCGAGGATAGTGGCATCAAAAATCAGAGGACATGGGTTTAAGGTGAGAGGGGTCAGATCTGATAGGAAACTGAAGGTGCATTTCCGTGCTAACGTGTCCGGCAAGGAGCAAGTATCTCTTGGGTAGGAAGGAACTGCAGATGCTGGATTAAACCAAAGATAGACACAAAATGCTGGAATAACTCAGCGGGACAGGCAGTATCTCTGGAGGGAAAGAATGGATGGGTGATGTTTCGGGTCGAGACCCTTCTTCAGACTGATCTGAGCAACTCTTGGGTGAGGTTTGTGAGAGCTTTTGTGCCAGCGAGACAACGTTGCAGGAAGCCAACATTAAGAAGGGGATGATGCCTTGTTACATCCCAATACTCGGACGTCCCATTTCGGCTATGATTTATTGCTAGCTGCGCTGGAGAAACACTTACTCTGAAAACAAACAAGCGCAATTAATTTACTGGGCTCCCTTGTGAGCATTCACGGCAGTCGCTGTGGTAACGTGGGAGGGCCTCCATATTGGACCCAATCATGAAACACTGCTGCCCCCTACTGAGCAATCTCTTCACTCCGTGCCAGCTGAAACAGTGGTAGCATCCCATACCATACCATGCAATACCATACCATATAATACCATACCATACGATATACATAGAAACATAGACATAGAAAATAGGTGCAGGGGGAGGCCATTCGGCCCTTCAAGCTAGCACCGCCATTCATTGGGTTCCAGCAACTAAGTTACAGAGAAAGGTTGAACAAGTTAGGTCTTTATTCTTTGGAGCGCAGAAGGTTAAGGGGGGACTTGATTGAGGTCTTTAAAATGATGAAAGGGATAGACAGAGTTGACGTGGATAAGCTTTTCCCATTGAGGGTAGGGAAGATTCAAACAAGGGGCATGACGTGAGAATTAAGGGACAGAAGTTTGGGGTAACATGAGGGGGAACTTCTTTACTCAGAGAGTGGTGGCTGTGTGGAATGATCTTCCTGCAGAAGTGGTGGAGGCAGGATCGATTTTAACATTTAAAAGTAAAGTGGATAGGTATATGGACGGGAAGGGAATGGAGGGGTATGGTCTGAGTGCAGGTAGATGGGACTAGGGGAAAATAAATGGTCGGCACGGACTGGAAGGGCCGAGAAGGCCTGTTTCCGTGCTGTAATTGTTACATGGTTATATGGTTATATGGTTATAGTGAACATTGCTGATCGTCCCCCATCAATAACCCGTGCCTGCCTTCTCCCCATATCCCTTGACTCCACTAGCCCCTAGAGCTCTATCTAACTCTCTCTTAAATCCATCCAGTGACTTGGCCTCCACTGCCCTCTGTGGCAGGGAATTCCACAAATTCACAACTCTCTGGGTGACAACGTTTTTTCTCACCTCAGTCTTCAATGACCTCCCCTTTATTCTAAGAGTGTGGCCCCTGGTTCTGGACTCGTACAACATTGGGAACATTTTTCCTGCATCTAGCTTGTCCAGTACTTTTATAATTTTACGTTTCTATCCGATCCCCCTCATCCTTCTAAACTCCAGTGAATACAAGTCTAGTCTTTTCAATACCATACTATACCATACAATACCATGCCATGCCATATGATACCAAACCATACCATGCCATACCTATACCATACTGTAATGTCTGCTTTAAGACCCTGTTGTGACCAGCACAATGAATACACATCGGACATCTTGTAACGACTAACAGAAACTTCTAGAAGGTCACTTGAAACATAGAAACATAGAAATTAGGTGCAGGAGTCGGCCATTCGGCCCTTCGAGCCTGCACCACCATTCAATATGATCATGGCTGATCATCCAACTCAGTATCCCGTACCTGCCTTCTCTCCATACCCTCTGATCCCCTTAGCCACAAGGGCCACATCTAACTCCCTCTTAAATATAGCCAATGAACTGGCCTCAACTACCCTCTGTGGCAGAGAGTTCCAGAGACCCACCACTCTCTGTGTGAAAAAAGTCCTTCTCATCTCGGTCTTAAAGGATTTCCCCCTTATCCTTAGGCTGTGACCCTTTGTCCTGGACCTCAGTCACGAGGCACAGGCACACTCGCCAGCTTCTACTCCTGGCCTCAAGAGGAGATGGCATTTACATTACATCTCCCCCTTCAACGTTGGGGTCACAATATTCAATATTAATACATTTAACCTTTAATCAATTTAATGTGGATAGCAAACTATTTTCAATACTAATATTGATGTCAAATACAAATGTTACACACAACATACCATAGAGTTTTATTTATCCCAGGAGGGAAATTGATCTGCCAACAGTCATAAAACACAAAATACACAAAATACAAAATACATGAAACATGAAATTAAAGTGATGAATGGAAAGGCTTGGGGGATTTGCACATTGGGTGGGGGGGATGGGGGGGGGGGGGGGGGAGTCAGCCTCAGTCTACCCCACGGCAGGCACTGCTATGCTCTCCCTTTGCCCACCAGCCTACATTTTAAAGGCCATGCTTAAGCGTTGCTGCCTCACAGCGCCAGAGACCCCGGCTTGATCGCGACCACATGTGCTGTCTGTACGGAGTTTGTACATTCTCCCCGTGACCTTTCTCTGAGATCTTCGGTTTCCTCCTACACTCCAATGACGTACAGGTTTGTAGGTTAATTGGTTTGGTATGAATGTAAGATTGTCCCTAGTGTGTGTTGGATAGTGTCAGTGTGTGGGGATCGCTGGTCAGTGTGGACTCGGTGGGCCGCAGGGCCTGTTTCCGCGCTGTATCTCAAACCTAAACTGAACATGGTACTAATAAATGGACACAGTATAGACAGACTGTGTAGGAAGGAGCTGCAGATGTGTAGGAAACAACTGCAGTTGCTGGTTTAAATCAAAGGTGATGCTGGAGTAACTCAGCGGGTGAGGCAGCATCTCTGGAGAGAAGGAATGGGTGACGTTTCGGGTCGAGACCCTTCTTCAGACCAATGTCAGGAGAGGGGGCAGGACAAAGATAGAATGTAGTTGGAAACAGTAAGAATGGTGGGAGAACTGGGAAGGGGGAGGGGATGGAGAGAGAGGGACAGCAAGGGCTATCTGAAGTTAGAGAAGTCAATGTTCATACCGCTGGGGTGTAAGCTGCCCAAGCGAAATACAAGGTGCTGTTCATCCAATTTGCACTGGGCCTCACTCTGACAATGGAGGAGGCCCAGGACAGAAAGGTCAGATTGGGAATGGGAGGGGGAGTTGAAGTGCTGAGCCACCGGGAGATCAGGTACATTAAGGCGGACTAAGCGGAGGTGTTCAGCGAAATGATCGCCGAGCCTGAGCTTGGTCTCGCCGATATACAGAAGTTGACACCTGGAGCAGCAGATACAGTAGATGAGGTTGGAGGAGGTGCAAGTGAACCTCTGCCTCACCTGAAAAGACTGACGGGGTCCTTGGACGGAGTCGAGGGGGGAGGTAAAGGGACAGGTGTTGCATCTCCTGCAGTTGCAGGGGAAAGATCCTGGGGTAAGGGGATGGTTTGGGAAGGGACGATTGACCAGGGAGTTGTGGAGGTCTTCGCAAAAAGCAGAAAGGGGTGGAGATGGGAAGATGTGGCCAGTAGTGGGATCCCGTTGGAGGTGGCAAAAGTGTTGGAGGAACTGCAGATGCTGGTTTATGAAGATAGACGCAAAATGCTGGAGTAACTTAGCGGGACAGGCAGCCGGAGCACCTGGAGAAAATCCAAGCAGGTCATGGGGAGAACGTACAAGCTCCGTACAGACAGCACCCACAGTCAGGATTGAACACCGGGTCTCTGGCGCTGTAAGGCAGCAACTCGACGTCTTCGCCACCGTGTTGTACCACCATTCTTACCACTATGTGTCGGTCCACAAAGACTGACTGTGAAGTAGTGTATAAGAAGGAATCTCAGATGCTGGTTTACACCGGAGATAGGCTCGAAATGCTGGAGTAACTCAGCAGGTCGGGCAGCATCTGTGGAGAAAAGGAATAGGTGATGTTTCGGGTTGAGACTGTTCTTAAGACCAAGAGTCAGGGGAGAGGGGAACTAATGGTATGAAAAAGTACAAAAAACAAATGAATGAAAGGAATGAAGAGAACAAATCAAAGCTCGCAACGATGATCAGGGAAATGTGGAGCCCACAATGGTCCATTGTTGGCTGTGGAACAGTTGAAATTGAGTGGATACCCAACAATGAAACTCACCAGTGACACTAATAGGATGACTTGGGTGGGGGAGGGATGGAGAGAGAGGGAATGCAAGGGTTACTTGAAGTTAGAGAAATCAATATTAATACCACTGGGTTGTAAGCTGCTCAAGCGAAATAAGTGCTGTTCCTCCAGTTTGTGTGTGGCTTCACTCTGACAGTAGAGGAGGCCCAGGACAGAAAGGTCAGTGTGGGAATGGGAAGGGGAATTAAAGTGTTTGCAATAACCTGCCAGTCTCTCTCTTTACCCAAATGTCTACATTTTAAAGGTCATGGCGTAAAGGCATGTTACAAATAAATGTGACACAGTCCAGTTTCTATATGTAAGTAAGTAAGTAAGTACATTTTATTTATATAGCACGTTTAAATCAACTCGCGTTGAAACAAAAGTGCTTTACATAGAAGAAATAATTAAGTTTCCGTACAACCATAGAAAAATTAAAAAAAAATAAAAATGACACAACACATTATAGAATTCAACATGAACGTCCCCTCACAACAGAATCAAAAATTTCCACTGTGGGGAAACTAAGTCCTCTTCTTCTGTGATCACCTGAGGTTGGGGCCTATTTGTGGCCTCCGCAGCCAGTCCAATGTTTTCAGGCCCTCTTGCCGGGAAGATGGTCCTCCAGTGTCAGATGAACACTCCTCAGCGGCTTGGAGTGTCTGGAGCGGTCGCTCCCTCCCCGGAGACCGCGGCACCCGACTCTGGCGATCTCGGATCCCAGGGTCCGCGGTGTTTAAAATCCAGCACTGCCTGCGGCTGGACACCAGCAGCCACAGCGCCTCGATGTTGGAGTTGGCAGTCACAGCACTCTGGGGCTTACCGCACGGCGACCCGGGCACAGCATCGCCCGCTCGGTGATGGTGTCCCAGCGCTGTGCCGCCGCCAAAGTCCTGGCTGGTCCCGACTGGAAACGCCGCTCCAGTCCGAAGAAGCAGCTTGGAGGGAAGCGGCCTCTCCGACCAGGTAGGGACTAGGAAATAAAGTTTTCCCCTCCCCCCACCCACCACATAAAAGAAAACCTCCAACAAACATTTTGTTTTTATCAGGACTAAAAATAAAAAAGAAAAGTATATTCCAATAAGCACAGGCACCTAGTCTTTAGATTTTAGTGATACAGTGCAAAAAGGGGTCCTTCAGCTGTCCAGCGACCAACACTATCCTACACACACACTAGGGACATTTTTTTACTGAAGCCAATTAACCTACAAACCTGTACGTAAATTGCAGGCTTAATTCTCTTAATCTCAAAATTTTGTTACATTGCTACATTGTATCGGCAACTCGTGGTTAAAGTGTGTATGCAGAACCCTCGTCATAGGTTGGGACTGACAGGGTTCGTTCGTGGGCTTTTCAGTGTGTTCAGTAGCTAGTGCTCTTCACGAGGACAAGAGCTAAAAACATTTTTTCTCGACTAAGTGCTAGCGTAATTCAAGTGTTGATTTGCCATTAAAACCATTTTGCTCTACCCGCTTGGTCTCGTTACAACATCGTGTTTAGCACAGACAATGTGGGCCAGAGTCTGTTGAGGGATATGGATCACATACAGGTAGACGAGATTAGTTTACCTCGGTATCATGTTCGGTACAGACATTTAGGGCTGAAAGGTCTGTTCCTGTGACTAATGTTTTATGTTGCAGAGTCATGCAACGTGGAAACTGGCCCTTTCTGCCCAGCTTGTTCACACCGACCAAAATGTCCCATCTACACTAGTTCCACTTGCCTGCGTTTGACCCATATCCCTCCAAACCTGTCCTATCCATGTATCTGTCTAAATGTTTCTTAAGCATTGCAATAGTTCCTGCCTCAACTACCTCCTCCGGCAGCTCCTTCCAAACACCCACCACCCCAAGCGTGACAAAAGTTACCCCTCAAGTAGGTTTTCTCCACGAGCTCCAGTTTCCTCCCACACTGCAAATATGTACAGGTTTGTCAGTAAATTAGCTTGGGATTAATGCAAAATTATCCCTAGCATGTGTAGGATAATGCTAGTGAGCGAAATCGCTGGTCGGCATGGACTCGGTGGGCCGAAGGGCCTGTTTCCGTGCTGTATCTCTAAACTAAACTGGCTCTATCTTCTACGAACCATGACACCTTACACCTACTTCCCGGGACCATTGCGAGAATCCTGAATGCCAACATTATAAAATCTCATGTTTAAACATTTCCAAGATCTGAATATCAACACCCTTTAGGGGATTGAGAATTGCAAAGATTCACTACCAAATTAATTGGAAAAGGATTGGCAGTGGATTTTTTATTTACAATTAAAATGGTGTGTCTTTTTGCTGCAGGGTCAGAATTAGAGTTTATTCTGCATCGCCGTGCCTGAGTGGCTTTGTTGCCCTGGGAGATGTGCAGAACCAAAAATAATGAATTATAAAATAACACCATTCAAATTTAATGCGTCTTTTTATTTCCACATTTCTATCCTTTATTCATGGCTGATGTATCTTTACCTCTCAAGATTCAAGATTCAAAGTGGCTTTATTGTCACATGTAGCATAACGTACAGTGAAATCCGAGTTACCATACAGCCACACCAAGTGAAGGGCAGTAAAGGACCTGTCCCACTTGGGAGTTTTTCCGGAGACTGCCGGCATCATTGACTGACGCATCAGGTCACCGTAAAATTTGCGGTATGATGACGTATGATGCGCGGTGTTTTTACAAGTTTTGCAACGTTTTTTTTGTCGCCGCTGGATTTAGAAATGTTCAACATCTTCTGGCGACACTGATACGACGCAGGCAGTCGTCAAAAAAAATCGTCAAGTGGGACAGGCCCGTTATGCACACAACCACATCAAATAAAATATAACATAAACACTGTGATGGAAAACAATAAAGTCCAATCTCTCCCTCTTTCATTCTATTTTCTCCCACTGTCGGGGCTGTCGAACCATCCGCGGTCGGGGCCACCAAAGCCCCTGCAGCCGGCGATCCGAGGCTCGAGCCCCGACTCAGAGCCCCGACTCAGAGCCCCGACTCAGAGCCCCGACTCAGAGCCCCGACTCAGAGCCCCGACTCAGAGCCCCGACTCAGTCTCTAACCAGGGACCGTGATGTTTTAACCGGGCTCCACAATGTTAAAGGCCACAGGGCCGCGGTTGGGGCTCTCCACAGTCAATCCACGGGAAGGGGATTGCAAGCTCCACGATGGTAAGTCCGCACCGCGCCTGCGCTGTAGCGCCGGGTCGGTCTCCAGGAAAGGCCGCGCCGCTCCACGATGTTAGGCCGCAATGAGGGACGGATATACAGCAGGGAAAATAAAAACATCGCATCTCCGTCGAGGTATGAGATTGAAAAAAGTTACCCCCAAAAAAACCCCCACACAAAACAAACCAAGAAACACTAAAACATACCTTTAACACATACTTAAAACACCAAAACAGGAAGAAAGGACAGACTAGGCACCCATCACCGGCGCCATTCTCCAGTCTTCTCCCCATAACACCTGTATTAATCAAGAATCTGGCTATCTCTCCCTTAAAAAAGATACATTGATTTGGCCTCCGCAGCCTTCTGTGGCAATGAATTTCACAGATTCACCACCCTCTGACTAAAGAAATTCCTCCACATCACCTTTCTAAAGATACGTCCTTTTATTCTGAGACTGTGGCCTCTGGCCCTGGACTCTCCCACTAGTGGAAACATTCTCTCCATATCCACATCCACTCTAACCAGGATGGCCATGATCAAACACTGACACTGTTTTTTCCCCCTTCACCTTAAACCTGTGTCCTCTGGTTTAGTTTAGTTTAGAGATACAGCACGGAAGCAGGCCCTTCGGCCCACCAGGTCCGCGCCTACCAGGGATCCCTGCATATTAACACTATCCTACACCCTACATCGACTAGGGGCAATTTTTACATTTATCAAGCAAATTAACTTACAAACCTGTACGTCTTTGGAGTGTGGGTGGAGAAGATCTCGGAGAAAACTCACGCAGGGCATGGGGAGAACGTACAAACTCCATACAGACAGCACCCATCGTCGGGATCGAACCCGGGTCTCCGGCGCTGCATTCACTGTAAGGCAACAACTCTACCGCTGCGCCACCGTGATTGCCCTTGAATTGAATTGAATAAATTGAATATTAGCCAAGTATATACACATACAAGGAATTTGCCTTGATCGCAAGTAACAACACGATATACAGTAGACAATTAAAAATAAAACATTATAATTTAAACATGTGATGAATTAAATAAAATACCAGAGCAAAAGGAGGCTACAGCCTTTTGGGTATTGAGTAGAGCTACTGCTCGTGGAAAAAAAGCTGTGCCAGCTTTGACAGTCCGGAGTCGCCTTCCAGAGGGAAGTGATTCAAAGAGTATGTGGGCAGGGTGAGAGGGGTCAGAGATGATCTTACCCGCTCGTTTCCTGGCCCTTGCAGTGTACAGTCCATCAATGGGGGGAAGGTTGCAGCCAATAACCTTCTCAGCTGATCGGACGATTCGCTGCAGCCTCCAGGTGTCGAGCTTGGTGGCCGAGCCAAACCAGACCATGATGGAGAAGGTGAGGACAGACTCTACGATGGCCGTGTAGAATTGGACCATCATTGCCTGTGGCAGATTGTGCTTCCTCAGCTGCCGCAGGAAGTACATCCTCTGTTGTGCCTTTTTGACTGTGGAGTCGATGGTGGCATCCTATTTAATATCCCTGGAGATGATGGTTCCCAGGAACTTAAATGACTCCACTGTTGAGACTGTGGTGTTGTTGATGGTGAGTGGGGTGAGGGGAGGGGGAGCTCTCCTAAAGTCTAAAATCAATTCCACTGTCTTAAGAGCATTGAGCTCCAGGTTGTTGCTACGGCACCAGGACGCCAGTTGTAACACCTCCTGGCTGTAGGCAGATTTTCCCCATCCTGGATCAGTCCAATCAGGGTTGTGTCGTCCGCAAACTTGAAACACTTCACAGAAGTGTCTGTGGAGGTGCAGTCGTTGGTGTAGAGAGAGTAGAGGAGAGGGGAGAGTACACAGCCTTGCGGTGCTCCTAGACTGAGGGTCAGCAGGTCCGAGATGTGCTTTCCCAGCCTCACATGCTGCTTCCTGTCTGTCAGGAAGCTGGTGATCCACTGACAGAGTGGTTCAGGCACAGTCTACTTGGAGTGTAGTAGCTCTGGCACAATGGTGTTGAATGCAGAGCTAAAATCCACAAACAGGATCCTTGCATAGGATCTAGGTGCTCTAGGCGGTCTAGGTGCTGGAGGATGAAGTGCAGGCTGAGGTTGACTGCATCATCCACAGATCTATTGGCCCGATATGCAAACTGCAGAGGGTCCAGCAGGAGGTTTGTGATATTTTTCATGTGGGCCAGCACAACTCTGTCAAGGATCTTCATGTTTACAGAGGTCATTGCGACAGGCCTGTAGTCGTTAAGACAAGTTATCTTTGCGTTTTTGGGTACAGGGACAATAGTGGAGACTTTGAAGCAGGCAGGGAAAGTACATGTTTGCAGGGGCTGGTTGAAAATGTCAGTGTAGACTGGTGCCCGTTGTTCGGCACAGAGCTTGAGAGTAGAGGGGGAAACATTGTCTGGTCCTGGAGATTCATGCTTTTCTGTCTCCTGAATAGCTTTTCCGGCCTCCGCAATTGCTATTGCCAGTGATGGAGGAGTGGCCAGACTGATGTTGGGCAGCAAGGAAGGGGTGGGTAGTGGACGAGGGCCCAGTCTTTGCAGACTGGAGTCAGGCTGTAAGTGGATGTGAAGTGGCGATTGGGGTGGAGTGTTTCCCCTACTGTGGGTGTTTATCCAAACTACTCCTCTCATGATTTTGTACACCTCCATAAGATCACCTCTCATCCTCCTGTGTAAATAACTCGATCTAAGCTTCCCCCCAGTCTAGTTTCAGTCAAAAAGCACTGAGTCAAGCACTAATTAGCATCTACACTTTATGGTGACAAAACACAATTACAGTTCAACTACATATACCTAACCACCACAGGTTCGATCCTCGTATCTGCCTGATCAAGATTGACACAGGACCTCATGGAAGCGGTCTATTATAGTTCCCCGAACCTCAAGAGGCCGAACTACATAGGGGTGGTCTCTATACAGTCCAATAACAGATATCGATTATCACACTATATAATAGACATTTCCCTAACCAAATAATACATGACTTATACAATGTATTCAAACGGTGCTTCTGAGAGGAAGTACTGATTGGGGATGATCAGCCATGATCGCATTGAACGGTGGTGCTGGCTCAAAGGGCCGAATGGCCTACTCCTGCACCTATTGCCTATTGTCCTATTATCTATTGAAGCAAACATAGCAATTTTTACCCAGATATTCAAGAAACCCAGACAAGGCTCGACACTTAATCCAATCAACATCTAACATAGTAAAGCTTTGCAACATTATATACGTCTGAAGAAGGGTCTCGACCCGAAACGTCGCCTATCTCCTTCGCTCCTTAGATGCTGTTGCACCCGCTGAGTTTCTCCAGCCTTTTGTGTACCGTACAATGTGTATATCTGGTTTGCATTCATCCAATCCATTCCATGCAATTTGCACCTAATTGTCAGGGGTCTGCAGATGTTTCCAATCTCTTCCTGCAGCTATTATCTAGGCTCCAGACAAACTGGCACCATTCTGCAGCTTCTCCTATTTCTGCAGAAGGCACATTTAAATTGACCAAATGGCCCAGCAGCCCAGAAGCCTTTACTCAATTTTAGTGCCCTGGCCTCTCCAATTTGGCCAGAATTAACACTGCGCTGCAAGGAATAGAGTCCTAGCCTGCTCAACCCCTCCCGAAAGCTTGGACCCTCAAGTCCTGGCAATATCCTTGGGAATCTTCTCTGCACTCTCTCCAGCTAAAACAGCAGTTGTAATTTCTAAAATAGTACACTGTTTTTTCAATTCAATTCAATTCAATTCAAGTTTAATGTCATTGCACAAATACAAGTATAGGTACAACGAAATGCAGTTTAGCGTCGTTCTTAGTGATAGCGATATAGAAAAATAAATACAGTGCAGTGGTAGCAATATGGAAAATAAATAAATACAGGGTACAGACAAGTCTATCAGCTGGGCTCCGAGTTCAGCAGTCGGATGGTGTAGTTGAAGAAGCTGTTCTTCGTCCTACTGGTGCGGGACTTGAGGCTCCTGTACCGCCTCTCTGATGGGAGGAGGGCAAATAGTCCATGATTAGGGTGTGAGGGGTCCTTGATGATCTTCCCGGCCCGCTTCAGGCACCGTTTTCGGTGGAGGGCATCCAAGGCAGGGAGCGGGGCACCGATGATGTACTGGGCGGTTTTCACCACCCGTTGTAGTGCCTTCCTGTCTGCCACGGTGCAACTGCTGTACCATACCACAGACGTTACTAAACTGGACATGTTTGACAGTGTTAGTTAGCAAAATATTAAATAAATGTGGAATCTAGTGAACTGTGCAAGTTCTGCAGCACCTGAATGCCTTTGATGTCACTTTTTAAACAGTGAAAGGTTTAGCTATCTGAGAATTGAAACAAAATACTGACAAGGGAAAGATTATACCTTTCCAGTTTCATTACAGTGGAGCAGTCGCTATCCATTGCAAAAACGATACACACAAAATACTAGAGTAACTCAGGCAGCATCTCTCGATAGAAGGGATGCGTGCTCAAACTTGCTCTGTCTGATGAAGTGTCTCGACCCAAAATGTCACCCTTCCATTCCTTCTCTCCAGAGATGCTGCGTGACCCGCTGAGTTACTCTAGCATTTTGTGTCTATCTTCGGTGTAAACCAGCATCTGCAGCTCCTTCTGACTGCAGCACGTTATGTCGTTACAGTGAGATGCTTTCTTCTGCTTGGCTATGCAACCTATCTATACTTAACTAAATAACTAAGGCTCTGATCTTGTTATCTTACACTATGCACGGTCATTCTTTATGCACAAAAGCGGAACGTGATAGCGCTGTGATTTTTCGCCAGCTTACTCGTCGTTCTCCTGTGTTGCAATTGCACCAAGTTTTCTTCCGATCGGTGGTCTAATGTAAATGTTAGCGAGGTTTAAAAAATCTTTAAACCCTGCACGTGCACAGATAGATCCCCTCTCCTGCCGTTCAGCGGCACTTATATTGGTCTTTTCCCCTGTCACTCAGCGGGACGGTCCACCCATTCCTGCATCATTGTGTCTTTATTGGAGCTGAGGATGGCCAGCGGAGGTTTCCAACCGGCCACAATTTTTGGAGGGACCTGAAACGGCCCAGCCCGGTGCAGGAAATGTTGCCAAACGGAAAGCGGAGGATCTGATCCTGGCGGAGGAGAATGACCAGCGACCACTGTGAGTTCCCATCGCACTGTCAGCTCAAGCCCCATCACCTCGGTCTTTTCTCTGAGCTCTCACCCCCCCGCCCACACACTTACTCCCCCCTCCCCCACCGGCCCCTGCCTGAAGTTGTCCCGTCCCCACCTGCAGGATGCTCCCCACCGGTCCCCGTCTGAAGCCGCAGCAGGGTTAGACCACGTCTGCGATAGGCCGTGGCAGCGGCAGGGGTAGGCCACGACAGCGCCCCCCCCCCCCCTCCCCCGACAGGCCCCGCCTGAAGCCGTCCCCAGCTGCAGAATGCAACACGAGAGACGCAACAAGAAAGAATGGACTGAATAAATCTCCGCTTTGTGGCGTCAGCTGAAACACAGACCACTTATGGTCGAACCCTCGTCAGTAGCTACGAAGGCTGGCACGTGACGTCATGGGCTAGGGGGAGTGTCCGCCTACATAAGCTTATCTCACCTTGAGATCTTCCCAGTCAACAGGTAGCTGAGCTCGAGACAACACCCTCGCTCAGCTGCAGCAGCATTGACAATTATGTTAGTGGACCAAACTTACATGTAACAACTGAATAAAGCAACTGTTTATTCACCACGTTTGGTACCTCTACAGCTTCAACATTTAAATTGTTGTAATATTTTAAGTGATATTCACATTTTAAGCTTTAATAAATCAATTTTCCACTTGCTGTGCCCGTTAGTAATACCTGCGAGTTCTACGGCACAATGGGAACCCAATGGGCGGGAATGGCCGCACCGCGGGAGAGCCGCTAAGAGTGGATGGCGGGTGGGGGGGGAAGGGTTGAGGGGGGGATGGAGTTAGTGCGTGGGGATAAAAGGGCAAGAGGCGGGTGAGGGGGAGAAATGGGATTAGGGATGTCACAACAGGAACCCATCAGCCATGCCTGCACAGTTAGGGTCCATGGGTGAGTGGCGGAATATTGCATTAAGGAATGGGTAAGTTGTGGAATATTGTGTTGGGGAATGGGTTGCGTTGAGGGACCAAGCCTCCTGTGTGACTGGGACCCAACGGGTCACACTTTGTCTGTCTGTCTGTCTATCGATCTATCTCTAAAACTCTCATCTTGACCACTTCTGGTCTGCGTTGTTTCTAAATTTGCGCAAAAATGGTACCATATATCATAAGGATTTTTTTGGCCAACTTACTCACCGTTCTCCTCTGCTCCAAGCGTACCAAGTTTTTTTTCCGATTGGTGGAATATTTCAAAAGTCATGAAGGTTTAAAAATTGCGAAATGAACAGCTCTCCTGCCATTCACCATGAAGGTAATGCCCTTTCTGAAGGCGAGGAGAATAAAGCCCCAGAGGCCGAGCATGAGTCCAGAAGTCGAGCGTGAGTCAGTCAGCAAGCTCGGAAGCCGTGAGTGAGTGAACTGTGGGCCCAGAAGCCTTGACTGAGTGACACACACACAGTCCCATCTCATACCCCTCGCACCATCCCCACCCAGCGGCAGGCCACGACAGCGGTAGGCCACGGCAGAGCTTCCCCTCCCTCCCACCGGCCCATGCCTGAAGCCGTCCCCCTCCCCCGGCTAAAGAACGCTCCATCCGACCCCCATCTGAAGACTCCCCATCCCCAGCTGCAGGACTAGCCTAAAAATCAGTTTGTCCCACAATGTCCATTCTAGCCCTCTGGAAATCAGTCCCTTCAGCCCACAACACCCATACTAGCCCTCCAGAAAGCCCCCAGCCCCCCGCCCCACCGGTTGTAGGAGGCTCCCCCTTCCCCCACCGGCCCCCGACAGCCCCGCCTGAAGCCGTGCACCTCCCCAGGCTGCAGGGCGCGCCCCCCACCGGCCTTTATACTGCCCCCGCCTGAAGCCGACCCCCTCCCCAGCTGCAGAATGCAACAAGAGACGCAGCAAGAAAGAATGGACAGATTAAATCCCCTCTTTCATGTTTAAATTGTGCTTATATTTTAAGAGTTATTCACATTTTAAACTTTAATAAATCCCTTTTCCACTTGCCGTGCCCGTCAGCTGCACCTGCGCAGTAATACCTGCGTGTTCTACGTCACAATGGGAACCCAATGGGAGGGAATGGCTGCGCCACCAGAGAGCCGCTAAGAGTGGATGGGGGAGCGTTTGAGGGGATGGAATGAGTGTGTGGGGGGGGGGGGGGGGGAGTGGGCAAGGGATGGACTGGGGGGTGAGGGGAGGAGGGAGCATCTGGGGCATCACAACGGGAACCCGTTAGCCACACCTGTGCAGTTAGGGGCTATGCGTGAGTGGTGGAATATTGGAATTAATGGAGAGGTGGAATATTGCGTTTATGGGACCAGGCCTCCCATGAGACCCAACGGGTCCCACTTAGGCTAATAGAATATAAAAGCAAGGATATAATGCTGAATCTTTATAGGACACTGGTCAGGCTACATTTCGGGTATTGTGAGCAGTTTTGGGCACAATATCCAATCCAGTATGTGGTGGCGCTGGAGAGGGTCCAGAAAAAGTTTACGGGAATAATCCCAAAAATAAGTGGGTTAACACGTGATGAGCATTTGTCGGCACTGGGCCTGCATTCACTGGAGGCGAGAAGGATGGGGGGTGGGGGGGATCTCAATGAAACGCGAATCATGGGATGAACTATTGATTTTTATTCATCAAGAATGCATGACATTGCATGTCCACCAGCATTCACCTTTCAAGGCTCTGTTGTTATCACTATTGACAGCAAGGGGAAGGTTGGATAGAAGATAACATTTGATTGTTGAAATATCAGACCCAATTGCGCTCCATTTTTAAATGCATGTTGCCAGGAACAATCTGCGATACAAGTCCATTTCTAAAATAAATAGTGAAATGAGATACCCCACAGAATTATTGTGGAACACAGCGCCACAGCAGTAGAGTTGCTGCCTCACAGTGCTCGTGACCCATGTCCGATCCTGACTACAGGTGCTGTCTGTACAGAGTTTGTACGTTCCGCGTAACTGCGCGTTTTTTCTTCGGTTTCCCCCCCACACTTCAAATACACACAGGTTTGTAGGTTAATTGGTTTGGTATAAACGTTAAAATTGTCCCTAGTGCAGGATAGTGTTAATCGGTGCGGACTTGGTGGTCCGAAGGGCCTGTTTCCACACTGTATGTCTAAACTAAACTGGTTTGATTGCCTTTTGAGAGTTGAGTCCTGAACTGAGAGTCTATGCCGTGAGTAAACTGAACTGCGAGTCTGCACTATGCTTGAAATGAATTGTTTCTCCTGCCCTGTGCTTGAAAAGTAAATGAAATTAGTTGTTTCTCCTGCCCTGTGCTTGAAACTGAAATGAAATTAGTTGTTTCTCCTCATGGAAATGAAATGTGTTGTTGGCCTGCACTGTGTTTGAAATGAAAATGAAATGAGTTGTTTGGCCTACCTGAAACAACTCATTGCAGCCCACAAGGCCCATATTAGCCCAGTAAGCAGTCCCTTTTGCCAGAAATGCCCGTATTAGCCCAGGAGGAGGATTTTGGCCCAAAAAGCCCATGCCAGGCCTGGAAAAGAGACTTTCACTGAGATTGCACTCTTTTGTTAATAAAGATTCCCTTCGGCCCATCGTGCATGCATTAGCCCAGGATAAGTCCATTTGGCCCATCAGTAAGTATTCCCCTTGTAAGTATTAAACCTCACCCCAGTATTTCCTCCCTCCCTTCATTGATTCCCTGTGAGATCCACTCCAGGTTGGACTTTCCTCCTTCATTGCTGTGATCTGTAAAAAAAGATGATAATTGATTCTCCACCCTCTCCCCCTTCCCTCTCTCACAGAATCTCTCACCTGTCTTGGGCAGAATTTCTGGCAGTTTCTGAGCTGCCAGCCCACCTGGCCTGAGTGACTGAGCTGCCAGCCCACCAGGCCTGAGTGACTAAGCTGCCAGCCCACCAGGCCTGAGTGACTGACCTGCCAGCCTACTGGCCCTGATTGACTGAGCTGCCAGCCCACTGGGAATGATTGACTGAACTGCCAGCACAATAATCCATTCAGCCCACAATATCCATACTAGCCCTCTGGAAACCATTCCCTTTAGCCCACAACACCCATACTAGCACTCCAGAAAGCCCCCCCATTGGCCACCAATATTGGAATTGGTGGAGAGGTTGAATATTGCATTGGGGGACCAGCCCTCCCATGTGAACATGGGACCCAACAGGTCCCACTTAGTCTAGTTTTTAATTAACCCTGCACCTCCCTTTCCCTTAGGATTTTCAGCAATTTATGTTTAGATTCGTTTTTAATGTAGATGATGTAGCAACAGTCATGATTCCATATTAATAATGAATACACTGGCACACACAGCAAAGTGAACTCCTTAAAGTCCTTAAGTTCTAGCAGCAGAATTAGACCATTCAGCCCATCAAGTCTACTCCAACATTCCATCGTGGCTGCTCTATCTTTTCCCCTCACCCCATTCTCCTGCCTTCTCCCCATAACCCCCGACAACCCTGTACTAATCAAAAATCCAACAATCTCAGCCTTAAAAATATCCATTGAGTTGTCCTCCACAACCTTCTGTGGCAATGAATTCCACAGATTCACCACCCTCTGACTAAAGACTCACCAAATGGGCTTTGTGTCTGGAGACAAACAAGAGTGTCTAAAGTCTGGATGATCAGCCAATGATCATATTAAATGACAGTGCTAACTCAACTGCTCTGGGCTCCAGGGTTTATAAGGGGTAGGTCTGCAGGAACGGGTTATTTGGTCCAATTAGCCTTAATTGGACTTGGCTGTGGCTCGTTAGCCTGTGGCTGGGAGAGGAACGGATCTTAAATAGACTTGTCATCACAATGGGTTAGCTGGAACATGCAACATAATAACTTCGCATTTTGGATCTGGATTTCTAAGGCATGTTGGCCAATATTTAAGACTCCTGGCAACAAACATTCACTTGGGAACGAGCATCTGTTGGGAGCATGCTGTAAACTGCAGATAGACACAAAGTGCTGGAGTATCTCAGCATCTCAGGCAACATCTCTGGAGAAAAAGGATGGGTAGGGTTTTGGGTCAGGACCCTTCTTCAGACAGTGGAAATCATTTCAGTGGGACAGGAGCAGACAGAAATAAGTTCAAGTTTACATTTATTGTCACATGCACCAATTGGTGCAGTGAGATTTGAGCTAGCATTCAGCCATACGAATAAAAATAACACAATACAACACACGGCTTCCGGTGGCACCAAGTTCCAGTAACAGACGCTGCACATAGCTCCGCTCCCCAAAATTCGCGATTTTAT
Source organism: Raja brachyura (assembly GCA_963514005.1). The sequence goes on from OY740785.1 coordinate 111,384,226, forward strand.
GCGTTAAAATCGGGTCTACTGGTCGGGGCCAATTTTAAAAACTTACGGGAGCCTCTGGACGTCATCAGTAAGCGCTGTGAATTTAACGGAGGCTTAAAGCACTTTAAATGAAAAATTCTTCCCCTGGTCAGAGCCCTCAGAGAACAGTTACAAAACGCTCCTGGGGAAGCCAGACGAAGCCTGAAGAACTTGTATTTGAAGCGGCTCTTGAAGAAAAGGTGTTCTCCGACATGGCTACAAGGTTAAAGTCAGAGCTGGCTAAGGACAAAGAATTTGAGGAATTAAAGCTATCGGTAAGAGAACTGAAAGATGAAAAGGTGAATGGAAAAAAGATGGAACAGATGATGGGAGTGATGGTGGAAAAGATAGAGAAGCTGACGGTGAATATGAATGCTGGTAATCAGGAAGTTATTGAGTCTGTGCAGGATTCGATTGGCACCATAAATAAACGAATTAACGATGTGAGAGATGAATTATCAGAGAGAATTGATAAGGGGGAAGAAAACACCATGAAGAGGTTCGGCGATGTGCTGGGAACTGTCTCAACTTGTATGTCATCAATGCAAGAGATGGAGGAAGAGATGGCACGAATGGTTGAGGAGGTGAAGAATATGAGGTCAGAACAAGACCTTGCCACAAGACAGATGGCGACTCAGCTGGCTAAAGTGTCGGACAAATGCCTGGACTTGGAAGCTCGTTCGAGACGCCAAATTCCAATAAAAGATTAGCTGGAATACCAGAGGGAGCAGAGAGAGATAACATTCGGGAGTTTGCTGCGGGCTTACTTAAAGAAGCTCTTAAGCTCCCTAATCTACCGAAAATTAAAGTGGCACACCGAGTTCCGAGATTTAAAAAAAAACCTCAAACAGGTTCAGAATATACACAACAGATTATTGTGAAACTCCGGGACATTTCTGACATGGAAGAGGTTATGAGTAATATCAAATATGGGGTGCCACTGAAGTATGGTGCAACAACTTTTTAAATATTCTGGGACTATTCCTATGAAATTGTGCAAAAGCGAAATCAGTTCTCTACGGCAAAGCAGGCTCTCCAAGGAAATAAGGAGGTCAGATATGGTGTCTACTACCCAGCTAAAATGCGGATTAACTACAAGGAACAGCAAAAATCGTTCACAAATCCGGAGGAGGCATCCAAATATGCTCGAACCATCGTGGAACAGAAGGAGTAGCTGGAAGGGTCAGACGGTATGGACACGCTTTCTTTTTAGTTTTTCACCCTGAAGGGTAGTGTGCTACCAGAAGAACGGACTTTGCCTAGACGTCTTATCGGTGGAATGCTAACTCAAGGACATACTCTGTTCAAAGGGAAGCGAAAAAAGATAACCACCGAAATGAAGAGCTCAACAACAGATTGTGGGCAGAGCAATTATTGTTGTTTAAGAGATTAATGAATAACCTAAACGGTATAGAATTAACAATTTTAACAATATTAACATAGAATATTAACATAGAAATAGTAATTAATGTTAATCAGAAAGGTAGAAAGGGTGATTTACAAATTAACATTTATAACTTAACTTAATAAATCTCAAGTAGATTTATAATTGGGGCGTGAGGGGCAGAGGCGGGTTTCTGGCTCAGTACCAGGAGCCTGTAGCAGGTTAACCCCTTCAACCAACAGTTGATTATTTCCGAGGTAAAAGTAGACGCTTAACATTTATTAGATAAAAATGTTAGTTATATCTGGGAATATTTATGAAATGGATACATATAGTGTAAATGAGTACTATACATTTGATTTTGAAACCGGTCCCTCTCCAGTATGTTATGAGTAATTGAGGGAGCGGAGCTATTTGTTTGTTTAATATCGACAACGGAAGTCGACAAAATGTTTTCTCCCACCAACAGGTGGGTCACTTGTTACAGTGCCGATAAGTTCAGACACTATATTTTCACTTTTATTCGTTTTTTTTTATTACCACAATCAGTCACATGTGTGTGTTTTCTATTCAAGGACAATCGCAAAGGTAATCCACTAATTGAAATTTGTAGGGTAAATGTTCCCCCAATATCTAAAGACCTGAGGTACGGATGCACCGCGAGATACACAGGTATAAAATCTATTCAAAATGCAAGACGATAACCAAAATAAACTGGGAGGAATCTCATTCTGCAGCTGGAACATTACGGGTGTTAACGAACGCATTAAAAGGGGTAAGATTCTAGCTCACCTGAAAGCATACAACACAGATATTGCTTTCTGACAAGAAACGCATCTTAAATTTCAAGATCAAGCTAGATTGAGGGTGAACTGGATAGGGCAAACTTTTCACTCATCATATACGTTGAAATCTACGTCTATTATTATTCGCAAAGGCATACCATTTAAACCAAAAACTACCTTAACAGATAAGGACGGGAGATACTTGATAGTTACCGGGGAGATCCATGCTGCCCCAATTACCTTGGTAAATATATATGCGCCCAACTTTGACAATCCGCATTTTTTCAATAAAGTCTTGAATATAATCGCAGAATATAATTACCAGAATGTCATAATCGGTGGAGACTTTAATTGGGTTTTAGACCCTTACTTCGATAAATCTAGTCAAAAACAGAGTGGTAATACGAAATCCAAAACTAGCGAACTTTTAAACACATATATAAAAAACACAAATATAACAGATGTCTGGAGGATTGCAAATCCGACCGGCAGGGATTACTCGTTCTATTCAATGGTACACAAGACATATTCGCATATAGATTATTTCCTGGTGGATACAAATTTAATTCCCCACATTTCTAAACAAAAATACCACACAAATACTATTTCAGATCACTCCCTACTAACTTTCTTTCTAAAATTGGAAGGAATGACTAAGAATAAACTGTTTGGGAGGCACAACCCGCAAATTTTAAAAGACCCGCAAGGGAGTATATCCTTAAAACAGCAAATGGATCTTTTTTTCGAAATGAATGATACGCCAGACATATCACCTACATTATTATGGGAATCTTTTAAAGCATTTATTCAAGGTGTTATAATCTCATACCAAGCTTTTCAAAATAAGAAAAATAAGAACAAACAAAGACAGTTAGAAGAACAAATTGAACAACTGGACATAGAAAATGCTAAAGATGCAACTACGGATAAACATAATAAAATAATAATACTGAAATTTAAATTAAATAAATTATTATCAGAGAAAGTCATAAGATTACTACAAGATTACAAGTCATAAGATTATACCGGAACACTTTGAATTTGGGGATAAGCCCCATAAACTTCTGGCACGTCAGTTAAAAAAACGAGAAAAGGAACACACAATTTCAAACATTAAATCAGATAGAGGGGAAGTATTGACTTTGCCGAGTGATATTAATAAAAGATTTGCACAATTTTATGAGAATTTGTATACATCTAAAATGACAACGGACACCGATAAAGTTACAGAGTTCTTGGATAATTGTAACCTTCCCAAACTAGAGTTGCAGGAACAAGAGGAATTGGGAGCACAAATCTCAAATAAGGAAACAGAAGAAACAATAATCTCATTAAAAAATGGAAAAATACCAGGTCTCGCCGGATTCAGTAATGAATTCTATAAAGGTTTTTATGATATATTTACACCACACCTACAGAAAATGTATACATATGCCTTTAAAGAACAAATACTACCTGAAACACTAGCAGCATCAACGATTACATTAATACTTAAGAAAGATAAAGATGTGGAAGAACCCGGATCATATAGAGTTTTTGCGTTGTTAAACACAGATCAAAAAATATTAGCGAAAATATTAGCTAGAAGACTAAGCAAATATGCTAGGAAATTAATACATCCGGATCAAACGGGGTTTATCCTTAAGAGACAATCATTTAATAATTTGAGACGTCTGCTCAACATAATGCATTCACACCAAATTGAAGATCAAAAACTATCATTTATTTCATTGGACGCAGAGGAAGCATTTGATCAGGTTAAATGGGATTATATGGTCAGGATATGGCAAAAAGTTCAACTGGGAGAGAATTTCATTCTATGGATTAAATTATTATATAATAAGCCAACGGCCAGAATATTAACTAATAACAATTTATCCACAAAATTACAATTGACAAAGGGTAATAGACAAGGATGTTCATTATCACCGCTGTTATTTGCTCTTATAATTGAACCCCTAGCGGAAATAATTAGAACTCATCCGAATATCCATGGCTATAATACAAAATATTCAAACAATAAAATATCTTTATATGCTGATGATGTATTATTGTACGTCACAAAACCTCATATTACTATACCAAATATTTTAAACTTAATCGAGGACTTCGGATCATTTTCAGGATATAGAATAAATTGGAATAAAAGTGAAATCATGACAATAAAACCGAAAGATTCTACATATCTTTTACAGTTTCTTTTTAAAATAGCTATGGAAAAATTTAAATACTTGGGTATTGAAATCACTAGGAGATATCAAGACGTTTAATGCAAATTATAACCCTCTACGTATGAAACTACATAACTTAATTACATTTTGGAAAATGCTTCTGATGTCCTTAATTGGCCGAATAAATGCCATAAAAATGATTTTTCTACCACAAACTTTATACCTGTTCCAATCAATTCCAATGCACCTACCCAAAAAGTTTTTTTTAAACTGGACTTAGATATTACAAATTATATTTGGGATTACAAGTCCCATAGAATACAAAGATCACACTTGAATAAACCCAAAGCAGTAGGGGGATTAGCACTCGTTAATTTCATGTATTACTACTGGTCTGTAAATATTAGAAATATGATTCAATTACTGGACAATTCTCCCCAGCAACCGGACTGGATTACTATGGAGAAAGAGGCCTGCTCCCCATGTAATATTGGAGCGATCCTTCTTTCACCAATGAAGTTGAATAATGCAAATCACAACAAAAATCAAATTATACATAGTACAATTAGAATTTGGAAACAAATAAAATACAACTTAAAATTAAATCTGTAAAAACCCTTTGTTTAAACCTTCCATTATAGGTAAAGCATTTATACAATGGGAAAGAGCTGGAATTAAAACCTTGGGAGATTTGTATGAAACGGGAAAATTAATACCATTTAAACAATTACAACTAAAATGCAATTTGGGAAACAATCAGTATTTTAAATATTTCCAAATATGTGACTATCTGAAAAAATATGCACAAGCATATCACAATATGCCATCAGATTTATTGGATGAAGTAATGAATACAAAGGCTGAATCAGCAAACCTAATATCATATTATTCTAATATAATATTATTCCAAACGCAGAAATACCAACAACTGAAAGCATCAGAAGAGACTGGGAAAATAATTAAGTATAAACATTTCCATAGAAAGGTGGGAAGAACACTTATTAAATGTGCATAAATGTTCAATTAACGTAAGACACACTTTAATACAATTTAAAGTATTACACAGATTATACTATTCAAAAACTAAAATAAGTAAACTTTTTCCCAATGTCTCACCTATTTGTGATAAATGTCAATGTCAGGAAGCTACTATAGCGCACTCATTTGTCTTTTGTACAAAAATTCAAACATTTTGGACAGACATTTTTGAAATCTTCACAAAGTTATTTAAAATACAACTGACTCCAAAGGCAGATTGGATTATCTTTGGAACAACGGAAGGTAGCCCTGAATTAAATGCGTTTCAAAAGAATCTATTTGAATATGGTTTAATAACATGAAAAAAGCTAATCTTAAAATTCTGGAAAAATGCTCCTATACCAACAGTTAATATGTGGATTTCAACTATGTTTGAAACACTACATCTGGAAGATATGAGATTCCGCCTGGCAAGAAAATCAGACCGTTCCTATAAGACATGGTCTGAATTTATAAATCTACTACAAGGATAAGGTGCAAGAGTACCTCAAAAAAGTACCGGTGTTGGGTCTTGGTAAAGGAGGATAAAAAACTGTTGAGTTGGTGGATTCCTTTTGAGCGATGTTTATAATAAAGTAACTGGCTTTTCTTTTTTCCTTCTCCCTTTCTCCCTTTTTTTTCTCTCTAGGGTCTATCTCTTAATTTCCTTTCTCTAACTCTTCGACCAAGGGTTCCCCTTTTCCTTTGGCACGCTTTTTCACTTTTACAACTCTTTTTCCCTTTCTCTACTTTCTCTGTCTCTATTTCTTTATTTTTTCATTTTTCTAAAGCCTTAAAAAATTAAGGGGTACAATGAATGTAATAATATACATGGGGATGTACACTGATGTAACTTACTGTACCTCTAATAAATACATTAAAAAAAAACACAGCAGAATTAACGTTTTCCACTGTGGGGGAAGGCATTAAAGCTCAGTCATCTTCCTCTTTGTTCACCCGTGGTCGGGGCCATTTGAACCCTCCACAGTCGCCACTACGGCGACCCGATGTTCAGGCCCTCTCGCCGGGACGATCGGAACTCCGACGTCGGAACGGAAGAACATTCTCAACGGCTTGGACTTTCCGAATCGGCCACTTCTTACCGGAGACCGCGGCTCCCAAAGTCTACAGGCCGAGCTGGGCAGAGATTCAACACTGGCGGCCCTCGGCAAAGGGATCCCAGGACTCCGCGGTGTTAAAGTCAACGCCACCCGTGGCTGGAAGCTCCATAAACCACAGCAGCAGGCCCAACACTCCGCAGCTTCAACAGGCATCGCCCGCTCCGCGATGGAATCCAGTGCTGCGCCGCTGCTGAAACTCTGGTCGGTCTCCGGCAGGAAAGGCCGTGCCAATCCAGATGGTAGGCCGCGAGGAGGGGGCGAAGACACGATTCTCCGCGAGGAGGGGGAGAATAGACGCATCCTTGACCAGGAAGTGACTGAGAAACGGTTTCCCCCTTACCCTTCCCACCTCCCCCACATAAAAAAGACTAAAGGGGCTGTCCCACTTGGGCGACCTAATCTGCGAGTTTTGACGAGTTTGCCCTGGACTCAAACTCGCAGCATGATCGACACGAGGTCCTAGGAGGTCGTATGATGTTGCTGGAACTCTCCTTCATGCTCAAGGGAGGTTCCCGCCTACTCGTGGCCTCAGCTAGGTCGCGGAAATTTTTTCAGCATTTTGAAACATGGTTCTTTTTCACTCGTAGTGCAGTGGAGCGGGGTTGCTATTTACTTACAGGCACTCAAGGGCAGCCGTTGGCCATCTCCTTCGCTGACTGGCCATTTTGATTGGCTCATTGGAGTTTCACGACCGAGGAAGACCTACCGGTACGTAAAATGCCCGCTAACTTTATTAAACTTCTTAAAAGTGTCTCCATTCCTTCTCCCCCCACCTTCTCTCCTCTTCTCCCCCCTTCTCCCCCCCTTCTCCCTCCCTTCTCTCCCCTTCTCCTCCCCTTCTCCTCCCCTTCTCCTCCCCTTCTCTCCCCTTCTGTCTCCCTTCTGTCCCCTTCTCTCTCCTTCTCTCCCCTTCTCTGTCCTTCTCTTCCCCCCCCCAACGGACTTACCATGCTCTGTGGCAGCCGTTTACCTTCCTCTTCATCGCACAGACAGCGCTCCTCCGCTGTCCCTGGCCCCCACCTTCGCAATGAGTTTGTGTTTGTGTGTGTGTGCGCGGCCGGTAGATGCAGCTCGCGGTTTCAACGCGGCCGGTCGATCCAGCTCGAGGCTTTCCAGGCGAGTGACCTCGAGTTCGAAGGTCGAAGGCACTCTTCTGGACTCGTGGATTAGGTCACCCAAGTGGGACAGGCCCTTAAGAAACCTCCAAAAACATACCATTAAATACACTAAAAATAACAAAAAGACAAAAAACAGACAGACTGTAGGCAGAGTCTGCCATCATACCGTGCCCCTGGTGGTCCAGGGATCTGCTTATAGATTGTGGTGAGAAGGTAAAACTGCGGGGCTGGGAAACGATAGGTTTGGAGGCTGTGGGGGGCAGACTGCCGGAAGTGATAACATTGGAAATGGTCTGCGAGACAATGGCGTGTTGCTCATCTGTGGGGTCAAAGTCCAGGGGTGAGTAGTTCAAGTTCGAATTTATTGTCAAGTACCAAATTAAGGTACAGTGATATTTGAGTTATTATACAGCCATACTAAGTGAAAAGCAACAACACACACTGCCACGTAAAATAAAATGTAGCAGAATCCAAATTCGCCTCTGTGATGGAAGGTAATAAAGTTAAATCATCTTCCCCCTTGTTCACCCGTGGTCGGGGCCGTTGACCCTCCGCAGTCGTTGCTGCCGACGGTTCGATGTCTGAAGCCCTCGCGTTGGGACGATTGAAACTCCGGCGTCGAGACGGATCGGAACACTCCGCAGCATGGAGCTCCCGAGTCGGCCTCTTCTTACCGGAGACCGCGGGCTTTACGGTGTTAAAGTTCACAGGCCCCTCGGTCGGAGCTCTTCATAGTCGATCCTCGGCAAAGGATCGCAGGCTCCGCGATGTTATAGTCCGCAAACCACAGCTTGAAGTGCCGGGTCAGTCTTCAGGAGAGGCTGCTCCAGGAGCTAGCACCTGGCCTTAGCTCAATAGAGGTCAGAACTATAGACTGGTGGGTTGAAACAAACCCCATGATGTAAAGGAATCTGTCCCATTATTATCCCGATCTCTCTTAAAGTTTCAAGACATTTCCACATCTTGTTCACGGTATGGGACTAACACATTCTATCTTGCAGTAAAGGACAATCTTTTTAGTTTCAGCTTTAGAGGTACAGCAAGGAATCAGGCCCTTCAGCCCACCGAGTCCACGTCGACCTACGATCCCTGCACATTAACAACATCCTACACACACTAGGGACAATTTACACTTATATCAAGCCAATTAACCTACAAACCTCTACGGCTCGTCTTTGGAGTGTGGGAGGAAACTGGAGCACCTGGATAAAATGCAGGCTGGGTGGAGAACGTACAAACTCCGTACGATAGTCAGGATCGAACCTGGGTCTCTGTCGCTGTAAGGCAGCAACTCTGTGAAAGAGAAAGAGAGGGAATACCAGGGCTACGAGAAGTGAGAGAAATCAATATTCATACCACTGGGATATATGATACCCAAGCGAAATATGAGACGCTGTTCCTCCAATTTGCGTTTAGTCTCACACTGACACTCTGATGTTGCCTGTGTTGTTGAATTACTTCAGCTTTATGTGTCTATCTCAGGTTTGTGGTTAATTGGCTTGGTATAATTATAATAATTGTCCCTAGAGTTTGTCTGGGAATAATTGTCCCAAATTTGCACCAGCTTCTCACTTTCATCCTACAAAACAGCTAACGAAAAAACCACTGTGCTGCCCTTGCTATAAGTGGTCGTAAAGTACAACAATTTATTATGATCACGAAATAATCTTATTATTCACGGCAAAAATTATTAAAGGAGGGTAAATTAGATCGGGACAACTTGGGAACGATACCAATTATGATTTCAATTAAAGAAAGCCTCAAGCTAATTTTGAGCAGAGACCTTTTACACTGATGACTATTAGATTGAAGCAGTACAACAAGGCCTGCTGGAATTGGACATATATCCTTTGGCCATTCCAGTAAAACAAAATTGCATGGTCGTTCAAATCTGCAAATATTGGGAAACTGGTATCATCAAAAGTCCATGTAGGTTCATTGGCATCTGATAAAGGAAGAGACAAATTAATTTGTAGAGTGCATGCATCGATTGCCGTTGTGTAGAGCCATCGGGCAGAGGGGCAGTGGGGGAAATTACTGGACAATGCAGAGAAGATTGGCTTGTTATTTAGCTGTTCTCAGGTAAATAATTTTCAAACATCCCCTCTCTTCCATATCTACTGAATCCCTCTGTATTTATTCATTCTTTTCAGCTGATTTAACATGGAACAATGCAGCACGGGAGCAGGCCCTTCAGCCCATAATGTCTGTGCCCACCGCGGTGCCAAGACCAACTCTTATCTGCCTGCACATAATCCAGATCAAAGTCAAGTCAAGTCAAACAAACTTTATTGTCATCTACAAATACATTGATATATGCAGTTCCAAACAAAATTAAGTTGCATTTGGCTCCCTGTGCAACACGATAAATTAACAGAGGGATAGGCATGGATAAAAAGGATAAAAGGATAAATAGACAATGGTGGCAGCCCATTACATGGCATTCAGGAGTCTGATGGCTCGTGGGAAGAAGCTGTTGCAGAACCTTGATGTTCTGCTCCTTATGCTGCGATATCTTTTTCCCAAGGGCAGCAGAGTGAACAGAATGTGATGGAGATGTGTGGGGTCTTTTATAATACTGCTGGCCTTAGACGCGCAATGTTTGGTTGCAATATCCCCGATTGAGGGGAGAGAGGTCCCGATGATTATTTCCGCTGTCCTCACCACTCTCTGCACAGACTTCCAGTCGGAGGCTCTACAGTCCCCAAACCAGACAGAGTTACAGCTGGTCAGAATACTCTCTGCCCCTGTAGAAAGTAGTGAGGATGGGATGGGGGAGATGAGCTCTTCTCATCCGGCGCAGAAAGTGCAACCACTGCTGCGCTCTCTTAACTGTTAACTGTTGATCCTTCCATTCCTTGCATATCTACGTGAATACTTGAATACTTGACTCAAATTAGAATCACATTATAAGTCTTAAGACTTTGGAGACACAGCGCGGAAACAGGCACTTTGGCCCAACCAGCGATCCCTGCACACTAACACTAACCTAAACACTCTAGGGACAATTATTATAATTATACCAAGCCAATTAACCACAAACCTGAGATAGACACATAAAGCTGAAGTAATTCAACAACACAGGCAACATCAGAGTGTCAGTGTGAGACTAAACGCAAATTGGAGGAACAGCGTCTCATATTTCGCTTGGGTATCATATATCCCAGTGGTATGAATATTGATTTCTCTCACTTCTCGTAGCCCTGGTATTCCCTCTCTTTCTCTATCCCTCCACCACCAAATTTGCACCAGCTTCTCACTTTCATCCTACAAAACAGCTAACGATGGCCTGTTTCCTTTATCATCGATACTTTTTTGCATATCTTTCATTCATAGTTCTTTATCTCTCCACATCACCGTCTACAGGGCCTGTCCCACTTGGCAATTTTTTCGGTGACTGCTGGCATCATTGACTGACGTATCAGGGTCACCGAAAAATTTTGAACATTTTAAAATCTAGCGGCAACAAAAAAATGTTGCAACACTTGAGGAAACTCTGTGTAATTCTCTCTGCCTCAGAGGGCGGTGGAGGGCCTGACTGAAACCTGAATGAGGAATGGATGAAGAATCATATATATACTAGATCACTGATATATTTCCAATGAAGTATAGAATGTTTAAAACTCCACTCACATTATTGATTTTCTATTTTTATTCTTATTTTAATTTCCTTTATTATTTCTTTCTATTAATTTCTCCCTATTAAAAATAATAAAAAATATAGATCTACAAACAAGAATGACTGTAAATTTAAAAAATATTAAGAATGTATGTGATGAATAGTATATTATTTTGTTTTTTTTCTCACATTTTAAATTGTCTTAATATGTATTTACTTCTAATAAAAAATAATAACAAAAAAAAAAAGAGGGCGGTGGAGGCAGGTTCTCTGGACGCTTTCAAGAGAGAGCTAGATAAGGCTCTTAAAAATAGCAGAGTCAGGGGATATGGGCAGAAGGCAGGAACGGGGTACTGATTGGGGATAATCAGCCATGATCACATTGAATGGTGGTGCTGGCTCGAAGGGCAGAATGGCCTACACCTACACCAATTGTCTTTTTTTACATTTTTAATTCTTTTTTAAAATTAGATGTAATTGTACAAGGATAAGACGATCGGCGTAACAATTATACAATTATTGTACAGCTTAATTTATAACCCTAGAACCTAAATTTAAAAAAAAGACAAAAGGAAAAAAAAGGAAAACAAGGAAAGAAGAAAAAAAAAATGAAGAGAAAAAATAGAATAGAGCAGGAAAAACAATCTTAAGCTAACTCCTAATCCAAAGCAGTGCAGAAGAAAGAAAATGAAATAAGAAAAGAAAAGTTGGAGATATACCTATCCCCCCACCCATCGTGGCATCGGATTTAAATTTAAATTTGTGTTTAAGCATTGGGTTGTTGTAAAAATTCAGTAAAGGCTATCCATGTCTTAAGAAATTGATCTATTTTTTCCGCCAAGACAAGCGTAATGTTTTCCAAGTGTATTGTCTCAGACATGTCTGTGATCCACATCTTCACTGTGGGAACTGTTGTTTGTTTCCAAAATTTGAGTATTAATTTTTTCGCCGTTATTAGGCCGTAGTTAAGGAAACGTCTTTCAAATATGGTTAGCTTAGAACAGGCTTCTGACATGCCTAATGTGATAATTTTTATATCTGGGTCCAATTTAATTTTAAGTATTTTGGAAAAGGTATCAAATATTCCCCTCCAGAAGTTTTGTAACTTTATGCAGGAAACAAAAGAATGGGTTGAGGTCGCCTCTTGGAGGCGACATTTTTCACAAATAGGAGAGACATTTGGGAAGATCTTGTTCAATTTGGACTTTGAATAGTAGAGTCTGTGCAGTATTTTAAATTAAATTAGGGAGCGCCTAACATTAAGAGAGCAGTAATGAATGTATAAAAGGCTTTCCTCCCAACTACCCTTTGAGATTAGTAAACACAATTCATCTTCCCATGCTCGCCTAAGTATTTCAGAAGATGGGATTTGTGCAGTTAAAAGGGTATTGTAAATGTAGGATATTAACTTACTTGTATCCGCCTTTCTATTCATGCATTCGTCTAATATATCTGGGCCCATAGAATGACAGTCTTGCGTGTGTGTTTTCACATTGTCTCGGATTTGAAGATATCTAAAAAAATTACTTACTTTCAAATTATATTTCTCCTGTAATTCTTGAAATGAGAGGGAAATCCCCTTCTCGTAAAGATCTCCCAGAGTTTTGATTACTGAGTTTTTCCATTGTGCAAACGCCTGATCTAAAATAGACGGTTTAAACGAGGGATTGTTAGCGATTGGTAAAAGGAGAGACAAATTTCTTAGTTTGATACTTGATTTCAACTGTTTCCAAATTCGTAGGGTGCTGTGAATTGTCGGATTTTGCTCATACGTTGATTTATTCGGAAAGAAGTTTTATTGGAGAAAGAAGTATCGCACCTATATTAAAAGGCGAACAATCTACCGTCTCCATTTTTAACCAGTTTACCAGTTGACATGTATCATCCATCCAATAGATGAAATTTTTAATATTAGTCGCCCAGTAACAGAAAAGAAAATTGGGGAGTGCTATTCCACCATTTACTTTAGATTTACATAAATTTAATTTGTGAATTCTATGGGTTTTATAATCCCAAATAAAATTTGTAATAACAGTCAAATTAAAAAAAAACTTTCAGGGAGATAAATCAGTATTGATTAAAATAGGTATAGGAGTTGTGGAAGGAAAATCATCTTTATGGCAATTACTCTACCTATAAGGGAAGTAGGGAGTGTGTTCCAAAATTGAATAAGGGCATTTAATTTAGTGATTAATGGTGGAAAATGTGCTTGAAATAAAGAGGCATAATTTCACTTTTATTCCAGTTTATTCTAAGTAAGTAAGTAAGTAAGTAAGTAAGTAAGTAAATAAGTAAGTAAGTTTATTGGCCAAGTATTCACATACAAGGTATTTGCCTTGGTGCTCCGCCCACAAGTAACAACATGACATACAGTGACAGTTACGAATGACTCAGAAAACACTAAACATTAATAATAATAAAACATTAATGATAAAACACCATTGATCATGCATGTGTACCAACAAAATGCCAGATCAAAGGGAGGCTACAGATTTTTGGCTGTTGAGTACAGCAACTACTTGTGGATAAAAATTGTTCCTATACCCTGAGAAGGAACCAAATTGTTCTATAAGGTTTAATATGTTTGGGATAGTGACTTGAGTTGGTAATATATAAAAGTACATCATCTGCATATAACAAAATCTTGTTATTGGTATGTTTAATATTATAGCCGTGAATGCCCGGATGTACTCTTATACTTTCTGCTAAGGGTTCTGTGGTTAAGGCAAATAGCATTGGTGAGAGAGCACATCCTTGTCTATTACCCCTGGATAATTGAAATGTAGGTGACAGAATTTGATTAGTCAATATTCTGGTAGTCGGATTGTTATATAACAACTTTATCCATGTGATAAAATGTTCTCCTAGTTGGAATTTTTCCAACACTGTTAAGAGATAGTCCCATTTTACTTGATCAAATGCTTTTTCTGCGTCTAAAGAAATAATAGTTAAGTCTTCATTTATCGTTCTGTGTGAGTACATAATATTAAACAGGTGTCTCAAATTATAAAACAAATGTCGCCTAGATATAAACCCAGTTTGGTCTGACTGTATTAGTTTACTAATGTACGAACTTAGTCTTCTTGCCAAAGTCTTAATTAATATTTTCTGATCTGCATTTAAAAGAGCTATTGCTCTGTATGATCCAGGTTCTTGAAGATTTTTGTATTTTTCCCGCACCTATTGTCTATTGTCTATTGAAACACCGCGCGTCAATACGTCATCACACCCCATCACGCTGCAACTTTTTCGGTGACCTGATATGTCAGTCAATGATGCCGGCAGTCGCTGAACAAAATCGGCAAGTGGGACAGGCCCTTATATCTCTGGTTTCCTTTATTGCTAACCGGTCTGTAGAAGGGACACAACCTGAAACGTCACCCATTCCTTCTCTCCAGAGATGCTGCCTGTCCCTGGAGTTACTCCAGATTTTTGTGTCTATCTTCGGTTTTAAACCAACATCTGCAGTTCCTCCTTACAAAAGCTACAAACCTGTACGTCTTTGGAGTGTGGGAGAAAACTAGAGCTCCCAGAGAAAACCAGCGGGGTCACGGGGAGAATGTATAAACTCTGTACAGACAACCACCCTTTGTCAGGATCAAACTTGGAACAATGCAGCACGGGTGCAGGCCCTTCGGCCCATAATGTCTGTGCCCACCGTGGTGCCAAGACCTACTCTTATCTGCCTGCACATAATCCAGATCCTTCCATTCCTTGTATATCTACTTGAATACTTGACTCAAATTAGAATCACATTATAAGTCTTTAGACTTTGGAGACACAGCGCGGAAGCAGGCACTTTGGCCCAACCAGCGATCCCTGCACACTAACACTAACCTAAACACTCTAGGGCCAATTTTTATAATTATACCAAGCCAATTAACCACAAACCTCAGATAGACACATAAAGCTGGAGTAATTCAACAACACAGGCAACATCAGAGTGTCAGTGTGAGACTAAACGCAAATTGGAGGAACAACGTCTCATATTTTGCTTGGGCACCATAGTGCCCAGTGGTATGAATATTGATTTTTCTCATTTCAGGTAGCCCCGGTATTCCCTCTCTTTCTCTATCCCTCCCCCACCAAATTCGCACCAGCTTCTCGCGTTCATCCTACAAACAGCTAACAATGGCCTGTTTCCTTTATCATCATTACATTTTTGCATATCTTTCATTCATAGTTCTTTATCTCTCCACATCACTGTCTACAGGGCCTGTCCCACTTGGCAATTTTTTCGGCGACTGCTGGCATCTATCTTCGGTTTTAAAACAACATCTGCAGTTCCTTCTGACACAAGCTACAAAGCTGTACATCTTTGGAATGTGGCAGAAAACCGGAGCTCCTGGTGAAAACCAGCGGGGTCACGGGGAGAACGTACAAGCTCTGTACAGACAAGCATCCGTAGTCAGGGTCATACATGGGTCTCGGGCGATGTAATTGAATTAAATTGAATACTCTATTGTCACATGTGACAAGTCATGGTGTAATTCTTTGCTTGCATATCCAAGGTATGCAAATAGTCGCCCATAAACATAGAAACATAGAAACATAGAAATTAGGTGCAGGAGTAGGCCATTCGGCCCTTCGAGCCTGCACTGCCATTCAATATGATCATGGCTGATCATCCAACTCAGTATCCTGCACCTGCCTTCTCTCCATACCCTCTGATCCCCTTAGCCACAAGGGCCACATCTAACTCCCTCTTAAATATAGCCAATGAACTGGCCTCAACTACCCTCTGTGGCAGAGAGTTCCAGAGACCCACCACTCTCTGTATGAAAAAAGTCCTTCTCATCTCGGTCCTAAAGGATTTCCGCCTTATCCTTAAGCTGTGACCCCTTGTCCTGGACCTCCCCAACATCGGGACCAATCTTCCTGCATCTAGCCTGTCCAACCCCTTAAGAATTTTGTAAGTTTCTATAAGATCCCCTCTCAATCTCCTAAATTCTAGAGAGTATAAACCGAGTCTATGCAGTCTTTGTTCATAAGACAGTCCTGACATCCCAGGAATCAGTCTGGTGAACCTTCTCTGCACTCCCTCTATGGCAATAATGTCCTTCCTCAGATTTGGAGACCAGAACTGTATGCAATACTCCAGGTGTGGCCTCACCAAGACCCTATACAACTAAAGTAGAACCTCCCTGCTCCTATACTCAAATCCTTTTGCTATGAAAGTCATGACAAGTCATGGTGTAATTATTTGCTTGCATACCCATAAAGCTAGCTTACAAAGTTACAAATTCCCTCCTGTGCCAGGTCCCCCTTTGTCCTCCCTCATCCCCTCCCTCACGGTGGACCCCCTCGCCGGAGTAGTTCAAACAGTATTGCTGATTTGATCCATGTATGGTTTTGCTGCTGATGACCTGATCCATAATCCACGTCAGGCTTCCACATTACCACCACCTAGTGGCATGCGGGCAGCCATGTTTGTTAGGCAGTTGAACTTACGATTCAAGCCTATATTACTCATTTCGATGGTCTCTGTATGTATTCCAATTAAAGTACTTGTTATGATATATAATTACTGTATCAATAGTACTTTGCACGTGGTGTCAGAAGTGAGAGAACATTGCGGTCGCCAACATAGAAGCACAATCTGTACGGTTGGTCCCCTAGGTGGTACTGCAGCTTCACAATACCAACCGTATTGGCCTCGCTTCCCCCATATGCGAGAAGAGTAACATTGCTGGGTTTTAATAGCTGTGCCTTCCTCAGGCGATTTAACTGATCCCGAGACAAAACATTGCATTTTGCTCCAGTGTCGATTTTCATCTTGATCACTTTATTATTTACTGCTACGGTGGCCATTGTCTCACTATTCTGCACATTTTGTGCGATAATAGAATGTGCCTGCAGAACGATTTCATCGACCTTTGGCCTCTCGTCCACGCTAGTATCAGACAAATCTGACAGGGGCTCCACCTCCAGCAAATTTCTGGGCTGCTTTGTCTGCTCTCTGTTAGGTCGGGATCTGCAACATCTCCCAAAATGGTTTCACCTCTTGCACTGATGGCAAACCTGACCGAAGGCAGGGCACTTCTCTCTATTAGCCAAGTGAGTACGACCACAGTTATTACATTCTTGAATGAAATGAGCCGCAGGATAACTATACTGTTTTAGCCTAGTTAATTCTTGCCTAGGTTGACTTGAAGGCCTGAGCTCTTCCAAACTGACCTTTTACTGCCATCTGCTGCCTTAATTGCCTTGGAAATGGAGCTAGCATGCTATCAACCTCTACACTGGAATGCATACTATCTACCCCCACGTTGGAATATTGTGCCTGTGTGAGCGTTTGAGCATTACGAATCGACAGTTGGTAATTTTCAGACCGCAATAGCTCTATCCAAGGTTATTGCTGGGTCACAGACGAGCTTTCTTCTCAGCTTGTCATGAACAAGACTACACATCAACTGGTCTCTAATAAATTTGTCTTTGAGATCGCCAAATCTACAAGTTCCTGCAGCCTTGTTTATAGCACAAACAAACGATTCAATAGTTTCATCCACATTTTGGTAGCTTGAGAAAATTTCACACGTTTGATGAGTGGATTAGCTTGAGGGTCACACAATTGACTAAAGGTTCTCTTAAGACACTCCAGGTCATCCGGTGACTCAGCTGGGTGGTCGTAGAAGCAGCTGCTCAAGCCACAAGTCTGTGAGCCCGAAGTGGTTCGGGCATGTCTGCAGAGTAAAAGACAGATGCAGAAGGCATACTATGACCGTTCTAGTAGTCCTCTCCAACCGTTGTCGGAGGGTCAGGTGGTCCATCTCCAAACCCAGAAGAGGTATGACCGTATGGGCATGGTCAAGGAAATGTGTCTGGAACCAAGGTCTTATTTGATTCAATCTGGCGGAACTCTCTACAGACAAAACCGATGACATAATATCCCAGTAAATAAGCTGGTGCCATTGAGACAGGTTCAACCATGATCACATTGAATGGTGGTCCTGGCTCGAAGGGCCAAATGACCTACTCCTGCACCTATTGTCTATTGTTTAGTATGATGATGCAGATGACCCAGATGATGTGTTATGGACAGAGGATGGAAATGACTATCTGAATGAGGGACATGTGACAGCAGGCGGTGAGCAGTTCTGAGATGAGGACTTTGTTTCTGAACCTGCAAAAGGACTGCCAATGGAGCTGGTGCCAATGATAAAGCCCTCTGTAAATCCTGTCGACAAATCCCCTGCGAAACCTGTGCTGGTTGAATCATCGCCTGCTAAGAAACTCCCGATGGAGGCCATGCCTGTGGCGACATCTCCTGTGAGGGGTACGGCTGAAGGCCTGTACTGTATGCGTGCAGGATGGCTCAGCAAGCCTTTGGCTAGATGCGGGGATTATGTCTAGAAGCAGATCTTGGAGTCTAATTAAGACTTGTATTACTTACAATATATCCTCCATTGCTTTACTGTAGATGATAGTTCATTCTATAGCTTTATATACATGCAGTGCATTCAGAAAGTATTCAGACCCCTTCACTTTTTCCACATTTTGTTATGTTACAGCCTTATTCAAAAATTGATTCAATTTTTTTTTTGTTTAATCATCAATCTATACACAATACCGCATAATAGAAAAGCGAAAACAGGTGTTGAGAAATTTTTGAAAAGTAATTAAAAATAAATAACTGAAATATCTCATTTACATAAGGCAGACAAAAATGCTGGCGAAACTCAGCGGGTGAGGCAGCATCGATGCAGTGAAGGAAATAGGCAACGTTTCGGGTTGCGGCCCCATTTTCAGTCTGGAAAAGGGTCTCGACACAAAACGTTGACTATTTCCTTCACTCCATAGATGCTGCCTCACCCGCTGAGTTTCTCCAGCATTTTTGTCTACCTTCGATTTTCCAGCATCTGCGGTTCATTCTTAAACATTAAGTATTCAGACCCTTTGCTATGACACTCAAAATTGGGCTTTGGTGCATCCTGTTTCCATTGATTATCCTTGAGATGTTTCTACAACTTGATTGGTGTCCACAAGTGGCAAATTAAATTGATTGGACATGATTTGGAAAGGCACACCCCTGTCTATTTTTGGTCTCACTGTTGGCAGTTCATGTCAGAACAAAAACCAAGCCATGAAGATGAAGGAATTATTCGTAGACCTCAGAGAGAGGATTGTGTCAAGACACAGATCTGGGGAAGGGTATAAAACAATTTCTGCAGCATTGCAGGTCCCAAAGAGGACAGTGGCCTCGGTCATTCTTAAATGGAAGAACTTTGGAACCACCAGGACTATGAAGAGCTGCCACCCGGCCAAACTGAGCAATTGGGGGAAAAGGGCCTTGGTCAGGGAGGTGACCAAGAACCCGATGGTCACTCTGACAGAGCTCCAGAGTTCCTCTGTGGAGATGGGGGAACCTTCCAGAAGGACAACTATATCTGCAGCACTCCACCAATCAGGCCTTTATGGTAGAGTGGCCAGACGGAAGCCACTCCTCAGTAAAAGGCACATGACAGCCCGCTTGGAGTTTGCCAAAAGGCACCTAAACAAGATCCTCTGGTCTGATGAAACCAAGATTGAACTCTTTGGCCTAAATGCCAAGCATCACGTCTGGAGGAAACCAGGCTTCGCTCATCACCTGGCCAATACCATACCTACGGTGAAGCATGGTGGTGGCAGCATCGAGCTGTGGGGATGTTTTTCAGCGGCAGGAACTGGGAGACTGGTCAGGATCAAGGGAAAGATGAATGGAGTATGGAGAGATCCTTGATGAAAACCTGCTCCAGAGCGTTCTGAACCTCAGACTGGGGCGGAGGTTCACCTTCCAACAGGACAATGACCCTAAGCACACAGCCAAGCCAACGCAGTAGTGGCTTCGTGACAAGTCTGTGAATGTCCTTGAGTGGCCCAGCCAGAGCCGGACTTGAACCCGATTGAATATCTCTGGAGGGACCTGAAAATAGCTGTGCATTGACGCTCCCCATCCAACCTGACAGAGCTTGAGTGGATCTGCAAAGAAGAATGGGAGAAATTACCCAAATACAAGTGTGCCAAGCTTGTAGCGTCATACCCAAGTAGACCAAGAGGCTGTAATCACTGCCAAAGGTGCCTCAACAAGTACTGAGTAAACGGCCTGAATACTTATGTAAATGTGATATTTCAGTCTTTTATTTTTAATTACTTTGCAAAAATTTCTAAGCACTTGTTTTCTTTTTTTATTATGTGGTATTGTGTATAGATTGATGATTAAAAAAATGAATTTAATCCATTTCAGAATATAGCTCTAATGTAACAAAATGTGAAGGGGTCTGAATACTTTCTGAATGCACAGTAATACTTCTGCATTCTTTATGTTTGCTCTGAAAAATAAGCCTAAGGGGGGATGTAGATCAAACAGTGTTGCTGATTCGATCCATGTCTGGTTTTGCTGCTGTTGACCCGATCCGTGATTGAATGGCGGAGTTGACTTGATGGTCCGAATGCCCTAATTCTGCTCCTATCACTTATGAACTTCGCGAATGCAATTGCAACAAAGATGCTGATACTGAATTTGAAGAAAGTTTATACGAATACAAGTGTTAAAACATGGAAAAGCGCCAATCCTACCGATGTGTAAACGCATCGCCTTCTTGTGTGTAAAAAATTCTGAAATGATTTATTATTCGGAGTTTAATCAGCTCTAACTGCAGGGGCTTAGTTTCTGCAAAGGCAGCATTAGTTCCTGAGCTGTTACCATGTGAATTGCTTCATTTCTATGCACAACTAAAGATGAAACCATGCAAAGACTGAGATGTCTGTAGATAAGCATTGAGCAGGTCTCCGGAACTAATCACAGAGGTAACCAGAATACTCACGTAGTAGATAGCGGATAGCGCCCAACCCTATTTATGTGCTTGGTTTAGTTTAGTGATCGATCGGCGAAACAGGCCCTTCGGCCCAACGAGCCACCCCGACCAGCGATCGCCCCGTACACTAGCACAATCCTACCCACACTAGGAACAATTTATATTTATACCATTTATAGCCAATTAACCTATAAACCCGTACGTCTTTAGAGCGAAGATCTCAGAGAAAACCCACGCAGGTCACGAGGAGAGCGTACATTCTCCGTACAGACAGCGGGTCAGGCAAGCTCTCTGGAAATAAAGGTTAGTTTAGTATAGAGATGCAGCGCGGAAACAGGTCCATCGGGCCCACCGAGACCGCACCGATCAGCGATCACCCCGTACACTAGCACGATTGTCGGGATCGAACCCAGGTGCTGCAAGGCAGCAACTCCACCGCTGCAGGAGTAACCTTTTGACAGAGGTTGGTGGGTGCAGTGAGCAAGCTGCCAGAGGAGGTAGTGGTGGCTGGTATGACTGCAACGTTTAAGAGACATTTCGATAGGTACATCGATAGGTACAGTAGCTCTACCAATACGCTACCGTGCGCTAGTCAGAGCATTGCGTTCAGTTCTGGGCACCATGTTGTGGGTAACATGTTATCAAGCTAGAAAGTGTGCAGAGATAATTTACGAGGATGTTGCCAGGAGTCGAGGGACTGAGCTCTCGGCAGAGGTTGAGTAGGCTGGGTCTCTAATTCCTTGGAGCGCATGAGGATGAGGGGTGATCTTATAGATGTGTATAAAATCATGACATGAATAAATCAGGCAGATTGCAGAGTCTCTTGCCCAGAGTAGGTAAATCGAGGACCAGAAGACATAGGTTTAAGGTGAAGGGGAAAAGATTTCGTAGGAATCTAAGGGGTACAGTTTTCACACAAAGGGTGGTGGGTGTATGGAACAAGCTGCCAGAGGAGGTAGTTGTGGGATGGACTATTGCAGCATTTAAGACATAGTTAGATGTACATGGACAGGATAGGTGTAGAGGGATATGAGCCAAACACTGGCAGGTAAGACTAGTGTAGCTTGGTCAAGTTGGCCAGTGTGGGCAAGTTGGGCCGCGGGACCTGTTTTCTCGCTGTATTACTCTATGACCTGCGATCATACAGTACAAATGCTCCATACTTTAAAATCTCTGGACACTGTGAATGGTTCGATTGTAATCATGTATTGTATTTCCGCTGACTGGTTAGCACACAACAAATGCTTTTGACTGTACCTCGGTACACGACAATAATCGCAACTCAAACTCAAGTACTGTAAATATCAGTGCATTGTAATAAAGATTAGTTTAGTTTAGAGTTTAATTTAGAGATACAGCGTGGAAACAGGCCCTTTGGCCCACCGAGTCTGAGACAACCAGCGATCACCCTGTTCACCAGCATTATCCTACACACACTAGGGATAATTTTACAAGTTTACTATTTGCCAATTAATCTACTAACCTGAAGATGGACAAAAAAAGCTGGAGTAAATCAGCTAGTCAGGCAGCATTTGTGGAGAAACGGAACAGGTGACATTTCGGAACAAGAGTCTGAAGAGTCCGAAACCTCACCTATTCCTGTAGTGCAGAGATGCTGCCTGACCCGCTGAGTTACTCAAGCATATTGTGACTATTTTTGGTGTACACCAGCACCTTCGCGCAACCTACAAACCTGCACATTTTTGGAATGTGTTTATATATTCAGTTGTGCTGCTGCAAGTAAGAATTTCATTGTTCTGTCTGGGCCACATGACAATAAAATACTCTTGACTCTTGAAATAATGCATTCTTTTAGTACTCATCCTTTGTCTGTGCTGGATTTGGTGAGAGATTGATCAGACTTACCCCTTTAATCCCACTGCGGTGTCTACTCAATGTTCCCAGACGGTGATTCTTTGGTATCCAGGGCATGATCCCTGCAGGTTACCTGTTAGCAGTCCGAACCCGCTGCTGCACAACAGGAAAGTACCAGTGGAATTCCTGCGTCGGAACGCCGCTGCAGCATTCCAAAAAGGCCAAAGAGACGATTTAAAAGGACAGGGAAACCGTAACAAAATGGCGTCACGGTGGCGCAGCGGTAGAGTTGCCGCCTTACAGTGCCTGAGACCCGGGTTCGATCCTGGCTACGGGTGCTGTCTGTACGGAGTTTGTACGTTCTCCCCGTGACCTGTGTGGGTTTTCCCCGAGATCTTCGGTTTCCTCCCACATGCTAAACATCCTCCCACAGGTTTGTAGGTAAATTAGCTTGGATTTTCTTTGGCTGCTCCGGTTTCAACCCGTACTCAAAAGATTAATTGGCTTAAGT
This sequence comes from Raja brachyura, assembly GCA_963514005.1. The sequence continues at coordinate 111,407,579 of OY740785.1, forward strand.
AAAAATTGTAAATTGTCCCTAGTGTATGTATGCTAGTGCTAGTGAGTGGGTCATCGCGGATCAGTGCGAACTCGGTGAGCTGAAGGGCCTGGTTCAGCGGCAAGTCTAATATCTATAGATTATATGCAGGCAGATTAGAGTTTTTCTCGGCATTGAGTTTGGCATGGGCCTGATGGGCTGAAGGGCCTGCTCCTGTGCAGTACAGTTCTAGTACAGCACAGTTGGTTAGCGCGGACCGAAGAGCCAAAGGGTGCTGTCTGTAAGGAGTTTGTATGTTTTCCCTCTGACCTGCATGGGTTTTCTCCGAGATCTTTGGTTTTCTCCTGCACTCCAGGCATATAGGTTTTTAGGTGAATTGGCTAGGTATAAATGTAAAATTGGCCCAAGTGTGTGTAGGATAGTGCTATAGTAAGGGATGATCGTTGATCGGTGTGGACTCGGTGGGCCAAACTGCTTGTTTCCATGCTGCATCTTTAAAGTCAAAAGGTCGAAAGACTAATTAAGCTGACGAATTTTTAGCTCAAGGCTGTGTTAAATGACTAGAGAAACAAATGCTTGGGCAGCTTACAACCCAGCTGTATGATGATAGACACAAAATGTGGAGTAACTCAGCGGGTCAGGCAAGCTCTCTGGAAATAGAACTTAGAGATACAGCGCGGAAACAGGCCCTTTGACCCACCGTGACCGCACAGATCAGCGATCACCACGTCAACTGGCACTATCCAACACACACTAGGGACAATTTTACATTTAACCATATAACACATATAACAATTACAGCATGGAAACAGGCCTTCTCGGCCCTTCCAGTCCGTGCCGACCATTTATTTTCCCCTAGTCCCATCTACCTGCACTCAGACCATACACCTCCATTCCCTTCCCGTCCATATACCTATCCACTTTACTTTTAAATGTTAAAATCGATCCTGCCTCCACCACTTCTGCAGGAAGATCATTCCACACAGCCACCACTCTTTGAGTAAAGAAGTTCCCCCTCATGTTACCCCTAAACTTCTGTCCCTTAATTCTCATGTCATGCCCTCTTGTTTGAATCTTCCCTACCCTCAATGGGAAAGGCTTATCCACGTCAACTCTGTCTACCCCTTTCATCATTTTAAAGACATCAATCAAGTCCCCCCTTAACCTTCTGCGCTCCAAAGAATAAAGACCTAACTTGTTCAACCTTTCTCTGTAACTTAGTTGCTGGAACCCAGGCAACATTCTAGTAAATCTCCTCTGTACTCTCTCTATTTTGTTGACATCCTTCCTATAATTAGGCGACCAAAATTGTACACCATACTCCAGAATTGGTCTCACCAATGTCTTGTACAATTTTAACATTACTTCCCTACTCCTATATTCAATGCTCTGATTTATAAAGGCCAGCACACCAAAAGCTTTCTTTACCACCCTATCTACATGCGATTCCACCTTCAGGGAATTATGCACAGTTATTTGTAGATCCCTCTATTCCACAGCATTCCTCAATTCCCTACCATTTACCATGTACGTCCTATTTTGATTTGTCCTGCCAAGATGTAGCAAGCTATTTGTACCAAGCTATTTAACCTACAAACCTATACTCCTTTGGAGTGTGGGAGGAAACTGAAGATCTCAGAGAAAACCCACGCAGGTCACGTGGAGAGCGTATAAACTTTGTGCAAACAGCGCCCGTCGTCGGATTCGAACCTGGGTCTCCGGCGCTTAAAGCTCTGCAAGGCAGCAACTCTATTGCTGCGCCAGCGTGCCGCCCAAAGATGTGATCGTTCGGGACAGGACCTTTCTTTAGATTCAAGTTCTAAAGAGGGGTCCCGGCCCAAATCATCACGTCCTCAAGGTCCAAAGAGGGTAGAAGGCCGCCCGGAGGAGAACCATTGGGGATGGGAGAAGGGGTTATCACTGGGTGGTGAGGACTCCTTCCCATAGAAAAAGGAACGGAGGCGATGGAAGACGTAGCGGCACATACGAGTAAAAAGCAACCATTTTTTTCATCCCGAGTATTTTTTTTCTTGTGGACATTTTCACAGTGTTGCGAGTTTGACGGATTTCCCGGGAACCTACCGTTACTTGTACGAGCCGTTACGAGACATCCACGAACTCCTATGGACCCGCTACGGACATTCTCCGAGTTCATCTGGGGAAAACTCGGGAGAAACATAGAAATTAGGTGCAGGAGTAGGCCATTCGGCCCTTCGAACCTGCACCGCCATTCAATGTGATCATGGCTGATCATCCAGCTCTGTATCCCGTACCTGCCTTCTCTTCATACCCTCTGATCCCCTTAGCCACAAGGGCCACATCTAACTCCCTCGTTAATATAGCCAATGAACTGGCCTCAACTACCCTCTGTGGCAGAGAATTCCAGAGACCCACCACTCTCTGTGTGAAAAAAGTCCTTCTCATCTCGGTCCTAAAGGATTTCCCCCTTATCCTTAAGCTGTGACCCCTTGTCCTGGACCTCCCCAACATCGGGAACAATCTTCCTGCATCTAGCCTGTCCAACATTCCTGGAACATTCTGGAATGTCCAGAATTTTGTAAGTTTCTATAAGATCCCCTCCAATCTCCTAAATTCTAGAGAGTATAAACCGAGCCTATCCAGTCTTTCTTCATAAGACAGTCCTGACATCCCAGGAATCAGTCTGGTGAACCTTCTCTGCACTCCCGCTATGGCAATAATGTCCTTCCTCAGATTTGGAGACTTGAATTACCTTGTGCAGTGGAACAGGCTCTTAAATTGTCCTAGTTTGCAAGATGATTCTGGTGTACAAGGATTGTTGGTGGGGGGTGTGGACTCGGTGGGCTGAAGAGCCTGTTTCCGCGCTACATCTTTAAACTCAACTGAACTACACTTCTTCACGTTGCCTCAGGAGAAGCAGCCAACATAACCAAGACAATCCTGAGGCAATTTACCAAAGCCAATTAACTCACACACCCGCACGTCTTTGGAATGTGGGAGGAAACCGGAACATCTGGAAAAAAAAGTCACAGGGAGAAGGTACAAGCTCTGTACAGACAACACCTGCAATCAGAATCAAACCTGGAAAATCTAAACCGGAAGGCTGATAAATCCCCAGGGCCTAATCTTCTGGAATTTTTTGAGGATGTGACAAGTAAAATGGATGAAATAGAGCCAGTGGATGTATTGTATCTGGACTTTCAGAAACCCTTTATAAAGTCCCAGACAGGAGATTAATGGGCAACATTAGAGCACATGGTATTGGGGGTAGGGTATTGACTTGGATAGAAAATTGGTTGGCAGACAGGAAACAAAGGGTATGAATAAACGGGTCCCTGTCAGAATTACAAACAGTGGCGAGTGGAGTACTGCCTGGCTCGGTGCTGGGGCCGCAACTGTTTACAATATATATTAATAATTTAAATGATGGAATTAAAAGTAACACTAGCAAATTTGCAGATGTCACTAAGCTGGGTGGCAGTGTGAACTGCGAAGAGGATGCCAGGAGGTTGCAGGGTGTCTTGGACAGGTTGAGTGAGTGGGCAGTTGTACACCAGTCACTGAAAGTAAACATGCAGGTACAGCAGGCAGTGAAGAACGCTAATGGCATGTTGGCTTTCATAACGAGAGGATTTGAGTATAGGAGTAAAGAGGTCATTCTGCAGTTTTACAGAAACCACATCTGGAGTATTGTGTACAGTTTTGGTCTCCTAATTTGAGAAAGGACATCCTTGCTATTGAGGCAGTGCAGCGTAGGTTCATGAGGTTAATCCACGGGATGGCGGGACTGTCATGTGAAGAAAGATTGGAAAGACTGGAAAGAGTGAGCTTGTATTCACTGGAAATTAGAAGGATGAGGGGGGATCTTATAGAAATGTATACAATTATTTTAAAAAAACTGGACAAGCTAGATGCAGGAAAAATGGTCCCAATGATGGGGGAGTCCAGAACTAGGGACCACAGTCTAAGAATAAATGGGAGGCCATTTAAAACTGAGACAAGAAAAAACTTTTTCACCCAGAGAGTTGTGAATTTCTGGAATTCTCTGCCATAGAAGGCAGAGGAGGCCAATTCGCTGTATTATTTAATTTAAAAGAGAGCTAGATAGATAGAGCTCTAGGGGCTAGTGAAATCAAGGGATACGGGGAGAAGGCAGGTAGAGGTTTCTGATTGTGGATGATCAGTCATGATCACAATGAATGGCGGTGCTGGCTCGAAGGGCCAAATGGACTCCTCCTGCACCTATTTTCTATGTTTCTGCGTTATCTTGTCCTGTGTATTTGATTCTTAATATGTTCTACTTTCTCGGTAAAGGTTACTATTCACTGAATGTTCTATAATGGCTTATAAAAATGTCATTGGGAGAGGAATGTAATAGTATAGAAATGTTAATGCTTAAATTCTTTAAAATGTGAAAACTGATTTACATATTTTCATTTAACAATGATCACCTTTACAAATTGTAGCATACTGAATTTAAGTTAAGCACCATGAATACTAAAAATTCTCATGTTCATATCTTTCCGGAGGAGAATTAGGCCATTCGGCCCATCAAGTCCACATTCAATCACGGCTGATCTATCTTTCCCTCTAAACCTCATTCTCCTGCCTTCTCCCCATCACTACTGACACCCGTACTAATCAAGAATCTGTCAATCTCCGCCGTAAAAATGCCCATTAATTTGGCCTCCACAGCCCTATGAGGCAATGATTCACCCCCACCCTCTCACTGAAGACATTTCTCAATACCTTCTTAAAGGAACGCCCTTTAATTCCGAGGCTGCAACATCTGACCCTCGACTCTCCCACTAGTGGAAACATCCTCTCCACATCCACTCTATCCAGGCCTTTCACTATTCGGTAAGTTTCAATGAGCCCCCCCCCCCACCGTCCTTCTAAGCTCCAGCGAGTGAGGTCCAGTGCCGTCAAACGCTCTTCTGTTAACCCACTCATTCTTGGGATCATATCTCTTACCACCATTTTCTGACATCCTTTTCTAAAGGAAATCTCACTCCCTAAAGTCTATTTAAATTCAAGTGTCTGCGAGAATGCTTAGTGTTGTGTTTTTGCCCTTGTTTTGTTACGGAGCCAACACAGCATATTGGGAGCCTCCTGCCAGCCCTCTATATACGAGCACGTTAATCGACAAACCTACGGGACCATGGTACATAAGCAAGTCAATTAAACACATTCACCCTCCTCGGACTTATGTGCAATTTTTTTCAGCACAGGCAGATGGGTATGTCAAAGTGAACAGCCCAGGCCATTTCTTATGCTGCTTCAGCACAGATTGCTCAGGGACACGACAAGCAAATTAACTCGAAACGTAAGGCAGATTTATGTAAATTGCAACAACATCAATATATATCAACCCCGGATTGAGGCGGTCTGCAGGCTGGTTTCTCCATTTATCGAGAGGAGAGAAAACCAGCATAAGTCACCGTTTCTTATGGACGATTGGACATGGATTGGTCACGGGTGTTAGGGGTTATGGGGAGAAGGCAGGAGAATGGGGTTAGGAGGGAGAGATACGATTGAATGGTGGAGTAGACTTGATGGGCCGAATGGCCCAATTCTGCTTTTACCACTTCTGAATTATATGGCCTTATGACCAAAGACAGCTAGGAAGTTGAGGGCGGCACGGTGGCGCAGCGGTAGAGTTACTGCCTCACAGCACCGGAGACCCCGGTTCAATCCTGGCTATGGGTGCTGTCTGTACGGAGTTTGTACGCTCCCCCCCGTGACCTGCGTGGGTTCTCTCCAGGTGCTCTGGTTCCCTCCCACCCTCCGAGGACGTACAGGTTTGTAGGTTAATTTGGCTTCAGTAAAAATTGTAAATAGTCCCTAGTGTGTGTAGGATGGTGCTAGTGTACAGGGTGATCACTGGTCGGCACGGACTCGGCGGGCCAAAGGGCCTGTTTCCGTGCTGTATCACTAAACTAAACTAAATAAAAACTAAAGTCCTGAAGCAACTTTTTAGGACTTTTGTTACAAAATGACAATGATACTTTATTTGGCACACGTACTGAGGTGCAGAGAAATTCTCTTTTGTGTACAGAGCAGTACAAGTATCACGAAACATAAGCACTCAGATACATCTTAGATCAGCATCTCAGATACAGTACAAGTGTACAGCAGTAGTACACTGAGACAGTGTACAGAGTCGCCAGTGTGGGGCCATTTTCAAGTCCCAGTTGTTGTAAGTGCAGGGATCTTGATCCGACCATGAAGGCCCGTTGCCCTGGCGACGTTGCAGGGTCGGCCAGGCCTAGCGTAGTTGTGGTGTCCTCCACCGCTGCTCCACCGCTGTAGGCCGCGTGCGGTCCACGTGCTCGGCCTCTTGGAGCGGCGTCCGGTCCAGCCGAGCCCCAGGCTGCTGCAGGGCCTCCAGCGGCCCACTCCCCCGTCGAGGCCGTGCTCTCCCTCGTGCAGACGGTCTGTTCACCGGACCCTCCCCCCGTCCCAATCCAAGAACATCTTTAATCAGTATGCAGACTTTCGCAGTAGAGTGGATGATTAGTTGTCAGAGCATCCTGACTGCTGTATGAACTGAACAGTGCAGGGAGGAAGTGTTAGTATAAATGATACAGTAAGGTGGGGATAGTGATGCTAACCTGTATGCCTACAGTCATTGACAGTAGGCATACAGGTGCAGCAGGCAGTGAAGAAAGCAAATGGTATGTTAGCATTCATTGCGAAAGGATTTGAGTATAGGAGCAGGGAGTTTCTACTGCAGTTGTACAGGGTTTTGGTGAGGCCACACCTGGAGTATTGCGTACAGTTTTGGTCTCCAAATCTGAGGAAAGACATCCTTGCCATAGAGGGGGTACAGAGAAGATTCACCAGACTGATTCCTGGGATGTCAGGACTTTCATATGAGGAAAGATTGGATAGACTCGGCTTGTACTTGCTGGAATTTAGAAGATTGAGGGGGGATCTTATAGAAACTTACAAAATTCTTAAGGGGTTGGACAAGCTAGATGCTGGAAGATTGTTCCTGATTTTGGGGGAGTCCAGAACAAGGGGTCACAGTCTAAGGATAAGGGGGAATTCCTTTAGGACCCAGATGAGGAAAACATTCTTTACACAGAGAGTGGTGAGTCTCTGGAATTCTCTGCCACAGAAGGTAGTTGAGGCCAGTTCATTGGCTATATTTAAGAGGGCGTTAGATGTGGCACTTGTGGCTAAAGGGATCAGGGGGTATGGAGAGAAGGCAGGTACGGGATACTGAGTTGGATGATCAGCCATGATCACATTGAATGGCGGTGCAGGCTCGAAGGGCCGAATGGCCTACTCCTGCACCTATTTTTCTATGTTTCTATGTTTCTAACTTATGTATGATTGGTTGTCATACATAAACCAATCTACAGTCTTTAAGATAGGCATGAATATGGAGGGATTTGGATAATGTAAACAGAGAAGAGTTTAGTTTTATTTGGAATCATGTTTGGCACAGTCATGGTGGGCTAAAGGGCCTAATCCTGCGCTGTACTGTCCTGCATGTTTACGACGCGGAAACAGGCCCTTTGGCCTACCAAGTCCGCACCGACCAGCAATCCCCACACATTAACACTGTCCTATACCCACTCGGGACAATTTTTACATTTACCAAGCCAATTAACCTACATACAGTACCTGTACGTTTTTGGAGTGTGGGAGGAAACCGAAGATCTCTGAGAAAACCCACGCAGGTCACGGGGAGAACGTGCAAACTCCGTACTGACAGGATCGTACCCGGGTCTCCGGCGCAGCATTCGCTGTGAGGCAGGAAATCTACCGCTGCGCCACCGTGCCGCTCATTTTCTTTTGAAGAAAGAAAAAAGACTTGTGACTTCAAACCTTCACCTACTATCACGATACTTCCAAGACTCGTTTAGAAGAAAAGGAACTACAGATGTTGGTTTACACAAAAGGACACAAAGTGTTTGGAGGAACTCAACGCGGCAGGCAAAAATCTCTGGGGAACATGGCGAGGTGAATATTCGGGTCGGGACCCTTCTTCAGACATGTTTGGGGTCATGCCCCTTCTTCAGTTTGCAGTCTGAAGAAGAATCCCTTCCTCCATCAGAGTATTGAGTGGAGAAGTTGGGAGGTCATGTTACACTTATATAAGACACATTCAGAGCATTGTGTTCAGTTTCAGCCACTGTGTTATAGAAAATATGTTGTCAAGCTGGAAAAGGTTCAGGGAAAAGTCACCAGGCTGCTGCAAGGACTCGAGAGCCTGAACTCCTGGGAGAAGTTAAGCAGGCTAGGGCTTTATTCCTTGGAGCACAGCAGGATAAGTGGTGATCTTATAGAGGTGCACAATATCACGAGCGGAATAGATCGGGTAAACGCTGATCAGGTTAACTCTTTCCCCCTGAGTAGGTGAATCAAGGACATAGGTCTAAGGTGAGGGCGGGGGGGGTGTAAAGAATTGGCACGTACACAGATGAATCTTTACTACTACTTTATTAATTAAACACACACATCACTGCCCTAGCTGTACGTGGTCTGTCACGGACACTAGAGAGAGAGCTATGGGTGGGAAGGTCACAGTTATACTAGATGATAGGGGGAGAGGTTAGCAAGGGTTACGTCACTACTGTTAAAGGTGTACACACATATCATCTACAGGGGGGAGATTTAATAGGAACCTGAGGGGTAACATTTTCATGCAAAGGGTGGTGGGCGTATGGAATGAGCTGTCGGAGGAGGTAGTTGAGGCAGAGACTCTCACAGCATTTAAGAAACATTTAGACAGGTACATGGATAGGACAGGTTTTGAGCGATATGGGCCAAACGCAGGCAGGTGGACAAGTGTAGATGGGACATTGTTGGTCGTCATGGGCAAGTTGGGCCGAAGGGCCTGTTTCCACGCTGTATCACTCTATGACTAAAGCAGCCTGATGCTCTTTACAGAAGTAAAAGAAACAGTCATTGGATTACCTTCCAAAATTCAGCAGCACAACTATTTCCGCTGATGCTAAAACTTTGAGCTTGTATCTGATCTTATGCCAAATTTAACTTTCCTCACCTTCATGAAGAAATAATGGCGTCTTGTTCCCCTAAGGCTCAGATTTAAAGGTAGCAGAGTTTCTATCAAGATGAATCATGCTACCAAGCACCTTTATGTTTCAATCCCTTCACCTGCCTCCGTCTCTGGTGTCTTCAAAAGGCTTTGAGGCCTCGCCATGGTGGAGCAGTTTGTGTGGCTCCTGGAGATGAAACCTTCGGTACCCTGAGATTTGAGGCAAGTGCTTGAAACAATACCTCTGTGCGAGATGAGATGACTATGGTTATATTGTTGGATACGGGAGATGACATTGATTTTATATTTTATGCCAAGTACTAACTCCCCACACAGTGCTTCGCGCTGAGTTTAAACTTTAGACTTTAGGAGAGAAGGAACAGACGACATTTCAGGCCGAGACCCTTCTTCAGACTGATGTCGGGGTGGGGGGGGGGGGGGGTGGGGGGCAGGAAAAATAAAGGAAGTAGGAGGAGACAGTAGACTGTGGGAGAACTGGGAAGGGGAAGGGGGGAGAAAGCAAGGGATATCTAAATTAGGAGGTCAATGTTCATACCGCTGGGGTGCAAATGACCCAATTGAAATATGAGGTGCTGTTCCTCCATATGAGGTGCTGGGCCTCACTCTGGCAATGGAGGAGGCCCAGGACAGAAAGGTCAGATTGGGAAATGGAGGGGGAGTTGAAGGGGTGAGCACCCCAGCGGTATGAACGTTGGCTTCTCTAATTTCAGATAGTCCTTGCTTTCGCCCTCCTTCCCCTCCCCCTTCCCAGCTCTCCCACAAAGCCTACTGTCTACTTCCTTCCTCCCCCCCCCCCCACATCGGTCTGATGGAGGGTCTCGACCCAAAACGTCACCTATTCCTCCTCTCCAGAGATGCTGCCTCACCCGCCAGGTTTCCCCAGCATTTTCTGTCCACCCTCGATTGTTCCAGCATCTGCAGTTCTTTCTTAAACCTTCAGCACACCGAGTCCGTGCCGACCAGCGATCCCCAAATGTGGCCTCTACACACATGTGATGCATCTGGAAGCATTCATGAACTAACTCCATTAATTTGATTCCTCTTCTGAACCGGCCCTGTGTTCATTCCATTTGGCTGTAATTAATAATATCCATAATTAGCATTTTGCATCTCCCTGGTGCCTCTGTTCTCTTCCATTTGCCTGGTGGTCTGGAACACGTTTGGATTTATTTGTATTGCACTGCTTCAAGACCCCATTGACCATGGAGAGGATCCAGAGGAAGTTTACATGAATGATCGCAGGAATGAGTGGGTTAACATCTGATGAGCGTTTGACGGCACTGGGCGCTGGAGTTTAGAAGAATGAGGGGGGGACCTCATTGAAGCGTACAGAATAATGAAATGCTTGGATAGATTGGATGCGGAGAGGATGTTTCCACTAGTGGGTGAGTCTTGGACTAGAGGTCATCGCCTCAGAATTAAAGAAATTCCCTTTAGGGAGATGAGGAGGAATTTCTTTAGTCAGAAGGTGGTGAATCTGTGGAATTCATTACCACAGAAGGCTGTGGAGGCCAAGTCAATGGATACTTTTAAGGCCGAGATAGATAGATTCTTGTTTAGTATGGATGTCAGAGGTTATGTGGAGAAGGCAGAATGGGGTTAGGAAGGAGAGATAGATCAGCCATGATTGAATGGCGGAGTGGACGATGAGCATAATAGCCTAATTCTGCTCCTATCTCTTCTGAAACTGCCTCATTCATCTCTCAATCACTTGATGGTCGTCGGATCAGGATTTATTTTCACAGGTTCTTCGTAATCAGATAGAGACGAAAAGCTGGAATAACTCAGCGGGTCAGTCCCTGGATAAAATAAATAGGAGACGTTTCGGTTCGAGCGCCTCCATCAGACTGAGAGTTAGGGGAACTCTCTGCCACAGAAGATAGTTGAGGCCAGTTCATTGGCTATATTTAAGAGGGAGTTAGATGTGGCCCTTGTGGCTAAGGGGATCAGAGGGTATGGAGAGAAGGCAGGTATGGGATACTGAGTTGGATGATCAGCCATGATCATATTGAATGGCGGTGCAGGCTCGAAGGGCCGAATGGCCTACTCCTGCACCTAATTTCTATGTTTCTATTAAAGGGATACGAAAGATTTCTGTCCTGGGACTCCTTGATTGTCAAGGTAAGGCCACAAGCAAATTGGAGGAACAGCACCTCATATTTCACTTGGGCAGCTTACAACCCAGTGGTATTAATATTGATTTCTCTCACTTCAAGTAACTCTTGCATCCTCCCTCTCTCCATCCGTCCCCCACCCTAGTCATTAACCACCCTAGTACTAGTTTCAATGTCGTCCTGGTGAGTTTTATTGTTTGTAACACGTTTTCACCCAGCCCACAACTAACAATGGCCTATTTCCTTTATCATTGTTACTTATTTGCACGTCTTTCATTCATTCGTTCTACATCTCTCTACATCGCCGTCTATATCTCTCGTTTCCCTTTCCCCTGAAGAAGGGACTCGACCCGAAACGTCACCTCTTCCTTGCCTCCAGAGATGCTGCTTGACCCGCTGTTATGGGCCTTTCCCACTTTGGCGATATTTTGGGCGACTTCCGCAAAACTTTCAACATGTTGAAAAATTTTTGGTGACAGTGGTGACAATTTTTGTCCATCCCATTAAAACTAGTCCCTGGCAGTCTTCTAAAGAGTCACCTAACTGGGACAGGCCCATTACTCCAGCATTTTGTGTCTAACTTTGGTATGACCATATAACCATATAACATATAACAATTACAGCAGGAAAACAGGCCCTCTCGGCTCTTCCAGTCCGTGCCGACCATTCATTTTCCCCTAGTCCCATCTACCTGCACTCAGACCATACCCCTCCATTCCCTTCCCGTCCATATACCTATCCTTTTTGCTTTTAAATGTTAAAATCGATCCTGCCTCCACCACTTCCGCAGGAAGATCATTCCACACAGCCACCACTCTCTGAGTAAAGAAGTTCCCCCTCATGTTACCCCTAAACTTCTGTCCCTTAATTCTCATGTCATGCCCTCTTGTTTGAATCTTCCCTACCCTCAATGGGAAAAGCTTATCCACGTCAACGCAGTTCCTTGCCACACACCTCTTCAAATTCAGAACTTATGGACCTACACATTGGGGTGAGAAGATAAACAACGGTAGTGCAACGGTAGAGTTGCTGCCTCACAGCGCCATGAACTCAGGTTCGATCTCAACTAAGGGTGCTGTCCGTACGGTATTTGTATGTTCTCCTCGTGACCGCGTAGGTTTTCCCCGGCTGCTCCGGTTTCCTCCCACACTCCAAGGACATGCAGGCTTGCGGGTTAATTAGCTTCGGTAAGTTGTAAAAATCTTCAACTCAGATTGGCGTTTAGGTCAGTTTAGTTTATTGTCACGTGCATCGAGGAACAGCGAAAGCTTTTTCATTACGTGCTATCCAGTCAATGGAAAGACAATACATGATTACAATTGAGCCGTCCACAGTTTACAGTTGCAGGTTAAAGGGTATAAGGTTTAGTGCGAGATAAAGGTCAGTAAAATACAATTAAAGATAGTCCGAGGATCTCCAATGAGGTAGATGGTTGGTCAGGATGGCCCTCTGGTATGCTATGTTTTAATAGCACCCAATTAATATGATGCTAGTGTTCACAGACTAATAGTTAAGAGTAATTAGATGGAGAATTGAAGTGACAGGTAGTTGTCACTTTCGGTAAGTTGTACAAATTTGCTTCAGTAAAGTTCATAAGGTCATAAGTTCATGTTGTAAGAGTGGAATTAGGTCATTCGTCCATTGAGTCTACTCCGCCATTCAATCATGCTGATCTATCTTTGCCTCTCAATCCCATTCCCCTGCCTAACCCAAAACCCCTAACACCCGTACTAATCAAAAATCTATCTATCTCTGCCTTGAATAATAGTGAGATTAAACGAGAACTTACCTGTTCGAAGTTTGATCTTTATTTTATGAGGAGTTACGATGAGGGATTACGTGAAGAAGACCCCGCCTGGCGCTGGAACGGCATACTTCAAAGCAGCGGCATGAAAAACACAGAACCAAATAGCCGGAGTAAAATAGTAAGGCTCAAAATAGACTAGAACTACCAGATGATCATTTATATTATGAGGGTTGGGAGTGGAGGGCACGTAATCCCTCATCGTAACTCCTCATAAAATAAAGATCAAACTTCGAACAGGTAAGTTCTCGTTTAATCTCACTATTTTACTTCGGAGTCACGTGAGTGACTACGTGAAGATTTTAAAGCCCTGTGTTTTCCATGTCGTAAACTCATTTCATACGACTCTCTGTTTGGTCAAAACAGTAGTGAGTAAAAATATTTTAACACATTGTTATATTTTATGTAATAAGTCCTTTAATTATAAAAAAGAACAACTTTTTTAAAATAAGAACCCCTCTATTGCAGGGGAAAATTACAACAATTGATAAATGATGCAAATGGTAACATAAATCGATAATATAAATCGATAATATAAACAAAGCAAGCATTCAAAGGGAACCCAGTACTGCGTGTCCAAATCCTGGCACCGTGACAACGGGTTTATTGTAGAACTTTGAAAAAGTTTCTTCTCTAGACCACCCTGCGGCCTCTAAAATTTGATCGAGTGGTACGTCCTGTACCTTCGCCGCGGACGTAGCTGCTGCCCTAGTGGAGTGAGATTTAAACACATCAGTGTCTATTCCTGCTAGACCCAAAACCTGTTTTAACCATCTAGAAATGGTTTGAACTGAAACTTTTGTATGTGGTTTTTTGTGTGTTATTAATAACGCTTTCTCAGAACCTCTGAGACTTTTGGTTACCTCCATGTATTGAGTTAAATGCTTAACTACACACAACGTTTCATCAATAGGATATGCTTTAAACATTACCTTCATTCCAGTTTTCCCTGGTCTGCTTTGTTTGATCAAGTCATAGACATAAAACACAATGTTATCTGAAGTCACATGCATGCAATCCAACCTTAACAATTGCAAAGTCTGTACTCTTTGAGCTGATACCAATGCCATTAACATAACCACCTTGAATGTTAAGTTCTGTAAAGACATTGAATTAATTGGAGTCCATTGTTTAAGCAAAGTGAGAACAATGCTAACATCCCAAATTTCTGTATATCTGGGCTTGGGAGGATTTTTATTAAAAATACCTTTCATGAATCGGGATACTAATGGGTGAGACCCAACTGAATCTCGATCCGAAATTTGTCCTAAATAGGATGACAATGCACTCCGAGCACAATTAATGGCACTATAACTCAAATGTTCATCAAAGTGCAACCCAGCAAGGAACTCCAATACATTTGAAATGTTAGCAGAATGATAAGATATCTTTGACTGTGTACAAAAGGCTTCCCATTTTCTTATATACGACATATATTGTTTTTTAGTGCTAGTCCTCCAAGCTGCATCTATAACATCCATGGTCCTGTCCGACAGTTCGAACTCTTGCAATGGTCTGGTCAGAACCTGCAGATTAACAAATTCATATGATCATGCAATGGATGAATTTCTTTTGTTACTGGTTGTGTCAACAGATTGTCGCAACTGGGAATAACCATACATGGTTCGATAATCATTTCTAGCATCAATGGGAACCATGACTGTGTGGGCCAATTTGGCACCACCAAAATGCCTTTGGCAGCGTCTTGCGCTATTTTCTTGAGACATTGCCCAATGAGACAGAATGGGGGAAAAGCATAAAAGAACGTATCCCCCCAGTGTAGCGAGAAAGCATCCACCGCTACTGCCCCCGGATCGTGTTCCCAAGACACGTATTTCGGCAATTGGTGATTCAATCTAGATGCAAACAGATCAATGTCCGGTACTCCATACCGACTGACAATATTTTTGAAAATTTGTGGATTTAACATCCATTCTGTATTGTCTTTAAATATCCGTGATCTTTTGTCTGCCACAACATTGTTTCTTCCTGGGAGATAAATAGCTGAAAGCCAAATATTTTTTGTAATACACCATTGCCATATCTGGTTTACCAGATGATCACATGGAATTGATCTGACACCACCCATGTGATTGATATATGCCACAGCTGTGGTATTATCTATTTGTACTTGGACATGTAAATCCTTTAATGAAGAGCAATAAGCTTTTAAGCCATAGAATGCTCCCAGTAACTCCAAATAATTAATACCATATGTTTGGAGCAATAAATCCTCTTGGACAGCCCATCTGCCTCCACAGCTGGTCTCATTGTCCGTAGCCCCCCATCCGAGAGAACTTGCGTCAGTTTGTAATACCACGACTGGCTGATGAACTAAAATGTTTTTAGCAGCTTGTGGAACATTCTCAATCCACCATTGTAATTCCGATAAAGCTTCCTTAGGCAATTGCATTGGCCTATCAAAATGGCCTGCTCGCTGAATTAGTGCTTTAGTTTTTGCCCTTTGAAGATTCTGGTAATGTAACCGACCAAATTCTACTGCTGGAAATGCTGCTACCAATTTACCAATACCCTTGGCAACCTCTCGGATGGAGGGATAAGGTTTGTTAATCAATTTTTGACATACATCTGTCAAATCTAACTCCTTATTCATTGGTAAAGTTACCAACATGGTGACTGAGTTAATCAGAAACCCCAGATATTCAATGGTTTGGGACGGCTGTAACTTAGACTTCGTTGGATGGATCAGAAACCCCAACTTCTCCAACAAGCTAATAGTTGCTGAGACTGATTCCCCAGCTAATTCCTGATTAGCATTGACAATTAGAATGTCATCTAGATAAGCCATAACGATGTGTTTTTGTGCCCTTAACAGTGCAAGTGCTGGTTTTAACAATTTAGTGAACAATCTAGGTGCTGAACTTAATCCATTTGGCAAAGCTTTGTATTGCCACAGCTGTCCCATCCATTTAAACTTTAAATACCTGCGAAAATCATGACGAATTGAGACCGAATAATATGCATCCTTCAAGTCTATTGTAGCCATATAACAACCTGTTGATACCAACTGCATTGCAGTGTAGAAAGTGTCCATTTTAAAATGTTTATACTGGACAAATGTATTCAAAAAAGTGAGATCTAAAATGATCCTACAACCCCCATCTTTCTTCAGTCTGGGGAAAATGTTTGATATAATTTGTTGCGGATCCTCTCCTGTTCTCTCGATAACACCTTTTTTACTCAAACTCTTAATCTCTTTGTCCATTTGATTAACCTCAAACTCGGAGAACTTTAAAGGATGACTAGGGTCATACTGTCCCAATGGAACCATACCTTCCACAAAATCAATGGTAGATCCTTGTACAGTATCTAATACCACACGATCAACTGTAATATTGTCCCATTCCTTATAAAACATTTGGAGTCTACCGCCAATCTGTGGCCCATCCCAGCATTCCTTTTTTATGGGATAATGTTTATGTACCTCTCCAGCTGGACGAGATGATCTCCTTTTCCCAAGGAATGGGTGTACATTCGGCTGTGTTGGCTGGAAATTCCTCCTTATCATACTCCTGCCTCGGCTTGTACCAGCTCCAAAATCAAATCTCTTCCTTGAATAGCCAGACCATCTCTGGCCAAAGTTGAAGGGTCTCATACGACCAAAAGTTTTTGCGTCTTCATCCATTTCTTTAATTTGTTTAGACAAATCCTCTCCGAACAAAAACCCAGGAGTTTGAACATTGCTTGGTTTACACAATCCTGCAAATCTTGGATGTAACAGAGGTCGAATGGCAATCTTCCTCATGCAATTAATCTCAAAAAATGAGTTGCAAAATAAGGCCAACATATGTTTCTGCACTTTGGTCATTCCACAACCTTCCACTTGTCTGCCAAATGCAGTAATGCCAGCTGAAATCAGCTTGAGGACTCTTTGAAATCGAATTTCCTGCGCCCGCATAATTGATGACATAGGCGCCCAAACAACTGAATTCACCGTAGGTACCTTCAATGAGGCACAATTGATCGGTGTTTTATATATTTCTGCTGTCTCAACCATAACAGCCTCTTGAAGCGGGTGAGAGACCATATAATTAATATTGGCCGCCAGGTTTTCTTCCATGGCCTCACCGCTTCCTCCAGGTATAGCAAAGTCTTGTGCCACATCAGGCACACCTGGATCCATATATTTGAATTGTGGTGTGTCCTCCGGACCACAAACACCACTTGCAGGGTCTGTCTCATACAGCCCTGGTACTCCTGAAACTTGTTCAAAGGAGACTTCCTCCAGTCCATACCCAGGCACTGGGGTTTCAAATTCCCAATTCGAATTGGCACCATATTCACGATATGGAACCCCCTCAGGGGCTGCCTGGGAATATTCTGGGTTCGTAGACCCTTGGTTGATTATAGTCTGGAGCATTTTCTCCATTTGGTCCATCCTAAGCCATAAGGCCTTCTTTTCTGGACCTTCAGAATCAGAGTCCTCTGAAAACCCAGGCCCTGCAGCTTTTCTTTTACTTTTTTGAGGCACTGGGATTTCCTCTACAGTTTCCATTTGTGGAGCAACCAAAGCCTCACTAACGGGTGTTTCAACGGCCGCCGGTATCGGAACCGGCTCCGCACTAAACTGCTGTCCCGACTCTTCTGCACCCCGGGACGCACGTTTTACCCGCTGTTTCTTGGCCTTCTCCATTTTATTTTTTCCTCTAACTCCTCCTGGTTTACCCACCAGGCTACGGAGTTCTGAAACCTCGCCCAAAATTTTGTAAAACTTTCTTACCTGCGGGCCGGTTCCTTACCGCTGTGTGGAGCTGCGCTCTGCAGCTCTTTCGTTGCCGACAGCGACGACGTAATGCCGTTCCAGCGCCAGGCGGGGTCTTCTTCACGTAGTCACTCACGTGACTCCGAAGTAAAATATCCATTGACTTGGCCTCCACAGCTGTCTGTGGCAATGAATTCCACAGATTCACCACCCTCTGACTAAAGAAATTCCTCCTCATCTCTTCCCTAAAGGAACGTCCTTTTATTCTGATGCTGTGACCTCTGGTCCTAGACTCTCTCACTAGTGGAAACATCCTCTCCACATCCACTCTATCCAGGCCTTTCACGATTTGATACTACACTATAATATAGTCGATACTCACTATAATGATTGTCACCAGTGTGTAGGATGAAGTTAGAATGTACGGGGTGATCGCTGGTCGGAGCGGACTCGGGACGAAGGGCATGTTTCTGCGCTGTATCTCGAAACAAAACTAACTAAACAGGAGATTAATGGCGTTGCTTTGAGCTATCACAATGGTCTGGCTCCCTCCCTTCCAGTGACTCCATTTATACCTCATGCTGCCTCGGCAAGGCCAGCAGCATAATCAAGGACGAGTCGCACCCTGGCAACTCCCTCTTCTCCCCTCTCCCATCGGGCAAAAGGTATAGAAGTGTGAAAATGCACAACTCCAGATTCAGGGACAGTTTCATCCCGGCTGTTATCAGGCAACTGAACCATCCTACCACAACCAGAGAGCAGTCCTGAGCTACTATCTACCTCATTGGTGACCCTTGGACTATCTTTGATCGACATTGACTGGATTTACCTTAACATAACATAACATAACAAATACTTTATTAATCCCCTTATTCAGGGGAAATTCAGATGTCCTTGCAGCACACTAATAAAAATACAACATAGCATTAAAGAAATTTGACATTAAAACATAAACACATCCCCCCACAATGGTTCTCACTGTGGGGGAAGGCACAAAGTCCAGTCCCCATCACCATGTCCACCCAAAGTAGTCGGGCCTATTGAGGCCTCTGCAGTCGCCACTATGGAGGCCCGATGTTCCCTGCTGTTCTAACTGGGTGATGGTACTCTGGCGTCGGTAGACCCTCTCAGCGGCTTGGGGTGCCAGGAACAGCCGCCTCCTTACGGTAGACCGCGGCTTCCAAGCCAACAGGCCGTGCTGTACGGAGCTCCACGCACTGGCGATCTCGGCGAGAGATCCCAGGCTCCGCAAGTGTAAAGTTCAGCGCCGCCGCCCGCTGCTGGCCGCTCCCCAGACCCGCGGCTCCACGATGTTTTTCACGGCGGTCGCAGCATACTGGAGTTCCAGCGCGGCGACCCAGGCAAGGCATCGCCCGCTCCGCTCCGCGATAGCGTTCCAGCGCTGCGTCGCCTCCGAAGCCGAGGTTCCGGCCGGGTCCCCTCAGGAAAACGCCGCTCCAGACCCCGCTGATAGGCTGCGAGTTCGGGTCGAAGTTGCTGCTCGAGGAAAGCCGCCTCACCAACCAGGCAGGGACTTGAGAAAGCAGTTTCTCCCTTCCCCCCCACCACCACCCCCCACACATTAAAAGATTAGATCCCCAACTAACACTTTTAACGTACTAAAAATAAAGAAAAAAAAGAAGTGCAAAAATGGACAGCTGCAGGACTGGCAGCCGTACAGGACAGCACCCCCTCTCCTACCTTGCACTAAATGTTATTCCCGTATCATATTTTTTATTGAGTCTACCCCGCCATTCATTCATGGTCATTCAGTAAATGGCTTGAGAATAATAATAATAATAATAATAATAATAATAATAATAATAATAATAATAATAATGATAATATGTTTTATTGTCATTACACACAAGTGCAACGAGATTTGGTTTGCAACTTCCATCCGGTCATAACTTAATCGACAAATAAAGTAATCATGGATTGTCTTTCTGCTGGCAGGAATGCACGCAACAAAAGCTTTTCACTGTACCTCGGTACACGTGACAATAAACTAGAGTGAAACTGCAGCTGAAACTGAAACTGATACTAGTAGTCAGATTTGCGAGACCTCAGCACCCTGCACAAGACCACGCTGACTCCTCCTAATCAGTCTCTACTTTTTCTCCAAATAGGCATGAATCCTGTCCCTCAGTACCTTCTCCAGCACCTTACCTACTACTGATGTAAGTCTCACCAGCCTGGAGTGTCCAGGCATGTGTTAAAGAAGGAACTGCAGATGCTGGAGAATCGAGGGTCGCACAAAAGGCTGAAGAAACTCAGCGGGTGCAGCAGCATCTAAGGAGCGAAGGAGATAGGCGACGTTTCGGGTCGAGACCCTTCTTCAGACCAGGTATGTCCTTGCTGGACTTCTTGAACAAAGGACAAAGGACATTTATTGTCACGTACACCAATTGGTGTAGTGAAATGTGACTTGCCATGCAGCACACAGATAAAGATAAGACGCAACACTAAAGAATCAACAATGAACATAAAAACATCCCCCCACAATGGTTCCCACTGTGGGGGAAGGCACAAAGTCCAGTCCCATCCCCAAGTCCACCCATAGTCGGGCCTATTGAGGCCTCTGCAGTCGGCGCTACGGCGGCCCGATGTTTTAGGCCTTCTCGCAGGATGATTGTGCTCCAGGGTCGGGAGAGTCTGGAACAAGTGGACAACCGTAGTATTCTCGTGCTTCTACTTAACGGTGCTTCTAACCACCTAATATCCAATGATAAGAATCTTTTAAATATGTCACAGTTCTCAGTTCAGGATGCAAGATGATCAGAACCTTGGGAATCCGACCACTTCTTGTTTTGCTATTCATGTTAGTTTGCACAACTCCATGTCGCAAGGTTATGCCAACGTTCAAATGCAACTCAAGGATGAACAAGATTTCACTGATCTGACCCCCTGTTGATACTATACTGTACTCCATCCGATATTCACTATGAAGATTGTAAATTGTCCCTGGTGTGTAGGATAGTGCCTGTGTACAGGGCCTGTTCCACTTTCCCGAGTTATTCATGAATTCTCCCGAGTTATTCACAAATTCTCCCAGGTT
The DNA here is from genome assembly GCA_963514005.1 of Raja brachyura. The sequence goes on from OY740785.1 coordinate 111,428,270, forward strand.
TTCCCCTTGATTCAAACTCGCAGAATGTTTGGAACGAGTCCGTAGGAGACCGTAAGAGTCCGTGGATATATTGTAGCTCGTTATGCCAGCCGAAGGTACTCGGGGCTATTTTTTTACACGTGAACATTTTTGATCAGGCTGGAAAAAAACGTCCCGACTTACCTGATGCCCCGGGTACCTACACCTGGCTTAACGAGCCACTACAATATATCCACGGACTCCTACGGCCTCCTAAGGACTTATGTCAACAAAATAGAGAGGGTACAGAGGAGATTTACTAGAATGTTGCCTGGGTTTCAACAGCTAAGTTACAGAGATAGGTTGAATAAGTTAGGTCTTTATTCTCTGGAGCGCAGAAGGTTAAGGGGGGACTTGATTGAGGTCTTTAAAACGATGAGAGGGATAGACAGAGTTGATGTGGACAAGCTTTTCCCTTTGAGAATAGGGAAGATTCAAACAAGAGGACATGACTTTAGAATTAAGGGACAGAAGTTTAGGGGTAACATGAGGGGGAACTTCTTTACTCAGAGAGTGGTAGCGGTGTGGAATGAGCTTCCAGTGGAAGTGGTGGCGGCAGGTTCGTTGGTATCATTTAAAAATAAATTGGATAGGCATGTGGATGAGAAGGGTATGGAGGGTTATGGTATGAGTGCAGGCAGGTGGGACTAAGGGAAAAAAAGTTGTTCGGCACGGACTTGAAGGGCCGAGATGGCCTGTTTCCGTGCTGTAATTGTTATATGGTTATATGGTTATATTACGAACAATCTGTGCATTTGAATCAAGGGTAAAACTCGGGAGAATTTGTGAATAACTCAGGAAAGTGGGATAGGCCCTTAAGGAGTGGCCCGATAGCAGAAGCGTCCATGTCGCGGGGCTGGAAACTGGAAATATCCCGAGCTAATTCTGCTACTGCGACAAGTGACGGCTCCCAGGAAGGTTGCGTCCTTTTCAGGACGGACGGACGGACGATGACAGCGATGTCAACATTTGTAACACGATGGACACGAAAAGAAGTAGGGTAAGGGGCCGCCACAGACTCGGTGAGACGATGGGCCTGTTTCCCGTGCTGTATCTCTAAGCTAAACTGAACTAAGCAGGAGATTAATTGCATCGCTTTTAGCTGTCACAACGGCCTGGCTCCCAAAACGTAACATCTGGATGGGAATCACTGGGGAAAACCGCTTGTTGGAATCACCGAGGTTCCGAAACAGGAGAAACTCAGCAGCAACTGCAATTCATTGAGCAAGATCTGTAATTGTCCTCATTAACCAGAATTAGACATCCAAATTAATTGCACGAAAAATGGCTCCGAACAGAATAATGGCAGTGACAGATACATTAAAATAAAATTGTAATTGTATTTAACACACAATCAGGTTAAAGGATGTCATTTTTTGCAATAATTTTGTGTATTACGGTGAAAGACTGAGATTCTACTGAACATTTTAGAAGAAAAATCATTTCAAAATTGGGTGAAGAACTATGGCATGAGGAATGGCAGTAAGAAAATTCATCTGCTGGTTTACACCAAAGATAGACACAGATACTGGAGTAACTCAGCAGGACAGGCAGCATCTCTGGAGAGAAACATAGAAACATAGAAACATAGAAATTAGGTGCAGGAATAGGCCATTCGGCCCTTCGAGCCTGCACCGCCATTCAATATGATCATGGCTGATCATCCAACTCAGTATCCCGTACCTGCCTTCTCTCCATACCCTCTGATCCCCTTAGCCACAAGGGCCACATCTAACTCCCTCTTAAATATATCCAATGAACTGGCCTCAACTACCCTCTGTGGCAGAGAATTCCAGAGACCCACCACTCTCTGTGTGAAAAAATTTCTTCTCATCTCGGTCCTAAAGGATTTCCCCCTTATCCTTAAGCTGTGACCCCTTGTCCTGGACGTCCCCAACATCGGGAACAATCTTCCTGCATCTAGCCTGTCCAACCCCTTAAGAATCTTGTAAGTTTCTATAAGATCCCCTCTCAATCTCCTAAATTCTAGAGAGTATAAACCGAGTCTATGCAGTCTTTGTTCATAAGACAGTCCTGACATCCCAGGAATCAGTCTGGTGAACCTTCGTTGCACTCCCTCTATGGTAATAATGTCCTTCCTCAGATTTGGAGACCAGAACTGTACGCAATACTCCAGGTGTGGCCTCACCAAGACCCTATACAACTGAAGTAGAACCTCCCTGCTCCTATACTCAAATCCTTTTGCTATGAAAGCTAACATACCATTGGCTTTCTTCACTGCCTGTTGTACCTGCATGCCTACTTTCAATGACTGGTGTACCATGACACCCAGGTCATGCTGCATCTCCCCTTTTCCTAATCGGCCACCATTTAGATAGTAATCGGTTTTCCTATTTTTGCCACCAAAGTGGATAACCTCACATTTATCCACATTATACTGCATCTGCCAAACATTTGCCCACTCACCCAGCCTATCCAAGTCACTTTGCATTCTCCTAGCATCCTCCTCACAGCTAACACTGCCCCCCAGCTTAGTGTCATCCGCAAACTTGGAGATATTGCCTTCAATTCCCTCATCCAGATCATTTATGTATATTGTAAATAGCTGGGGTCCCAGCACTGAGCCTTGCGGTACCCCACTAGTCACTGCCTGCCATTGTGAAAACGACCCGTTAACTCCTACTCTTTGCTTCCTGTTTGCCAGCCAGTTCTCTATCCACATCAATACTGAACCCCCAATGCCATATGCTTTAAGTTTATATACTAATCGCTTATGTGGGACCTTGTCGAAAGCCTTCTGGAAGTCCAGATACACCACATCCACTGGTTCTCCCCCATCCACGCTACTAGTTACATCCTCGAAAAATTCCACAAGATTCGTCAGACATGATTTACCTTTCGTAAATCCATGCTGACTTTGTCCAATGATTTCACCACTTTCCAAATGTGCTGCTATCCCATCTTTAATAACTGACTCTAGCAGTTTCCCCACTACCGATGTTAGACTAACTGGTCTGTAATTCCCCGTTTTCTCTCTCCCCCCCTTCTTAAAAAGAGGGGTTACGTTTGCTACCCGCCAATCCTCAGGAACTACTCCAGAATCTAAAGAGTTTTGAAAGATTATCACTAATGCATCCACTATTTCCGGAGCTACTTCCTTAAGTACTCTGGGATGCAGCCTATCTGGCCCTGGGGATTTATCGGCCTTTAATCCATTCAATTTACCCAACACCACTTCCCGACTAACCTGGATTTCACTCAAGTACTCCTTTGACCTGCGGTCCCCTGCTATTTCCGGCAGATTATTTATGTCTTCCTTAGTGAAGACGGAACCAAAGTAGTTATTCAATTGGTCCGCCATATCCTTGTTCCCCATGATCAACCCACCTGTTTCTGACTGCAAGGGACCTACATTTGTTTTCACTAATCTCTTTCTCTTCACATATCTCATTCACATAGAAGGAATGGGTAACGTTTCAGGTTGAGACCCTCCTTCAGAGAGACATAGATGGTGATAGCGAGACATTGGTTGTCATGTGCGAATAGGAATTTCTAAATCCAAGGCTGCTTCACAATCTCCCTCTCCCTTCCTCCTGCTGATCAAGACTGGACTCCACCATTGGCTGCAGCCAACAAGAACAGTAGACCCGGGTTCGATCTTGACTATAACCATATAACCATATAACAATTACAGCACGGAAACAGGCCTTCTCGGCCCTTCCAGTCCGTGCCGACCATTTATTTTCCCCTAGTCCCATCTACCTGCACTCAGACCATACCCCTCCATTCCCTTCCCGTCCATATACCTATCCACTTTACTTTTAAATGTCACAATCGATCCTGCCTCCACCACTTCTGCAGGAAGCTCATTCCACACAGCCACCACTCTCTGAGTAAAGAAGTTCCCCCTCATGTTACCCCTAAACTTCTGTCCCTTAATTCTCATGTCATGCCCTCTTGTTTGAATCTTTCCTTACCCTCAATGGGAAAAGCTTATCCACGTCAACTCTGTCTATCCCTTTCATCATTTTAAAGACCTCAATCAAGTCCCCCCTTAACCTTCTGCGCTCCAAAGAATAAAGACTATGGCTGCAGTCTGTACGGAGTTTGTACGTTTTCCCCGTGACCTGCGTTTGTTCTCACCGATTTCCTCCCATGTTCCAAAGACGTGCAGGTTTGTAGGTTGATTGGCTTTTGGTAAAATTGGAAATTGTCCCTGGTGTGTGTAGGGTAGTGTAAGCGTGCGGGGATCGCCGGTCGGCGAGGACTCGGACTCGGTAAACTAACAGACGAGCCCGGCGGCTGAAGTGAACGCCGTGAACCAACGACAAGAGTGGGTGAGGGCTGTCGGTGAACACGTAGGGCGGTGGCGGGCAAGGAGAGCGGGCTAGGAGTGCCATCGGAGAGTCGTCGCCCATGTAAATGTCTGCGGTTGAATGAAGACAGACCAGCGGTGAGTGCCGGAGGTCGGTCAAGGAAATGCCACCGGGAATAAAGAGGGACCCGGCATGGGTGGGAGAGGGGGGGCACCAAGAGAACAAAGAGGGACCATTGGGGACCTTTTAGAAAGGTGGTGAGCAGAAACTTTTGTATTCAGAGGGTAGTTAATCTATGGAAACTCATTGCTACAGAGGGCTGTGGAGGCCAAGTCAGTGGATATTTTTAAGGCAGAGATAGATAGATTATTGATTAGTACGGGTGTCAGGGGTTATGGAGAGAAGGCAGGAAAATGGGATTAGGAGGCAGAGATCGGCCATGATTGAAAGGCGGAGTAGACTCGATGGGCCGAATGGCCAAATCTACTCCATTAACTTGTTACCTTGTGCATTGAACAATTTGTAACTTTGTTGGTGCCCTTTACGTAGCGGCTCTTTGCATACCTTGTGCATGGGATGCAAAGCAAAGAATTTCACTGTGACGTGTCACATGTGACAATAAAGTATCATTCATTCATTCATTCATTCACTCACTCATTCATCATTCACGCATTCATTCATTCACTCACTCATTCACTCATTCATTCATTTATTCATCCATTCACTCACTCACACACTCATTTATTCACATTCATCCATTCATCCATTCATTCATTCACTCACTCATTCATTCACGCATTCACTCATTCACTCACACACTCATTTATTCACTCATTCATCCATTCATTCATTCAATCATTCATGTTAAGAATTGAGCACGAAAGGCTTTTTTTAAGCGATTGCTTGTTCATCGTTCTTGAAAATATGTACTCTTGGTCATCGAGTCATACAGCACGGAAACAGGCCCTTCGGCCCAATGTGCCCATGCCGACCAAAATGTCCCATCTACGCAAGTCCCACTTGCCCACGTTGGGCCCATGTCCCTCTAAAATGTTTGTATTGATGTTCCTGTCCAGATAACGTTCAAATGTTGTGATAGTACCTGCCTCAACTTCCTCCTCTAGCAGCTTGTTCCTTGCACCCACCACATTCTTTGACCCTCAGGTCCTCTTAAATCTTTCCCCTCTCCCCAAACCTATGTCCTCTGGTTTTTGATTTTTTTTCTGCTCTGGGTGAAAGACTGTGCATTCACACTGTCTATTCCCCCGATGATCTTCCAAACCTCTATAAGATCACCCCTCATCCTCCTGCCTTCCAAGGGATAAAGTTCTAGCCTGCTCAACCTCTCCGCAAAAGCTTAGGCCCTCAAGTCCTGGCAACATCCTGGTAATTCATCCCTGCACGACCTTCAGTTTAACAACATCCTTCCTATAGCAGTGTGCCCAAAACTGAACACAAGAATGGTGCCGGCTCTATACCTTTTCATACCTCTATCTTCCCACTCCCCTGAGTCTCAGTCAAATTAGGGGTCTCAATCTGAAACGTCACTTATTTCTTTTCTCCAGCGACGCTGCCTGACCCGCTGTGTTACGAAAGCATTTTGTGTCTATCTTCGGTGTAAACCAGCATCTGCAGTTGCTTCCTCCACAAGAAAACAAGTGTCAGTATTAGTGATGTGCCAGAATCCAAATGCAGTTTGAATGGATGATGAATAAGTTTATTGGCCAAGTATTCACATACAAGGAATTTGCCTTGGTGCTCCGCCCGCAAGTGACAACATGACATCCAGTGATGGTTTTGGAATGACACATAAAACATTAAAAAAATAAATAATATAACAAATAATAAATAATAACATGTAAATAATAATTTGGGTGGCGTTTGTGGAGACAGTCTGCAGAGGTGGCCTTGAGTTTATAACTGCACGTTTTAGAATGAAACCTGAGCACCCTGGGAAAACACAAGGGGGTACAGAGAGACCATACAAAATCTGGACAGACAGCACCACTAGTCACCCTTTCCCTTTCCCCAGAGATGCTACCTGTCCCGTTGAATTACTCCAGCTTTTAGTGCCTATCTTTGGTACATCTGCAATTCCTTCCTGCACATCCTATATATTTAATCTAATCAAATCTTCACTCGCCCTATTGGATTTATCTGCCTGAAACAGTACATAGGTCATTTCATGAGGAATAGGTGACGTTTCGGGTCGAGACCCTTCTTCAGTCTGAAGAAGGGTCTCGACCCGAAAGGTCGCTCATTCCATATAACCATATAACATATAAACCATACAACAATTACAGCACGGAAACAGGCCCTCTCGGCCCTTCCAGTCCGTGCCGACCATTCATTTTCCCCTAGTCCCATCTACCTGCACTCAGGCCATACCCCTCAATTCCCTTCCCGTCCATATACCTATCCACTTTACTTTTAAATGTTAAAATCGATCCTACCTCCACCACTTCTGCTGGAAGATCATTCCACACAGCCACCACTCTCTGAGTAAAGAAGTTCCCCCTCATGTTACCCCTAAACTTCTGTCCCTTAATTCTCATGTCATGCCCTCTTGTTTGAATCTTTCCTACCCTCAATGGGAAAAGCTTATCCACGTCAACTCTGTCTATCCCTTTCATCATTTTAAAGACCACAATCAAGTCCCCCCTTAACCTTCTGCGCTCCAAAGAATAAAGACCTAACTTGTTCAACCTTTCTCTGTAACTTAGTTGCTGGAACCCAGGCAACATTCTAGTAAATCTCCTCTGTACTCTCTCTATTTTGTTATTCCCTCGCTCCATAGATGCTGCCTCACCCGCTGAGTTTCTCCAGCATTTTTGTCTACCTTCGATTTTTCCAGCATGTGCAGTTCATTCTTAAACATAGGTCATTTCACAATTACACACAGTGGGGTCTTTTCTGAAGAAGGCTTTGTTTGTTGATTGCTTTTCGCATTTAACTATCTTACCGATTTTCTTATTTGTGAACACTTTTCAGCAGAATTCAAAGTAAATTAGAAATAAAACATTCTGACATGTATAGAGCACAACGTGAAGGGCTCATATGGGCATAGCAGCTGTCTGAAAAGTTTAGCTTGTAAAGGGTTTAGTTTAGTCTATTTTTGAGATACAGCACGGAAACTGGCCCATCGTCCCACCGAGTCCGCGCCGACCAGCGATCCCCGCACATTAACACTATCCTAAACAAACATCAGGGACAATTTTCATTTATACCAAGCCAATTAACCTACAAACCTGTATGTCTTTGGAGTTTGGGACGAAACCGGGGATCCTGGAGAAAACACACCAGGTCACAGGGAGAAGGCACAAATGCCGCACACACACCCCGTGGTCAGGATCGAACCCGGGTCTCTGGCGATGCGAGGCAGCAACTCTACCGCTGCGCCACCTTGCCGCCCGATGCACATTATTTAATAAACTATTTGCTCGTTTTAAAACTCTTGGGAAGCTGAAACTTTGCCTGGAGAGTTGAAAAATTGTGGCAAATGGTTTCAGTATGAGAGGATTGTGAACGTGCAAGTTACTGTAACGCATGCAGCCAAACAATTCTCTCCGCTGCTTCATTACTTCCAACAAGTCGATGTAGACAGCACCCAAGGTCAGGATCAAACCTGGGTCCCTGGTGTTTTGAGAAAGCAGCTCTACCTGCTGTGCTGCAGAGCCACCTTGGAAATGGCGCTGTGCCACGATCTACCTCACCCGTACCTTTTATAAACTTACGTCCTCCTTTCTGAGGATGTTGCCCACGACTCGAGGGCCTGAGCTATAGGGAGAGGTTGGGCACGGTGGTGCAGGGGTAGAGTTGCTGCCTCACAGCGCCAGAGGCCCGGGTTCCATCCTGACTACGGGCTCTTGGCTGTACGGAGTCTGTACGTTCTCCCCGTGGGTTCCCTCCGAGATCTTCGGTTTCCTCCCACAATCCAAAGAAATTTGCAGGTTAATCGGCTTGGTGTAAATGTAAAATTGTCCCTTGTGTGTGTAGGGTGGTGATAATGTACGGGGAGCGCTGGTCGGTGCGGACTGGGTGGGCACTTCTAGGAGGAACTTCTTTAGTCAGAGGATAGTTAATCTGTGGAACTCATTGCCACAGAGGATTGTGGTGGCCAAGTCCGTGGATATTTTAAGGCAGACAGATACATTCTTGATTAGAACAGCTTTCAAGTGTTATGAGGAGAAGGCAGGAAATCTGGTATTAGGAGGCTGAGATCAGCCATGATTGAATGGCGGAGTAGACGCGATGGGCCGAATGGCCTAATTCTACTCCTATAACTTTTATTTATTTTTGTAAATGTTATTTATTAGAGGTAAATACATCAATGTACACATATATATACAGTCATTGTACCCCATAATTTTATGGCTTTTATAGAAAAAGAATAGAGAGAAAGAGAGTGAAATGTGAAAAGAGTTGTGATAGTGAAAGAGCGTGCCAAAGGGGAGAAGCAACCCTTGGTCAAAGAATTAGAGAAAGGGGGTTAAAAGATAGACCCTAAAAAAAGAACAGGAAAAAGAAAAAAAAAGAAAAAAAGCCAGTTATTATGTTATATATATCACGCTAAAGGAATCCACCAACTCGATAGTTTTTCATCCCCCCCCCTACCAAGGCCCGAGGTGCTCCTGCACCCTCTCTTTGTAGCAATTCTATAAATGCAGACCACGTCTGATAGAAGCGATCTGATTTTCCTGCCAGGCGGAGTCTCATATCTTCCAGATGTAGTGTTTCAAACATAGTTGAAATCCACATATTTAATGTTGGTATAGGAGCATTTTTCCAAAACTTTAAGATCAGTTTTTTTCTTATTATTAAGCCATAATCAAATAAATTCTTTTGATACACATTTAATTCCAAACTACCTTCTGTCATTCCGAAAATAATCCATCCTGGCTTTGGTGTCATTTTTATTTTAAACAGTTCTATAACTTGCGAACTTATTCCTGCGATGTATTGTTCGCATGGACTCATAGAATCGTACAGCGTGGAAACAGGCACAACTCGACCAACATGTCCCGTTTACACTAGTCCCACCTGCCTGCGTTTGGCCCTCTAAACCTGTCCTATCTGTGTACCTCTCCGAATATCTCCTAAATGTTATGAGAGAGTCCCTGCCTCAACTACCTCCTCCGGCAGCTCGTTCCGTACATCCCCCACCCTTTGTGAAAAAATTTACCCTCAGGTTCCAATTAAATCATCGTCCCCTCACCTTAGACCTATGTCCTCTGGTTCTCAATTCCCCTCCACTGGGCAAGAGACTCTGTGCATTTACTCGATGTATTCCTCTCATGATTTTGTACACTCATCCTCCTGCGCTCCAAAGAATAAAGTCCTAAGCTGTCCAACCTCTCCCTATAGCTCAGGCCCTCGAGTCCTGACAACATCCCCGTGAATCTCTGCACCTTTCTGTGCTCTATGTGTCTGTGACAAATTGCTCATGGTTTTATGAAAGCAGTGGCTGTTGTCACAGAAAGAGAGAGGGGGGAGAGGGGGGGGGGGGGGTGGGGGGAGAGGTTGAGAGGTGGAGAGGGGGAGAGGAGGAGAGAGAGAGAGAGCGAGAGAGAATGAGAGAGAGCGAGAGAGAGAGCGAGCGAGCGAGAGAGAGAGAGAGAGAGAGAGAGAGAGAGAGAGAGAGAGAGAGAGAGAGAGAGAGAGAGAGAGAGAGAGAGAGAGAGAGAGAGAGCTAACATGGACGCGGGGCCGGTCCCACTTCGATCGCCGGAGCCGTGAGGAATTGTGCGGAGTTCGTCCCGACATCGCGCGGGGCTCGGAAAAACTGACTATGTTCGAAAATTACGCGCGGCAACGGCTTGTCGGCTCGCAGTTGCCTCGACGCATTACACACCGTCTCGACGTCGTGCCTCCGTGACCCTCTCTGTAGGTGCCTCCGTGCCCCTCTGTGTGTGTGCCTCTGTGCCCATCTCTGTGTGTGCCTCTGTGCCCCTCTCTGTGTGTCCCTCTCTGTCCTGGCGAACTTACCTTTAAGACTTCGCTCCAGGTTCGCCACACTTTGCGCCGCGTTGCGCCACTCACCCAACCTCCGCGCGGCCCTCGCTGCCGGTTTGGTCGCGCTTGCCGCATGCAGGCGCATGCTGGTGGGAACGGGCCCTGTACAGGGATCACCCGACCTCCGCGCGGCCCCCGCTTCTAGTTTGATCGCGCTCATCGCATGGAGTCGGATGCTGGTAGGACAGGCCCTTTAGAGAGATAAAGAGAGAGGGACAGAGGATAGATAGATAGATAGATAGACAGGGAGAGATAGAGAGAGAGAGAGAGAGAGACAGACAGACAGACAGACAGACAGACAGACAGACAGACAGACAGACAGACAGATAGACAGACAGACAGACAGACAGACAGACAGACAGACAGACAGACAGACAGACACAGAGACAGAGACAGAGACAGAGACAGAGACAGAGACAGAGACAGAGACAGAGACAGAGACAGAGACAGAGAGAGTCTGTTTAACAGGAAAACAGGAATTGCTGTCAGCTCCTGCTGAAGATGAAAGATGGTGATCGAGGAATATTTGGACAGGTACATGGATAGGACAGGTTTGGAGGGATATGGGTCAAGCGCAGCCAGGTGGGACCAGTGTAGATGGGACATTGTTGGCCGATGTTGGCAAGTTGGGCTGAAGGGCCTGTTTCCACGCTGTATCACTCTATGACTGTATGACTCTCGGAAAGAAGAAATTAATTTTTTGCATATCTCACGGAAGACATAACATTTTCTTTGCCGCATCGGGAGTGATTGCACGGGGAATATGCAGGGTTATTGGTGTGGGATTGTGCGGTCCCAGTCCAATTGTTAGTGACCTTGGCAATCATGACCACAGCACAATATAATTGATTACAGGCCAACCAGTTTAACCGGGGACTGGACTGAAGCCAATTCCTTCATATTGAGCGAAAAATTCATGAAGGCTTGCAGGCAGTGCTTTGCCGAGAAGATAATTAACCAATTGAACAATTGTGATATTCAGATGATGAAACACTCAAGTAATACCCTTGCAAAGGTGTTTCACTTCTTATTTGTGCTCATGAGAATATCAATACTAACATTCAAACGAAGGTTATAGCTCGAAGATAGACACAAAGTGCTGGAGTCACTCAGTGGGTCAGGCAGCATCTCCTGAGACCTGTCGGGTCGAGACCATTCTTCAGACTAGAGTCAGCAGAAAGGGAAACAAGAGATATAAACGGTGATGTAGAGTAGCAATGTTACAAAATTTTGAGATAAAAAAAATCAAGTCTGCAATTTATCCCATCAGATAAAGCATAAAAAGAAGTTTAATTTGACACCTAATTCACTTTCATATCTTCAGTATTAAGAAAGTTATGGCCATTTTCATACTCGGAAATTAGCATCTTGCTCCCCATTGCCTTTCAATTGACTTAACTCAAAAGCTGTGATCTGGAAAAGTTAAAAGGCCATAACTTTCTTAAAAATTAAGGGAACTCAATGAAATTTTCAGTTATTATAGATTGAAGCATTCTGAAACAAATATGAAACAATCTTACTTGGATGACCTGAAATTAAAGCATATAATTAGTTAGTTATCTAATTGTAGCTAATTACAAAATTCAATGAGTAGATCTAAACATCTATCCATTTCTTAAGAAAAGATAAACTTTTTTAAAATTGCCTAAGTGTCCAAATAACATTCACACAATAATCCACAATATAACATAATTTTTAAATCTCATTTTCATGAATTTCTGGGCCAAATGGAAGGAATTTAGTGTTTGATTCCTGTAAATTAATGGCCATTTAAATCAACTAGCGAGTGGGTTTTAGTGGAATGCGGTGGATTGGAACGTTGCGGTTAGCGGTGAAGTCGGGAGGAAAAATACTGTTTGTTCATACATTTTTTGGGACCCCATTTCGCAACATAAAAATATTATTAAAGCCTCCCGAAAAACCAACTTTTAATATAAAAATAAACTATTTACCTTTTTTTCTCCCCTACGCAAAATCCTTCCCGTTGTCGGTGCTCACGGCTTTTGAAGGTGATTTTTAAATTACTCTAGTTAATAAATAATTTAGAGTAATTTAAAAATACCTTCATTCATGAAATGTCGGAGCGATTTTTCTTCCGCAACGAAATCGCCCGACATGGATCGATTTTCCAGGTCTGTTGAAAAGCGGCACTTTAAGCCTGCCCCCCTCTGAAAGGCGCCAAAGTCGCGCACACGGGGAGCGGCAGAACTGCAGCGCTGCTCAAGGTAAGTTTTGCAACATACCTATCTAGAGAGATATAGAACAAATTAATGAAAGATATGCTAAAAAGTAATGATGATAAAGGAAAGAGGCCATTGTTAGCTGTTCGCTAGGTGAGAATGAGAAGCTGGTGCGACTTGGGTGGGGGAGGGATGGAGAGAGAGGGAATGCAGGGGTTACTTGAAGTTAGAGAAATCAATATTCATACCGCTGGGTTATAAGCTGCCCAAGTTAAATATGAGATGCAGTTCCTCCTATTTGCATTATCTCTCACCCATCATTCAAGTAATGCTGACGCTTTATAAGGCGATGGTCTGGCCTCATTTGGAATATTTTGAGCAAAGATGTGCTGGCGCTGGAGAGGGTCTAGAGGAAGTTTACGAGAAACTACAACTACAAACCTTCACGGCTTTGGAGTGTGCGAGGAAACTGGAGAAATCCCACGCGGTCAAAGGGAGAAAGTACAAAACTCCATACAGACATTAGGAATAAAGGCATAGATTATTTTCTCAATGGGGAGGGCTTTCAGAAATCAGAGGTGCAAAGGGACTTGGGAGTAGTGGTGCAGGATTCCCAGTAAGTTAACTTGCAAGTCGACTCGGTAGTAAGGAAGGCAAATGCAATGATGCTAGGATTTTCTTTTCGAGAAGTCTAGGATATAAAAGTTGGGATTTCATGCTGATGCTTTACGAGACACTGGTCAGGCCACATTTGGAGTATTGTGAGCAATTTTGGGCCCCGATATCTGATAAAGGATGTGCTGGCGCTGGAGAGGGTCCAGAGGAGGTTTACGAGAATGATCCCAGGAATGAGTGGGTTAACCTATGATGAGTGTTTGACAGCACTGGGCCTGTACTCGCTGGAGTTGAGAAGGTTGAAGGGGGGGGGGGACCTCAATGAAATGTACAGAATAGTGAAAGGCTTGGATTAAGTGGATGTGGAGAGGATGTTTCCAGTAGTGGGAGAGTCTAGGACTAGAGGTCACAGCCTCAGAATGAAAGGATGTTCCTTTCGGAAGGAGATGAGGAGGAATTTATTTAATCAGAGGGTGGTGAATCTGTGGAATCCACTGCCACAGAATGCCGTTGAGGCAATCAATAGATATTTATAAGACATATATAGATAGATCCTTGATTGTTACGGGTGTCAGGGGTTATGGGGAAAAGGCGGTAGAATGGAGTTAGGAGGGAGAGATCGATCAGCCACTATTGAATGTGAAGTAAACCTGAAGGGCTGAATTGCCTAATTCTGCTCCTAGAACTTATGAACTTATGAACTCTACACCAGCCTGAACGTTGCTTGATTCTTGAAGAGTTTCTTCAGGCCAGGGACTTTTCTAGAGGACATCTTTATTTTAGAAAATAGACAATAGGTGCAGGAGGAGGCCATTCGGCCCTTCGAGCCAGCACCGCCATTCAATATGATCATGGCTGATCATCCCCAATCAGTACCCCGTTCCTGCCTTCTCCCCATATCCCCTGATTCCGCTATTTTTAAGAACCCTATCCAGCTATTCAAGAGAAAGCATCCAGAGAACCTGCCTCCACTGCCATTCCACAGACTCACCACTCTCTGTGAGAAAAAGTGTTTCCTCATCTCTGTTCTAAATGGCTTACCTTATCCTTATTCTTAAACTGTGGCCCCTGGTTCTGGACTCCCCCAACATCGGGAACATGTTTCCTGCCTCTAGCATGTCCAAACCCTTAACAATCTTATATGTTTCAATGAGATTCCCTCTCATGCTTCTAAACTCCAGAGTGTACAAGTCCAGCTGCTCCATTCTCTCAGCATATGACAGACCCGCCATCCCGGGAATTAACCTTGTAAACCTACGCTGCACTCCTTCAATAGCAAGAATGCCCTTCCTCAAATTAGGGGACCAAAACTGCACGCAATACTCCAGCTGTGGTCTCACTAGGGCTCTGTACAACTGCAGAAGGACCACTTTGCTCCTATATTCAATTCCTATTGTTATAAATGCCAACATGCCATTCGCTTTCTTCATTGCCTGCTGTACCTGCATGCTTACTATCATAGACTGATGAACAAGACCCCCAGATCTCATTGTACTTCCCCTTTTCCCAACTTGACGCCATTTAGATCTGCCATCTGCCCTTCTGTTTTTGCTACCAAAGTGGATACTCTCATACTTATCCGCATTAAACTTCATCTGCCATGCATCTGCCACTCCCCCAACCTGTCGAAGTCACCCAGCATTCTCATAGCATCCTCCTCACAGTTCACACTGCCAACCAGCTTTGTGTCATCTGCAAATTTGCTAATGTTACTTTGAATCCTTTCATCCAAATCATTGATGTATATTGTAAATAGCTGCGGTCCCAGCACCGAGCCTTGTGGTTCCCCACTAGTCACTGCCAGCCATTCTGAAAGGGACCCGTTAATCCCTACTCTTTGTTTCCTGTCTGCCAACCACTTCTCTATCCATGTCAGCACTCTACCCCCAATACCATGTGCCCTAATTTTGCCCACTAATCTCCTATGTGGGACCTTATCAAATCTCCTATGTGGGACCTTTTCTGAAAGTCCAGGTACACCACATCCACTGGCTCTCCCTTGACCATTTTCCTAGTTACATCTTCAAAAAGTTAAAGAAGATTAGTCAATCACTTTGTAAAATAAAGGATGAAGAAATCAGACGGTCCACAGATTAGAACTCATTCTGTTGCATAAACGTCATAGAAAGCAGACCGTCAGGTTGAATCACAGCTTGGTTTGGGAACAGCTGTGCTCAAGACTGCAAGAAACTGCAGAGAGTTGTGGATGTAGCCCAGTCCATGACATGGACCAGACTCCTCACCATTGATTCCGACTACATTGCGTACTGCCTTGAAAAGGCAGCCATTATCGTCAAAGACTTGTCCCACCTCGGTCACTCCATCTTCCCCCCTGCTCCTGTCAGGCAGAAGGTACAGAAGCTTGAAAGTGCGCACCAGCAGACTCAGGAACAGCTTCTTCCTCTCTCTTATCGGTCCTTCCATAAGCTAGGATACTGTCCGCTTCACCTCTACCCCATTGTAGATCTTGGTTTTTGTCGCTGGAACTGATGCGCTGCAATGCTGAGAACTACATTCTGCACTCTGTATCTTCACCTTTGCTCTACCTATTGTATTTGGGTTTGGCTTGATTTTATTTCATTTAGTTTAGTTGTTTAGTTTAGTTTAGTACCGAGGTAAGTTCATAGGTTCGTGTTCATAAGTGATAGGAGCAGAATTAGGCCATTCGGCCCAACAAGTCTATTCAGCCATTCAATCATGGCTGATCTATCTCTCACCCCCTCCTAAACCCATTCTCCTGCCTTATCCCCATAACATCTGACATCTGTACTAATCAAGAATCTATCTAACTCTGCCTTCAAAATATCCACTGACTTGGCCTCCACAGCCACCTGTGGCAATAAATTCCACAGAATCACCACCCTCTGACTACAGAAATTCCTCCTCATCTCCTTTCTAGAAAATATTTTGTTACGTGCGAACCAGTCAACGGAAAGACAATACAAGGTTACGATCGATCCACTGTGGACCGATACATGTTAAGGTGAATAGAATCTAGTTCAAGATAAAGTCCAGTTAAGTCTGATCAAAGATAGTCCGAGTGTTAAAGAAGGAACTGCCGATGCTGGAGAATCGAGGGTTACACAAAAAGCTGGAGAAACTCAGCGGATGCAGCAGCATCTAAGGAGCAAAGGAGATAGGCAACGTTTCGGGTCGAGACTCTCCAGCTTTTTGTGTAACCCAAAGATAGTCTGAGGGTCGCCAATGAGGTCGATAGTAGCTCAGGACTGCCCTCTAGTTGTTGGTAGGATGGTTCAGTTTCCTGATAGCAGCAGTTGGAAGAAGGGTCCAGACCCAAAATGTCACCTATTCCTTCTCTCCAGAGGTGCCGCCTGACCCGCTGAGTTAGTCCAGCATTAATCAGCCCTGCTGAAAGCACAACACGGATGCGAGAACGGCTCCAGTGCCATTGAGATCTGCTGATGGTAGAGTCACGCTGAGGACAATGCAGGTGCTGGGGAACTGATCTTATTCCCTTCCCTCCCCTGCACATTGTGAATCAGGACCTGCGGGATGCAGAAGCAGCAGCCCTGATGCAAAGCCCCGAACCAGAAGGGACTCCAGTGTTCTGCTCAATATCACGGTGAGGTATTTTTAGCTTGGGTTTAGTGACCCAGAAGGGGGTTGGCCTTTCATTATTATTTGAGAGCATGTGCATTCAGTTGAAAAGAGAGGAAAAGAGAGAGCACTATGCTGTATGAAAGGGCCTCAGGGAAGGTGTAAAATAAATTTATAAGGCTGAGGGAACTTTGATTACACGGATAGACTGAATAAAATCGTTTGCCCTGGGAGAGAAGAACATCATCTCATATTCCACTCCGCTAGCTTACAACCCAATTTTTTGAACAATTAGTCATTAAGTTATAGAGTCATACAGTGTAGAAACAGGCCCTTTGGTTTAACTTGCCCATGCCGACCAACTTGCCCCAACTGCCTTCCAGCGCCAGAGACCCAGGTTCGATCCTGACCACCGGCGCTATCTGTACGGAGGTTATACGTTCTCCCCGTGAACTGCCTGGGTTTTCTCCGGGTGCTCCGGTTTCCTCCCATACTCCAAAGACGTGCAGGTTTGTGGGATTAATTGGCTTCCTTTATTCAAGCTCTAGATTGCATTAAAATGCTGGCAATTGTAATTAAGGATTAGAATCAGAGGCATAACCATATAACCATATAACAATTACAGCACGGAAACCGGCCTTCTCGGCCCTTCCAGTCCGTGCCGACCATTTATTTTCCCCTAGTCCCATCTACCTGCACTCAGACCATACCCCTCCATTCCCTTCCCGTCCATATACCTATCCACTTTACTTATAAATGTTAAAATCGATCCTGCCTCCACCACTTCTGCTGGAAGATCATTCCACACAGCCACCACTCTCTGAGTAAAGAAGTTCCCCCTCATGTTACCCCTAAACTTCTGTCCCTTAATTCTCATGTCATGCCCTCTTGTTTGAATCTTCCCTACCCTCAAAGGGAAAAGCTTATCCACGTCAACTCTGTCTATCCCTTTCATCATTTTAAAGACCTCAAGTCCCCCCTTAACCTTCTGCACGAAGGTAGACACAAAGTCCTGGAGTAGTGTGGCAGTTGCAGACAGCATCTCTGGAGAAAAGGGATGGGTGACGTTTCGGATCAGAACCCTCCTTCAGACTGAGAGTAGAAGGGTGGAAACTAGTATAAAATGGCCAGAGCAAATCGGGGCTGGCGATAGAAGACCAAGGAAGGGTGGAGCCCATTATGGTCCATTGTTGACTGGGGAGATGAGAGATCCCAAATGGCGTCATAGAGTCATACAGCATGGAAACAGGCCCTTTGACCCAAATTCCCTATACCGACCAACATGTCCCATCTATCCTAGTCCCACTTGTCTGTCCCATATCCCTGGAAACCTCTCCTATCCATGTACCTGTCTAAATGTTTCTTGAACTTTGTGATAGTACCTGCCTCAGCTATCTCCTCTGGCAGCTCGTTCCATATATCTACCACCCTTGGTGTGAAAATGTTGCTCTTCAGGTTTCTATTAAATCTTTCCACCCACCCCCCTCACATTAAACCGATGTCCTCTGGTTCTTGGTTCCCCTACTCCAGGTAAAAGGAGCATCCTTGATGTTCCAGGTCAGATTGTCCACCTTGAGTAGGGGGCAACTTTTCCATCTTGACACTTATAAACGCTGAGATTTGGGCATCCTAGAGCCTTGCAGGCCACTGCATCTCAGCTAGTGCTGACCCAGCCTTGCGCTCAATCAACCAATTCACTATTACCTCCGCAAGGCTTAATGTTCTTCAGAAATAAGTTTTTAATTGGAAACATAGAACGTTACAGCAGAGGAGCAGGCCCTTCAACCCACAATGTCTGTGCTGGACACACTTTTGACTTCAGGCCTTGAAGATACAGTGTGGAAACAGGCCCTTCGGCCCACCAAGTCCTTGCTGACCAGTGTGAAAGCATCAC
Organism: Raja brachyura; assembly: GCA_963514005.1. Next base: position 111,446,824 of record OY740785.1, read on the forward strand.
AAATTATTTGTGGAAATTGTGGAAATAAATTCACCTTGGAAACATGATACATCAGATATAATGCAAACTCAATTGGAAAAAATTGAGGTAATCAATTTTTCAAAATCAATATAGGTATTGGAATTGATTTATTATTGCCCCATGTACTGAGACATATTGTTAAGTGTGCTACCCAGACAGATTTACTCGTACATAAGAACTATCAAACTGTATATGAGTAGAATTACGAGGATGTTGCCAGGACCTGAGGCCCTGAGCTATGGGGAGAGGTTGACCAGGCTGGGACTCAGCCTTTTAGAAGGATGAGAGGGGATCTTATTGAAACATATAAGATTATTAAGGCTTTGGACCCGACAGAGGCAGGAAACATGTTCCCGATGTTGGGGGAGTCCAGAACCAGGGGCCACAGTTTAAGAATAAGGGGTAAACCATTTAGAACGGAGATGAGGAAACACTTTTTCACTCAGAGAGTTGTGAGTCTGTGGAATTCTCTGCCTCAGAGGGCGATGGAGGCTGGTTCCCTGGATACTTTGAAGAGAGAGCTAGATAGGGCTCTTAAAGATAGCGGAGTCAGGCGATATGGGGAGAAGGCAGGAACGGGGTACTGATTGGGGATGATCAGCCATGATCACATTGAATGGCGGTGCTGGCTCGAAGGACCGAATGGCCTACTCCTGCACCTATTGTCTATTGTCTATTCCTTGGAGCGCAGAAGGATGAGGGGTGATCTTATAGAGGTGTATAAAATCATGAGAGGAATAGATTGGGAACAAAATCTCATGTCAATAAGTCCTAGGAGCAGAAGTAGGCTATTCAGTCCATCGATTCGGCTCATTTATCGCTGATCTATCTTTCCCTCTCAACCCCATTCACCTGCCTTTTCCCCGTAACAAATGGCACCCTTACTAATCAAGAATATGTCAATCTCCGCCTACTCTTGCCCAGAGTAGGGGAATCGAGAACCACAGGACCAAGGTATAAGGTGAGGGGGGAGAAAGATTTAATAGGAACCAGCGGGGTAATTTTTTTACACAAAGGGTGGTGGGTGTATGGAATGAGACGCCGGAGGAGGCGGTTGAGACAGGTACATGGATAGGACAGGTTTAGAGGGATATGGGCCAAACAGAAGCAAGTGGGACTAGTATAGATGGGACATGTTGGTCGGTGTGGGCGAGTTGATTCGAAGGGCCTGTTTCCACACTGTGTGACTATGAGAGACTCTAGGTCGAATCTCAAGGTGCAAGTTGGCCCCTTGCATCTGATAGCAAATGGTCCAACAAATGGGATAGGTTTGGGAGCAGGTTCCCTCACCTCAGCTGGGAGATGGTTTAGTTTAGGAGTCTGAAGAAGGGTCTCGACCCGAAACGTCGCCTATCTCCTTCGCTCCTTAGATGCTGCTGCACCCGCTGAGTTTCTCCAGCTTTTTGTGTAACCCCCGATGGTTTAGTTTAGTTTAGTTTATAGATACTGCACTAAAACTGGCCCTTCGGCCCACCGAGTCCATACCAACCAGCGATCCCTGCACATTAACACTATCCTACACACACTAGGGACAATTTTACGTTTACACCAAGCCAATTGGCCTACAAACCTGTACCTCTTTGGAGCGTGGGGGGAAATCGAAGATCTCGGAGAAAATCCCCGCGGTCACGGAAAGCACGTACAAACTCCGTACAGACAGCACCTGTAATCAGGATCGATCCCGGGTGCTGCAAGTGCTGTAAGGCAGAAGCACTGCCGCTGCGCTCCCATGCAGGCCTATGGTGTGTGGCTATGAAATAAAAATGCATTAAAAATAGGGCACCGTCTCTCAAAACACATCAAAGTCGATGCCTTCAGCATTGATTTTTAAATGGCAAGGATAAAAAAAAAAACATGTATCACCAAATTCAAAATTAAACACAGGAGATCCTATTATTATCCCCATTGCTTGTTTTAATTATGTATGTTTTTTAAATTAAATGCATGACCATCTGGTAAATGGAAGACCTTGCGGGCAGCCTGTTCACAGAATGAGGGAGGATGGATTAGTTTCTCGTAGAATAAGTGATCCTATCCAGGCAATGCAGTTGCTGATGATCTGGAAAGGAGATGAGGAGGAATTTGTTTAGTCAGAGGGTGGCGTATCTATGGAATTCATTGCAACAGAAGGCCAAGACAATTAATATTTTTAAGGTAGAGATACGTAGATAGATTACAAGAATGATCCCAGGACTGAGTAGGTTAACCTCTGATGAGCATTTGTCTGCACTGGGCCTGCAGTCGCTGGAGCCTAGAAGAATGAGGGGGGACCTCATTGAAACATACAGAATAGTGAAGGGCTCGGATAGAGTGGATGTGTGGAGAGGATGTTTCCACTAGTGGGAGAATCTAGGACTAAAGGACACAGCCTCAGAATTAAAGGATGTTCTTTTAGGAAGGAGATGAGGAGACATTTCTTTAGTCAAAGGGTGGTGAATCTGTGGAATTTATTGCCACAGATGGCTGTGGATATTTTTAAGGCAGAGATAGATAGATTCTTGATTAGTCCAGATGTCAGATGTTATGGGGATAAGGCAGGAGAATGGGGTTAGGAGGGAGAGAGAGATAGATCAGCCATGATTGAATGGCTGAATAGACTTGTTGGGCCGAATGGCCTAATTCTGCTCCTATCACTTATGAACACGAACCATTGAACTTGTACAAGGCTCTCTGATCAGGTGTCATTCCTGCATTGTTGCACAGATTGTGGGTGAGTTTGGGTTTAGGTTTATTAATGGTATATTTTTTCAGATTTTCTTTTCGATATTTAGAGTTCCAGCAATCACCCATACCTGTCTCACATACACTGGCGGCAATTTTACATTTTTTTAACCAAAAGCTGTAAAGGGGCTGTCCCACTGCGACGACCTAATTGACGAGTTTAGAAGAATTTAGAAGAGTTTGGAAAAATATCAAGTTGAAGACCTCCTTCGACTATGTAGAAGACCTCCTTTGACCAAAAGTTTTTCCTCATCTCCGTTCTAAATGGCTTACTCCTTATTCTTAAACTGTGGCCCCTGGTTCTGGACTCCCCCAACATCGCGTGTCCAAACCCTTAACAATCTTGTATGTTTTTGAGGCATTGTGCAGAGTGGATGGAGCCAACGATGGGGAGTGTGGTCTGTGTGATGGACTGGGCTAGGTCCATAACTCCCTGCAATTTATTGCAGTCCTGGGCAGAGCTGGTCCCAAACCAAAGGTAGACACTGCTGTAAATCAACGGGTCAGGCAGCATCTCTGGAGAAAAGGAATAGGTGAATATTGAGAGAGAGAGAGAGAGAGAGATAGAAGAAATGGATGAACGATATGCAAAAAATGTAACGATGATAAAGGAAACAGGCCAATGTTAGCTGTGGGCTAGGTGAAAACCAGCTTCAGACAATGAGACTCAACAAGACTACTTTGAACCTAGTGCAATGATTTGTGTTGGGGCGGGACGGAGAGAGAGGGGATGTAAGGGTTACTTGAAGTTGGAGAAATCAATATGAGGAGTCAATATGAGGTCTATCTTTGGTTTAAACAGGCATGAGTGGGTTTGGGGAGGGAGGGAGTGTAAAAAGCATGAGTATGTGAATGTTTGAAGTTCTTTTAAATGGAGAGACACAGTAATCTCGTTGTGTGTGACACATGCAATGACAATAAAGCATTCTTCTTCTTCTTCTGCTGTTCCTTCCCACACATTTAGTCTGTTCCCAAACCACGGTGTGATTCAATAGACAATAGGTGCAGGAGTAGGCCATTCGGCCCTTCGAGCCAGCACCGCCATTCAATGTGATCATGGCTGATCATCCACAATCAGTACCCCGTTCCTGCCTTCTCCCCATATCACCCTGACTCCGCTATCTTTAAGAGCCCTATCTAGCTCTCTCTTGAAAGTATCCAGAGAACCGGCCTCCACCGCCCTCTGAGGCAGAGAATTCCACAGACTCACAACTCTCTGTGAGAAAAAGTGTTTCATCGTCTCCGTTCTAAATGGCTTACTCCTTATTCTTAAACTGTGGCCCCTGGTTCTGGACTCCCCCAACATCGGGAACATGTTTCCTGCCTCAAGCGTGTCCAAGCCCTTAACAATCTTATATGTTTCAATGAGATATCCTCTCATCCTTCTAAGCTCCAGAGTGTATAAGCCAAGCTGCTCCATTCCCACAGCATATGACAGTCGCGCCATCCCGGGAATTAACCTTGTAAACCTACGCTGCACTCCATCAATAGCAAGAATGACCTTCCTCAAATTAGGAGGTCATCTTAATATTTTGATCTTAAACCTATGCCCTCTAATGTTACCTTCCCCCTCAGCTTAGGTCTTTGCTGGCTTTGCATCAGTCTCCCTTGTGACAGTGTGCTTTATATGTGTAGGAAAGAACTGCAGATGCTGGTTTAAATTGAAGATAGACACAAAGTGCTGGAGTAACTCAGCAGGACAGGCAGCATCTCTGGAGAGAAGGAATGGGTGACATTTTGGGTCGAGACCCTTCTTCAGACTGATCAGTGTGCTTTCTATGCTGCAACTGTGGCATCTATAGGCATTGGTGAGACCAATTCTGGAGCATGGTGTACATTTTTGGTCGCCAAATTATAGGAAGGATGTCAACAAAATAGAGAGAGTACAGAGGAGATTTACTAGAATGTTGCCTGGGTTCCAGCAACTAAGTTACAGAGAAAGGTTGAACAAGTTAGGTCTTTATTCTTTGGAGCGCAGAAGGTTAAGGGGGGACTTGATCGAGGTCTTCAAAATGATGAAAGGGATAGATAGAGTTGACGTGGATAAGCTTTTCCCATTGAGGGTAGGGAAGATTCAAACAAGAGGGCATGACATGAGAATTAAGGGACAGAAGTTTAGGGGTAACATGAGGGGGAACTTCTTTACTCAGAGAGTGGTGGCTGTGTGGAATGATCTTCCAGCAGAAGTGGTGGAGGCAGGATCGATTTTAACATTTAAAAGTAAAGTGGATAGGTATATGGACGGGAAGGGAATGGAGGGGTATGGTCCGAGTGCAGGTAGATGGGACTAGGGGAAAATAAATGGTCGGCACGGACTGGAAGGGCCGAGAAGGCCTGTTTCCGTGCTGTAATTGTTATATGGTTATATGGTATAGTTATTCGAGTTGAACTCAAGCTTTCTCCTGTGGCATCTGGTGGAAATTTACATTATAGAAGTGAAATGGGATGTACAAAATTATTATGTGCCAGCTGTAGTAAGAACAAGAATGTTTTCTGAAAAACATCATTGACATGTTCTGTTGTAACAGGAAAAGTGTTATCAAAGTGGAAACAGAGACCGTTTTATTTAGTGAACTTTAATGGATCTGCCTACCTCATTTTAACTAGATGATGTGTTAGTGATGCCTCCAATAGACTTTAGAAATACAGCGCAGAAACAGGCCCTTCGGCTCAACAATCCACGGCATCCAGTGATTGCCCCGTACACTAACACTATCCTACACACACTGGGGACAATTTACAATTATACCTACAAACACTTCATGCCTTTGGAGTGAGGGAGGAAATCAGAGCACCCGGAGAAATCCCACGCGGGTCATGGGGAGAATGTGCAAATTCCGTACAGGCCGCACCCGTAGTCGGGATCGAACCGGGATCTCTGGAGCTTCCCCACTCGGCTGCCTACATTGCAGCGCCTCAGTTCCATCGTCCAATGTCCACAATGGGACAATTCACAGCGCCCTTTACGCAGTGTTCGATTCAGACCACGGGTGCTGTATGTACGGAGCTTGCACGTTCTTCCTGTGACCCCCTGGGCTTTATCCAGGTGCTCCGGTTTCCTCCCACACTCCAAAGACCTGTTGGCTTGTAGGTTAGGGGGTTACACAAAAAGCTGGAGAAACTCAGCAGGTGCAGCAGCATCTAAGGAGATGCGAAGGAGATAGGTGACGTTTCGGGTCGAGACCCTTCTTCAGACTGGTCAGGGATCAGGGAAACGAGAGATATAAACAGTGATGTGGAGAGATAAAGAACAATGAATGAAAGATATGCAAAAAAGTATTGATGATAAAGGAAACAGGCCATTGTAAGCTGTTTGTGGTGTGAAAATGAGAAGCTAGTGCGACTGGGGTGGGGGGGGGGGGGGAGGGGGAGATGGAGAAGGAATGTCAGGGCCCGAGGGCTGAGGGAGAAGTGGGGAGGGGAGGGGGCAGTCTGGGTTAACAGAATTGAGAAAATTCAATGTTTAAGCCCAGAGGATGCAGACTCCCCAAGCGGAATATGAGGTGCTGTTCCTCCAACTTGCGGTGTTGCTCACTCTGGCCGTGGAGGAGGTCCAGGACTGAAAGGTCGGATACGGAATGGGAGGGGGAGTTGAAGTGCTGAGCCACCGGGAGGTCGGGTTGGTTATTGCGGACCGAGCGGAGGTGTTCGGCGAAACGGTCACCCAGCCTCCGCTTGGTCTCACCGATGTAGATCAGCTGGCATCTGGAGCAACGGATGCAGTAGATGAGGTTGGAGGAGGTGCAGGTGAACCTCTGTCGGACTTGGAATGACTGCTTGGGTCCCTGAAAGGAGTGGATGGGGGAGATGAAGGGACAAGTGTAGCATTTCTTGCGGTTGCAAGGGAAAGTGCCCGGGGAAGGAGTGGAGCGGGAGGGAAGGGAAGAATTGACAAGGGAAGCGGGAGGGAAGGGAAGAATTGACAAGGGTTGTAGGTTAATTGGCTTTCTGTAAACAAATTGTAAATTTTTCCCAGTGCGTAGGAGAGTGCTAATGTACAGGGTGGGCCAAAGGGCCAGTTTCCACGTTGTATTTCTACACTAAACTAAGCTAGACTAAACTGCATGTACAGAGAGTGAACTACATATACATGTGACGGAATGACAGAGGGAGAGCAACAAGAGAGGGTGTTGCAGAACTCCCGTTGGAGGGTCTGAAGAAGGGTCTCGACGCGAAGCATCACCTTTTCCCTTTCTCCAGTAATGCTGCCTGACCCGCTGAGTTACTCCAGCATTTTGTGTCTATCTAAACTGAACTAAAAGCTGCATGACTGGCTGACTCTATGACTAACAATTGCAGTTAAGTACATCTTTTGTTTCAACAAGGCCCATTGAACAACTGCAGTTGTTTTTCCTGAGTGGATAATTTGATTATCTATCCTTGTTCTGATGCTCACTTGACAAGGAATACAATTCTTTATATGGATAGGTTCTTGTGTTCTTTGATAGATATTCTTCACTTGAAGTAGCCTTCTCGCTTGGATGCGTTTATTGCAAGGCATAAAATTGACTGGACACCTCCAGGCACCATTGCAAATAACCACTTGTACCTTCCTGCGCTCTTAAATGCTACACAAACAACAGACAGCCCTTCACAACACATATCCTGCTGAGTATTACATCACCTTTAATTCCTACCATGTACATTTATTTTGTATTCTGTACCTGTAGAGAGGTGTACACAATCATGAGAGGAATAGATCGGGCGGACGCACAGTTACTCTTGCTCAGTGGAACGGATAATCAGGGAACGTGGCTTTACGGAGAGGGGGGGAAAGATTTAACGGGAACCCGAGGGGTTGCTTTTTCACACAAAAGGGTGGTGGGTGTATGGAACGGGCTGCCAGAGGAGGTAGTTGAGGCAGGGACCAGCGCAGTGTTTAAGATACAGGTACATGGATAGACACAAAATGCCGGAGGAACTCAATGGGTCAGGCAGCATCGAGGACTGGTTTGGAGGGATATGGGCAAAAAGCAGGCAGGTGGGACTAGTACAGCTGGGACATGTCAATAGACAATAGGCGCAGGAGTAGGCCATTTGGCCCTTCGAGCCAGCACCGCCATTCAATGTGATCATGGCTGATCATCCCCAATTAGTACCCCATTCCTGCCTTCTCCCCATATCCCCTGAGTCCGCTATTTTTAAGAGCCCTATCTAGCTCTCTCTTGAAAGCATCCAGAGAACCGGCCTCCATCGCCCTCTGAGGCAGAGAATTCCACAGACTCACAACTCTCTGTGAGAAAAAGTGGTTCCTCGTTTCCGTTCTAAATGGCTTACTCCTTATTCTTAAACTGTGGCCCCTGGTTCTGGACTCCCCCAACATTGGGAACATGTTTCCTGCCTCTGGTGTGTCCAAGCCCTTAACAATCTTATATGTTTCAATGTGATCCCCTCTCATCTTTCTAAACTCCAGAGTGTACAGGTCCAGCCGCTCCATCCTCTCAGCATATGACAGTCCCGTAATCCCTGGAATTAACCTTGTAAACCTAAACTACACTCCCTCAATAGCAAGAATGGCCTTCCTCAAATTATGGGACCAAAACTGCACCCAATACTCCAAGTGAGGTCTCACTAGGGCCCTGTACAACTACAGCAGGACCTCGTTGCTCCTATACTCGACTCCTCTTGTTATAAAGGCCAACATGCCATTCGCTTTGTTTTAAAGGGTCTTAAGAAGGGTCTCGACCCAAAAGGTCACCTATTCCTTTTCTCCAGAAATGCTGTCTGACCTGCTGAGTTACTCCAGCTTTTTGTGTTTATCTTCAGTTTAAACCAGCATCAGCAGTTCCTTCCTACATACAAAGCTAGATTCGGTCTCTTGCCCACCTGTGAAAAGGGTCTGCCGCTCAGAGGTGTTTTATTTAAAAATGCATTGATTCATGATTTCTCAGCAGGGCAGGGAAGACATCAAGATGTTTCTGTCTTCATGTACACTCAGTTGCACATAATGTGATGTTGTATTTTAATATGAGAACAGTGTAATGCTTCTGATTTTCTGATGCGGGGAGGAATATTTTAAATGAAAAGAATGACCCGGTGTCTCGGTGGCGCAGCGGTAGAGTTACTGCCTTACAGTGCCCGAGACCTGGGTTTGATCCTGATTATGGGTGCTTATCTGTAGGGAGTTTGTACGTTCTCCCTGTGACCCGCATGGGTTTTCTCCGAGATCTCCGGTTTCCTCCCACACTCCAAAGACGTACAGGTTGTAGGTTAATTGTCATGGTATAAGTGTAAATTGTCCCTAGTGTGTGTTGGATAGTGCTAATGTGCAGGGATCGCTGGTCAGTGCGGACTCAGTGGATCGAAGGGCCTGTTTCCGCGCTGTATCTCTAAACTAAATGAACCCTCACAACTTGTATACTCAATACTTTGACTGATGAAGGCCAAGGATGTGCTTATTTTATCAATGCGTGGTTTTGGAGATACTGCGCAGAAACAGGCCCTTCAGCCCATCGAGTCCGCACCGTTCAGCGATCCCCGCACACTAACACGACCCTAAACACACAAAGGATTATACCAAGCAAATTCACCTCCAAACCTGTACGCCTTTGGAATGTGGGAGGAAAGCGGAGATTTCGGAGAAAACCCACGCAGGTCACGGGGAGAACGTACAAACTCCAAACAGACAGCACCCGTAGTCAGGATCGAACCCGGGTCTCTGGCGCTGAAAGCGTTGTAAGGCAGCAACTCTACCACTGAGCCACCGTGCTGCTCCACTTATTTCACACTTTTTGGCACTTCATTTCTGGGCCAGCTACCAATCAATACTCCCCTCTACCTATCACTTGCCAGACTTTGTCCCACCACCCCTTCTCATCCAGTTTTCTTGTACCCCTCCCCCACTAAAAATCAGACTGAAAAGGGGTTCCGATCCAAAATGTTGTCTATCCATGTTCTCCAGAGATGCTGCCTGGCCCACTGAGTTACTCCAGCACTCTGTGAATGTTTCCACTCGTGGGGGAGTCTAGGACCAGAGATAATAGTCTCAGAATAAAAGGACATATCTTTAGAAAGGAGATGAGGAGGAATCTCTTTAGCCAGAGGGTGGTGAATCTGTGGAATTGATTGCCACAGAAGGCTGTGGAGGCCAAGTCAATGGATATTTTAAAATCATGGATTGAGAGATTCTTGATTAGTACGGGTGTCGGGGGTTATGGGGAGAAGGCAGGAGAATGGGGATAGGAGGGAGAGATAGATCAGCCATGATTGAATGGCGGAGTAGACTTGATGGGCTGAATGGCCTAATTCTGCGCCTATCACTTATAAACTTTGAACTTATGAAAAAAATCAATCAAATGATCGAGCCGTTATCACACTTCTGTTTGCAGGAGCTCTTTGAACAACTTGGTTTCACTCCAACAGTGACCACACTTTAATAATATTCAAGGTGTTGCAGTAACTCAGTGGGTCAGGCAGCGTCACTGGAGACTTCAGACCCTACCCGAAAAATCACCAATCCATGTTCTCCACAGATGCTGCCTGACCCGCTGAGTTACTCCAGCACTCTGTGGAACGTCACCTATCCATGTTCTCCACAGATGCTGCCTGACCCGCTGAGCTACTCCAGCACTCTGTGAAATTTCACCAGTCCATGTTCTCCACAGATGCTGCCTGACCCACTGAGTAACTCCAGCAATTTTTGTATTTTTATGGTAAACCAGAATCTGGAATTTTTTTTAGATTTTGGGATTTTTGAACCATTGAGTCCACGGTGACCAGCGATCACCTGTACACTAGTCGCACATAGCTACACAACTGGGGAAATTTACAGAAGCCAATTAACCGACAAACCTGCACCTCTTTGGAATGCGGGAGGAGACCGGAACTCCCGGAAAAAACCCATGCAGGTCATGGGGAGAACGTACAAACTCAGTACAGACAAGCACCCGTAGTCAGTATGGAACATGGGTCTGTGGCGTTGTAAGGTAGGAACTATACCCCTCCGCCACCACCCATATGTGCCACAAATTCCTTGCGTCTATCAAAATACTTAGACTTAGTTCCTCCCATATTGTTGAGTGCATTGGGCAGCAAGCTTTCACCATTCTGTTGGGTCATGTGCGACATCTTCCACCCTCGACAGGTTTGCATCCCGGGCTTCCAAATCCATCTGGAATGTTCGCCTCCATGTGAGTTTTTGTCGGCCTCTTTTCCTTCTTCTGTCAGGTTGCTATGTCATCGCTATCTTAGGTGCATGTTCTGGTGACATTCTGAGTGCATGCACTGCAAATTTCATCCTGCGTCCCTATATCCTGGCTGAGAGGCTTTGTAGCAGTTTGCCGGTAGACCTCCCTGTTTGTGACGTGGTCTCTGTAGCTGGTCTTCAGGATCTTCCTCAAGCAGTTGTTGGAATGCATCCAATTTCTTTTTCATCTTCACATTGATTTTCCACGTCTCACTGGCATAGAGGGCCGTAGGGAGGACTACAGACTGGAAGAGCTTGACTTTTAGCATCTTGGATATCCCGCCTCTAGACCACATTGGCTGCATTCGTCTGAAGACTGATGCAGCTTCACCAATTCTGGAGTTCATGTCGACTTCTACATCTAGCAATGTTTCAAAATTTTGAGATTTTAAAAATCAAGTCTGCAATTTATCCCACCAGATAAAGCATAAAAAGAAGTTTAATTTGATACCTAATTCACTTTCATATCTGCATGGTCGTATGGCCCTGTCCCACGGTACGAGTTCATTCCAAAAGCTCTCCCGAGTTTTAAAAAAAATCAAACTCGTGGAAAGCACGGAGAATGAACGTAGCGGGTACATCGGAGCTCGGGGACATCTCTTAGCGGCTCCTAATGCTAACGGCAGGTACTCGGGAAGACTCGCAAACAGCAGGTTAGCTCGGGAAGACTCGTGAAGATTTTTCAACATGTTTTCAACAGCGAGTGCCAACGAGCGGCCATTACTATAATTCTCCAAGTTCGAATCAGGGTAAACTCTGGGAGAACTCTTGGAATGAACTCGTACCGTGTGACAGGGCCATTAGTCATAATACTCCATGACCATAAAACACCTTGGGATTTCCTGAACGGGGGAGGGGTGGGGGGCACAAATATCCATCTTTGTTGTTCTTCTTTGATGTCTCCTCAAAAGGTCCTACGAGAGGCAGGTATGAAAAGATGTGAGCACCTACAATTCAGTTTTGCCTTTCGCTTCAGACTGTATAATTCAGATATTTAAAATGATCAAACGCACTGATTAAAGGGATAAGAGTGGGTTATTTAATTTACTCTGTGATCATGGCAACTGAGAACATGAATATCTTATTAACAAACCACAAGTGAGATTAAAGATTAAAAAGTTGCTTTCCCCAAAGACCGGGAGCTATCTGAAGCACACAGAGCAAATCCAACAAGCTGTGAGTCCACGATATTGTACAAATCATTGCTTGTATTTGGGGGATCATTAGTTCAAATCTGCCCCCAAAATATTTTGGATGGTACAACGTTTTCAACTTTGAAAAGATTTGCAGCAGAAAGCATTTTACCTGGATGCATCACAGCATGGTTCATAAGGTCATAATGTCATCCTTGTGATTGAGGCAGTGCAGCGTAGGTTCACGACATTGATCCCTGGGATGGCGGGACTGTCATATGAGGAAAGCTTGAAAAGACTAGGCTTGTATTCACTGGAGTTTAGAAGGATGAGGGGATATCTTATAGAAACATATAAAATTATAAAAGGACTGGACAAGCTAGATGCAGGAAAAATGTTCCCAATGTTGGGCAAGTCCAGAACCAGGGGCCACAGCCTTAGAATAAAGGGGAGGCCATTTAAGACTGAGGTGCGAAACAACATTTTCATCCAGAGAGTTGCGAATTTGTGGAATTCCCTGCCACAGAGGACAGTGGAGGCCAAATCACTGGATGGGATTTAAGAGAGAGTTATATAGAGCTCTAGGGGCTAGTGGAGTCAAAGGATATGGGGAGAAGGCAGGCATGGGTTATTGATTGGGGCCGATCAGCCATGATCACAATGAATGGCGGTGCTGGCTCGAAGGGCCGAATGGCCTCCTCTTGCACCTATTGTCTTTGTTTCTATGTTTAGAAACATAGAAACATAGAAATTAGGTGCAGGAGTAGGCCATTCAGCCCTTCGAGCCTGCACCGCCATTCAATATGATCATGGCTGATCATCCAACTAAGTATCCCGTACCTGCCATCTCTCCATATCCTCTGATCCCCTTAGCCACAAGGGCCACATCTAACTCCCTCTTAAATATAGCCAATGAACTGGCCTCAACTACCCTCTGTGGCAGAGAGTTCCAGAGACCCACCACTCTCTGTGTGTAAAAAGTCCTTCTCATCTCGGTCCTAAAGGATTTCCCCCTTATCCTTAAGCTGTGACCTCTTGTCCTGGACCTCCCCAACATCGGGAACAATCTTCCTGCATCTAGCCTGTCCAACCCCTTAAGAATTTTGTAAGTTTCTATAAGATCCCCTCTCAATCTCCTAAATTCTAGAGAGTATAAACCGAGTCTATGCAGTCTTTGTTCATAAGACAGTCCTGACATCCCAGGATGTCATTTCTATGTCATCAGGTCATAAAGCCTAGGAGCAGAATTAGGCCATTTGGCCAATTAAGTCTACCCCACCATTTAATCATGGCTGATCTATCCCTCCCTCTTAACCCCATTCTCCTGCCTTCTCCCCATAACCCCTGACACCCGTACTAATGTGCTTGGGACCAGCTCCATTCAAGACCGCACAAAATTGCAGAGGATTGTGGACGCAGCCCGGAACATCACACAAACCAACCTCCCTTCCATTGACTCCATGTATACCTCACGCTGCCTCGGCAAGGCCAGCAGCATAATCAAGGACAAGTCGCACCCTGGCCACTCCCTCTTCTCCCCTTGCCCATCGGGCAAGAGGTACAGAAGTGTTGAAACACACACCTCCAGATTCAGGGACAGTTTCTTCCCAGCTGTTATCAGGCAAGTGAATCATCCTACCACAACCAGAGAGCAGTCCTGAACTACTATCTACCTCATTGGTGACCCTTGGACTATCTTTGATCGGACTTTGCTGCCTTTGACTTACACTAAGCATTATTCACGGTATTACTTTAGTGTGTACTAGACTACGTGGGACCCGTTCGGTCCCATTCTCACATGGGAAGCGTGGTCCCCCAACGCAATATTCCACCTCTCCACCAATTCCAATATTCCACCACTCTCGCATAGCCCCAACTACGCAGGCGCAGCTGACGGGTTCCCGTTGTGATGCCCCTGATCCTCCCTCCTCCCTTCACCCTCCCACTCCGCCCCTTGCCCTTCCCCCCCCCCAAGCATTCACTCCATCCCCCCCCATCAACCCCCCCCCCACCCCATCCACTCTTAGCGGCTCTCCGACGACGCAGCCATTCCCTCCCATTAGGTTCCCATTGAGTTCCCATCTATGATATGCAGATTATATTGGATTAATACCTTAATATTTCATTTATAATGCGAGATGTTGAAACAGCAGTAAATGTCACAAGGAAAGCAGGCCAATCAGTAACTTGAACCTCAGCGGGTGATGCAGCATCTATGGTGAGCAGGATTTGGTGACATTTGTGGACGAGACTCTTCTTCAGTCTGAAGAAGGGTCTCGACCCGAAACATCGTCAAGATAAGTCTGAAGAAGGATCTCGACCCGAAACGTCGCCAATTCCTCTCTCCAAAGATGCTGCCTCACCCATTGAATTTTTCCAACATTTGTTTGTCCACCTTCGATTCTTCCAGCATCTGCTGTTCTTTCTTAAACACTACCTTGAACCTGCCCTGTTATTCAACAGTTATACAACTGGAACATACCTCAACTGTACATAGACCATAGAACTGTACATGGTAAATAGAACAGTACGGATCAGAAGCAGGCCTTTCGGCCCACAAACTCCGTGCGACCATGACGTCACGATTAACTAATATCATCCGCCTGCACACGATCTTGGCTCGGACAAAAATTATCTGTTTATTTGCACTTTATCAGTTTATTTATTCATGTGTGTATATATTTATATAATGGTATATGGACACACTGATCTGTTCTGTAGTCAATGCCTACTTGTACTCGCTGGAATTTAGAAGATTGAGGGGGGATCTTATAGAAACTTACAAAATTCTTAAGGGGTTTGGACCAGCTAGATGCTGGAAGATTGTTCCCGATGTTGGGGGAGTCCAGAACAAGGGGTCACAGTCTAAGGATAAGGGGGAATTCCTTTAGGACCGAGATGAGAAAACATTCTTTACACAGAGAGTGGTGAGTCTCTGGAATTCTCTGCCACAGAGGGTAGTTGAGGCCAGTTCATTGGCTATATTTAAGAGGGAGTTAGATGTGGCACTTGTGGCTAAAGGGATCAGGGGGTATGGAGAGAAGGCAGGTACGGGATACTGAGTTGGATGATCAGCCATGATCACATTGAATGGCGGTGGAGGCTCGAAGGGCCGAATGGCCTACTCCTGCACCTATTTTTCTATGTTTCTATGTTTCTATGCTCTGTGTGCTGAAGCAAAGCAAGAATGTCATTGTCTTATCAGGGACACATGACAATAAATCATATAACACCATATAACAATTACAGCACGGAAACAGGCCTTCTCGGCCCTTCCAGTCCATGCCGACCATTTATTTTCGCCATATAACCATATAACAATTACAGCACGGAAACAGGAATGTAAACTCTCTTGAATCTTGAATTCCTGCACATCCATGTACCTATCTAAAAGCCGCTTGAACACCACTGTTGTTTCTGCCTCCACCATCATTCCTGGCACCACGTTCGAGGTGCCCACCACTCTCTGTATAAAATAGTTGTCCCTGTCACCACAGGGGGTGCTCCAGTTTCTCCCCAGTGTGCTCCAGTGTGGGTTTGCAGATTAATTGGACTCTGTTCATTGTCCCAATTGTGTCAGATGGAACTAGTGTACGGATGATCATTGTTCGATGCGGACTCGGTGGGCCGAAGGGTTTGTATCAGGGCGATATCTCTAAATTCAGAATCTCGTCCAGAATATCGACCCGGATGACATTCTGTTCGCCAGCCGCTCCCACCAGGAACACTGCACGCACCTGCGGGCGTTGTTTCAGCGGCTTCAGGATCACGGGCTGGTCATCAACCCCGTCATTTTGGCCTTCGCTCCGTTTCCTTCCTGGGGTACCACGTCACCTCGCAGGGCGTGGCCCCACTACCCGCTAAAGGGCCTGTCCTTCTGTATGAGCTAATTTAAGAGTTCACCCGAGTTTCCACTGATTCAAACTCGGAGAATTCCGGTAATAGCCGCTCGTAGGTACTCGGGGCTCTCGTGGACATTTTTCAATATGTTGAAAAATCTTCACGAGTCTTCACGAGCTTACCGTATTTCCCGAGTACCTGCCGTTAGCGTTACGAGCCACTTAGAGACGTCCCGAGCTCCGACGTACCCGCTACGCACATTCTACGTGCTTACCACGAGTTTGATTTTTTTTAAACTCGGGAGAGCTCTTGAATTACCTCGTATAGTGGGACAGGCCCTTTAGGTGGAGGCCATTCGGCAGTTCCCTCAGATGCTCACCGTCAAGGGGCTTCAGGAGTTTGTTGGCATCGTAAATTTTTATAGCATCGTGCCGTTGGCCCGGATCATGCGGCCTTTGTTTCAGTGCCCAGCCGGTAAGCCACGGGGCCTCGTGTGGGATGATGATGAGGCCGAGGCTGCGTTCAACAGTGCGAAGGAGCCGTTGGCCAAGGCCACCATGCTGGTGCACCCACGGGCTGCTGCCCCAGCCACCCTCACCGTGGACTCCTCTGATACGGCTGACGGAAGGGTTCTGGAGCAGTTCATCGCCGCCCGCTGGCAGCCACTTGCATTTTTCAACTGTCACCTGTGACCCCCCGAGCGAACCTACAAACCTGCACGTCTTTGGAGTGTGGGAGGACACCGAAGATCTCAGTGAAAACCTGTGCAGATCACGGGGAGAATGTACAAACTCCGTACAGACAGGCACCCGTAGCCAGGATCGAACCTGGGCCTCTGTCATCGTCGGGCAGCAGCTCTACCGCTGCGCCACCGTGCCTGTTCATAAGTTCGCAGAGCAGAATCAGGGCATTTGACCGATCTCCGATGACTTCACCTATCCTTTTTCTCCAGTGATGCTGCCGGACCCATTGAGTAACTCCAGAACTTTGTCTCCCTCCACGTCATTTGTCCAACTAATCCTCACAGCTCCTTTCTACTGGATAAGGTCCCCCTTGATTTATTTGGCTGCTCCGTTTCTTAATTACTGTTTGTATAATTCAATCGTTGACATGCTCCATTTTATTCTGAGATATGCATGGAATTGTCCTTTAGTAATTTCCTAATCAGTGGTAATACGTTGTAACAATATGCCTTTGACATATAACCAAGTCATCTTGTTAATGGTTATGTACCGGGAGCATGGGAAGATGAAAAATGTGCTTGCTGAAAATAAGCAACATTAATGCAAGTGCAATGTGCTAAATCTTCCACGGGGATCATTTAGATAATGTTCCATTCATTTTAGATTCATGAATATGCCTTTTTAGATTAGATATGCATGCTATAATTCTGGAGTTATCTGTTATTATATGTCTAGTTGTTATTTACATGTTTGCCTTGCACGTAACTAGCTGTATAATGGTCGTCCACTTTACTCATGCAGAATAAACACTGCAACTCTCTGCAAATAAAATGGTTAAATAAATGGCAAGTTAAAATAGGGATTCTCAATTTTGCATTCTGCCCTCAGGGTTTTTTTCTTTTTCACACGAGAGTTTTATAATCCAGTCATCACTTCAGTCCCCACACTAATCTCATGAAAACATATCAGAGTGTTAAAGAAGGAACTGCAGATGCTGGAGAATCGGGGATACACAAAAGGCTGGAGAAACTCAGCGGGTGCAGCAGCATCTAAGGAGCGAAGGAGATAGGCGACGTTTCAGGTCGAGACCCTTCTTCAGACATATCAGATATTGGGCATGTGAAGAAGTTTCTCAACACAAAACATCACCCATTCCTTCCTTCTAGGGATGCTGCCTGTCCAGCTGACTTACTCCAGCATTATGTGTAGGTCAAAAGGTCATAAGTGATAAGAGTAGAAATAGACCGTTTGGCCCATCAAGTCTACTCCGCCATTCGATCATGGCTGAACTACCGTATTTTTCCCTCCTAACCACATTCTCCTGCCTTCTCCCCACAACCCCTGACACCCATACAATCAAGAATCTACCTATCACTGCCTTAAAACCAGCGATCGACGCATACTTACGCTATCCTACACACACTAGGGGCTATTAACAATTTTACCAAACCAATAAATATGTCTTTGAAAAGTGGGAGGAAACTGCAGATTCCAGAGAAAACCTACGCAGGTCATGGGGAGAACATACAAACTCTGTACAAACAGCAGCCATGGTCAGGATCAACCCCGGGTGTCTGGCGCTGTAAGGCAGTAACTCTACCGCTGCACCACCGAGTCCCAGCCTGCTCAGACTCTCCCTGTAGCTCAGACCGTCAAGCCCTGACAATATCCTTGCAAGTTTTCTCTGCACCCTTTCCAACTTGACAACATTTTTCCTATAACATGGTGCCCAGAACTGAACTCAATATTCTAAATGCGGCCTCACCAGCGTCTTACACAACTGCAACATGACCTCCCAACTTCTACACTCAATACTCTGACTGATGAGGGTCAATGTGCCAAACGCCTGCGTCTCCACCTTCAAGGAACCATGCACCTGCACTCCTAGATCCCTCTGCTCTACAACACTCCCCAGAGCCCGACCATTCAGTGTGTAGGTCCTGCCCTTGTTAGACTTCCGAAAATGCAACACCTCACACTTCACTGCAGGCGTTCAACTCATCAACCATTTCTCAACCCACTTGGCCAATCGATCCAGATCCTGCTGCAATTTTTCACAACCATCTTCACAATCTGCAAACTTGCTAATCTTGCCCTGTATATTCTAATCCAAGTCATTGCTAAAGACGACAAACAGTAACGGGCCCAGCACTGAACCCTGAGGCACACCACCAGTCACAGGCCTCCAGTCCGAGAAGCAACCTTCCACCATTACCCTCTACTTTCTTCCATGAAGTCAATTTTCTATCCATTCACATATCTCTCTTTGGATCCCATACGATTTAATGCCCCTGTCCCACTTAGGAAACCTGAACGGAAACCTCAAGTGACCTTGCGCCCCTCCCAAGGTTTCCATGAGTCGCCAGAGGTTTTGGTCACTCTCCTGGAAAGCCTCGACTGAAGCGTGAGCTGCATCTACTGACCAAAGGTCCCACAGGATCTTTGCTACCGACCGCACACACACACACGCACACCGCGAAGGTGGGGGCCAGGGACAGTGGAGGAGCGCTGTCTGCGCGATGAAGAGGAAGGTAAACGGCTGCCACAGAGCACGGTAAGTCCTTTGGAGAGCGCGAGAGGGAGGGAGAGAAGGGGAGAGAAGGGGAAAGAAGGGGAAAGATGAGGGGAAGGGAAGGGGAGAGAGAAGGGGAGAGAGAAGGGGAGAGAGAAGGGGAGAGAGAAGGGGAGCGAGAAGGGGAGAAGGGGAGAGAGAAAGGGAGAGAGAAGTGGAGAGAAGGGGGAGAGAAGGGGGGGGAGAAGGGGGGGAGAAGGAGTGGACGCAGTTTTAAGAAGTTTAATAAAGTTAGCAGGCATTTTACCTACCGGCGGATCTTCTAGGTCCTGAAAACCAAAGCTCCGACAGAATCTTTGCTGAAACCTCCAATGTGTCAATGAAACTGGCCGGTCAACGAAGGAGATTGCCTTTGACTGCCTGTAAGTAAATAGCGACCCCACTCCACTGGCTTCGACCAAACGGCAACCTAATTTTAGTCGAGGCTGGTTTTGATTTTGTTGAAGTAATCGCAGGAACATAGAAGAAGCCTCAACTACGCGGAAATCACTTTCAACATTAGGAAGAGTGACCAAAGCCTCCGGGAAACTCACGGAGACCTTGGATGGGGGGCAAGGTCCCCAGACGTTTCCATTCCTAATCTGAGGAAAGACATTCTTGCCATAGAGGAAGTACAGAGAAGGTTCACCAGACTGATTCCTGGGATAGCAGGACTTCCATATGAAGAAAGACTGGATAGACTCGGCTTGTACTCTCAGGAATTTAGAAGATTGAGGGGGGATCTTATAGAGACTTACAAAATTCTTAAGGGGTTGGACAAGCTAGATGCAGGAAGATTGTTCCTGATGTTGGGGAGCTCCAGAACAAGGGGTCACAGTTTAAGGATAAAGGGGAAGTCTTTTAGGACCGAGATGAGAAGATCTTTTTTCACACAGAGAGTGGTGAGTCTGTGGAATTCTCTGCCGCAGAAGGTAGTTGAGGCCAGTTCATTGGCTATATTTAAGAGGGAGCTAGATGTGGCCCTTGTGGCTAAAGGGATCAGGGGGAATGGAGAGAAGGCAGGTACAGGATACTGAGTTGGATGATCAGCCATGATCATATTGAATGGCGGTGCAGGCTCGAAGGGGTGAATGGCCTACTCCTGCACCTTTTTTTCTATGATTCTATGAAGGTCACTAGAGGGTTCCGTTCAGGTTTCCTAGGTGGGACAGGGGCTTTACCTTCCAGAACAGCCTACCATGTGGAACTTTGTCGAATGCTTTGCTGAAGTCCATATATACAACATCTACAGCCCTGCCCTTATCGACCTTTTTGGTCATGTCTTCAAAAAACTCAATCAGATTTGTGAGACGCGACCTCCCACGTACAACTCGCGTATCAATAAACTAAACTAAACAGACCCATGGGGATAGGATTTAGACAGCCCTGCAATGGTGGGATGGAGAGGAAAACTGAATGAGAACATTCAAAATGGTGATAGAAAAAACTGCAGATGCTGAAATCTTGAGCAAAACAACAATGCGCTGGAGGAAGTCAGTGGGTCAGGTAGCATCAAGGAAGGGAATAGACACACGCCATGTGGATGCGGAGAGGATGTTTCCACTAATGGGAAAGTCTAGAATTAAAGGATGATCCTTCAGGAAGGAGATGAGCGGGAATTTCTTCAGTCAGAGGGTGGTGAATCTGCGGGATTCATTGCCACAGAAGGTTGTGGAGGCCGTGTCAGGGGATATTTTTAAGACAGAGATAGATAGATTCTTGATTCAAATGGGTGTCAGGGGTTATGGGGAGAAGGTAGGAGAATGGGGTTCGGAGGAAGAGATAGATCAGCCATGATTGAACAGTGAAGTAGACTTGATGGGCCGAATGGCCCGATTCTGCTCCCACCACTTATGAACATAAACATTTCCGCACTGTATCTTGAAAATAAAGTCTAAAGCAAGGACCCATCAGGGGGACAATCAGACTCGAGCCATCGCCGTTGATGAATTAATTATCATCTCAACAACCATTTTCCATTGATGAAGCTTGTTCAATGAAACTTGACCCAGCACAGGCTAACCTGACCTGTGAGTCTAACCTGACAGTCAGTGGGAAATTGAACTTCAATGATCTATTTGAAGTTGGCCCTGGATTTCCCCGATGTGATAAATATTGCTGTTGTGTCTTTTTATTAAAAAAATTAATTGGCATTTTCTTGGCCACACCGTCAGCCAAAGGCACTGAGGTGGACTGAGATATCGGACTCAGCAATCAAAATCAATTTAGTTTAGGTTAGAGATTAGTTTAGAGAGCCCTGATTGGACTGATCCAGGATGGGGAGGAATCTGCCTACAGGTAGGAAGTGACACAGCTGGCATCCTAGTGCCATCGCAACAACCTGGAGCTCAATGCTCTTTAGACAGTGGAATTGATAGCAGACTGTGGGAGAGCTCCCCTTCCCCTCCCCTCCCACCACTCACCATCAACAACACCACAGTCACATCTGTGGAGTCCTTTAAATTTCTTGGAACCATCATCTCCAAGGACCTTAAGTGGGGGGCTACCATCGACTCCACAGTCAAAAAGGCCCAACAGAGGATGTACTTCCTGCGGCAGCTGAGGAAGCACAATCTGCCACAGGCAATGATGGTCCAATTCTACACGGCCATCTGTAGAGTCTGTCCTCACCTTCTCCATCATGGTCTGGTTTGGCTCAGCCACCAAGCACGACACCCGGAGGCTGCAGCGAAACGTCCGATCAGCAGAGAAGGTTATTGGCTGCAACCTTCCCTCCATTGATCCATTGATGAACTGTACACTGCAAGGGTCAGGAAGCGAGCGGGCAAGATCATCTCTGACCCCTCTCACCCTGGCCACAAACTCTTTGAATCACTTCCCTCTGGAAGGCGACTCCGGACTGTCAAAGCTGCCACAGCCAGACATAATAATAGCTTTTTTCCACGAGTAGTAGCTCTACTCAATAACTAAAAATCTGTAGCCTCCTTTTGCTCTGGCATTTTATTTCATTCACATGTTTAAACTATAATGTTTTATTCTTAATGTTTTAAACTTTTATGTTTTATTCTTAATTGTTTACTGTTTGCGAGTGGAGCACCAAGGCAAATTCCTTGTATGTGTGCATACTTGGCCAATAAACATTCATTTATTCATTCATTCATTTATTCATTCAGATACAGCCAAGAAACAGGCTCATCGAGTCTGCGCCGGCCAGCGATCCCCACATACTAACACTACCCTACACACACTAGGGACAATTTTACATGTATACATTTGCACCAAGCCAATTAACCTACAATCCTGGACGTCTTTGGAATGCAGGAGGAAACCAGAGATCTAGCAGGAAATCCACGCAGGTCATGGGGAGAACGTACAAACTCCATACAGACAGCACCTGTAGTCAGAATCGAAACGGGTTCTCTGGCACTGTGAGCACATCAAGGCAGCAACTCTACCGATGCGCCACTGTGCCACCCAGTTTACAAAAAAAACTATTCAGAGGAAGTATTTAATTAATTTTATCTATTTAATTATTTTACTCCACAAACTATTTGGGGAGGCATGGTGGCTGTAGAGCTACTGCCTTAAGGCCCTGTCGCGTGCCGTGACGTGTAAATGATGTCGCGTAAATTACACGCAAATGATGGCCAAGTGGGACAGGCCCTTTACAGCGCCAGAGTCCCGGGTTCGATCCTGACAACGGGTGCTGCGTGCATTGTTCCCGTGGCCACGTATGACTATGACTCTGATGTCGTTCCTTACATCTGGTACTTGGTAACACAGGGGTGCTTGTATTTCCCTGATTCTAGATATGCAGATACTATAGGGTCAATAGAATCATAGAGTCTTATAGTGTGGTCCAAATTACGCACACTGACCAACACTAGTCCCATCTGCCCGTGTTTGGCACCTTATCCCTCCAAACCTGTGCTATCCTATCCATGTACATGTCTAACAGTTCCTTAAATGATGTAATAGTAACTCCCTCAATTACCTCCTGCTGCTTGTTCCATGCACCCTTTGTGTGAAAATGTTACCCCTCAGATTCCTATTAAATATTTACACCTTCGCCTTGAACCTGTCCTCTTGTTCTCGATTCCCCTACTCTGGGCAAGAGACTCGGTGCGTCTACCCGATCTATTCTGCCGACAGTTTTTTCTGGTCCATAAAGTCAATATTGGACCATAAACTACAAATTCAGTTTTTTATACTCAACTCTCTTGTTATTCCCTAAAGCTAACTGAAATTAAACGAAGATTGAATTGCCAATTTCAATTACCGGTGAAAGCCAATTATACAGCAGAAAGGTGAACCAAGCCGAACAGAGACGGTCCTATCTCCGTTGCAGCACTCAGTGAAATGACCTTTGACAAAACATTCACTTGCTCTGAGAAAACATTTACTTATAATATCACAAATAATTAGGTGCAGTAACCTTTCACATATTGATCAAACAGCCACAAATAAACATTTGCACAGGTTAGGAGTATTACTTGGATCCGTTACGAGAATGTTGCCCGGACTCGATCCAGTACACAGTCTGACTCTGGTGAGCGTTGTAGAGCAGAGAGCTCATGGAGTACAGGCTCATACAATGCATTCAAAAGACCCCTTCACTTTTTTTCAAATTGGGTTACGTTACATCCTTATTTTAAAATAGATTAAATTCTTTTTTTTTTATCATCAATCTACTCAACAATACCCCAGAACGAAAAAGGGAAAACAGGCGTTTAGAAATTTTTACAAAATAGAGAGAGTACAGAGGAGATTTACTAGAATGTTGCCTGGGTCCTGCAACTAAGTTACAGAGAAAGGTTGAACAAGTTAGGTCTTTATTCTTTGGAGCGCAGAAGGTTAAGGGGGGACTTGATTGAGGTCTTTAAAATGATGAAAGGGATAGACTGAGTTGACGTGGATAAGCTTTTCCCATTGAGGGTAGGGAAGATTCAAACAAGAGGGCATGCCATGAGAATTAAGGGACAGACGTTTAGGGGTAACATGAGGGGGAACTTCTTTACTCAGAGAGTGGTGGCTGTGTGGAATGATCTTCCAGCAGAAGTGGTGGAGGCAGGGTTGATTTTAACATTTAAAAGTAAAGTGGATAGGTATATGGACCGGAAGGGAATGGAGGGGTATGGTCTGAGTGCAGGTAGATGGGACTAGGGGAAAATAAATGGTCGGCACGGACTGGAAGGGCCGAGAAGGCCTGTTTCCGTGCTGTAATTGTTATATGGTTGTTATATGGTTAAAAAGAAATAACTGAAATATCACATTTACATAAGTATTCAGACCCTTTGCTATGACACTCCAAATTGTGCTTTAGTTCATCCTGTTTCCATTGATTATCCTTGAGATGTTTCTACAACTTGATTGGAGTCCACCTGTGGTAAATTAAATTGATTGGACATGATTTGGAAAGACACACACCTGTCTATATGAGGTCCCACAGTGGCCATGTCAGGGCAAAGACCAAGCAATGAAGAAATTGTCCGTAGACCTCCGAGACAGGATTGTGTCGAGACACAGATCTGGGGAATGGTATAAAACAATTTCTGCAGCATTGCAGGTTCCGAAGAGCACAGTGACCTCCGTCATTCTTAAATGGAAGAACTTTGGAACCACCCGGACTCTTCATTGAACTGGCCACCTGACCAAACTGAGCAATCGGGGGAGAAGGGCCTTGGTCAGGGAGGTGACCAAGAACCCGATGGTCACTCTGACAGAGCTCCAGAGTTCCTCTGTGGAGATGGGAGAACCTTCCAGAAGGACAACCATATCTGCAGCACTCCACCAATCAGGTCTTTATGGTAGAGTGGCCGGACGGAAGCCGCTCCTCAGTAAGAGGCACATGACAGCCCACTTACAAGTTGTCCGACAACTTTAGGCTGTGCACGCAATACGCGCGAAGAAGAAGAAGACAGCCCACTTGGTGTTTGTCAAAAGGCATGAGAAATAAGATTCTCTGGTCTGATGAAAGCAAGATTGAACCCTTTGCCTGAATGCCAAGCGTCAGGTCTGGAGGAAACCAAGCACCGCTCATCACCTGGCCAATACCATACCTACAGTGTAGCATGGTGGTGGCAGCATCATGCTGTGGGGATGTTTTTCAGTGGCAGGAACTGGGAGACTAGTCAAGATCGAGGGAAAGATGAATGGAGCAAAGTACAGATAGCTCTTTGATGAAAACCTGCTCTAGAGCATTCTGGCCCTCAGACTGTGGTGGAGGTTCACCTTCCAACAGGACAATGACCCTAAGCACACAGGCAAGACAATGCAGGAGTGGCTTTGTGACAAGTCTGTGAATGTCCTTGAGTGGCCCAGCCAGAGCCCAGACTTGAACCCGATCGAACATCTCTGGAGGGACCTGAAAATAGCTGTGCATTGACGCTCCCCATCCAACCTGACAGAGCTTGAGAGGATCTGCAGAGAAGAATGGGAGAAATTACCCAAATACAGGTGTGCCAAGCTTGTAGCGTTACACCCAAGAAGATTTGAGGCTGTAATCGCTGCCAAAGGTGCCTCAACAAAGTACTGAGTAAAGGGACTGAATATTTATGTAAATATGATATTGCAGTTATTTATTTTTAAATAATTAACCTATTTACAAAAATCAATCTGTTTTCGTTTTTTTTTAGGTTGATGATAAAAAAAAGTGTATTTAATCCATTTTAGAATAAGGTTGTAATGTAATAAAATGTGGAAAATGTGAAGGGGTCTGAATACTTTCTGAATGCACTGTATTTCATTGAAAGCGGTATCAAAGTAGATAGGATGATCAAAAGGGCATTTGGCACACAAACTGGAGGAACGGCACCTCATATTTTGCTTGTGTAGCTTACAACCCTGTATATGAACACCAGGTGGCGCCTTCAATGGCTGCCTTGCCAACAGTCTGTCTGTCCCTTCCTCCTTTGTGTTTAAATAGTATGTGTTCAATGTATTTTTTTATGTTCTTTACTTTGTTTTCTGTGGGGAGGGGTGGAGGATTGGGGGAAACTTTTTCTAATCTCTTACCTCGACGGAGATGCGATTTTCTTTTGATTTAAAAAAAAAAAAAATTTCTTCTCGCTCCCCGTCCACACTGTGGCCCAACATTGCGGCATTGGCGACCTTTGCTGGAGACCGACACTTGAGAGTTCCACCGCGGAATGCCTACGGGACCATAGCATCGCGGAGCTCCAACCGTGGGTGTCTGCAAACTTAACATCACGGAGCCCGTGTTCATCAGGTGAGCGACTTTGGGACCGTCCAGACGCGGGAGGTTCGTCCGCCGGCTGCGGGCGCTTCGATCGCCCCGACGGATGGTTCGAATGCCCCGACCGCGAGAGGATAAAGAGAAAGAAGATTGGACTTTTTGGCCTTCCATCACAGTGAGGAACGTGGGGAATCCAATGTGGTGGATGTTTATGTTAGCTTTCATGTAGTTGTGTGTCTTGTTGCGTTTTTTAGTATGGCTGTATGGTAATTCACATATCACTGTACCTTAATTGGTACATGTGACAATAAAAGACCTTAGAAACCTTTGAATTCTCTAATTTTAAGTTAAGTTCATGTCAAATGAACCTCCCTTCTCTCCTTCTCCTTTGGCCCCTTTCCTCCTCCCAAGTAGTTTCACCAGCTCCACAATTCTCCACATTGTTTCTCTTGAAATCACACCTTCACTACATTTGACCTAGAAACAGCACCCTGGCTGAGGTTATTTGTGGCCAGACCTAATGGTCTTGGCCTTTTATCACCTCCAGCTCGTCACCTCCCCACCCCCCCCAACCCCCCACCCCCACCCCCACCCCCATACCCTACTTTCGGTCCGAAGAAGGGTCCCGACCTGAAACGTGCCCCAACCTTTTCCTCCAGAGATGCTGCCTGTCCCGCTGAGTTACTCCAGCACTTTGTGTCTATCTTTGATATAAACTAGCATCTGTAGTTCTTTCTTTCCACTAGTTAATATACTTTGTATTAACCGTATATTAGTTTTAGGTTAGAGATAGAGCGGGCAATCAGGCCCTTCGGCCCACCGAGTCTGCACCGATCAGCGATCCCCACCTGCGCTTAATTAATTAAGCCAATTAATCTACAAACCTGCACGTTTTTGGAGTGTGGGAGGAAACCGGAGAACCTAAAGGTTAGTTTATTGGTCACGTGCACCAATTGGTGTAGTGAAATGTTTCTTGCCAATGCAGCACATAAAAATAGAATACAGACATAACAATAACAAAGAGATTTAAACATAAAAAACGTCCCCCCACAATGGTTCCCATTATGAGGGAAGGCACAATGTCCAGTCCCCCATCCCATGTCCACCCATAGTCGGGCCTATTGAGGCCTCCGCAGTCGCCTTCACGGAGGCCCGATGTTCTAGGCCGTTCTCGCCGGATGATGATGCTCCGGCGTCAGCTCACCGGTGTTCCAGCGCAGCGACCCGGGCAAGGCATCGCCCGCTCCGCGATAGCGTTCAGCGCTGTGCCATCGCCGTTCCAGGCCCGCTGGTAGGCCACGAGGACGGGTCTAAAGTGCAGCCCGGAGAAAGGCTGCCTCTCTGACCAGGTAGGGACAGTCCCTCCCCACATAAAAAGACTAGAGCTCCAAAAACAAAATTATAAAACTCGCTAAAAATTAAAAAACTAGTGAAAAACAAACAGCTGCAGGTTGGGCAGCCGTACCATACAGATCGGCGCCCCCTTATCGATCCCGGGGAAACACACGCAGGTCACGGGGAGAACTTGCAACCTCTGTGCAGACAGCACCTGTAGTCGGGACAGCACCTGTAGTCGGGATTGAACCCATGTCTCTGTGCTATAAGGCAGCAACTACCGCTGCACCACCGTTCCACCCAATCTTAATAGACTGACCTCTCAGGGATTTTACAATGTGGTCGTCTCAGTTAATGTTAACCTGTAGCATCGATGATTGTCTACATCATATAAATAACACTCTCTTCAAGATAATTCCATAATTCATTATTCAAACAGTTAACTCATTAATTCTGTGATTTACAATAATGGGATCAATGTGATTGATGAGTATTTCCTTAACCAATTGGACTATGGAAAACCGAGAAACTTGCGTGATTAGTACTCCTTAATAAAGGACAATAAAACACTACTCGTTCTATTCGTGTTTGATGTAATATATTCATATGCAAACACATTTTAATAGCTTTTAACGGAGAAAATATTCTGGAATAATCTTTGGTTCTACGAATCTAGGTTGACATTAATACTTTTGTTGGGAGGTCATATTGTACTTGTATAAGACAGTGGTGAGGCCACATTTAGAGTATTGTCTTCCATTCTGGGCACCATGCTATGGGAAAGATTTTGTCAAGCTGGAAAGGGTACAGAGAAGATATACAAGGATGTTGCCAGGACTGGAGGCGTGAGCTATAGGGAGAGGTTGAGTCAGAATCAGAATCAGGATCAGAATGCCTTTTGTTAAAGAAGGAACTGCAGATGCTGGAGAATCGAGGGTTACACAAAAAGCTGGAGAAACTCAGCGGGTGCAGCAGCATCTAAGGAGCGAAGGAGATAGGCGACGTTTCGGGTCGAGACCCTTCTTCAGACTGGTCAGGGATCAGGGAAACGAGAGATATAAACAGTGATGTGGAGAGATAAGGAACAATGAGTGAAAGATATGCAAAAAAGTATTGGTGATAAAGGAAGCAGGCCATTGTAAGCTGTTTGTGGTGTGAAAATGAGAAGCTAGTGTGACTGGGGGGGGGGGGGGGAGATGGAGAAGGAATGTCAGGGCCCGAGGGAGAGGTGGGGGGGAGGCAGTGTGGGTTAACAGAATTGAGAAAATTCAATGTTTAAGCCCAGAGGATGCAGACTCCCCAAGCGGAATATGAGGTGCTGTTCCTCCAACTTGCGGTGTTGATCACTCTGACCGTGGAGGAGGCCCAGGACCGAGAGGTCGGATACGGAGTGGGAGGGGGAGTTGAAGTGCTGAGCCACCGGGAGGTCGGGTTGGTTATTGCGGACCGAGCGGAGGTGTTCGGCGAAACGATCGCCCAGCCTCCGCTTGGTCTCACCGATGTAGATCAGCTGGCATCTGGAGCAACGGATGCAGTAGATGAGGTTGGAGGAGGTGCAGGTGAACCTCTGTCGGACTTGGAATGACTGCTTGGGTCCCTGAAAGGAGTGGATGGGGGAGGTGAAGGGACAAGTGTAGCATCTCTTGCGGTTGCAAGGAAAAGTGCCCGGGGAAGGAGTGGAGCGGGAGGGAAGGGAAGAATTGACGAGGGAGTTGACAAATTGACAAAGCCCTCCGGTACTTCCTCGACCAGAGGAGCAACCCATACCCATCCACTGACACCCTCCTCCGCCTAGCGGAGTTGGTCCTTACCCTCAACAACTTCTCTTTTGACTCCTCCCATTTCCTCCAAACACAAGGCGCAGCTATGGGCACACGCATGGGCCCTAGCTACGCCTGCCTCTTTGTCGGGCACGTCGAACAATCTTTGTTCTCGGCGTACCAGGGCCCCACCCCCGACCTTTACCTCCGTTACATTGACGACTGCTTTGGTGTCACCTCCTGCACCCACGCAGAACTGACTGACTTCATCCATTTCACCACCAACTTCCATCCGGCACTCAAATATACTTGGACCATTTCCGACATTTCCCTACCATTCCTTGACCTCACCATCTCTATTGCAGGTGATACACTCCTGACTGACATCCACTACAAACCAACTGACTCCCACAGCTACCTGGACTACTCTTCCTCCCACCCTGCTTCCTGTAAGGACTCCATCCCCTATTCCCAATTCCTCCGTCTACGCCGCATCTGCTCCCAGGATGAGGTGTTCCACACCAGGTCATCGCAAATGTCCTCGTTCTTCAGAGAACGGGGTTTCCACTCCCCCACTATAGATGAGGCTCGCACCAGGGTCTCCTCCATACCCCGCAACACTGCCCTCTCTCCCCAGTCCCCCACTCACAACAAGGGCCGAGTCCCCCTGGTCCTCACCTTTCACCCCACCAGCCAGCGCATACAACAGATAGTCCTCCGCCAGTTTCGTCACCTCCAACGTGACCCCTCCACTCGCCACATCTTCCCATCTCCCCCCCTGTCTGCCTTCCGCAAAGACCGCTCCCTCCGCAACTCCCTCGTCAATTCTTCCCTTCCCTCCCGCTCCACTCCTTCCCCGGGCACTTTTCCTTGCAACCGCAAGAGATGCTACACTTGTCCCTTCACCTCCCCCATCCACTCCTTTCAGGGACCCAAGCAGTCATTCCAAGTCCGACAGAGGTTCACCTGCACCTCCTCCAACCTCATCTACTGCATCCGTTGCTCCAGATGCCAGCTGATCTACATCGGTGAGACCAAGCGGAGGCTGGGCGATCGTTTCGCCGAACACCTCCGCTCGGTCCGCAATAACCAACCCGACCTCCCGGTGGCTCAGCACTTCAACTCCCCCTCCCACTCCGTATCCGACCTCTCGGTCCTGGGCCTCCTCCACGGCCAGAGTGATCAACACCGCAAGTTGGAGGAACAGCACCTCATATTCCGCTTGGGGAGTCTGCATCCTCTGGGCTTAAACATTGAATTTTCTCAATTCTGTTAACCCAGACTGCCTCCCCCCCACCTCTCCCTCGGGCCCTGACATTCCTTCTCCATCTCCCCCCCCCCCCCCCAGTCGCACTAGCTTCTCATTTTCACACCACAAACAGCTTACAATGGCCTGCTTCCTTTATCACCAATACTTTTTTGCATATCTTTCACTCATTGTTCCTTATCTCTCCACATCACTGTTTATATCTCTCGTTTCCCTGATCCCTGACCAGTCTGAAGAAGGGTCTCGACCCGAAACGTCGCCTATCTCCTTCGCTCCTTAGATGCTGCTGCACCCGCTGAGTTTCTCCAGCTTTTTGTGTAACCCTCAGAATGCCTTTTATTGTCACTATACACATGTACAATGAGATTAAAAACTGCTCCTACTCAGTGCAAGACAAAACAAAAAAGGGGATGGGGATAATGTGCACAGTTTCTGCAGCGCTATATACATATCTATAAAAAGACGATGGATAAATAGAATGGATAAATAGGATTCCTATATCCAGTATGGGTTATTGCACATATTGGAAATTACAGTTACAGTACAAATTACAGTAGGTGGATAGGTGAAAGTCCGGGGGTTAGGCTGTGAAGTCAGTGCATGTGTGAGTTCAGGGAGATAATGGATTTTGGAAATAAACTGTTCTTGAGTCTATTTGTCCTTGTGCTGATGCACCTATAGCGCCTCCCTGAGGGTAGCAGGTTGAACAGGCCAAATGCAGGATGGGAGCTGTCCTTGATAATGTTCTTCGCCCTGCTGAGGCAGCGGGAGGTGTAAATGTCCATCAGAGAGGGGAGAGGGCAGCCGATGATCTTCTGTGCTGCCCTAACTACCCTCTGAAGCCTCTCCCTGTCTGCCATGGTGCAGCTGCCGTACCATGCTATAATGCAGTATGTCAACAGGCTCTCAATGGACGAGCGGTAGAAGGTCAGCAGCAGGTTGGAGTCCAGGTTGTGCTTCCTGAGGACCCTCAGGAAGCGCAGCCGCTGCTGAGCCTTCTTGATGACCGCTGTGATGTTGTCTGTCCAGGAGATGTCAGTGGAGATGAGGACGCCGAGAAACCGGAAGGTGTGGACCCTCTCCACACACTCGCCGTTGATGTATAAGGGGGCTGTCGGCTGGGTCTGTATTCCTTGCAGCACAGGAGGATGAGTGGTGATCTTATAGTGGTGTATAAAACCATGATAGGAATAGATCAGGTAGATGTTCACAGTTTCTTGCCCAGAGTAGGGGAATCGAGGACCAGAAGACATAGGTTTAAGGTGAGAAAGATTTAATAGGAACCTGAGGGTAATATTTTCACACAGAGGGTGCTGGGTGTATGGAACCAGCTGCTGGAGGAGGTAGTTGAGGCAGTTACTATCGTAATGTTTAATAAGTAGTCAGACAGATTCTATCACTCCATGAATTGTGCATACATGATAAGATAAGATGCATTTATTTGTCACGTGTGCCAATTGGCACAGCAAAATGAAATCACCATACAGCCATACAGTAAAAATAAAGAACACAACATGGAGTAGATAGACTCCAACATAAAACATCCCCACACAGCAGGATCAAGTTTCCCACCGTGAGGGAAGGCACCAAAGTCAGTCTCTTCCCAATGTTCACCCGTGGTCGGGGCCTCCCTGAGTCCCCTGCAGTCGCCGCTACGGGCGGCCCGATGTTCAGGCCCCCTCTCCGGGGTGATGTAAGTCTGACGTCGGGGCTGGGGACTTCCTCAGCGGCCTGGACCCCGAGTCGGCCCCCTCCTACCGGAGTCTGCGGCTCCCAAAGTCCCCAGGCCACGCCGGGTGGAGATACAACGCTGGCGGCCCTCAGCAAAGGGCCCCAGGACTCCATGGAGTTGTTCAGGGCCGCCCGTGTTGGGATCTCTCCAAACCAGAGCTCCACGATGTTCGAGCAGTGGCCCAACGCTGCGGAGCTCCAACGGCGACCCAGGTAGGCATTGCCCGCTTCGTGGGGACTCCAGCGCCGCCGCCGCTGTTGCAGCTCTGGTCCGGTTTCCAGTCCCCGGCAGGAAAGGCCGCTCAGATCCAGGAGGTAGGCCGTGAGGTGGGGGGCAAGGACGCGACTCGGAGAAATAGTCGCGGCCCCGCCAGGAAGCGACTGGGAAACAATTTCCCCCTTACCCTGACCCCCTGCCCCACATAGAAAAGTTAAAGTTTCCCCCAAAAACCTTAAACTGACTAAAAATAAAAAAAATGATGGAAAAACAAACAGGCTGCCGGCAGTCCAGCGCCCCTAGTGGTCCAGAATGATGGATGGAAACGGTGCTGAAGCCAGAGGCGTTGGCTTCACATGATATGGTTTTTATAAATTCATAAATTCATAAATTCTTGTCAGAGCAGTAGAATTAGGCCATTCGGCCCATTAAGTCTACTCCGCCATTCAATCATGGCTGATTTATCGTTCCCTCCGAACCTCATCCTCCTGCCTTCTCCCCATAACCCCTGACACCGTTACTAATCAAGAACCTGCTAATATACGCTTAAAAAACTTCCATTGACGGCCTCCACAGCCTTCTGTGGCGATGAGTCAGATGTTCGGCAGCTGTGGCGGGGCCTAAATGCAGTCACTTCCCTCAAGGCGAAATCAGGAGGATTTGAGTATAGGAGCAGGGAGGTTCTACTTCAGTTGTATAGGGTCTTGGTGAGAACTAAACCTGGAGTATTGCGTACAGTTCTGGTCTCCAAATCTGAGGAAGGACATTATTGCCATAGAGGGAGTGCAGAGAAGGTTCACCAGACTGATTCCTGGGATGTCAGGACTGTCTTATGAAGAAAGACTGGGTAGACTCGGTTTATACTCTCTAGAATTTAGGAGATTGAGAGGGGATCTTATAAAAACTTACAAAATTCTTAAGGGGTTGGACAGGCTAGATG